>OY744530.1:89495951-89783451 GCA_963556195.1 Sepiola atlantica
TATGTTTTTAAGCAAAAATAATTCGCTTTGAACTAATGCCGAATATTCTTTATATCCTTTTTTCCGAATAATCCTGCCCGGAAGTTCACTTAGTTTTAAAATGTCTGTCATGTTTTTAGGATATCATGTTATGTCTAACTATCTAACATTATAGAGTACGCATCTAGTTTAAATAAATGATTTAGACTTACGTAAAGTTTGATGAGAAATAAATGTTTATATGTGTCCAGGCATCATTATAAAAGGTTTGTCCGCTCGTCGATCTGTTACTATTTAGTTTCACGTAGCATTTTTAGATTTGTCTACTCATCTTTATGAGATGTTCTGTGTGTCAGTCAGTATGCAACTGTCTAACGTTTACCTTTTCAATAGCATTTTAGTCGATCTGCCACGCTTGTTTCAAATAGCATTGTGCCGGTCAGTTACGCTTACATTTTGAATACTAGTTTTCGATAAGCAACTAGGAATATTCAACTAGGAATATTCAGAAATAGCAGCAACGCAAAATAGACGCATTATGCTCGGCATCACTCCACGGGGATGAAAAAGAAACACCTGAATGAGACAGCAAACTGGAGTTAACGACATTATCATAACCATAGGAACGGCTATACGTAGACAACCAGGTTACTTTTCGAGATCTACCGACAACAGGTGAACATCTAGAGCAGGGTTTCTAAACCGGGGACCACATGGACCCTGGGGGTCCACGTAATATTCCCCAGGGTCCACAGACAAAAATAACAAATTGGGGGTCCACAGTGAAATTTTGGTGGTCCATGGAGCAATTCCTCTTCAGAACGGTTATTACTAAAAATAACATTTCTACTGTAATTTACACCATATTGAAATAAGTAGAGAATATATATGAATGATTCTTTCTTTAATATTTCATTTTGACCTATCTACTCACCCATAGCAAGAACAAACGAAGGTGAAAATAGTTTATTATAAATTGTTTAGCTTTGTGCATAAATACACCAAAGAATTTAATTGTAAAATAATTTATTTACATTACATTAGTTTTCCTTCAAAATAAAGCACAATCATTTACTATTTCTTTGATTATTGATATAATCTTTGTACTTGTTATTAGTGAAACATAGAATAAGCTTTTCTTTTGTCGAATAGCTATGAGAGGGTCCACCAAAAGAAAAATAAGGGAAAAGGGGTCCATGGGTAAAAAAAGGTTGAGAACCCCTGATCTAGAGTGACAGATGGGGCCCTGATACAATTGAAGAAAAACAAGCGGATGACTAAAAAGCAGGTTGAGTGCCGACCTCATCATCTAACTTCGTCCTACTTGGCCACGCCTAGCCAGGAAAAAAACACAGGGAAAAGAAAACCAGGAAAACAGGAATGATAAAACACCATGATGATGATGATGATGATGACCACCGATAGTGGTACCGTATCGAACCATCCAAAACGTGTTTAATGTAGGACAATTCTGTATTTTAAATAGTTTATAGTCAAACACAATTAGCAACATACAAGATTTTCTGCTCGTCAGCGGGCAACATTAATGATGACTGTCGTGAGTTGAATAAAATACTTCACAAACAGAATTATAATTAGCAGGTGCGATTCGTGCGTCTATGAAATCGATTATGCCAGGTTCAAATTCAATAAGCTACACAATAATAATGTTGAGAAAAATATGAACTCGCATTTACCCGACAGTTATGGATAAAATAGCAACCTGTGTCCAACGAATATTTTTCTACATAATAGAGTAAAATCAGTCGCATTCTCGAGATTTGACATTCATATGTTTCTTTCTATAAAATCAATATTTCATTCTGAACAGCCATTTCATTTTTTTAACATTTCTTCATGTTAAAACAATAACATGTATTTCGAGCTAATGCCTTCCCGAAAATAATTTATACAGTCGGATTAATTTTTCAATAGTCGCTATTTTTTATGAAGACAATTAACTCTTTATTCGTCCATTACATACTTACTTTTCTTGTTTAGAAAAAGATATAAGATTTAAGCAAAATAACGGCATAGTTTGTAAAAATATAGCTAAACAAATTACCTGTAAATACATTGCCAGCAACGCCAGGTACGTACAGCCAGTATACAATAAATCGTTTAGTTACCCTTTCGTTTGGGCATGAAGTTACCAGAAAAAATCCCCTTCAGAGCTATTGCATAACTTTCTCTGATAGTCATGAAACGTATGAATCAATATATCCTTCTTAATCTAAAGGATAGATGGTATGGGACAGTAGAGTAGACACTTAGCAATATCACTATTTTACGAGGAAGGAAAATTCACAAATAACATCAGCTATGACAGTTCGTGAGTCGAGAGAGATGTAATGTTATAAAGAAGGACTGACAACAGAAATAAAAATAACTGTCTCAAATGCGACAGAGATAAAAAGAAATAGGAATTTTGAATTGCTCATTTGAAAACAAAATTCTGACACAAATAATTTTAGAACTACGTGATTTGATCATCGACAGAAAAGAATAAGGTTTAAGGGTAATCGAAATAAATGCATTATTAGTGTTCACAGACATGCAAAACATTTTAAAATAAAACACAGGTCAGAGGATTACGGTATCTGCTGATCGACAAAAAAAAGAAATAGGTTAGTGAAACTTGAAAACCAATGTTTCTGTCGGAAATAATTCGCTGAACGACAATGGCGCGAATTTTCATATATAAGAGAGAGAGAGAAACTGGGAGAGGAAGAAAGTTGTTTTGTCGTGGTCAAGAGCTATACGGCACCCACACTCGCTTTTGGGCAAACGGATTATAACTGGCTACGTATATACACAAATACACACACACAAACACACTAGTGGCTGCACGTAATGAATCATCATCAAAACAAGTTGTCAAAAGATTTAATAAAGAGAAAATATATATTTTTTAAATTGCGATTCATTTAGTGGGTTTTGCTGATAATTATGGCCTGGAAGTCACAAGAACGACGACAGATCATCATCATAGCAATAACAGAATATTCGACCTAACAAAGGTCCAGAAAACTTCTTTTGAATGCAGTCGAGTTAATCCTTCACGCCCTTTCTTTTAAGGTGTTATATTACATATTAGAGATAGAGAAAGAGAGAGAGAATGACAGAAAGAAAAGGAGAGAGAATTATTAGCGGCTTTTAAGACCTCACATATTGTTCTGTCTATTTGTGTCCGCGTTCTAAGGAAAGTGACCCATAACTCCTTGTTATAACCTCCCGTTAAAAAAATCCCAACATTTTATACCATCATGTAATTCCTTCTGCTGACGAACTCATGCTTATCACTTTTGAACTTTTTAGCCAGTGACAGCTAAATCCAGTCTTGCCAGGAAGGCCACGCACGATTAATCAGTATCATAGAAAAGTAGAAATATTTATTTATTTGTTTGTTCCTTATACACATTTATCTTTTTAATTATCTTCTCAAAACAAATAGACACCTTATAACACAGCTGATTCAAACTATTAATACAATATTAATACACAAATAAAATACTATTAAATAATATATCTGATAGTTCGTAAAGATATTCTCTTAATTCATCCGATACCACCGTAAATTTTGCTACGATATTCTTCATCTGACAACCTGTTCAGAAATATATTGCTCTATCAGCTAGCAATTTAATTGACAAATAGATTTAGCTTTTCAAATCTGCCTGGTTGCTTTAATTGTCAAAATCGCGCCAGAATAATTAAACGGACGAAGTAGATGTTATTTAGAGATAAATAGTGTTATAAAGAGTTGAAGGTCTGATTCGAGGGGAAATTAAGTAGCGAGCATCTTCTTTGTTGTGTCTGTTTTCGTAAGATGGAAAATGATACCCTGTGGCGGAATAACTTACTGGATAGGCAATTACGACGAATTAACTGAAGTGGAAACGTCAATCGATGTTTGATTAGAGAAGTAGATGTCGTCGAAAAAGACTAAGTTTTTATATAATTCGAAGCGATAAGACGGCATGCAATTAAATTACTTATAAACAGTAACGTGTTTTGGCCTTTTGGCTAAGAGGAAAGTGTAGTATCTGTTCCGATGGATACTACACCCCATAGACCGGTATTGTCTTGGCCTTCGGGGCTT
Organism: Sepiola atlantica; assembly: GCA_963556195.1. Lineage (NCBI taxonomy): Eukaryota > Metazoa > Mollusca > Cephalopoda > Sepiida > Sepiolidae > Sepiola > Sepiola atlantica. Next base: position 89,500,033 of record OY744530.1, read on the forward strand.
GATTTACGCCGGTCTATGGGTCTGTCCTGTGCAGTTCTAGGAGGTGCACCCTCCCAGACTTTGCCTTCTCACCCTTTGAGAGGGGGATAGTTCATTGCTAATCGCCTGAGGCGCCCCTACCGGGGAATACCGACGGGACTGCCCAGGCAATTTGTAATGACCAGAGTGCTCAACTTCTCGGGCGCTGGTTTATCAAATCCCACTTTCCCGACCTTGTGTCACATCTTACCGCTGTGGGAGGTAGATAAATAACATGATGTGTGTGTGTGATAAACGCCAGTTAAAGGTTGTAAGAGAATAACATTAAATATAAATGCGAGAAAATAATGTTTTTAAAACTAAACGAATTGTGAGTGTTTGGGTGAGAATTGAACTTAAAACTTGATGAGCACAATTTTATTAAATCAAAAGGAAAAGCGATGACTGGTTTTATATTCGTCGCTCTATCTCAACTCGGTCGTGGCCTTCGTAAAAAGAAGGCTTTTCTATTGAGTTTCGTTTTTCTGCTGACGTCACAGTAGTTAGTGCTAGCCGTCACCTAACGGGACTTCGAAATACCTAAAATGAACTGTTATTTTCAGGTTATTAATAAAGTTTCTCTGACGTTTTTTTCATGTTAACTCGTGATCAGGATCACAGTATTGAAAAAAAGAAAGACTTCTTGCCTGGAGCACTTTAAATTCTCTGTTAAATAATTTTTGTGGTAAGAAAAATGATAATACTCATAACAAATTAAGCAGTAAAAGAAAATTTCAAATATTCAACTAAATTATCCAACAATTTTTTTTATAAGTTTGAGTTTTTTTAATGGATAATACCTCTACGTCTGTGTGAATGTCTGTTCTTATAAATGAAGACATACTAGGGAGTGTACCTTAGATATAAGTGTATTTACGTGAACAATTTACATGTCAACATAATGGAAGTATTTCTGCGTCTCTAGCTGCCCTTAAACAAGGTAATGACACTTTTCTTGCATGCTACATAATCAAAGTAATTTATTATTAAGCGTTAGTTTAAGAGTATTAACATATATATGAATATTGATTTACTCCTCTCCAGGAGTTAGGCACAAGGTTAGTTTTTATCTTACTCCCACAAGTAAGATGTGACCCAAGGTCTGGTCGGGAACGTGGGGTTTAAAAATTGCCTGAGCAGCCCCGTCGGCATGACCCGGTAGGGGCGTCTGAGGCAGTAAGCAATAAACTTACTCCCCCCCAAAGAGGAGAGGCGAAGCCTGGAAGGGTGGACCTCCTAGAACTGTACAAGACAGACCCATAGACCGGCGTAAATCAAGCACCGAAGGCCAAGACAATACCAGTCTATGGGGTGAAGTATCTATCGGAACAGATACTACACTTTGATCTTAGCCAAAAGGCCAAGAATAGCTCGGTGAGTAAGATATCTAGCTGTCAACACCAATGGTTACTGTTAAAGTAAACTCTCCTCTATATGAGGTTGCATATGCTGCTATATCACACTCTTACCCGGGCAATACCGTGAAACCCTGCTAGTCATTAACAAAATGAAAATGTCCTTAATAAAATTTAGACGACTAATAAGCGTACAAAAGTATAAATTCGCAATTCCTACTCGATATTTATAGAATAGCAATTTGTTTTCTATTCAATGTACCCAATAAATCGTTCACAATCGTTGCATTTGTGGATAAAATCATTTTAATAGGATTTATGTGCTATAAAACTTACATTCTTGACTAAACACTTACGTCAAATATTTTTACTGATGAGTCCCAACTTATAAGGTTTAGAAAACACTTAAGGATAAGGGTTAATGAATTGTCGGTTTAACGGTGAAGAAAATTATGCGCGGATTGAAAATGATAAATGGATGAACAAAGTGTGATTACTTATGCGGTCGGTTAATGACAAGTATCAGTTGAGGTAAGATTTAAAGACAACTATGTTGTAGTCAGCAGGGAAGCAGTCATGCGGTAATGTCTTCCACAGATGGGGAGTTCTTGGAAAGAAAGTATGTGTATGAAAAAAAGAAAGGAACGTTCTTTTCAGTTGTGATAGTGAGACGGGTTCTTGCTGTGAATGTCTTACACAGAGATTCTTTTAGCGGATCAGATTAGAAGTACTCAGGTCAAAAAGCAAATGTGAACTCATGACGTAGGTACCAATTAAAAACTCTACAAAATCTTCATGTATTAAATTTTAAAAAAAGTTTAATTTTTTAAAATGCGAACTACTAATAAAATACATCAAATAATTTTCACAGATTTGAACTCGAAGAATACCTTCCTCGTGACATATATAAATAGTTCCCCGAAAAGAACTGTTTTACGCTATGTTTATATCCGCTTAAAAAGATTAAAATCATTATTCCAATTTTGATAAAAATCAATTACATGATTTTGATTTTAGAAAATGTCTAAAACTTAAGGCTTGTTAATTGTTGTTTAATGAATATGGATCAAATTTAATGAATGATGAAATGTTTTAATTATCAAATGGGGTCTGCCCATATTAGATCCGCTGAATACACTTCAAAATGACCCCCAAAACCCTTGAAATACTAAAAAAAACTGAAATTTGGGGAATATTTATTAATTGACGTCTAATATCTATTGTGAAAATTTCACATAAATCAGAGGTACTTAAATATTAACGATATACTTCCACTCCTTCTTTGTCCCGTTCTGCATACCACAAAATTAAACTAAATATAGCCAACATTACTAACATTTACGCCTATCAAAAATAATAATGATCAGTTAATTTTTTAAAGATTGAATCCTGTCGATACAAATGTATAAAAATATACATTACATTTTATAGATAGAGATATATTTTGTTAATTCACTGCGTAATTTTTTTAATTGTTTATTTTTAATCCCTATTCCATAAAATGAGGGCTATGAACAAAAATTGAAATTGAAATCTCATTTAATTAGTGTCTAATGACTATAGACTAACTTCAATGTACATCTAAAATAGTTAAATTTTGAAACAGGTGTCTGTTCTCATATTATGTCTCCTAAAATACTTCCAGGAAACTGACAGATTGTGGAATATTTATTATTGATGCCATTATATCTATTGTTTAAAATATCACAAAAATTGGAAGCATTTGAATTTTCGCGAAGAGCTTCAACTTTTTTTACACTCGTTACATAAAACATACTTGCGCTAAAGATATCCCAAATTACTATACTTACGCCTAGCAGCTATATTAAAAAACTCATAATGGTTGGTTATTTATTACAGCAGTTAATTCTGTACATACAACGATATAAACATGTACGCATGCTTCACTTTATATAAATGAATAATTAATTATCCACTAATACTTTATTACCGAGATCTAAAATTCAATAATAATGACTGTTTTTAGAATATTACTACACAAATTAATTTTTACAACACCGATTCTACTTCCCGGTGCGTGTAGTAACCCTAATAAAGAAAGTTCGTCTCTGTCTGTTATTTTATTTTTGCAACTAGCGGACTTGATAAACGCATATAAAAGACGGAGCGGGCACGCGGACCATGGTTTAGTGAACCCATACTTTAAAGCAATCAGAAGGCAAATGCAAAAAATGCGAAATACATTTGACTCACTTTGAATGCTTGATGTTGATTGGTTGCCAACAGCCACGCCTCCAATGGTGTTGTTTAGTTTCTGGGAATCAACCAATGTGCTGTCATTGCAGGCAATTTGTTCGCAACACTCTCCCGCTACCTTCACCTTCTGACAATTTGCTGGTAGACTTGTAAACGTTGCACATCTGGAATGAATAATCAAAGGAAACAATTGTCTTACACTTTATATAGTAATTTAAGTGTACCATTGTTGTCAGGCCTTGGTACGCAATAGAGGTGGGGAAGGGGGGGGAAGAGGATGAGCAAAAAAAGATGAAAAGGGGTAAAAGAAAGAAGAGGTAAAGAATGGATGATGGTCCATTGACAGACACCATCTCATATCACAAACAATTAACAAAAAACATTTCCCTTTGAGTCAAATAAAAATGTTACGTCATTTCATTAACAACTTTCTCAATTATCTAAAATACTTTTTTTTATGTTTTTAAGTAATTAATAGCTGGCATTTATTGTATGGAATAGGGATTACAAATAAGCAATTAAAAAAATTACGCAGTGAATTAACAACATATATCTCTATCTATAAAATGTAATGTATATTTTTATACATTTGTATCGACAGGATTCAATCTTTAAATAATTAACTGATCATTATTATTTTTGATAGGCGTAAATGTTAGTAATGTTGGCTATATTTAGTTTAATTTTGTGGTATGCAAAAGGGACAAAGAAGGAGTGGAAGTATATCGTTAATATTTAAGTATCTCTGATTTATGTGAAATTTTCACAATAGATATTAGACGTCAATTAATAAATATTCCCCAAATTTCAGGTTTTTTTATAGTATTTCAAGGGTTTGGGGGGTCATTTTGAAGTGTATTCAGCGGATCTAATATGGGCAGACCCCATTTGATAATTAACACATTTCATCATTGCATTAAATTTGATCCATATTCATAAACAAAAATTAACAAGGGTGCCCTGAATTTAAATTTATTTTTGATACTCCTTAAGCTTAAGCCTAAAATTTTAGACATTTTTTAGAATGATTATCATGTAAAGGATTTTGATGAAAATCGGGATGAGGATTCTAGACATAAGGTTTTGTAGCATTATACTTTGGTGTTAATCTTTGTAACGAAACAAAAATAGTTCGCTCTTCCTGGGACGGTTCGCTGAAACAAAATTTCATTTGCGTAAGCTAAATTAAATGTTTATATAAAAATATTTATGAATCTCTACCTAGTATTGAGAACTTTAAAATTATATTGGTTTTAGGTTCATTGTATAACTACATTTGAAATTGTTTAAAATATTTTTTCTGTTTAGAAATTTAGGCCATATATTTTTCTCTCTCATCACACTCGCTTTCTCTCTCGCCTTCTCTTTTTCCTTTAAAGGGAATTTAGGGGGCTTTATATGGGCACAACTTCCTATTAAATACATAAATATTCCAGATGTTCATTAAAATTAATTCATAGTCATTAAATCGCAATTAAACTAGAATCTCGGAATTGTAAAATGCCCCCTGAATTTTGACCTTTGATGGTATACCGAAAAAATGTGTATAAGATTTGTAGCATATGACTATCAAAATAAACTGTAAAATGATTACTAATCTGCATATTGTGATGGCGACAATCTTGAATTTATAATGAAGTTGACCATCTGCTCATGGGAAATTTTCGTTTTCTAATGAACATAATAGTCAGTAGCTGAATTTATTGTGTATATTTGTGCTGTTGTGTGTTATATTTGTGTCTTATATTGCAAATAAAACCAGTTTAGCATATAGCATCGTCTACTATTAGAGGTGGTAGACTTGTTGCAATTTTGCGACGGTCGCGCTAAAAAGGTTAAACATTCAATCTAAGAGATTTTCTTAGAATCAAAATCATGTAATGGAGATCAATGAAAATTAGAATATGCATTCCAGACATTTAATTTAGTATCATTATATGTTGATTTTAAGTTTCGTAAAGAAAACATTAAAGTAGTGAAAATCTGTTCTTTTCAGGGAAATAATTTCACCCGTCCTGGGGGCACGTATTCTACTAGGTAAAAAATAAATTATGAACTTGCCGTAACTCTTGCAAAACGAATGTTAATAAAAAAATTCCGCATACTTTATAATGTATATAGGTCCAAATGGTATGCAATTATTTTAGTTTGTCAACGTTAATTGATCCCCCGATTTATAAAATCGGGGGACTTATGTTTTGAGGCATGTCCGTCCGTCCGTCCGTCCGGATTTTTCTCCGCAACCATCTATTGAATTTCTCGGAAATTTTGCATGAAGTTGTAACTTTGGTCACGTTAGAAAGTGCATTTCTTCGATTTTTGAAAAAAAATCTGGTTAGCCCCCCCCCCCATTTTTTACCCCATAACCGTTCATCTATCCATTCAATTTCTCTGAAACTTGGTCAAAATGTGGAGTCAATTGTTCCTAATAGAAAATAAGTATCGCTGACCTTGAAAAACATCTGGTTAGCGCCCCCAGGGGGTCAAAAGCGCCCGAAATGGCAGAAAATGACTCATTTTCTCCCATAACGTTTGATCCATCCATTCAATTCTTCTGAAACTTGGCCAAAATGTAGAGGCATTTGTTCTGGATATAAAATGAGCATCCTTGATCTTAGAAAAATTCTGGTTCGCGCCCCAAATTGCCCAAATTTATTGCATTTTACACTCGCCACATCGAGTCACATACAGAGGGGGACCACGCACGCGCGGCTTGTTTATATACATATTGATTCATAAATGATCCACATTTTGATCAGGTATTGGGCGAACTTTAGTAATTATTGAGCTAGGGTCTGTCGATTCTGAACAAAACTTATATTCAGAAGTGTTTAAGTTATTTTGAATAAAATTACGCATTCATCAATCTAACAAACGCAAGTTTGAACAGCAGTTTCGTCTGTCTTTAACGTTTACGTTGTAAATAGAAATTCCAGCGCAACACGCGTAGATTAAATGGACGCATCTTCAGAGTATGTGTTCTTATTGATTTACCTTATACTCGGACTTTCGAAAGTTTGTGATAATTTTTGAAAAACTGACCAACGGACTTAATAGACTCATAGTGTATTGTCTGAAATGTTTCTAGATTGTAGTCATTCTTATGTTATCCCAATCCAACGTACCCCTTTTTGCAGAGCTGGATTTTCGTTACATGAAAATCTGACAGTTTGGCTAACTCTTCCCTCGTGGGGTCTCAATATGTCTCTGTTAGATCAAGAAGAACATTATATATACAGGAATCTACTTCCATATATGTAAATGTAAAATATTGCTATTCTTCTCTAATAGAACAACGACGCGAAGGTAACTTTCCTAAAAATCAAGCTATTTATCTTGATATTCACTACGTTATAATAGTGGTTCGTTTGACACCATTCGCAGCAGGTGTGTTGCATGAGCAGTGTGTGTTAAACCTTTTGATTGATTGAAAGTCAGAGAGTTTTGAATGGTCCGTGAATATTATTCCTTTATCTCCCCACGCTGTTGTTAGAACATATTCGCTTTGTTTATGCCTTTTATTTTCCATATGAATCAAAGTGTGTTCATCTATAACCAGTCCGGAAGACGGTTACCCGCCAGGAAACCTCATCCCCTGCATATTTTTCTTTATAATATGTTTGTTTTATAAACTTGTTCGAGTCGCCTAAGTTTGTGGGCTGTGATATTAATCAATGACTTCGTGAAAATGTCGTGTCTTACAAACATCAGACTTTCTCATTAAGAAAGCGATCATTTTCTAGCTAACGGTTTGATAAATATATTCGATCAAATATAAATGCCTTTAACACATGAATTTTCTTTGGATAAGTTAGACAATTTTGCATGCTTTGTTGCATGACTTTTTAACAACCTAGCTAATGGTAACGTGAATACATATTATGCTCTCATATGGACCGGTATTATTTTACTCATAACTGGTAGTAACTATGCTGACACAAATTAGCGATTACCGTTTCCAACCAATGTGTATAGAAGCTGACCCTTAAGTAAACTTAGAGAAATATCTAAGTGTCCGATGATTATTCTTTTATAGAATTGATTCTAATTGTATACTGGAACAAGAAGACTACTCGGACCCCAGACGGATAAAATTAGTTTACCAAGCAGTTTTTTTATAACTGTTATGCCCTTTTACGAAGATTAAAATCAATGTATAATGCTACTAAACCTTATGTCTTGAATACGACTTTAAATTTTCATCAAAACAGCATGATTCTGATACTAAAAACTGTTTTGAATACAAGGATTAGGTTTACTAGTTCTGAAGAACAAATTGAAAATCGGATATTCTTTCTTAATTGGTGTTCAATGACTATGCATTAAATTAAATGCAAATCTGAAATATTGGAATTTAAAATTATGTTACTTTAAAACACTTTAAAATACTTCAAAGCAACTTGAATTGTCGGAAATATTTATTATTTTTGTTAAAGTTAGTTCACCCATAACAAAGACAGTTGCCACATTTTAGTTCACCCCTAACAAGGCAAGTTGTCACGTTTTAGTTCACCCCTAACAAGGCAAGTTGTCACGTTTTAGTTCACCCCTAACAAAGCAAGTTGCCACATTTTAGTTCACCCCTAACAAAGCAAGTTGCCACATTTTAGTTCACCCCTAACAAAGCAAGTTGCCACATTTTAGTTCACCCCTAACAAAACAAGTTGCCACATTTTAGTTCACCCCTAACAAAGCAAGTTGCCACATTTTAGTTCACCCCTAACAAAGCAAGTTGCCACATTTTTGTTCACCCCTAACAAGGCAAGTTGCCATATTTTAGTTCACCCCTAACAAGGCAAGTTGGAACATTTTAGTTCACCCCTAACAAGGCAAGTTGCCATATTTTAGTTCACCCCTAACAAGGCAAGTTGCCACATTTTAGTTCACCCCTAACAACGCAAGTTGCAACATTTTAGTTCACCCCTAACAAGGCAAGTTGCCACATTTTAGTTCACCCCTAACAACGCAAGTTGCAACATTTTAGTTCACCCCTAACAAGGCAAGTTGCCATATTTTAGTTAACCCCTTATAAAGCAAGTTGCCATATTTTAGTTTACCCCTAACAAGGCAAGTTGCCACCGTAGACGTAGTCTTTCTGAAACCTAGGGTTACATTTTTTGGGATCATTCTTAATTGGAAGCCGTGCAGCGATTAGTGTCTAATACTCACTTTTAAAATTTCACAAAAATCAGAGGTAGCTGAATTCATATGAACGGTCTTTTTACCCTCTTTTTACCTGTTTGCATAAAACTAAACGACCTTACGACTAGCTACTGTTTTCCAAAATTCATGATGATTATTCAATTACGTTAGAAGTGAATCCTGTAGATACAAGTTTATAAACATCTAAACATACCTAACTTTAAATAAATATAGATTATTGATTTTTATCTCCTTTTTTTCCTGGAGTTTTAATGGCATTTATGGATGTTATAATATCGCAGGTGCGAAAGGTCGATTTACTTTGGAATTGTGAAACAACTTTTCTCACCGAAAACGTAATTGAAAAAATAAATGACAAAGTAAAGAAATTAAACGGCATTTACTAATGTAACTATTTCCAGTCGTCACGTAATGCACAGGATCAATAATAGACGGTAGACGAAGAGTAAAATGATCGAAGAGTTTAAACTTTGAAAAAATCTTCAGTTGAAGGGAAAATGGTTTAAGCCGCTGCAAAGAGATTCCATATTTCTTAGAGCGATGTAAAAGAAAACATTTTAAACATTTTCATTCAGAAAATATTGGTTTGTGTAAAATGTCAAATTTAACAAATAGACATTTCGACATTTTAACATGTCAAAATAACATCCAGACGAAGATGATAATGTAACTCGAAACCCATTAGTGCAGTACCCCCACGCATCTGACAATAGGAGTTTACATCTGTACTCAAGATTAAGTAAACTAATCGAAGTCTGATATATTAATAAAAATGTAAGATCGAATTTAAATCATGATAACTTCAATCAAATAAATAACACGGAAATAAAAAAACGTGTATAAATCCAAGTATTCAAGTAATACTGGGCTTTAATATTGTATTTCATAATGAAAATATTGCATCTAACAGATAATAGTATATTGAGTAAAACAATTAATTAAGTATTAGGAAATAATGCAATAACATCAATATTCTAATAAGATACCGCTAAATAAGTAACCATTATAAGATTAAGCATTCAAGGTGTAAGTAGTTTCGAGTTCATTCAAATATCAGGTTCTGCTGGAATAAACAAAATGGAAAATGAGACAAAGATGTCCCCTGTTAATATCGTGCTAGTCACTGGAACTTCGTTACGTTGTATACTCTTCTTTATTCAATTAAACAACATGTTTGGCACTAGCTCTTGATCAAGTAGTAGACTACCTGTCGCGTGAACTTCTCACTGATTTGCATACTGATCTCTGTCGACCAATGATCTTAGCCCCACGAGTGCTACAACGTTCATGACAACTTCTATTAGGCTTGTAGTTTATGCACTCCAAAGCACACCGGTTCCAATGTAGTAGATACGCATTAATACCCTTGTTATGGCGCACACATTTATGGTAGCAATAAGGTAAGTCGATTATTTCCACCAGTGGGCTCAGGTTCTGGCTCAACACGTCCACCTGAGGTTCGAACGGAAGTTATCTTTTTTAATCTCTAGTTAAAACTGAAAGTGTTTAACTTCCTAATTATATTTGAAATGTTCACATGTTTTCAATATTCATTTAATAAGAGCCCTTATATTAAATCTAAGAAAACATCTGCATATGATTATTCATTATCTACACGAACATAATAGTGCAATTGAAGCTGAAATCTTAGGCCAGAATACTTATTTCCATGGTTAAATGTTTGCAAGCACATTCGGAGTATGGATTGAGCAATTGAGAAACTGAGATTCCAGTAAAAAAAAATGAATTTAAATAAGCGGCCAGGAAGATTTGACTCTGCTTCATTAGAAGTAACTGTTTATGAAAACTGTATTTATATAGTTAGGGATATAATTAGGGATTTCATTGTGAACAATACCACCCGTCACTGTGATTTTAAGAAAATTGGTATATTATTAACGACAGGAAAATAGATTGGGCATATCTTCTCATTTTCCATCATCATAGCATATTGTAAGAAAGAGCAAATATCTCCTAGAACATTATGTCTCGGAAATCCTTCATCACCCACACTATTCCCCGGAAATAAAACCAACAGAGTAACACCCATCTATAAATGTGAGTTAGTTTGTTTTTACAGTTCACAATCGAAGGTATATTATTACTGTATTATCAACACGTTCATTGGCAGTTGGAAAGATATGATACACAGCCATTGAAGAAGTAAATATACACCCTTATTATCATTAATAATGAGGACCGCTGTCATAGGGTCCTTATAGAGATATGCAAAATAATATTAATTATTTCCCCTCGCTCATGAATTTGACAATCACTCGGTTAACAGTGAAAAGTGGAATCCTGCGGTTTGCGTTAATTTGCTGCTGACTAAATTTACTTTCCTATTCACCTATAATATAGTTCCTATGAAACTGAAGATTCTAATTCTTCTTTGACCGATAGATATGTTTATATTTGAAAGACAAAAAAACTTGAAGTCGTACAAAGCAGCAGTACAAGTTTTAAACATCGATATTTCATAGTAATTGGTATGAAATACTGATATTTTAAACTTTTACATCTGCTTTGTACGGTTCCAAGTTCTAGTCGTCGGCGAAGGAATCAGAAACTTAAATGGTGTTGTGGAATCTCTATTTACTTCTTCCATTTCAGTGTAGAGATGAATGGTGGCTACATTTGCTATTAAATAAATATGACTTTGTTTTACTATTGTATTGGGCCATAAAATACGGATATAGCATTTATTTAATTATTAACAATATTTGATGAGGTTAATTTTGGCGCCACGTTGTAAATCATATGTAGTCTTTGACTTGAGATAAAAATGATGTAATGTTAACTCACTTATCAATACATCTTGCAATTCCATGTTGACCATCTTCGCACTCACAAGCCAAAGAACAAGATTGCCTCCATGTTTGTCCGATTTTGTATATTTTTCCATCCACCATGCAAGCACCTGTAAAATGCAATAAAAATACATATATACATATGAAAAAGAAATTGGATCTACTGAACACGAATTCGACTTTTGTAATTTACATTATTTTTCTTTTTAAACTAATGGGCTAATAGCCACTTGATGATAAACGTTAATGAAGTAGAATGATCTGCATTTGACCTAAAACCATTACGGTGGTATTTTAAATGATTAATGAAATGAATGAACTGAGTTTAATTACTTATGTGGACAGTTAGATGACGCCACTAATTAAACACCAATATGTTAAGTACTAACCTTCAAATCGCATGTGTTGAACTTAATTGATTTATTTTCGCACAAATTACAGTTATTTAAGTGAAGCTACGTTACACATTTTAAAAACCATTTGAATTACGTGTGTTGATAAAGCATAGCTTTCTCATGAGGTAACATACGTTGCAAGTAAAGTATTGGCTTGGAGATCATTATTTGGACTCTGCTCTGTCAGAAACAACGGTTACGAATTCATATGCTGACTTTAAACACACTCGAACATGCACACATTTTGCTAGATGCTCAAGTCGTCCAAATTCAGCAGTTGTCCCGGAGAACATAACATTGTCCCCGAACTCATTTTAACTGATGGTAAATTGAAGTTGCGCGAATCAGCAGAGGCTTTTAAAGACATCAGAACGCAAGGTATTCTAAATTTAGCATGAACATTTTTTAATGAGAAGCGGTGTTACAAGAAGGTGTAGAGTTTGGTCACAGTCGATCAAAAGCCACAACGTGTCAACGATTCAGAGCGTTGTTTGCAACTGTTTCATCGCATTCAAAAAATCAATTTTTAGCAAGTTACAACCATCGTTACGAATCCTCCCTATGTTTCACTGTCCACCTTACAAACTCAAACAGCCTTATTCTCGAGTAGCCTTTGGGTCTGGATAAGCCGTTGCTCGTTATTATAAAATTGAGTTCTTGGTCAAGTGTGACTATAGATGAAACATGGATCCACAACTCCAGACTTCAATCTGCAGTCAACTGAGTGGACTGTCGCAGGTTAAACCATTCAACCCAATAAAAACGCAAACATCAGAAGGTAAAGTTTGGGTTCCGTATTTTAGAATACGCAAGGACAATTATTTGGGCAAATATCATACAGCGCTATTGGTGCGTTTGACGGCAAACATATCCAAGAAACATCCACAAATGAAGAGGACAAAGTGCTCTTTCAGAAAGACAATGCATCGAATAACAGGTCGATCATAACGATTGCAAAACTGCACGAATTCCACTTCGAATAGCTTCCGCACCTACGCTATTCGCAAAATCTGGCCCCAGTTACTACACGCTGCTTTCAGAGCGTAAATAACTGCTCCAGGGAAAGGGATTTGTCTCCAAATCGAGGTTCTTTCTTGAGTGGTAGAATGATTCAACATTTTCCCAAACTTCCTAAGCAACGGACAGGATATACGTCTTCCATTTTAGTAGGAATATTCTTTACGATTAGAGAGATGAGTGCATATCGAAAGTCAGATCAGATGAACAATCTTCTTCAATCATAAGAGAAGAAAGATTATTCAATAAATACTGTAAATAATGATAATCTGAAATCATGACAGATTGTTATTTATTTTTTATTTATTTACTTAACACTAATACTATACTTTTGCTCATATATGGGTTATCAGTCCAACTAATAAACAGACATGGCTTTTAAAAATGAGAGTGTTACTTTACATGTGAACCTATATAATTAAAAATTATTTCGCATATAATTAACGACTTCATCCCTAGATGTCTTCAATTTAAGGTCGGTTAAAGAGGGTAGAAAGCGAGTTAACGTTAAAGCTAAAATGGTTGGTTCCAGTTTTTCTTTTAACCGACATAAAGTGCCCGTGTACCACAACATTTTTCAATGCGGGTACAGTTATTTAAATAAAACTAATGTTTTATATATATATATATATATATATATATATATATATATATATATATATATATATATATATAGAGAGAGAGAGAGAGAGAGAGAGAGAGAGAGAGAGAGATGAGAGAGAGAGATGAGAGAGATGAAGATGTATTAATAGAGATATATTAAATAGGGTCTACTATTTCACGAACAACTAAATAAGAATTAGTGACCCAGAGCAACAAACTATATTTCATGCAAGAAACCTGCCGCTTTTCTTCAGAAACGAAACCTGGGTCAAATCAATCAATCAAATAGAGAATTATCGAACAATAGAAAATTTAAAATTAAATTATTTTTTAAATATAATTTTAAAAACTCTGTTCATTAAAAAACATCGATTTTTAATAGATAATAATTATGTGCAAGTCACGTGAGACGAGAAACACGCACATACAAGGACGACAATGGGAAGTGGTAAGATAATTATATCAATATAAGGATAGATGAATGATTAAAATCGAAATTAATTAATTATTGAATTTCTACAATTCTCGCTACGTAGATATGATAGAAGCAATAAACGTACATGAAATTCGGTTAAAATATCAGATTCAGATTGAGTATCAAAAGTTTAGTTACAGTATTTGAATCATTTTCAAACAATAGACGTTCCTAGTATTTCTTTCTCATTCCCTCGATCAAAACGTTGTGTTTCAGCAATAAGAAAAATAATAAGAAAGATATATATAATTTCAAAAGTAATTTGCATACCTTCATGTGGAACACTTGGAGTTGCTGGAAAAAAAAGGAAGAAATAGAATTAATAAGTCTACACCAATGACAAAATGCAGTCTATAATTTTTGGAGCAATTTTTTCTACGAAGTGTCGTTTCGTAATTATATAGCAGTAAGGTGTCGCTGGTTGTCACTTAGTTCTTTTACTAGTAGCTAAACTCTACTTTCTGAATTGATGACGGCGAACAACTGGCGCTAGTTTAGAAATATACAAAAGATTACTGATAAGAATTTTAACACAGCATTCACACACCGGTGTAATTGTATCACTTATTTTTTGAATTGTTAAAAGCAGGTCCAAGGTTTCGTCATTGTTGTATAGTGCCTAAACTAAAAATGAATTCGGTATTTACTTTCGTAGGTAAATCAGAAACCGAAATTATTAAAAAAAACTAGACGATGCATTGAAATACTAGCGCGACACAAAGTGTCGATTGGCGCCAGTTCTTATAAACTAAACTGCATGTGAAAAAGAGCCGATGATTTGGAAAGAAACAATAATTTATTTAAAGTAATGCTTAGAAAATTAAATTCTTTTTTAGCGGGTCAAAGTTAGTTTTAGGCTAATTACCACTTATTGTTAATCTTAAAGTGATGTGCTTGAGGAAAGAGCAGCTAAGAATCGGTAAACAGGGTAAAATCTCTTACGTTTTGTGTATGTACGACTGGGAGATAATGGGATCACAAAAATGGATTAGTTAAAATGGATTAATTAAAATGGATTAATTAAAATGGATTAATTAAAATGGATTAATTAAAATGCTTCAGTATGAGGGTATCATAATTATGTTAGAATGAAGAGAATTACATTGAGACAAATCATGAATGATCAGCACTTGTCGGGTCAAACGTTGACCCTAGCGAAAAAAAGTGAGAATTCGACGTCATTTGCCAACAATAGGATTGTGATTTTTCCCTGGATGATTTCTAGGTGAAGAGTCGCAGAAATCTGTGCTCGCCGCAAACCCCAATGGAGCTGAGGCGAGCGAACAATATGATACCTTAAGCATAATATCGGTCAATGTTTATCTGCTTCTCTTTCTCTCCTCTCTTTCCTCCATCACACTCTTTTTTCTCTTTCTCTCTTTCTAATTTAAATGAATAACTTTATGCATATTCCTCTATTGGATTTCTGTAACTGTCTTAACCTTTAAATGCTTTAGTTTTTATATTGGCTTGAAAAAATAATTTATCATCGAAGATACTGATTACCTATTTAGAGGGTGTGCTTACAATATCATACTAATACCTATTCACACTTGCCAACCAGCTCGTTGCAGATGTGAAACAAGCTGCAGTTAGACACATTTCCGCTAAATATTATATTAAATAGGCATTTTGTTAGAATATGTCAAATTTCAAACAAAATACAATTAAGGATTAATGTGCTACGCATGCGGATAAATCCTCAATCAAAATAAAGACTCGTGTCCAATGTGTTTCTATTAATTAGTTCTGCACATAACCACTCAGTTCCTAAATGTTTCTGTATATTAAGGTCCTAACCCTTTCTTTTTATTTGAAAAGAAAACAACGGATAGCAGAATAAAAATTAGATTATATGTCTTAATTGGCTGAACCAATTGAAAGTCATTTTTAATCAATCGAAAAAGTACTTTATAGGCAAACTTATAAATCAAGGGGTTATGATAAGCTAAAAAACACTTGTTATTGGTTAAAAAGAACATGCTTACCCGTTAGGCGGATTATTTAATTGAACAGAAATGTATTTTTGTCTATTTGAATAGTGTTCCTCTTTATGACTATATTCTCACTTATCAGAAATGTGACTAGCTTCTTTATTCTTATTTAGACAG
This sequence comes from Sepiola atlantica, assembly GCA_963556195.1. Classification (NCBI taxonomy): domain Eukaryota; kingdom Metazoa; phylum Mollusca; class Cephalopoda; order Sepiida; family Sepiolidae; genus Sepiola; species Sepiola atlantica. The sequence continues at coordinate 89,516,197 of OY744530.1, forward strand.
AAAATGTGATTATTTGATCTTGAATACACTTCATGAATATTTTCTAATACATTGATGTTATGAGAGAGAGGGGGGATAGGGAGAGAGGAGAGAGAGAGAGAGAGAGAGACGGTCTCCATTATTGAACGCGGGTTACATTCTTGTAACAACTGTCTTGATGTATCGTTAACAGCGGCGTACAGGCAGACAGCCTACATTGATGGACGCGATTTCTTAATATTTCGTGTTTCTAACTTTGTTGACATAATTCAAGTATTGAAATAGATGAGGTTTTAATAAAATATGAGCAGATATGAAAAAGGATAAACATTAGGCAAGTAGAAACCACTTATTTTTCATATCTTTAAACAGATTTATTCAGCTCAGTCGTCATAGCTCTGATGCAGTGGTGGATTTCTCCGATCTCAGTTTTTTTATTCTTGGATCAAGTAATTTTTTCACTGATATAGGGGCTGTCTAGAACTGTAGCCTCCCACATAACAGAGCCAATGCCCTTGTTATCTACTATAGTAATTGATGCTTGTCGCTTGACTTAGTTTGTGCGACTCTAATTCAAATAATATTTAGTAGCCATAGCCATTCCCGCGGCATTTCAACCCCCAGACGTAGGAAAAATAGTTTTCAATATCCTAGATAGAGCAGGTGTGTTTATACGCACCATTGCACAGGATTAAACAAAAAAATGATGTTCGGGGAGCAGTTATAGTCAAACGTTTGGGAAACGGTCAAAGCTGGATGTTCGGTAAACAATCAGAGCCTGAGGTTTGGGAAGGAGTTATCCTGAGGTTCTGAGAAGGAGTCAGAGCAGACAGTTCAGTTAGGAGTCAGGTCTTGAGGTTAAGGTAGGAAGCAGTACTTCATGCTCAATATCCTAGAGAGAGCAGGTGTGTTTAGCTGCAGCATTGCCCGGGATAAAAAAAACGATGCTAGGGAAAGAGTCAGAGTTTTGGGAAAAAACAGTCAAAGCTGAATGTTCGGGAAAGAGTCAGAGCTTGCAGTACGTGAAAGAGTCAGTCTGAGGTTCAAGAAGGAGTCGGAGCCGACTCTTCAGAAAGTAGTCAGGTCCTAATGGTTCGGGTAAGAGTCAGAGCCGGAGGTTTTGGGAAGGATTCAGAGCCTTATGTTAAGGAAGGAGTCATGGCCTAGAGTTCAACGCTAATGGTATATTACGGAGTCTGAGTAGAATGGTATAGGAAGGGTCCCCTATTGTTAGCACTAATATTTATATTCATATAAAATAACGTCTATTTCGGTGAATTTAAAGAAAAAATATTCTTCCCGATTGATAGCATTAACATGTGTTATATTCATATAAAATATTTAATCGGTGATCGGCCTAGGTTATTTCATCTAACATACACACACATGAAAAAAGTAAATAGATATCATTATTATCATTAACAATGAAGACTGCTGTCAGAGGGTCGTGATCGACCTAGGTTATTTCATCTAACATACAAAGACATGAAGAAGTAAATAAAAACCCTTATTAACATTAATAATGAAGACAATTATGGTACTTTTAATAGCAATGTTACATTTTTGCTCCAGGGAATGGAGAGGTGGTGCAGAGTTTAGGGGAGGCCGTAGATAGTGTAGTCAGAGTCAATTGGCAACCAGGTACGTGACATCTTTTGCTCCTGGCAACTGTAGAAGGACTTGAACCTGACGAAGGCAAGGCAGACGAGACAGCTTTGACCGAGGGCAATAGGGGTAGTGTCCAATGGGGTAAAGGAGGGCGATTAGAGAAGAGTGATCCCCGTCAAACGCCGATAGGTACGTATGTAGTATGCGCATCGGGGAGGCGATAGGTACGTATATTGTATGTGCAGCGGGGCGGAGACAGGTACGTATATAGTATGTACACCGGGGAGGCGATAGGTAAGTATATAGTATGTGCACCGGGGCAGTGTTTGGTACATATATAGTATGCACACCTGAGTGGCGATAGATACGTATTTAGCATTCGCATCGGGTCGAAGATAGGTATGTATTTAGCATTCGAAGTTGAGTGGCGATAGGTACGTATATAGTATTCTCACCGGGGCAGTGATAGGTACATATATAGCATGTCCACCGGAGCGGCGATAGCTACGTATTTAGCAATCGCTCCGGAGGGGGAGAGGTACGTATATAGCACGCGCAACGGGGCGGGGATAGGTACGTTTTAGTATGCGCACCGGGGCAGCGTAAGGTACGTATTTAGCATGTGCACCGGGGCGGCGATATGTACGTATATAGAATGCGCATTGGGGCGGCAACAGGTACGTATATTGTATACGCACCAGGGATGCGATTGGTACGTATATAGTATGCGCATCAGGGCGGTGATATGTACGTATCTAGCACTCGCACCGGGGCTGCGATAGGTACGTATTTAGTATTCGCACCGGGACGGTGATAGGTACGTATTTAGCATTCGCACCGGGGCAGCGATAGATACATGTCTGGTATGCGCACTGAGGCTGCAATACATACTTATATGGTATGCGCACCGGGGCGGCGATAGGTATGTATATTGTATGTGCATCGGGGTGGCGATAGGTATGTATATAGTATACGCAATGGGGCGGCGATAGGCACATATTTCGTATGCACACCAGAGCGGCGATAGGTACGTATATAGTATGCGCACTGGGGCGGTGATAGCTACATATATAGTAAACGGAGATAAGTACCTATATAGAAGGCGCAGACAGAGGTAGTACGTTTTATAGAAATGTGTCATACTTTTGCCCTGGGCAACGGAAGAGGAATGGTGGGGAAGAAATAGCTTTTGCAAAAGGCAAAGGAAGAAAGTAACGGTGAAATGGGGCGATAAGGGAAGAGAAAGATAGAAAGATAAAGAAACGGCTATAGAGAGAGGGAGAGAAATAGAAGTTTGAATATAAAAATGTTACACACGCGATTTTTTTTTCTATTTTATGTTTTTATGATCCCGAGCAACGCCGGGTAGCTCTGCCAGTCACATATAAACGCCAAAGTTACTATGGGTTTATGGGGCAGGCATTATTGCTAACCGAAGGATTAAAAATATAATGGAAGTAAAAAGTTTGACCAATTGGATTAACTGCTTTTGCTTACTTAGGGGTGTCCATGCCAATAATTTGATGGGATTTAAAGACGGTCAATTGTAATCAGCAGGATAGCAGCCCCAGGGCAATGTGTTTCACGGGTGGAAAGACTTTGCAAAGAACTTTGTCGATGGAAATCCCACCAGACGCTCGGTATAATAAGGCAGAAAGGACAGTCGTTTTTTGTTAAAGTAGCAACAGAGATGCTTGCTATGGATGTCTTACTAAGAGAAACCAAAGACCGGAGCTTAGTTTAGCACCTTCAATTTATATAAAGATAGATTGTGGAGAAGCTAACAACGGCCTTTTTGTGAAAAAAAGGGTTGTAAGGAAGAGAAAGGATCACGTAGACTGGATTTTGAAATTTTGAAAAAGTGCTCTGTGCAGCACATTCCAAAAAGATGAAAGTATTCAACTATGGACGTATGTGACTCTTATATAGGTTGAGGATTGCATCTGGAGTCAGCTACCTTCTGGAATCGTAAAAAGATCAAATTATTTTATTATTGAGACTTTAGCAACAGACAAGATATATAAGTTTTCTATTTTACATCTGGGTGAAAATCAGTCGCAAGAGCTTATTCAAACGAGGGGCTTCTTCAAGGATAGCTCCATTCATTTTAACTGAGGCAAAATAGGGCATAGATAGGGGACCGAAGTGATACGTGGTCTTAGTGATTTTAACAGTAACAAGCGATTTTTCTTAGTCTACAAGCAGACATAACTCGTAGGTTTCCTTCTTATTCCCGTATTCATTGTAATTCATTCGTATTTTTTTCTTATCATCAAAAGATGGCTTAAGCTAAATTGAATTTAATTTTATGACGATTAAAACATGGTAGTTTTTTAATATAACGACATTTCTCAAAATGTGAAGATTTATTTGCATTTTATTAGTATATGATACCATCGAACGTCAATAAAACAAAGACTTCTGGGCATCCATGATTGAAATTGGTGGATAAATCAATCATAGACTGAAGTATATTTATAACAAATAATTAACGAATCCTTGAGTAACATTTTTTTCTCTAGGGGGTGCTCTGTATTTAAGGTAAATATATTTAAAGGGTAAAATATTAAAGATAATTTTAAAAGAAAATGACTTGTAAAACACCAGTAAGTTTTAGGTGACGTAAATGTTGCAATTCTTATAAATAAAAATGTTATAAATGTTTTTACATGAGAAAATGAATGAGAATAACTTACGGCATTTGTTGCAGTAGCGAGGACAATGCTCGATGACCCAAAATTCTAAATCTTTTGCATGACATATACTTGCGGATAACTCTGCACAAGGGCGCTTGTCAACACACGGTGGACTTGTCACCTGATTGGCTAAAAGAAGACATTAAAAAATATTGTTTAATTGGTATAATTGTATGTTACAAAATCAAAACATTAAAAAAGATTTGGGGCTGAAGATATTATTAAATATTACTACGTTGTCATCATCATCATCATCAAGCATTGTTACCCAACTTTGTCCAAATACGACTAAAAAGGTTCTCCAAACATGCCTGCCATGGACAAAGCTAAACAAACCGCTTCTATGTATAGTTGATCCTCTTTACATCTATTTCCAGGTAACGACTCCAGATCCTTCTTGGCTTGCCCATCTTTCTATATATTTATGGGTATTAAGAGAAGGCAGGCCTTTTAGGACTAGATAAAGGTCTGCTAATAATGTTGCCTATTATTATACCATGAACTGCCCCCCATCCCAGAGTCGTAAAAAATGATTCATAAAGTCGCACAAATAGGAAAATAGGATGGGTAGTCAGCTGGGGACTATTCGAAAATACAAAATACCGGACATATGATTTCCGGTATGACATAATATACTTATGAGTCGAAGTTGTTTGCGACAATTAAGTTTTTGCGACAGTTGAGTTTCACGACGGTTTAGTTTTGTGGTAGATAACAGTTTACGGCAATTCTGAGTTTAAGACGGTTGACGGCAGTTAGGGTTAGAGACAATCAGATGCATTAGAGCCTTGGCAGACTCGGGATGAGCTGACGACTTTGGGTATCGACAACTGGGTGTCGCGACAGTCCGCAACGGTGTCACACACACTATGAGTTTAAACTGACTTATAGACAATGTATTTGAGTTTGTGTCTTTCTTGTGAATTGCGTTGTTTTATTTTTCTCAAAATGTAAACCAGTGCTTATTTCCTCGGCGATTGTCAGTGAAATAAATAACATAGACAGAACGAGAACGAAAGATAAAAAAACACGTTGGGGTCGACAATCGTCGAGAGGGCAGCACGGGATTCTACACTATCTCTCTCAAACGTGTTACTCTATTGATCACTACGCCATTCTTTGTGCGGATTACCTGTTTCTGATGATAATTAGACAGTCAATTATTAATATTCTTAAGGTGTTTCTAAATTTACAGGCCTTATTCACAGCTGAAACTGCGAGTAGTTCACTATGTCTTCGCTACAGAGAGAAGAACTGACTTAATCATCGAACTGAAGTTCCCGATGTGGAGACGTGGAAACAAATTCGGAACTGAGCAAACATATTTTAGCTAAAGGAAGGCAACCGAATGTCTCATAAATGCTGGCGTTTACATCGTGGTCAGCCGCTCTATGCTTATCGATGATGATCTCCATTCCCTCTTTTTTTCCCTCTACAGTGCGATGTGTGTTACATTTTTTATATTTTGTGGATATTGACACCGAGACGTTATGAATTCATTGCAATAATGTCGGTCTTCTCCCACTTTGTTTTTGTGTGAAAAATAAGCTCTACTTTATCGGCTTTTAGAGTTATAAATCAATATGTAGTATATATTGTGGCACATTGTTTCAGAATTTTTTCGATGAGGATTGATGATTGGTATTATTTGGATTATTGCATGTTATTCACACAACGTTTAAGCTGATGAAACCTCCAACCTTCGTCAGCTGTATCTCGTCGAACTCGGGAATCTTTATGTCGAACTCGGTAATCTGTCCACAAAGACCCGTGACACAACAGATGTAAGTCCTACGTAATAATCAGTTCTAAGTACGAGTGTTCTGAAGTTATAAGTTGCAATTTTCCGAAAGGCAATATTAAGAATAGAATTACGTATTATTAAAACACGGTCATGGCTGACGGGACGAGAGCAGCCCCCCCCCTGGACTAATTAAAAATTTTCGTCCAAAATTCTGTACAAATTCCCGTATTCGACATAAAGAGTTCCAAGTTCGATTAGACGCACCTGAAGAGGGTTACTTCGTAGAAACGTTGTGATAATAACATTCAAGATGAAAACAGTAGTCCGAATATTCTAAGTAATCCAAATATTCTTATGCTACATTTAAACTCTTCTGCCCTCGGTCAGTGAAGGAGAAATCCTTCTAGACGGAGACAATTTTTACTTTTTTCTAATCCAGAATGCCCCTTCTTGGGGAGCTGTAATTGTTTCCTTATTAAAAGTCAACATTGTGTCTAACTCTGCTATCGTGGTGAAGCAAGTAAATAGGGATACGTTCATTAAGAAAACCGAGCTAGTCTAGGCGAGTCCCGAGTTTCGACTATATACCGTTTTCTATTGGGTTGTAAATGTTCTCATATTATCACGACATAATAATTTAGAGTAATATACTTTTATGGTTTAATCTAAATAGCATGCTAGTTGAAACGATATATTTGCCATCAGTTGCGATGATGAACCTTCGTGAACAGTTTATAACCGGTAAATGATAGCTTTATGATTGGTTACCCTTATAATGTGACATATGGTTTATTAGAAGTTGTATTTCATTTGCTGATTAAACTTTATTGAATACACCTGTAATGTCAAATCTTGGGAAGAAACCTAAAAACACTCAAAATAAAAAAAAATACAATAATAAAAAGAAAAGAACCAAATAAAATGCTAAAAATGGGGTGGTTTAGTAGAGATCACCCTTACTTGTCTAATTGTGAACTACTCGCTGTTTTCCAGTATAAACCGAAAACAAGAAAGTCAGTTCCTAAGTGGGACTGGAGATTTGCCTAATAGATAAAAGAAAAGTGGGGTGGATTTTTTGTACGATTGGTGTCCTTCAGGATAAGTACCGTTTGGGTCAGTGTCAGGTCAGTGATAAAATACACCTTGGGAAAGGGCATCCTGAAAGCTTACTAATACGAAAAAATAAATATAAGGACAAGAATCAGTTATAACGCTAGCTAAGTCAAGCTTCTTGTCTTTTTATGACTTAAAAACGGCGTGCGCCATGCCTCGACAGGGAACAAGAACTCAAATCTAGTTCGACTAAATACACATAAACAAGCGGTGTGTATCCACCTTCTTCTAAAGTGCGAGATATGCACTCTCCTCCTATCAGACCTAATTTTGATTTTAAGCTGATGTTTAAAATACAAATCGTGATGAGAAGGTGACGAACCCCCGCGACCTATCTCTAAGCGTGAAACCCACACTACTAGTCTAGCTACGGCTAGGATCGTGAGAAACACCATTCGTTCTTCTCTGGTCTACAAAGGAAGCACATTGTAGATTACAGATGCTACATCCAGGCGAACCAGCTGATCGTGTACGATGCGAGTCGTCACCTCGTTGACATATTTCCAAAACTCACAAAGCCTGCTGCAAGTGAAGAAGACGTGCTCAGCCGATTCTTTTTCATCGTCCTCGCAGCGAACACAATATGGACTGAGCACCGATTTGGCTTTGTGAAGCCTACCATTGAGGAGTAGAGCGTTCTATAATGATATAATAATATTCACAATATAGCATTTTCCTTATCAATTCATATAAAGGAGAGCGTTTAATGTCGATATGTATTTAGGATAGAATTAGCGGAAAAAGAGGTGAAAGGTCTCGAATGAATACATCTATTTTCTACAAGATACTATTCTATTCAAACAAATTAAGTTGTTGGTGCTATTTAACGTTAATGACGAGATCAATTTCCTTTCGCTTATTTTAGAGTTTTTTTATTGTCTCTTTATGCTGATGTTTAATCCATTTTCTAAGATTGTCTTTCATCCTTTTATTTCTTAAAATTGCAGCGATATAGCGACATTTCACTTGTCCCAGTAATTTATTTTTAACAAATATTTTTTCTCTCTCTAATATATTATTTTTTGTAAAACATTCCAATAAATTATTTTTCAAATCATGCTTTATCTCATACAGCAATTTAAAATATTCGTTTAGGTCTTCTTATCTAGTCCCAAAATGTACCTAAGTCTAACTGGCAACCACACAGACTAAAATGGGGGGGGGCTGAAAATGAAAATTGTGGGTCGCTCTGAAACACTAGAATAACTTAGACATGGGGAGTAATTTTACATTATACAAAACTGATCCCCCACTCTAAAATTTAAATTGATAAAACAAAAGAATCACTTAAAAAAACTAGAATCTCATTTTTCGGGGAGAGGGATAAAGGAAGGGGGTTTATCTACAATAAACAAAAGAACCGTTTTCTCTTATTTTTAAGGTAGAAAAATACTGTAACACTGTCGTAATAGGCAATACAAAACCGGAACTAACTGAAACAAAATTGCTCTAGCCAAAAAGATTCAAAAGTACCCACTGCTGCAAGAAAGTTGGGCTCCGTCTACGGTGCTAGTAAACTTCTTACACCGGCCAGTCCTATAGCTCTACAAAGCAAGCATTCGCCTATACATGGAGTATTGTTGTCAAGTTTTGGCATGCGCATTAACCACTAGCCTTTCCTCTTAGACAAAGTCATAGAAAAGCCTCTAATCTGATAGGTATTATACTATCCTCCAAGCTCAAAATGTTGCATACCTGTGCTTGTGTTACAATTATTTAATGGAACTTGCTCCGACGAATTTGCGGCACTAGTGACCCCTCGGCGTGAATACTCAACATTCAGGAACGTCCAACCCTTTCACAGTAGAGGTTTCCAGATATCAGTAGTTTTTTTTTACTTTAATAGCTTGTTTTCCTAGTACTGCTCTCCTTTGGAATTCTCTCTTTGCTCCGTGTTTACCTGACTTTTAAATGTAATGTTAACAAACACGTCGCGGCAGAACTCTGCACTTAGGATGCATCGCCTAGGTATGGCCCTCTAATTCACAGTAGATCCTTACGTCTCAGTGACAATTTGCATTTGGGGTGTGAATCAAAGTAAAAGTAACACAATTTAAAAAATACGATAAATTATGCAATATAAACTTACTATGTTTTGCTGTACGTTAAGTTTCCTATGTAAATAAAACATAAAATGGTCAACTTATCTGAGTTTTCTATGGTCTTTAGGAAATAAAATCCGTTTATGAACTTCTCATTGGAATCTCAAATACGTTATTCGTTTAAAGTTAAACTTACATAGCAAGATGATGCGCCATGTAAGGATGTAACAGTCAGTCTTCCAGAAAATGTACTTTTTCAGTTGTAATTTTTTGTACAAGCCACATCCGTTTTTAAATTACTTCAACTTTTAAAGTAAATATTGAGACACTATTGTCGCTTACAAATTTTGAAAACGATGCTATGGGAAATAAAACAAAATTTACTTTTTATCCAAATTATTGTTAATTGTCTAAGCCTAGGGTTATTTCTAGACATTTTCTATATAAAACTGTATTTTCAATAATAATCTCTAACGTCCCTATCAAGAGCAGTGTTATCATGTGTAAATTACTAATATCAGGTTCCATGGATACTGTTTTAAGTTTAATATTAGTCATCGTTGTTATACAGTATTTCTCATGTGTTCAATTCATTTTAAGTATTATTATACAGTGGTTATTATTGCAATTCTGTAGTTTTGGGCGGCTTTGTTATTTTCCCTTTCATTTTCTTTCATGTACCTGTGTTATCTTAGGCAGATGAACTGTACACAATTGATAAATAATTATGTAGTGTTATCCACCCGGTCAACGCCGACTATTAAGGTTCGTTAACATTACATAAACTTTTTATGGATAAACGTAAACTTTTCATTTATTATATTATTATAACAAACAAGCTACAACTAACCCGGCAGTCATCCTTATTAAATGTTGGTTACATCAGCTTTGCCTTTTCTCCTAATTTCTCGTCAGAAAATATGTGTAGTTTTGGTAAGCTAATTCAATGAAGGAATATATGTCTTTAAAATATCGGTTTTGTAATTTGATCGATGGGAGGACATTTTGAAATCTATATCGCTTAAATACTTCTGAGTTTTATTTAAATATTAAGTTTATATATAACTCTAAAAAGATCTATTTTTCTTTTTCTTCTTCTCCTTCTTCCCCTTCTCCTCCTTCGTCTCTCCCTTCTTCTCCTCCTTATTTTATCCTTTTTTTTTCTCTTTCTTATTCGTAGCATCGTTTTTTTTTACATGTTTAAAAATGAGAGATTAGGTCCGTTCATTTTCGTCTTCAAAAGCAAAACACGTTTTGGTTTAGTTCAGTTTTATTTCATCTGTGGAAGGGAGGGATGTTAATTATTGATTAATCTTTTTTCTTACAAAGAAACAAATCAGGATGTGAACTAGATGATAGTAAATAAAAACAAATAATGTTTCATGTAAATTTATGCATACGGAGATTGCCAACAAGTTTGTGACAGAAATAACCTTTTCGATAAAATCGCGACACATATTTCGAGTGAAATTTTCAGATGGTTCTTTGTTAAATACGAACGTTGTTATTCTTTTTCTTCTTCTTTTCAAATTTATTTTTCTCATTCGTCTTCTCTTGTACGACACGTACTTTCTGACACTTACTGAAAACAACTATGAAAGCTCTTCTGGTTCCGCCCCGAATTCTATATTCTACAACTTTCTATTAATGTTCCCTTATACTTGCACTTGTCGCACACAGGTGTGCTATGCACCGGAGTTATTGCCAAAGAGTACAGGCATTGATAAGTTGCAATGAATGAAACAAAAATCTCAGGCAGTATATTAAATAAATTATGTGCTGACAAACGTTAAAATATTAGGGGAATATATAAAATGGGTTCGAATCATGTTAACGATTAATAATGTTCGTTTAAACATACATAAACACTTTCGTTTTATCAACGCAAATAGATAACATATAAATATTAGTTTCCAAAAACTCACCTTTTCTCAAATTTAATTGTGGTTTACTAAACTGTACTTACGTAATTACAATAATTAACCAAATTGTTTTTAAATAAAAAAGCCACTTATACATATACACATACATTTTGAATGTCTACAAGACACTGACCTAGAGTGTCTAAGGTCTCTCTGTACTAGGGTTTGTCAGGACAACCTTACATGAGGATACCTTCTCCGAGAAGTAAACCCTGACTAAATATTCAAAATAATATAGAGGTTCGAAACCCAAATGAGATCCCCTCAGTATGGTTACCCCACACTGGTTTATACGAGAAATAGTGCACCTTCTCCAAGTGATGTTGCCTTCAGTAACAACACTAAGCTGGATACTCCACCAGACCAGATGGATTCCGGTAAGACAAAGAGACCACACGTAAGATAAACTATAACAAGTTCAGTAAGACTAGTTGACTACCCAGCTTAGTGCCTTGGCTAGAGGCAACATCACTGGCAGAAGGTGCTCCATTTCTGGTATGATTGTGTCTAATAGGTTCTTGAAACTCCCCAGTAGGTATGTAAAAATCCCCAAAAGGCCACAAGAAAGATTAACTATAACATAGTTGGCGGGTTAATTAGTGAGTAGATAATTAATGTACCTAACTTCTTTTTTAACGCAACGTTTGAGAGGTAGAGGAAGACTTTAATGGAATAGTCGAATATCTACGTATCTCATATAAAGGTCAAGTGTTAGCCCCAAGAATGGGCCGATTTATTTCTAAAAACTTCGACTGAATTAAAATGAACCAAAAGTGAGATAATATATATATATATATATATATATATATATATATATATATATATATATATATATATATATTATTATTATTATTATTATCCACATGCAGGCCGCTTCGCTGTATCACATATCTCTAGTGTGACTAGACCAGTGAGTGCCTCAAGCCAGGATTAAAACTTAACATTCGCGCTGACAGTCGACGCCTCTACCTCTACGCTATAATACGACACTGACTGAATGTAAATGATATCTCAATGTAAACATTGTCAAGTGCCGGGAGCTCGAATTAGTTTTACCAATGAGATATGCCTTAAGGCTAATGGCAGTTGGCGATATACTAATAAGCTCTACGAAAGAAAGGGAGATTTATTTAGACCAGTGAGTGCCTCAAGCCAGGATTGAAAATTGAACTAAAATATATTTATTTTTATAGCTTACTACCTAGCTCTACTTAGGTATCGAGCACTGTTGAAGTAAATACTCAAAATTGATGCATAACAAATTATATCTCCTTATAAAATCTAACGTGGATACATAATATATATATATATATATATATATATATATATATATATATATATATATATATATATATTATTGAATGATCTACTGGGGAGTTTTACATACCTACTGGGAGTTTCAAGAACCTATTAGACACAATCATACCAGAAATGGAGCACCTTCTCCCAGTGATGTTGCCTCTAGCCAAGGCGCTAAGCTGGGTAGTCAACTAGACTAGATTAATCCTTATTCTGGAATCCGATAAGGCCAAGAGACCCAAGAAAGATATACTATGACATAGTTTACTTGTCACTTAGGGAGAGGAAAATTAATGTTCTTCACTTCACAGATAAAGAAAAACTTTTATAAAAATACTCAGATCTCTATGTTTCTGATATAGAGATCACAACCGCAGCGACGACTGGTTGTTTATAATAATGTTCAATACAAAGAGATTTGTCTCAAATGAGGAAGTGATATCGAAACCTGATGCGTATTTAGAGCCCCAAAACAAATTGTTTTACAGAAAAGCATCCCATTGTTAACGAAGCAGTGGCATGAGTGTATCACCCGAAGAAGACTATGTTGATGAATAAAGTTTCTGTTTTGTTAGTACGGCTAAACTGATGTGTTATATGGAATTTTACATATTTTTATATGGAAATTTACAGTTTTTAAGAACTTTTCTTTTTATATATTTGTTTGAAATTCTTCCTTATTTATTCTTGTATTTGTAATTTATTATTTATTAATAATTTATTTTTTGGAACACGAAACTGAAATGTGAGGAATATGTATAAATTGATATTTAATATCTATTAATTAAATTTCACAAAAGTCGGAGATACCTGAATATTCACGGAAAATTTCCACTCCCTATTTTATCCTCTTTGCATGATACTAAATAAAATGCAATATATTCCACATTGCCGCCCATTCAGCATAACGCTAATGGGTCGGGATACCAGTGTTCAATTGTACTTGGTACCACCTGCTACACATTTAGCATTATAAGGTGAAGGATAAGTGAATTAATCCTTGTTAATGAGTGGCGCGCTCCCTTACGCCTAGGTGTAGTAACTAAGAAAAAGGGAACCTTCAGGTCACACTCAACTATGGTCGACCACTTAAATCACGTTTCACTTTTTACGCCTTGCACATGGGTTACAAAATTCCTCATGATCGATTAAATAGTTTGTGCATAGATCATGTACATACAAATATATAAACATATGCACATACTTAACTGTTTCGCCGTATTACTGATGTTGAGTATAGCTAGACTGACAACTATGTCAAACGGTGTTGGAAAACAGCGATCGTTTATGTGACACTTGGCCGTCAGGCAGGTGTCGTCAACAAGTTAAATCTCAATGATTATATAAACACTGTCAACTACCGGAGAGTGCTACATTTGCGTTTATAAAGAGCTTTGAATTATCTTAATAGTAGTCGGCGATACCACTTACCACAATGCTCAAGCCAAGTAGGAGTGGGCTTATAACTTTATATCTATACTTCATAACTTTATATGAATATATATATACATACATATATATATATATATATATATATATATATATATATATATATATATATATATATATATGCGTTTACAATATTTGATGGTATAAGACTCAAATTAAAGTATGTAATATTTCCTATTAGGTTTTCATGTATCCTAGCTCTTTCTTATCGATTAAGTAAACGATCATTTAATAAATGTCTCATCGTTTCTCTGTCCATTATTTGTTAAGGCGGTGTCGGCTATTTCTACTAGTAATTCTTTAAAAATAATTTTGTAATAATAATTTTCAGTAATAAACCTGATACACAAAAGAGAATTATAAATATACGTTTCACTTCTTATGAAAATTAAAAAAAAAAACTATCAGCAACATATTAAACTGCGTTCATAATATATTATTTGTCGCCCACTCTCACTCTCATCTCTCTGAAGAAGCTGTACACAATTGATAAATAATTATGTAGTGTTATCCACCCGGTCAACGCCGAGTACTCAGGTTTGTTAACATTATATAAACTTTTTAATGGACAAAAGTAAACTATTCATTTATTATATTATTATGATATTCATTAAAGTTCTCTCTCTTACTCTCTCTCTCTCTTTCTCTTCCTCATTTTCGTCTTCTCTTACTCAGATACTCACTCTCTCTCTATTTCTCTCTCACACACGTTTATTCAAACTTTATATCTTTATCACTCTCTCTCACCTTCTCAGTCATGTACCTATTACCTGTCTATCAGTTTATCCCTCTTCCTCTCTATCCCTAGTTTCTAGCCTCCCCACTAGGGCAGAGTTAGACACTAGTTCGGTTTTAATCCAGCTCCCCATAAAAGATACCCTCTGGATTCGGACGAAAATTTAAAAAATTGCCTAAGTCTAGAATAATTTCTCTTTCACTTGCTGAGGACAGAAAAGTTGATACAAAGTATCAGAACAGATAGTACACCTTTCTCCATCTCTGTCAATCTTTATGTGCGAGCAGTTCTCTTTTAAATACTCGATTTTGATTTTACTTATTTATATCGAATGTTAACATTCTGTATCAGAAAAAATCATATTTCCTTCCTTCAAGATCCATTAAATTACAAGTTGGAAAATATAAATACACACCTTTGCCGACGACCTTTCCATGACCTTTGAACTTTCCAAAATCGATAGTGAATTCGCATTTGACTTCGTCGCAACACTGACCAGCCTTTTTGACTAAGTGACAGCTCGATGGTAGGTTTTGGTAACTAGGACATCTGTGCAAAGCAAGCATATAATATTATACTTAGAATTATAAATTTTGATAAAAACTTGTTCATCGGTCGCAAGTGCATAATTGTGTTAATATATATATATATATATATATATATATATATATGATAATTTATTTCATTTTTACTACAAAATTGATGTTGTTTCACGAAACCAGTTTTTAGGAGCTCCCGATCTTCAGGTCTTGAAATAGATTACAATTTCAAGACCTGAAGATCGGATTCCCTAAAAACTGCTCTCGTGAATCAAAATCAGTTTTGTACTCAAAATGAAATAAATTATCATTTATATTTATATTTCCGCTCTATATTTTAATTGAGCACTCTCATAAACCCGGTTCAATTCCCCTGGATTTATACCCTGTGGATCTATACCATACTCGAATTATATATATATATATATATATATATATATATATATATATATATATATATATATATATATATATATATATATATATAAAATGGGTCGTTCAGTTTTAAAGCATTGCTGGGTCAGTATTATAAATTGAAAATAGAAGCCTTTATCAATGACAGATTAATTTATTATTAAATGATTATAATATTAATAAAATTAAAGTAAAAAAATAAATAAATTAATCTTGCATTGATAAAGGCTTCTATTTTCAATTTATATATATATATATATATATATATATATATATATATATATATATATATGGTATGTTTTAAAAAGGCAATGCAAAGTGCCGAGTAGGATGTAAGCTGGAAGGAACAAAAATAAGAAATCGAAATGGGACTTACTATTTATTTTTTCTTAAAATCTTACATAACAGAAAGTGTGGTGTTAGCTGTTTGTGTATTGTCTGGATGATTATTAAAAAATCATTTATTTAATATTTCGGGAAAAATAAAAAACTTCCCTTTGTCAAAAATAATAAACACCAAAGGAAAACTCCATCTGTGCAGAGAATCTACCAGAATCGATGCCATAGTATAGGGTAGGGGCAAACCAGTCTCGCAGAGAATAGAAATTAATAAATTTTAAAGTTATGTTATGTATATAAAGGTAGTGTTTAAAAATATGTGTGTAATATTAGATTAAAATGATAGGTATTGTATGGTGATGAATTAACTGTTAGTTTTGATAATATATACATTTTTTTGTGTGTGTTGTTTTATTTTAATATTTTTCTTTTTTTAATATAAAGTAATTAATCTCTCATTTTTAGATTTTATTAGATTTATTGGTTATCATATATTCAAAAAGTATTATTAATTGTCAGTTTCATTAAATTAGTTTATCGCTATATATATATATATATATATATATATATATATATATATATATATATATGCCATAGTTTCCTGCTTGCTTATGTCATCATCAAGATAACGAGGATATCTCGCAGAGAGACATGTGCAATTTGAAGCTCTAAATAGTATTTTTGAACATACACGAGTATAAATCTGATCATGCTCAGTATTATTGATACATTTAATGTAAATCTAAGTTTGGAGACATGGAGTTAACAGGGCATGCTGGATGGCAATGTTTTGACTTGCGGCCTTCACAATGTTATTAATATTCACAGGGTATTTATAGATTAAAGAAAAAGAATGGCACTTATTATGTACTGTTGTCTATGTGTCCAAACTAAAACTCATCTCTCTCTCTCTCTCTTTCTCTCTCTCTCTCTCTCTCTCTCTTTCTGTATATATATGTTTATTTAACGGTACAGAAGTTCAGATGAACATGATACCTTAACTTCTAAGCCGAGGAATCGGACCCAGACGAAAATTACTGGGTTTCTTGCGTTATAATTATATTCTGATCTGTGTTTTTTTATAAGAGAAGTGGGTGGGCAAAAGTGCTCAATGCAAAGTAGAGCAAGGCATTAATTCAATATAAAGTTTTATTCATACAAACATTTGTGTCTATATATGTGCATACACGTTGTAGCAGATAGACCTGTTACTTCCTTATTCGGCTAAGCTTCTTCAGACAAAATTTAAAGAATAATGTTTTCAGAAGTGACTGTTTTAAGACAGAATCTTCAGTTAACACAAGGATCAAGTGACCACGTTACTGCAATTACTCCCGATTGGACGCTTGGTTTTGATTGTCTTCAGATTTTTTAAACTTTTCTTTTTGTTTAATATTTTAAATATCTTTAAATATTTTTTTATGTAAACATTTTGAGATTCTTACATTAAACGGCTAATTACAAATTCTGACACTGGTTACCTCTTTAATATACATCACATATTGTGTGTATATATATATATATATATATATATATATATATATATATATATATTCCTGTATTTATTTCAGCAGCGCTAGAGGCAGAAGTAGTGCTTGATAATTGTGTAAAATACGTTTTTTTGCTAGTATTTTATTAATGTTCTGGCTGTAAATAGGTTAAAGACAGGTCTGTTGATCTCATATAAGAAAAAAACACGAGTATTTGTGTGTAATTAGCCAAAGCGCATTTCTATGCAACTCTATGTGTAGTAATATACTTATTGCAAGCTACACAGTTATTTTCGCGTTTCATTCAATAAGAGCTTATTAAGCGTAAATGTTATGATCATCAATCTCTTTAGCATTTGGAATTCCATAACCAATAACAAAAGTTAAAAGGGAATGCCATAATAAAGTAAAAATAATTAATAAAATCTGCAAAATTCAGAAAGTAAATCAATAAAAAGTAAACTTAAAATTAACGTTATATCCATAGTCTCTGTCAACTATTTACAAACAATGGATACCCCTTGTGTAAGGGTGGCTCTGCGTGTAATTCTGAAGCAATGGTTGCGTAATCCGAACAACACTTCTACTTACAAGACTTAATGAAGAGAAAACAAAAAAAATTAATCAATGAGCCCATGCATCTAAGACAGTTTTATCTTCAAAAGTTTTCCACAACAAAATTCTTTGTTTTACTATTTGATATAGTAGAATATAGATGAACCTTTCACCATTACTTCCGTGTGTGTAGTGATATATATATATATATATATATATATATATATATATATATATTGTTGAATATAAGAGACAACTCATGTCTAGATATCCTTTAATAGATCTTTTCAATAGTCCGAATCAGGATCTTAGTTTCGGAGGGGAATTTGGATGATGAATTTTCCATAGTTTGAATTTCTCTCCTAAGTACTTTTGGAACATCTGGGTCCATCTTCGGGGGAATGAGGTTAATTAAGTATAAACAATGTGTTAGTATTTATAGGAGATTTTTGGCGGGAATTATGTAGTAAGTACGAAACTATAGCTATAAACATTTAAAAATATTATTACTGATATTAAAGTCAATTCTATTGAAAGGATCTACCAAAGGATATCTAGACATGAGTTGTCTCTTATATTCAACAATACTTTCCTGCAAGAGAATATGCTGCCTATATATATATATATATAATATATATATATATATATATATATATATATATATATATATATATATATATATATATATATACACTTTTGTGAATATAAATATCTTATCGATAAAACGTATATAAGATCAATAATGATTAATAATGAAAATCAATAAATATAAAAACTGTAATTTTGAACTATTTTGATATCGCGATTGTGTGTTCGGATCCAGCAAAATCGTGTGACCTTGTAAAGATATCTTGTTCTGGGGACAGTAACATGTTTATTTTAATATAGTGGCATTGCTTTTTATAGAGAATGTTGGATTTCCGATGTTAATCTTTATATTTAAGCATTTTCTATTTTATTTTGGCCACATATTCTCATGCTTATATGTACACATATGGGTGTGTTTCTATGTGCGCACTCTATGTGTATTAAGGGTCATTATAATTTGGAATATAACTTGATTGCAACGTGTTTATAAACTATAACATTTCAAGGTTTAAAATATGTTGTCTATTTACTTGGAAGTACAAATCCAAAAACCAGTGTTAGCGTTTTTACAAATGCACTCTGCTTCACATCCAATTGCCCAACCTTGTCCTTGGTAATATTCCTGGCCGTCATAGACACATACATCTGAAATAAGAATCAACAAATTAGATACACTCCTACGTAAAAGAAATACCCCTTTACTTATGTTAAAAACCAGACGCAAAATACGTTCTGTTTACTTGACTATAAAGTATTTTCCAGATAATACATATATATATATATAACGCATTTATTGGGAAATTTAAGATATGCGAACGATTATATCTATACTTATTTTCAATCAGTTTGTAAGACTTATTGAGACTTTAGATACAAAATAGTATTGATTCTAGCTTCTTGACAATAAAGGTGAACCAAATCTCGAACACGTTTTCAACAAAAGTGTGTTTTACAATGCACGAAATTATATTACTTTTGATCCAATCCTCTACATGTATAAATATCAGATGGGTCTATCCAGAACACACTTTCTTGCCTTGACAGGGTTCAAAATCGACTTCTTCATCAAATAAATGGTGATATCTTCTGTTCTTTATTGCACTTTTCTTACAAAACAGACGTTGTTATTCTATCTACTCTAACCTTGTTTCCTAAGAAAGTTCTCGAAGAGCTTCAATCTCTTGGTTCCACCTTATGAAACTTTCACAGCAACAACTTGCCGTCTTCCACTATTGCAAAGAAAATGCGTTTTTCCTTCCGTGTGCCAAATATCAAACACCATTTTCTATGAACACATTTATTTTGAATATCTTCTCACATGAAAAACATATTGACACTATATTACTTCCTTGATGGCTACAACATTTTTCTGTACAAATGTAATGCCAATAAAGACTTGTCATATACCGTTCTTATTAGAAATACTATTTTATTTATTCGATTCATAATTTTTAAACCTCTCTTAATATTCATGATCATTCAACTGGCAATCTATCTAATTAAACTTAATCCTAGAGTAACTTTTAACTTTGGTCAGTGTCTAAACGCAAAGTATAGTAAATGGGGTAGTTTTTTCCCAACACGTGTTTCTCTACTCAAGCAGGTTTTTGCTTGGAAGATCATCAGGGGACTTATGCACCTGGAATAAGAATTTCAACAACAGAAAATAGCCAATGTGGTGTTGTCCTAATTGAGGTAATTTAAAAAGAAAACAAAAGAAAAAAGGAAAAAGAAAAAACCTTTTTAAAAAGTGGTTCATAAGATTTTCGCATTATGTTTGCTACTATGCTTATTTTTGTTTGCCTAATCCCGGTCTTCACTGAATAAAATATCTTCTATGTGATATATATATATATATATATATATATATATATATATATATATATATATATATATATATATATATATACAGGGTGGGCAAAAATAAGGGTCCTATTTTTAAAAATTCATAACTTTTTTATTTATTGATTTAAAAAAAAAATTTATTTTTAGAATAAGTAAAGGACCCCTTCCGAAGCAAGCATGAGCCGTATTAGCCCTAAGGAACGTACCCTCATTTAGAAAACATTATTTTTGCTTAAAAAACTCAAAACAGTATAAAAAACAATACTTTAGTTTTTGTAAGTTTTAAGAAGTGTTTTTCGGCTAAAATTTGTTTTGTTTATTTCAGAAAATCTCGGAAGGGTCAGTCTACACACACATAAAGTTTGGTGAGTTTAACTTTTATTTTGTGGAAGTTATTCAAATTCAAGTTATTCAAATTTAAAGATAGGACCCTTATTTTGGCCCACCCTGTATATATATATATATATATATATACAAGTCTGATTGAAGACAGCGGAAAAAGCTCGCTACGTAATTTTTGTAATTACTAACTCGGCCAGCCAGTTTTTCGGGTTTCCTGTGATATTTCGTTAAATTTGAATCCATACGGATTGCTACAGGAAATCTGGAAACCTGCTTGCCGAGTCAAAACAGTAATTAAGAAAATTAAAGAACGAGAGAATTCCATTGTCTTCAATAAGACGTGTATCCATAATAACTTGCTTCCTATATACATCACATTTGATGTCTTATACCTATAAGTACATTTGACAAAGATCAGGGGAATCTGAATCTTCACAAACGGCTTCACCCCTTTCACATCTTTTTATTATACTAACTTAAGCAAAATATAGTCCACAAGCTGAGCATCTATGCATAGCAGATGTGTTCCTAAATCAAAAAAGATAAGTAAATTAGTTCAGGAGGTGATTCTTTTCTTACAAATATATAAACATACTTAAAATTATATATATATATATATATATATATAAGAACTACAAAATATATTTTTTCATAATATAAATGGAGCTTACTACTAAATCATAGAATTGACTCTCTATTCGTTAAAGTTTCATATAATTTACTTTTAATGTTCATTTGCTGTTAATTAGGCTGTTCATAATTTTAAAACAGGTCTATACTAGATATTTACTCGTATGATTTCAAACGAGATCTTTAAGCAACACAGGTAGCTCGCAACATCAATAAATCTTTGGTCTACGGTTCCGTCATCAAAAACACATTTCAAATTTGATGTATAAATTATGTTACGTAGATCACAACTTTGAAGATAAAGAAGATCGATGGATTGAAGATGAAAATCAAAAGATCGAAATGAAGAAACAGAAACTTACCTACACCGAAACGTTTTCCTCTCTTATGTCCAGTTGTCCTATCAAGTTTCCCATGAAAATTGCAAACCGGTTCTTTGCAGCAATTGTTACCAATATTAAGCAATTTGCATTGTGGAGGTAGATTGTAATATACAGGGCACCTGCAAGCATAGACAGAACTCATCGTTTAACAGAAGATCCTCACTTGAGAATGCTGTTCATAGGTGGAGTGAACACATTAAAACATTGCGACAATAATTTATACGGGAACAATTGAGCTTAAAAGTGTTGCTATATGAATAGAATCGTTCGGCCTTAATGTTTAATCTCAATTTAATTCATGAATTCTGAATCCTGAATATGATCTGTTGTTGCCGGTTAGTGTCTAGGCGGCGTAAGCAACAACTAACTACCTATGACTGTCTATTTGAAAATTCATACAGGCGCTCCGCTGGGGATGGTACGGTGTCTAAGTTGTTAACGACGCAGACTGAAGACCTGGGTGTTCCGCGTTCGAATCCAGTTCCTTTCACAGAAACGGTTTCATCAAAAGCCACACATAACATTGTATCTTACCTCCTGGAGAGGATGGAAATGAAATATCGGTGCTCTGCTTGTATTTTTCCTAGGAATGTGTTTTACAAACAATACTTGGCATTTCCAAATGGTAATTTATCTAAGTACATGATGACAACATCAACGAAGTCCAGGAGCATGACAGTAGACAATCAAAGTTATGATATACTCCAGTAGGAAACAGATGCGGCCGTAGCATAACATTTTCATGTCATTTTTGACGAACGATGGATACTAGTAATTTATATAATTGGATGATTGGCAGGTAGAGAGAAGACAGCATATCAAGAGATTTGCAAATATCCTAATACACTTCATTTTAAAAATAATTTAGATAAACTTACACTACAAAATACTTTTCTTGACATTAACATAAAGCTTACCCTTTTCAGGTGATCATCAGAAGCAGTAAACATTAGTAAGTTTAAAGTATAACACAATAGAAAGAAACATTTGATATATCTGATTTATTTCGTGAGAGCTGGGCACAACAACTCGTACATTGCTCAGAAGTTGATGTCCACCGAATTAATGTCCACAGAATTACAGTGAAGGAACTGTGAAGGTCTGAATGATCTCAAGTTTGATTCCGAGTTTTCAATCGATCGATTTCTTAGAATGACTTTGAAAACGTCCCAATGCTCAAATTCATCCTTATGGCCACAATGACTGATATCGACAAGAACAAAGGCGGAAAGGGAATGAGGTAGTTAAAAACACCCCTACTAATTATTTTCATGTAAGGGCAACATCCAGAGCGCTGTTGTGGTCTTTACAACGATGTTAAAGGCCATAGAGACATCATTATAATTTACTAAGATGAAAAAACATTTATAGTGGATCCGGTCGGGAACAATTGTGTTGTTGGTTTAGACCGTTTGCGCTACGTTTCTATTACCGGATTCTGGCCTTCCTGGGGATTCTTAATGTCTTAGTTTTAAGATACGAAATCGGCTGACGCCAGATATGTCTTGGCCACAAACGTCTTACTTTGAGTGAGTACAATAACCGAGAATGCAGACAACGTCCTTAAACAGAACGATGCTCCGACATAAACAGCCAAAGTCATACAAGAGCGGTTGGCTGTAAAAGTGGATGAATTATTTTATTCTATTTAGATTTAGGTCATCACAGTCGTCCGAGCTCAATCATATGTTGAGAACAAAACTTGCAAAATCCGTCATAGCAATATTGACAAACTGAAGTTCTCCGATAGCCGGGCATCGGCCTGAATCAGAAATTACTACGTCCATAAATTGTGCACGTCTTTACGACAATTCACGAAGTCCGTTCTCTCTGCCTGGGGCGTGTACATTGATTAATAGTATTCATTAAAAACAAAACAAAATATTAAAATAGAACGATTCCGATGATTATTAAAGAATTTGGTCGGTTCCGGTTTTGAATGTAAAAAAAGAGCGTTTATATGAATGTATTTTCTTTGAAATGTTGTAAAATTCCTTACCGATTCCAACAAGAAAACATCCCTCTTTGTGCATCAAGACACGAACATTCATAGGCGCAGCCATCTGTCCACGATTCTCCCGTCTTGTATTTTTTTCCTTTGTACGAACACGCATATACTATAAATTAGATGCAAACAGCTGTCAGTTCATCCAAAAAGTATTTTTCCTAAATAATTTTGAATTTTCTAATAAAATATCAAACAAACAAACAAAAGAGATGTACTTACCTTTGTCACCAATGTCAGTGTTATTTCCTAGAAGTTAAACAAAAAAAGTTTAGAAACTTTAAAAATGGTAAAGGAACACAAACGCGCGTGCAAACACCCACAAAAAGTGTGTGTATATATATATATATATATATATATATATATATATATATATATATATATATATATACTCCTTTGTCAACTTTTCACAGATTTCCAGGCGAAAACATGCTTCGGATTATGTGGAAATTTCTTTCTGACAAGGAGGTATACGTCGAATATAGACCAAAATATAATAAATGAAACAAATCAAGATTTTTTTTTAAATATGACACCACTAAAACTCTACTGATTCGACAAAGAACCTTGGTAAATATATATTTAAATAAACACTACTGAATTCTTCAATATTGACATTTGATCTGTCTACGTTATTTCTATCAAAATGTTTTATTAATCGAAGTGCATTGTACCTTCCTTTAAAAATCAAACTTCTTATATAAATATATATATATATATATATATATATATATATTTGTGTGTGGGGTGTGTGTGTGTGTGTGTGTGTGTGTGTGTGTGTGTGTGTGTGTGTGTGTGTGTGTGTGTGTGTGTGCACGCGCGTGTCAAGAAAAATACACGATATATCAGGAAATCTAATGTCGGAGAGATAATATATGAAAGACAGAAAGGAAAACAATTAAAGACAGGAAGAAATTAAAAAAAACAAAAACAAACGGAAGCGTTTATCGTTTTTTTAGATCAGCGAACGTCTAAAGATTTAAAATGTCTTTTGAAATATATATATATAGTTAAAAGTAATAACTCAGACCAGTATTCTGGCGATTTTACTTTATAATCTTATTTCATCGAGTCAGGAGGAGAATCATCAAACGTGGTACTAACTGACCAGATGAAATCAAATTATGAAGTAAAATCGCTAGAATAATGGTCTGAGTTATTACTTTTAACTATATATATATTATAACGCGAAATTGCTAGAGTGCGGGTCTGATTATTTCTTCGTTACTTCCATTCTTGCTCTGTTTTATATTGAGTTCTTTGACTCAATATTTCCATAGAGATATTCGTTAATCCTTTGCGGATCAACACACTGTATATATATATATATATATATATATATATATATATATATATATATATATATATATATATATATATATATATATATATATATATATATATAGTCTCGGAAGTTTCTCAACCATTAAAACTATATTTAAAAAAAACAAAAAAAAAAAAACTTATAGTCCCAAGTCTTTTAGTGGAAAATCACTCATGTAAGTCAATTTATTTTTTACAATTATTATATTAGTTTGTTTCTAACACTATTTTAAGGGATCATCAGTTGTTTACCTTGAAAAACTCTTTCGGGAATTTAAAAACAAGACAATATTTAATTTCATGGCTTCCCAGCAGAGTTAATCAGACCCCACTTCCCTTAAAAGACAAAAACATAAACGTTCCTTGTACTAAATCTACGTTTTGTTTCATATAAATGTTTTGCTAACTTATATTAGTTATTTAAAAAAAATAAATAAATTTCGAAGTACCCGACAACACCGTGTTTCTAAAATCTTTTCATTCTGCGCGTCAGCTTTAATGAAAAAGTTTTTTTTTCTGTAAGTCGAAATGAAATAATTAAAAAGAAAACAAGTGCATTATTCAGGTTTATTATGGTGATCGATATCAACTTTAAAAAAAGTGGAACGCTATAGTATAAATAAAACAATTGTCTGGTGTGAAGTTCAGAACCCTTAAAGATGGCAAACTATTGGAAATCAAATTGAATGCTGCACGCGGCCACCGATCAAACGAAAATGTTTTGTCTTTGCAATTTACGAAAACGATTTATGAGTTGAGCGTAAGAATACAAACTCAACATCGACCTAAAATAGTTCGATCGTTTAAGAAAATGAACGTGAAGAAATGTTCGTTTTTTGTTTAAGAAAAGGATCTCAATATCTACTCTGATTTGACTAAAATAAGTATTGACTTATTTTCAGGTTTATTTATTTTCTAAATGATAATTGAAATATTCATAAGTATGTTCTTCGGTCGGCTTGGAAAGGGAACGCTAAAACATATTTCTAATGTAATTTTTACATCGATAAGGAAATCTGATCGAAGAAGCTGATTACAAATATGCGTTTTTTTTGCTCTGAGATAAATTGTTTTACTGTGATGCCGCGACACACATACAAACACACGTATAAACGTATTTACTTATCATATATATATATATATATATATATATATATATGTATATATATATATATATATATATATTAAAATAACCGTCCTTGGACGGGTATAAGCAATAGATATGGTATTAGTTTAAACATTTTATGTGTTCTTTTTCTTTGCAGAGTATGATATGGTTTATGTGGTACCGCGTAAATGCTAATGTTTGCAAGTAAGTCAAATAATGTGCCCCTGTTGCCTAGAATATATAATTCAACATTTTTAGTTCAATAGTTAGTGATGATCTTGCACGCGGACCGACTCTTTTTAGAATGTAAATTGAAGGAAAATATTATAAATATATGCACCCCCTAAATGTTAACGTTTACAAATAAAAAGAATGTGGTCATATTACTCATCATGTTGCTTAGAATATATATTCACACATTCATAATGCTCCGTTCCGTTTATTAGTTTAGGAGATTACACTGTACACACATACACACACAAATATATATGCAAAAGGAAAAAAGAAAAATACAAAACACAGCTTACAAACAAAACTAAGGTAACTGCCATTAACCAATTAGCCATGCCAGTGATAACATACAGCTTTTGAATTATTGATTTGCGACAAAAGGACATTAATAGATTAGACACTAAAACGAAAAAAACCTTGACAATGTACAGAGTAGTGTACAGAAACCAGTGTCTACCAAGGCTGAATCTGCCAAAAGGAGCAGGGGGTATGGGTCTATCAGTAACTGACCATCAACATTGCGCCACTATGTGAGCACCGGCCAATATTTGATAAGCTCCCAGAACCCAAACCTTATGATGGTAGGCCAACATCAAGAAACCAGAGCAATCAGAACAATCTCTATTACAAAACTGGCAAAACATTTTGGACAGGACTGTCTTATAAATGAGGCAGAAACAGACAACAATCTTGCCACTGAAATAGCCCGTAAGAGCTGCCAGAAATACACCAAGACCTTCCATTCCAGAAAACTTGAAAGATGGGCCAACCAACAACGTTCTAAATATTTTCTAAGTAAATTATCGCAGGAATTTATTGATAAGGAAATCTCTGTAGACTTGCTGAAAAGAGTATATATCGACTATGATCAGGAGAGAAGTATAATGGCTGCCTAAGATCAAGGCTTAATGACCGAGGCCTTTAAAAAGATAAGTGGTCTCAGCAACAATAACAAGTGCAGGTTCTGCCACACAGAAGTGGAGAGTGTGAGCCACTTAAGATCGAGTTGTAAGGTTATCCTTGGGGATGGCTATTATACAATGGCACACAACGGATTGTGTAAATATCTTCACTGGCTTATTTGTAAAAAGTTGAATATCTAGTGTAGCAGCAAGTTCTGGGAGATAATACCAGAAAGAACAGTTGGAAATAATTTATACACCATCCACTATGATTATGCAATCCCTACAGCTACATATCAAGAAAACAGAGCTGTTAAACCTGATATCGTAATATGGGACAAAAAGGAGAAAGTAGCAACCATAATAAAAGTCAGTGTCCCTAATGATGCAGGATTAAACAGAGCTGAAAGGGAAAAGATTACGAATTACCAAGGTCTTTTTTACGACATGAAAATAAACTGGAATCTTAGGAATATCTTCATCATCCCAATAATTAGAGGAGCAAACGGACTAATGAGAAATAATATCTAAAGCTATTTGGCGAATATACCCGGTGAACCGAGTGCAAGAGAAATACAAACACTAGCACTTAAAGGGACGGTTAGAATCTTAAAAAGGATCTCTTGACTGGATTGTCTGAAATATATATATTAATTTATATTAATCAATTGTTTGATATTATAAAGATTTTGATTCATCTATTACTAATCATTTGAGTAAATTTACACGAGCGGTAAAGATACTGATTTTAAGGCCAGATACAGTAATCATATTTTTTTATGTAATACTTTATATATATAATAATAAATTAAGCACCTCACTGCCCAATTACATAATATCTCTAAAAGATAAGAATTTAGTTCTTGTAGTAGAATGGAGCCTTTTATAAAAACTTTGACACCTACACAGCACAACAAAACTTGTTTTCTTTGTCTTAGTGAAAAGTTGGCCATTGTTATGTTCCCTGATAAAAGTTGTTTACTTAATTATTATATAGTTACCTTTTTTTGATCAAAATTATGAAAATATGATTTTAGTTTTATTTATATACGAATATCTTGGCGCTTATTGGATTAAATAGGAAGTCGATTCGATCAAGAAATTAAAGCCGCCATGTTGAATGATTAAATGTTGCAGGGACTCTGTTCATTAATTTCATTCGCTTAATTCCGGAATGAATATAAATATAGAAGTCATAGGTAGAATTAGAAATGACGTAATCTGATATTCGCGGAAAATCATGGTCATTAAGTTTTTGCGTATTGCTTTATATTATGTAGTAAATTAATACCAGGCAAATAATAAATAAGAACGGCTGTTTTGTGAAAATCAAACTGTGTGTATTAGTTCCCGGTGTCGATGAGTAGAGTCACAGAACATAATTGCCAGGGAGAAAAGTTTTTGCTATCACCTATATAAAGTTGGTTTGACGGAGAAACGTGGATGGTGGGCCAAATGTAATATTTAGTGTTAGCTCGAATAAAATAATAACAAATTTACTAAAACACGCTCGAGTGAATATATGTAATATAGTGGTGAGTTTAGTAGCCTGTGGTGCATGTGGTTATTTTCCTATACTCCGAGAAAGCACAGGGGGGAAATCGTCTCTACTTTATATATTCGATAAAGATAGAAGGTATTTTATAGTTTCAAATATGAATTAATTTTTAGCTATGCTTCGTTTGTTAAAAATCTGTAAAAATTAACACAGAAAACTTAAAATATAGCATCCAAATTAATACATCCTTGGATAAGTATAAATTGTTGTACTGTTATATAATTTCAGTGAACTAATAAAATTTGGAGGTTTAGTCTTAATTAAAGTAAACAAATAAATAAATAATACAATAAAGATTATCTGTAAGTAGTAGTAATAGTAATAGTAGTAGTAGTGCTAATGATAGTAGTTGTAATGTTTGTAATAGTAATAGTAATGATAATGAACATTACAGTAGTGTATTTGTGGGACTTACGCTTATTCAAATTATAGGAATAACTCATACAGTCATAGGTTCGTTGAGTGGTAGTACCTCACTCTGATTGTTAGTAATAGATTAATTACATTTTTATAATTTCAAAATATTTAATAATATTAATCAAGGAAATACATGATGGAAATTAGAAAAAAAACAAGAAAAAATATGCATAAATAAATCGGCCGTCGTAATTAAGAAAATATGCTTAAAAGGAAAATGTTGATATATATATATATATATATATATATATATAATATTTTTAAAGTAAACATTAAGTATTATTATTTGAAGACATTGATGTTTCATGCTTACGTAATATTTAGTGTAGGGATGGGATGTAAATTCCCGTCGGTCGGAGAGCTCGAACCCGGTTTACAAATCGACACTGATTCGTTTTCGAGTTTCTTACCCTTCGGCCGTCAACTGGAAATGAGGAGAGATTTAACTCTATCAACGACCAATCAGCAGGCGGAACAGTGAACAGAGGAAAAGTGATTCGAGAACAACAACAAACACACACACACACATATATATATATATATATATATATATATATATATATATATATATATATATATATATAATAGCAGGCATCCCCATAGTTGTTCAGAGTGAATGAAGATCCCTGTGTACCCCGATCTTAGCTTTAACCCAAAATGACGATTTTTCTTTTTTAATTTCTTTAATTTTATAAGTCTCAATCTCTAAATGAAATTAATTCAAGTAAAACCTCATCTTTTTTCTTTATTAATATTGAGCGCGAATTCCGACCACAGGATATAATTATACATTCCTTAAATACATAAATATTACCAGCAATGGCTTCATCGTGAAATTTTACTCGCCAAAAATTTCTTTCATCATAGTATAGTCATTTCTGACGTCTGTTCGGGTATACAATTTAAAATTGTATACCCGAACAGACGTCACAAATGTAGTATAAATATATATAGTTCAATGTTTTTTAACTAAATGATATGACATTGCAAAAAATGTCGAAAATGAAGAAAATAGACGCAAATTTAGAAATTTACATATTTGTGTAAGGACAATATTGAGCAGGAAACAAATCTATTGACTCTATATCAACACGTACCTTTATCTCCGCAAAATCCACATTTTTTGGCACAATTCTCACGAGACCAGGCTGGATTGTCCACGCAATTTTTCTCTTTTATAAATGGGCATGCATTACTTTCATCAATACATTCGGAAGATGCTAAAAATGTATATAAAAATAAATGCTGATAAGTCAATCAATTTCAAATTGTTAATAGAAAAATGAATAATCGTGTCGTCAGAATATAAATAAGCAGGTTCGACTTATTTTCCTTTGTACAGCATATCAACTATTTTGAGAGCATTTAATAGTTATTGAAAACGAATTGTAAACACGTTGTATTGAACGCAATCGGATTGTGTATTCATGGATATGGAGCAGTTAGTGATGCTGCTTTGAATATGTACACGTTTCATGAACTGTTGAATCACCGTATTCCATTTTAACCAAGTGATTTGACGGCCTATATGTTAATAGCATAACCAAATAAATAACGGTTCAATTATTTATTAAACCGTAGCCAGGGATATCATTTTCGTGAACCGTAGGACCAAATCGACATTAATATGTATCCAAATATCTTCTCGGAATAAGAATGTTGTGCCTTACGGACCTCAGGACTTCTGCTCTCTGAAGTCGAGCCGGGTAAAGTGGCCATTCGACATCTCGCTTCTCGCTTGTGACCACATAGGTACACGATACTTACCACTCGTTCATAAATATAATACAATGGATCATACAATTACCGAGGTATTAACGTATAAATAAAAGTAATATATTTATATAGATTAAAACTTTTTGTCAGGTTCAAATTATTGTAGCCAAATTTAGTCTCTCTTAACCCGATCCAGATCGCCTAATCTCACTTACGTGGGTTAGTTATTCAACATGACTCTTACACAGTTTTCCCTTATTTGAAGGTCTCCGCCCAATCTCAAACAAAAAAACAGAACGCTGTATACCTATCAGAAGTGTTCTCGTGTAAAATATTGAATAGACTTATAGACGACTATAATAGTACGTTTAAGGAGTCTAAGATTTACAGTTGAGAAACGGACAGCTAATTTTAATTCTAGAAATCATCATGCAAGTTGTTAAGGGATCAGTTTTTAGCATTATAAGATAATGAATTATACAAAATAAGATTAGTTAGGCCTACGAGACGTCGAAATGACATATGACATGGTTTAAAGAGACGAATTCTTGCCGACGGTTGAACCATCGTTAGGGTGGGTTGTTGAATGCGTTCATTGTCTCTGTGTCGCTCTCTTTTCAGTTCCACAAAGAATGAATTTATACACACAATTATTGTTTTTTAAATACGAATTTTTAGTTAAATTATTGACACTTATTTTAACCAACCGATGTAAACGAGGAAAATATGAATCAAGTTACAAATATTAAAAAACAATCCGAACAGATGGAATCAGAAAATGACGATTCGTTGAAATAGAAATCCCTTAAATTATCAACACTGCACCGAATAGATAACGTTTGGTAAAGTGGTCTATTCCAAATATCCCCTTCATTCAGTAAACAACAATGGATATTGAAATTCCTGGCTTTGGTTTAGAATGTATTACGGGTATCACTAAAAAATATCACTGATATAATTATAAGAAATTGTAACTACAGTTACATTAATTTTCACAAGAAATTTAAATCTACCATGTATACATTCAGCACCACAATTATGTTGGTAGTTGAAAGGGACACGTTTAGCATGACACCATGTCCGGCGCATTCCTAAACGTAAATAAAACACGTGCATTTTCAAATTTATTTTCTTCTCATAATAACATTTTGTCATTTCAAATAATGAAATAATATATTTATATTTATTTATTTATAAAAATTAATTACGTTCTAACACGAAAACATTAAAAGCAGTCAGATATTTCATTTTTAACCCCGTTTCGATAACATAACATATACTAATTAATATACGAAGTAGTTATCGCTCTTTAAGACTGAATATACATTGTACGCATACTTAGTTTTACTACAAAATGGCTTTTATTGTTATGTTTGTAACAGTTGGAAATTCATATGAAAAGTAATATTAGTTATATAACATTAATTCCAACGACAATTATGTAAGAAATACTATACTTTTCATGGGTTTATCACACATACAGTAATGACGTAATCGACACAAGATATAAGAATCAGATATGTCTAAAAAATTGAATACTGCTGCGACTTTAGGGAAGGTGTCAAACTGCGCTTCTTTTTCTGTCTTAACAGAATACAAATCGACTTAGTTGGGAGTGATCTATTTTCTTTCCCCCAAACCCCTTTCTCACAGAAGGGACGTCACTAGTCTTTCGCTACTCTATCGTTTGTTTCATAGAAAGCGCTCGGCTGAGCTATAGTCTTTAGTTCCTCTATTTTAGACATTCACAGCAAGAACTAGTCGTGTTGAACTAATTCCGAAATACCGTTATGTCAACTATTTGCGGATTATAAAAAAGGTGACTTAGTTTCAAAAAATATTTATGTAATGGTTTCTTGGTTATATGATATTATGTTTTTTTAATTTTATAAAACACGTATCGAGAGAGAAAATCATTTAGTCTTACCTGGGATACGAACTCGAGTATTGACATCACAAAATATACTCCCTTAGTAATGTGTACTCTGCTTATTCCTTTTGTTCAACTAATCGTAAAATGTTCTGATTTAGTAATGTGTACTCTGTCTATTCTTTATTTGTCAATCAATCCAATGTTTTATTTGTGTAGGACATACTAACTCAAAAATCACCATAAATGTGTAATACTATATAGATAGTTTTTAACTAACCCTTTTTCTTTCTGGAGTTGATTTCTTGATTGCATTTCTCTTTTTCTCATAATTTTGTACTTTTTTTTATTTTTAAAGAAAAAAAGATGCATTGTTTTGAAGTGAAATTTTTAAATTCTAAGGCCAATATGGTGTCATGCTAAACGTGTTCCTTTTAGCAGCCCGGCCAATTTGTGGTGCCGAATTCACAATTAACCCAGAACATTATGCTAGAAGTGACGTTGTTTGTTTTGTTTTCTGTTTTTTTCTTCTTCTAATTGGCCACCACTTTTCAAGGCCCCTGGCTTCTTAAGTATAGTAAGACGACGAATGCCACTACGAGAGGATTGAAACAATGGGTTCGAATTGACAGAGGATGACTCACAAGGAATGGATTATTTAAGAGGACGGATCAACATTAAGCTTGAAGACGAATATTTTGTAGTCAGTTGGAAAGAATCCCTGTGGTATTTTGTTCCACAAATAGGATGTTCGAGGAAAAGAACCTTTGTTAATGAACTTCCGTTCGATTTTAGTACAGAGCGAGAGAAAGGAATAAAGCTTCGTTCATGAACTTCCGTTCAGTTTTAGTACAGAGCGACAGAAAGGGAAGAAACTTTGTTCATGAACTTCCGTTCGATTTTAGTGAAGAGCAAGAGAAAGGAAAGTTCTTAGCTGTGTTTTTTGCTAGGTAAGTTCTTGCTGTTAATGTTTTACAGGATTGCCCAGGGATTTTAGCTCGCTCGACATCGCAGGTTGTGAATTGTCTAAATTCAGTCGGGGTTATTGAAACACATCTCTCTAACCTACCATAATGCTATGGTTGGACTAGTAGCGTAAAGTAGCATAACATTTGTTTCCGTACAATTAGCAGGTGTTTGGTGCAGAGAGTCGACCATGTTCTCTAGAATTAACGACCCACTTAAAAAATAAGTTTACCCGTGGAAATCGTCTTATGATTTCGATGTTTCCTTAACCTGATTGATTGAGTACCATGTTTACCAGTATTTAATCAAATTATCAAACTTTAGTTTTATTAATCTAAGGTATACAAAACGCGATAAGTGTATTCAAGCGTCACAGACGGACAGAGACAATTATAGAGATGCGCGAACGTATCTAAAATGCTATTTGAAACTTAAGCGTCACAGATGGACAGAGACAACTATAGAGATGCGCGGACGTATCTAAAATGCTATTTCAAACTTCAGCGTCACAGACGGACTGAGACACTTATAGAGATGCGCAGACGTATCTAAAATGCAATTTCAAACTTAAGCATCACAGACAGACAGAGACAATTATAGAGATGCGCGGACGTATCTAAAATAATATTTCAAACTTAAGCGTCACAGACGGACAGAGATCATTATAGAGGTGCACGGACGTATATAAAATACTATTTCAAACTTAAGCGTCACAGATGGACAGAGACAATTATAGAGATGTGCGGACGTATCTAAAATAATATTTCAAACTTAAGCGTCACAGACGGACAGAGATCATTATAGAGGTGCACGGACGTATCTAAAATAATATTTCAAACTTAAGCGTCACAGATGGACAGAGACAACTATAGAGATGCGCGAACGTATCTAAAATGCTATTTGAAACTTAAGCGTCACAGATGGACAGAGACAACTATAGAGATGCGCGGACGTATCTAAAATGCTATTTCAGACTTCAGCGTCACAGACGGACAGAGACACTTATAGAGATGCGCAGACGTATCTAAAATGCAATTTCAAACTTAAGCGTCACAGACAGACAGAGACAATTATAGAGATGCGCGGACGTATCTAAAATAATATTTCAAACTTAAGCGTCACAGACGGACAGAGATCATTATAGAGGTGCACGGACGTATATAAAATACTATTTCAAACTTAAGCGTCACAGATGGACAGAGACAATAATAGAGATGTGCGGACGTATCTAAAATAATATTTCAAACTTAAGCGTCACAGACGGACAGAGATCATTATAGAGGTGCACGGACGTATCTAAAATAATATTTCAAACTTAAGCGTCACAGATGGACAGAGACAACTATAGAGATGCGCGGACGTATATAAAATACTATTTCAAACTTAAGCGTCACAGATGGACAGAGACAACTATAGAGATGCGCGGACGTATCTAAAATGCTATTTTAAACTTCAGCGTCACAGACGGACAGAGACAATTATAGAGATGTGCGGACGTATCTAAAATAATATTTCAAACTTAAGCGTCACAGACAGACAGAGATCATTATAGAGATCCGCGGACGTATATAAAATACTATTTCAAACATCAGCGTCACAGACGGACAGAGACAATTATAGAGATGTGCAGACGTATCTAAAATGCTATTTCAAACTTAAGCGTCACATACGGAGATATACAATTATAGAGATGCGCGGACGTATCTAAAATGCTATTTCAAACTTAAGCGTCATAGACGGACAGAGACAACTATAGAGATACGTGGACGTATCTAAAATTCTATTTCAAACGTAAGCGTGACAAACCAAAATAAAAATGTGTTTTCAAACTTGACTGTAATAAATTTACAAAAATGCTATTTCAAACTTAAACGAGACAGTATGGAGAAAATGCTATTCAAACTAATTCTTGCGAGACCAAAAGTAAATTCGATTTTCAACTAAAGCATGACAGACTGGAGAAAATGCTTTTTTAAAACTAAAGCTTGACAGACCAATGAAAATGCATTTTCAAACTTACGAGTGACAGACTGACGAAAATTCTATTTTAAACTTAACTGAACCGAGACAGACCGAAGAAAATGTTATATTAACCTGACAGACGAAATAAATGCTATTTCCAACGTATGCGTGACTGGGAAACTGACCAATGAACAACATTTCTTCTAAATGCTTTCTCACATTAAGAAAAAAAAATAAATAATACAAAAATGAAAACATGTGTAGCAATGAAAATGCCATTGGAAACTTTAAAATGACAGACCAACGGTAAGACGGACAAATGGACCGAGTTTCGTTTATGAATATGTGAACGCATATAAATACTTAAACTAACATTACTGAATGAAATAAAAGTACTACTCGTAAAATACACATTGCAGATGATCCGTAGTCGGTCATCAATAATGAACTGCTTTCACCGCAGGTTTCAGGTTCTAAAACATCATACTCTCCCCACCAGCAAGTCACACATTTATCAAAATAAACATATTAAATAATGTATCAAATATATCTCTATGTTTGCATTGTACATGCATAATGGATTTCTTTCGATATATCTTAATAGAGTACTTATACAGAATAGTAATAGCTGTTATATTGTGTCCTGTTTGATTTCCCGGGGGTAACATTCTAAGAATACATACGATTATCCAGAACAATAACGAAGATGTATAGATATCACTTTACATATCTTGTAAATGACACAAATGTGTGTCAAATATGGTCATATGCATATCTATTTTTGCCAGAAAACATGATTCTTAACCACCGTGATGTAAATTTTATTGTGATCGAGGCAGCCGGAAAAGAAACGGACAAATAATTGGCGATGTGGAAATTTCCATAAGGGATGGCATTTGCTACGATAAATCAATATTGTATATTTTGAAGATATTAATATATTTTACCCATGGGTAGACGAGATGGCTTCTTCTTATAACAATATTAAGAAACAACGATATATTTCGTCTCTAAGTCTTATAGAATTCCAGGGAAGTTGTCTACAATAAACAGAAATTCATGTATAATCGAAGCCACGGGACATTTTTCATACTTTCGAGGTAGCCGCTTATCGAAACACGGAGCCATTAAGGAATGAGTGTTAATTAAACGGGGATTGATACTAGCCAAATTAGTAGGAACACTATAGGAGTACTAAGATTGGTCAATGGTATAAACTGAGTTTGATTACTTTAGGGGACAGTTTATGAGATAGAATTGTTGACATTAGATTTGAAGACGACGATGTTGTTATCTGCAGATAAGCAAACCCGCGGAAATATGTTTTACAGACTGTAAGCTCTTGCAAATTCTGCCTGGTGCTCGGCACATGGACAGAGAAAAGAAAATTGATTTCTTGTTGTGAATGTCTTACAAGGGGAAGCATAAAAACTGGACCTGAGTCGACCACCTTCCATGGAAATAACGATAGAGTAAGGAGGGCTAGCTACATCTCTTCTGTGAGAAAAGGGTTGTACATAATATCAGATAACATCTTTCTTTGGTTCATGCAGCATTAAGACAGTTTCAGCACTTGAATCAACATGGTAACAAAGAAGAACAAGTATGTCTGTATCATCAGCAACAACAATTATTTCATTATGATTGGCAGCATTGACATCAGTTTCAACAATAAGACAGTCAGCATCACCATTGGCATGGATACATTGACATCCTGCTTGTTCTAAACATTCAGACAACATTTGTATAAATCTATGTTTATTAGATTTATTTGACAAGATTTCGAAGTCGGATTTGGCAAAAAAGAGTATTCCATGTTTCGACGTATCTGATTCATACAATGAACATTATGTTTCGGAATGTTTTAGATAAGGGACTGATCATTCGTATATTTGGATGATTCGTACAACTGTTCTAATCTTGAATGTTATCCTCATCACGTTTCGACTACATGGGCCCGTGGCCCAACGCATAATGTATTAAGTAATAAACAGTTCTAAGTAACATTCTTCTGACGGTTGAGGGTTCAATCCTCAGTACAGATGATACTTAGAATATAATTAACAATTACTTAAGATCTGGTCATGACCGAAAGAGATAGATCAGTCTACCTCTGTAGATTATATAAAGTTGTCCTAAATTCTGTACATATTATTTAGTTCTAGAAAACGCATCAGAACGCATGTGCAGAACGTTATGCATCGGCAGAAAAGTGATGAGAATTACATCCAAAACGATAACAGTAGTTCGAATAATCTAAATAATACAACGAAATTTGTTTTTTCTTTTCTTTTACAATATCGAATGTTTTCATATAATTTCGTTATTATTATTTTGTAGAATTTATTATAATTTATTATAATCTATTATAGATACTTTCATTAATGTTTTTTTTTGTTCCAAAAGGTACTGTAATGTTTCATGCATTAGGGTGTTTTTTCTGATATGTTTCTACATTGTCCAGAAATCATATGTTATTTTACTTTATATTGACTATTGTCCTATATTATTACCATAATCGTCTTTTGGGCTTTGTTTGGATTCCCAAGTGTAGACTTATTTGCCTTCGCTGCATTGCTGTATTCTTCTCCGAAGCTGTAATCTACCTGGTGGTGAATTAATAACTATGAACTGCATCAAATCTAAAAGATATGAATCTATTAATTCAACAGATAACAAACTGTTTGTTTTCATCATATGTTCCTATGATCTACACTATGCATTTTCTTATTAAGGTGGTAAGGGGAAGAGCATACTACGTGACTACCTTCATTCATGTTATGTCTTTCGTCACTTACTATGTCCACACTCTTCTTCTAATCGCATGATGTGCTTGACGAAACGCTGCTTTGTCTATCTCAGGAAAGCCTATTCCCTAACCATCCTATACTAAAAATTGGAATCCCGCAAATACTAGAACTGATATACACACAAAAAAGTTTTTTTAAAGCAAACAAATTAATATTATTTATAACGAATTTTCATTCTGTATATTCACATTTTCAAAATGTTTCGCCTTTTCATCTCTAGTTTTATTTTCTTTCAGCTATCTCTTTTTCTTCTTCTTCTTCTTCTTCTTCTTCTTCTTCTTCTTCTTCTTCTTCTTCTTCTTCTTCTTATTTCGTGTGAATCAGATGATTCTGGTATTGATATTAGTTTCCTCGATTTTCTTTAGTTAGAAATCTTTCTGGAAAGACATCGGGTACTTACGGGAAGAGCCACGAGAAGGTTGCCAACATCCATAAGTGAAAGTGGTACTGTGGAACCGACTGAATTTAAACTTGGAAAACCCAGGTCTTGAGTTCGTGTTGATATCCACTTAACCACTGTCACCTTCCTCAGCTACCTCGTTTTTATTAGAATGCACATATCTTTATCTATATAAAGTAAAGTATTTGTATATGTTGATATGTTTGTATGTACGGCATTCACTCCTAACCTTATGAACCAATCATCATAAATTTTAGAAACCATCTGCTAGCCGTAAGGGTGGGTAAAGTAGGCTATACTTAATTTAATGAAGTTTATAGAAAGGGAGAAAATACAAGGTAGTAGCATTCGTGAAAATTCGGATGTGGCTGATATTTTCTAAATATATATAAATTGGTATGAATTGATAAATATTCATAATATTTCAGTTTCTCTGAATTATTTTAAAAGGGTTTGAGAGGTATCACAAAATGCTTTCGGAGATATTAGTCTCTCTTGAATATTTTCCTGATGTCATATAGAAGACATTTTCTTAGTTTTACTTTCAGACAAGCCATTCATATATGGCATAGAAACTTTGGTTTGTTTTCGGGTGGTTTTCTCTGATGTGGGATCTAGTTTGCTTGGAGCTGATGTAATGCTCTCTGGATAGTTGTTCCGGTGACGGGTTTCTCTTAAGCTGTCTATCTACTCTTGATATGTATTCTTGGTAATAACGGGTTCCGTTTGAGATTCCGTAAAGATTCTAGAGTTCAGTTAGATACACCTGAAGAAGGTCGATTAAATCGGTCGAAACGTTGTGAGAATAAAATTCAAGATGAGAACAGTACTCCGAATAATTCAAATAATACAAAGTCATGTCCATGTATATCAAGGTGTTAGATTTTCTGAATATTGATACACGTGTCGTTTCCTTAGAATGCATAAAAAGTGAGTTTTCAGTGTGGTATATGTGTACACAAATAGGATGAATTCATGGGCAGAAATAACTTCATATTTAAAGAAGATAGTTGATTGGTCAGCTTAGTCAGGTTGCGTATGGTAGATCTGAAATTAAATCCGGTTGTTGTTAATATGTTAGCGAGACTAACACGCTATTTAATGTCCGTATAGATAGGCTTACTTAGACCGATCGTTGTTCGCTCTAAAGTTAGTTAGTGCAGTATCACCGCCTTATTAAATGAATGGAGCTCCATCAGTTAAGTAACATAAAATCTAATTAGTATCAGAACCTTCGTCGTTTATAGAACACATTCTAGAATATACCTCACCTTGTCCTTGCGACCAACAATGCATAAGTTATAATAGAATATTTGAATTGATTGCCCTAAGGTGAGGTAAACAATATAATATGCAAACAACCTGTTGTGACGGGGAGCATAACATCCGGCAGTTGCAGCAAACCAGAGTGTAACCATGTTATAGTGGGGTGCTGCGCCCTGTTGCTACGACAAAAACAAATATGTCACTTGCATAAAAAGGGAAGAAATATATCTGTTTCATAAAAAAACACTACTCATCTGAAGAAAAACAAGGCTACAGGAAGTTGCCTAGGCGACATGTCGGAAAAAGTATGACGAACTTGGTAGCGTATTCGACATACCGAATGGAACATGAGGGTTTTCAGATCCGTAAGTGTCTTTAAATGACATTTAACAGGATGGAATTTTGATCTGGCAGAGGGCGACTGGCTAGAAAATCTGGGATTTTGCCTGCCGCCAATTTCTGTTACACACTCTAAACTCCCTCGACCTTTACTCACTCTACTTATCCTGTCGCAACAATCAAAATAAAGATATACCATTATATTCTATCAACAAATTTTCGTCGTCTTTCTTTAAAGCACAGCGGCAATATATACTACATAAACACCACAGGATGATAGACAATATTGTGCATAGGTAAAACACAGAAGTCGATTAACATAGACGAAATACACGGGAAATATATGTGAGGCGCATGCGCCATCTGTTTTCATTTCCAAGTATTTCAATGTATTGATTTATGTGTCTGTATAAGTGGGATTATTTTATAATTTCTAGAAAATAGTGACGCACATCAACGGAAAAAACAGGAACTTAATTTTTCAGTATAAAATATTCTGACAGAAATTACAAAAGTAATAAGGTTCTGTAATATTCTTCAGCTACGAACTGAGTGATATTTGGAATTCAAATGTATTCAAAATGAGTTATTTGCATGTTTTTTTAAGATCTTTGAAGGGCAAATAAGAACAAAAATAAAGAAACGATAATGACACTTACTAAAACACAATCCACAATATTCCGGACAGAAATCATGCGACCAACGGGGATAATCCGTGCAGACGGCGGTGGTGAATTCATGACATCTTTCAATTTTGTCTTTGCAAGCTACAAAAGTATAGAGAAAAAAACATTAATAACAGAATCATATTAAAATTTAACTTCGAACTGCTGGAAAAACATTAATAAAATTTGTGTAATTCACAGATGCGTTTGAGTAAAAACAAAATTTTTAAAAAATAAGTGTAAAAAGGAAGTCGGTAAAAAGAGGGAACGGATAGCAAAACAGTTCACAAATGAATACAAATATATTAATTATAATTTAGTATTATTAAACTGAATTGGTGTTCAAGAGAAAAATACAGTATGATACTTAACCAGCAAGAGGACTCTGAGTTACTTGGGATTACATTTAAAAAACCTGTTATCCGCACCTCAACTAAAATTTTCCATCGACTTTTTCGATTACCTTTTAAATCATGTTGATATTTTTTGTTGATATTTTTTTCTTAGTAATATTGAATAGAAGAATGAAGAAGCCGTAACCATAGTCTTCTCAGTCGCACTCATTAATTGCAGGTTTATCTCTTATATAAAGGGCAGTTGTCTGTTTGTATGTTTGTTTGTTTGTTTGTTTGTATGTCCAGTATCTCCTCAAAAACTACCCGACGACATGTCAAAAAGTTGACATCTACAGGACCGCACAAATCCCGGATGTAAAATATCTAAAAACCTCGAAAATCGATTCACTCGCTGACAGTCAACCGGACCACTTTCCGACAAAAGGTAGCAGTTTTTTTCGTATTTTTCACGAAATTTCAACGTTAATATGTAGTAAATTCGAAATAATCTAATGTATTTATGTACTAATCCGATAAAAATGCAGAGTCATTGTAAACATCCCATAATCCCTTGCCGGATGTACCCGGTCTTGCCCTAAATTGTGTCCGGTTGTATCAGATCATCCAATAACTTCTGTCCGGTTGCATCAATAACAACATAGGAATCCTACGTTAAGAGTGTGTAGTGAAACAAGGGTTGCTCAATCACATCCGCACCTGTCCCATAATCCTTTGCCGGATGTACCCGGTCTTGCTCTAAATTGTGTCCGGTTATATCAGGTCATCATGACGTCAGAGAGTGGCAGATAATTTGAAAAATAATGCAAAGTGGCGGGAATAAATTCACTCACACTACAACCTTTTAATAGACGCTAATATTCCTCTCACTCCCTTCCGTTTTCATGATAGGCATTACCTCCTCCTTTAATGCCAAATGGGGGGGGGGGGGGTGACGGCATTC
This sequence comes from Sepiola atlantica, assembly GCA_963556195.1. NCBI lineage: Eukaryota > Metazoa > Mollusca > Cephalopoda > Sepiida > Sepiolidae > Sepiola > Sepiola atlantica. The sequence continues at coordinate 89,558,744 of OY744530.1, forward strand.
GCCGGTGTGAGCGCCTCAGGCCAAACTTTTTCTTTGGGGGGGGGGGTATTAAGCAAATCTATAATAAAGACCAATGTGCATTTATTTGGATCTATAATAAAGACCAATGTGCATTTATTTGTATCTATAATAAAGGCCAATGTGCATTTATTTGCATCTATAATAAAGACCAATGTGCATTTATTTGTATCTATAATAAAGACCAATGTGCATTTATTTGCATTTATTTGCATCTATAATAAAGGCCAATGTGCATTTATTTGTATCTATAATAAAGACCAATGTGAATTTATTTGCATCTATAATAAAGACCAATGTGCATTTATTTGTATCTATAATAAAGACCAATGTGCATTTATTTGCATCTATAATAAAGGCCAATGTGCATTTATTTGTATCTATAATAAAGAGATTATTTTTAGGGGTCATGCCAAATTTTTTAGGGGTCCGGTCAAATTTTTTTTCTTCTTTTTCTGAACTTAAAATAATTCTCAGGGTTGTGGGACAATGAAAAAAAAAATTGGGGGGGGGGGGGCTGGAGAGATTAGGGTGTAGGGGAAAATTTTAGGGGTCAGGCCAAATTTTTTAGGGGTCCGGCCAAATTTTTTTGTTTTTTTTTGTTTCGAAGTCAAAATATATCTCATGGTTGGGGGAGAGTGAAAAATTAGGGGGCTGGAGAGATTTAGGGGTCGGGGAAAATTTTAGGGGTCAAGACTAACTTTTTAGGGGTCAAGCCAAATTTTGTTGTTTTTTTTTGTTTTGAAGTCAAAATATATCTAATGGTTGTAAGAGAGTGAAAAATTAGGGGGCTGGAGAGATTTAGGGGTCGGGGAAAATTTTAGGGGTCAAGACGAACCTTTTAGGGGTCAGGCCAAATTTTTTTGTTTTTTTTGGGTTTTTTTTTGTTTTGAAGTCAAAATATATCTCATGGTTGGGGGAGAGTGAAAAATTAGGGGGCTGGAGAGATTTAGGGGTCGGGGAAAATTTTAGAGGTCAGGACGAACTTTTTAGGGGTCAGGCCAAATTTTTTTTTTTTTTTTTTTTTTTTTTTTTTGAAGCCAAAATATTTCTCAGGGTTGGGGGAGAGTGAAATATTAGGGGGTTGGAGAGATTTAGGGGTCGGGGAAAATTTTAGGGGTCAGGACGAACTTTTTAGGGGTCAGGCCAAATTTTTTCGTTTTTTTTTGTTTTGAAGTCAAAATATATCTCATGGTTGGGGGAGAGTGAAAAATTAGGGGGCTGGAGAGATTTAGGGGTCGGGGAAAATTTTAGGGGTCAGGACGAACTTTTTAGGGGTCAGGCCAAATTCTTTTTTTTCTTTTTTTTTTTTTTGTTTTGAAGTCAAAATATTTTCTCAGGGTTGGGGGAGAGTGAAAAATTAGGGGGCTGGAGAGATTTAGGGGTCGGGGAAAATTTTAGGGGTCAGGACGAACTTTTTAGGGGTCAGGCCAAATTTTTTTGTTTTTTTTTGTTTTGAAGTCAAAATATTTCTAATGGTGGGAGGAGAGTGAAAAATTAGAGGGCTGGAGAGATTTAGGGGTCGGGGACAATTTTAGGGGTCAGGACGAACTTTTTAGGGGTCAGGCCAAATTTTTTTTTTTTTTTTTGTTTTTTTTTTGTTTTGAAGTCAAAATATTTCTCAGGGTTGGGGGAGAGTGAAAAATTAGGGGGCTAGAGAGATTTAAAGGTCGGGGAAAATTTTAGGGGTCAGGACGAACTTTTTAAGGGTCAGGCCAAATTTTTTTGTTTTTTTTTGTTTTGAAGTCAAAATATTTCTCAGGTTTGGGGGAGAGTGAAAAATAAGGGGTCTGGAGAGATTTAGGGGTCGGGGAAAATTTTAGGGGTCAGGACGAACTTTTTAGGGGTCAGGCCAAATTTTTTTGTTTTTTTTTGTTTTGAAGTCAAATTATTTCTCATGGTTGGAGGAGAGTGAAAAATTAGGGGGCTGGAGAGATTTAGGGGTCGGGGACAATTTTAGGGGTCAAGACGCACTTTTTAGGGGTCAGGTAAAATTTTTTTGTTTTTTTTTGTTTTGAAGTCAAAATATATCTCATGGTTGGGGGAGAGTGAAAAATTAGGGGGCTAGAGAGATTTAGGGGTCGGGGACAATTTTAGGGGTCAGGACGAACTTTTTAGGGGTCAGGCCAAATTTTTTTGTTTTTTTGTTTGTTTTGAAGTCAAAATATTTCTCATGGTTGGGGGAGAGTTAAAAATTAGGGGGCTAGAGAGATTTAGGGGTCGGGGAAAATTTTAGGGGTCAGGACGCACTTTTTAGGGGTCAGGCCAAATTTTTTTGTTTTTTTTTTGTTTTGAACTAAAATTATTTCTCATGGTTGGAGGAGAGTGAAAAATTAGGGGGCTGGAGAGATTTAGGGGTCGGGGAAAATTTTAGGGGTCAGGACGAACTTTTTAGGGGTCAGGCAAAATTTTTTTGTTTTTTTTTGTTTTGAAGTCAAAATATATCTCATGTTTGGGGGAGAGTGAAAAATTAGAGGGCTGGAGAGATTTAGGGGTCGGGGACAATTTTAGGGGTCAGGACGAACTTTTTAGGGGTCAGGCCAAATTTTTTTTTTTTTTTTTTTTTTTTTTTTTTTTGAAGTCAAAATATTTCTCAGGGTTGGGGGAGAGTGAAAAATTAGGGGGCTGGAGAGATTTAAAGGTCGGGGAACATTTTAGGGGTCAGGACGAACTTTTTAAGGGTCAGGCCAAATTTTTTTGTTTTTTTGTTTTGAAGTCAAAATATATCTCATGGTTGGAGGAGAGTGAAAAATTAGGGGTCTGGAGAGATTTAGGGGTCGGGGAAAATTTTAGGGGTCAGGACGAACTTTTAAGGGGTCAGGCCAAATTTTTTTGTTTTTTTTTGTTTTGAAGTCAAAATATATCTCATGGTTGGGGGAGAGTGAAAAATTAGGGGGCTAGAGAGATTTAGGGGTCGGGGACAATTTTAGGGGTCAGGACGAACTTTTTAGGGGTCAGGCCAAATTTATTTTTTTTGTTTTTGTTTTGTTTTGTTTTGAAGTCAAAATATATCTCATGGTTGGGGGAGAGTGAAAAATTAGGGGGCTGGAGAGATTTAGGGGTCGGGGAAAATTTTAGGGGTCAGGACGAACTTTTTAGGGGTCAGGCCAAATTCTTTTTGTTTTTTTTTGTTTTGAAGTCAAAATATTTCTAATGGTGGGAGGAGAGTGAAAAATTAGAGGGCTGGAGAGATTTAGGGGTCGGGGACAATTTTAGGGGTCAGGACGAACTTTTTAGGGGTCAGGCCAAATTTTTTTGTTTTTTTTTGTTTTTTTTTTGTTTTGAAGTCAAAATATTTCTCAGGGTTGGGGGAGAGTGAAAAATTAGGGGGCTAGAGAGATTTAAAGGTCGGGGAAAATTTTAGGGGTCAGGACGAACTTTTTAAGGGTCAGGCCAAATTTTTTTGTTTTTTTTTTGTTTTGAAGTCAAAATATTTCTCAGGTTTGGGGGAGAGTGAAAAATAAGGGGTCTGGAGAGATTTAGGGGTCGGGGAAAATTTTAGGGGTCAGGACGAACTTTTTAGGGGTCAGGCCAAATTTTTTTGTTTTTTTTTGTTTTGAAGTCAAATTATTTCTCATGGTTGGAGGAGAGTGAAAAATTAGGGGGCTGGAGAGATTTAGGGGTCGGGGACAATTTTAGGGGTCAGGACGCACTTTTTAGGGGTCAGGTAAAATTTTTTTGTTTTTTTTTGTTTTGAAGTCAAAATATATCTCATGGTTGGGGGAGAGTGAAAAATTAGGGGGCTAGAGAGATTTAGGGGTCGGGGACAATTTTAGGGGTCAGGACGAACTTTTTAGGGGTCAGGCCAAATTTTTTTGTTTTTTTGTTTGTTTTGAAGTCAAAATATTTCTCATGGTTGGGGGAGAGTTAAAAATTAGGGGGCTAGAGAGATTTAGGGGTCGGGGAAAATTTTAGGGGTCAAGACGCACTTTTTAGGGGTCAGGCCAAATTTTTTTGTTTTTTTTTTGTTTTGAACTAAAATTATTTCTCATGGTTGGAGGAGAGTGAAAAATTAGGGGGCTGGAGAGATTTAGGGGTCGGGGAAAATTTTAGGGGTCAGGACGAACTTTTTAGGGGTCAGGCAAAATTTTTTTGTTTTTTTTTTGTTTTGAAGTCAAAATATATCTCATGTTTGGGGGAGAGTGAAAAATTAGAGGGCTGGAGAGATTTAGGGGTCGGGGACAATTTTAGGGGTCAGGACGAACTTTTTAGGGGTCAGGCCAAATTTTTTTTTTTTTTTTTTTTTTTTTTTTTTTGAAGTCAAAATATTTCTCAGGGTTGGGGGAGAGTGAAAAATTAGGGGGCTGGAGAGATTTAAAGGTCGGGGAACATTTTAGGGGTCAGGACGAACTTTTTAAGGGTCAGGCCAAATTTTTTTGTTTTTTTTGTTTTGAAGTCAAAATATATCTCATGGTTGGAGGAGAGTGAAAAATTAGGGGTCTGGAGAGATTTAGGGGTCGGGGAAAATTTTAGGGGTCAGGACGAACTTTTAAGGGGTCAGGCCAAATTTTTTTGTTTTTTTTTGTTTTGAAGTCAAATTATTTCTCATGGTTGGAGGAGAGTGAAAAATTAGGGGGCTGGAGAGATTTAGGGGTCGGGGACAATTTTAGGGGTCAGGACGCACTTTTTAGGGGTCAGGTAAAATTTTTTTGTTTTTTTTTGTTTTTAAGTCAAAATATATCTCATGGTTGGGGGAGAGTGAAAAATTAGGGGGCTAGAGAGATTTAGGGGTCGGGGACAATTTTAGGGGTCAGGACGAACTTTTTAGGGGTCAGGCCAAATTTATTTTTTTTGTTTTTGTTTTTTTTTGTTTTGAAGTCAAAATATTTCTAAGGGTTGGGGGGAGAGTGAAAAATTAGGGGGCTGGAGAGATTTAGGGGTCGGGGAAAATTTTAGGGGTCAGGACGAACTTTTTAAGGGTCCGGCCAAATTTTTTTGTTTTTTTTTGTTTTTTTTTATTTTGAAGTCAAAATATTTCTCAGGGTTGGGAGAGAGTGATAAATTAAGGGGCTGGAGAGATTTAGGGGTCGGGGAAAATTTTAGGGGTCAGGACGAACTTTTTAGGGGTCAGGCCAAATTTTTTTGTTTTTTTTTGTTTTGAAGTCAAAATATTTCTCAGGGTTGGAGGAGAGTGAAAAATTAGGGGTCTGGAGAGATTTAGGGGTCGGGGAAAATTTTAGGGGTCAGGACGAACTTTTTAGGAGTCAGGCCAAATTTTTTTGTTTTTTTTTTGTTTTGAAGTCAAAATATTTCTCATGGTTGGGGGAGAGTGAAAAATAAGGGGGCTAGAGAGATTTAGGGGTCGGGGAAAATTTTAGGGGTCAGGACGAACTTTTTAGGGGTCAGGCCTAATTTTTTTGTTTTTTTTTGTTTTTTTTTGTTTTGAAGTCAAAATATTTCTCAGGGTTGGGGGAGAGTGAAAAATTAGGGAGCTGGAGAGATTTAGGGGTCGGGGAAAATTTTAGGGGTCAGGACGAACTTTTTAGGGGTCAGGCCAAATTTTTTTGTTTTTTTTTGTTTTGAAGTCAAATTATTTCTCATGGTTGGAGGAGAGTGAAAAATTAGGGGGCTGGAGAGATTTAGGGGTCGGGGAAAATTTTAGGGGGCAGGACGCACTTTTTAGGGTTCAGGCCAAATTTTTTTGTTTTTTTTTTGTCTTGAAGTCAAAATATATCTCATGGTTGGGGGAGAGTCAAAAATTAGGGGGCTAGAGAGATTTAGGGGTCGGGGACAATTTTAGGGGTCAGGACGAACTTTTTAAGGGTCAGGCCAAATTCTTTTGTTTTTTTTTTGTTTTTTTTGTTTTGAAGTCAAAATATTTCTCAGGGTTGGGGGAGAGTGAAAAATTAGGGGGCTAGAGAGATTTAGGGGTCGGGGAAAATTTTAGGGGTCAGGACGAACTTTTTAAGGGTCAAACCAAATTTTTTTGTTTTTTTTGTTTTGAAGTCAAAATATTTCTCAGGGTTGGGGGAGAGTGAAAAATAAGGGGTCTGGAGAGATTTAGGGGTCGGGGAAAATTTTAGGGGTCAGGACGAACTTTTTAGGGGTCAGGCCAAATTCTTTTGTTTTTTTTTGTTTTGAAGTCAAATTATTTCTCATGGTTGGAGGAGAGTGAAAAATTAGGGGGCTGGAGAGATTTAGGGGTCGGGGAAAATTTTAGGGGTCAGGACGCACTTTTTAGGGGTCAGGCCAAAGTTTTTTGTTTTTTTTTGTTTTGAAGTCAAAATATATCTCATGGTTGGAGGAGAGTGAAAAATTAGGGGTCTGGAGAGATTTAGGGGTCGGGGAAAATTTTAGGGGTCAGGACGAACTTTTAAGGGGTCAGGCCAAATTTTTTTGTTTTTTTTTGTTTTGAAGTCAAATTATTTCTCATGGTTGGAGGAGAGTGAAAAATTAGGGGGCTGGAGAGATTTAGGGGTCGGGGACAATTTTAGGGGTCAGGACGCACTTTTTAGGGGTCAGGTAAAATTTTTTTGTTTTTTTTTGTTTTTAAGTCAAAATATATCTCATGGTTGGGGGAGAGTGAAAAATTAGGGGGCTAGAGAGATTTAGGGGTCGGGGACAATTTTAGGGGTCAGGACGAACTTTTTAGGGGTCAGGCCAAATTTATTTTTTTTGTTTTTGTTTTTTTTTGTTTTGAAGTCAAAATATTTCTAAGGGTTGGGGGAGAGTGAAAAATTAGGGGGCTGGAGAGATTTAGGGGTCGGGGAAAATTTTAGGGGTCAGGACGAACTTTTTAAGGGTCCGGCCAAATTTTTTTGTTTTTTTTTGTTTTTTTTTATTTTGAAGTCAAAATATTTCTCAGGGTTGGGAGAGAGTGATAAATTAAGGGGCTGGAGAGATTTAGGGGTCGGGGAAAATTTTAGGGGTCAGGACGAACTTTTTAGGGGTCAGGCCAAATTTTTTTGTTTTTTTTTGTTTTGAAGTCAAAATATTTCTCAGGGTTGGAGGAGAGTGAAAAATTAGGGGGCTGGAGAGATTTAGGGGTCGGGGAAAATTTTAGGGGTCAGGACGAACTTTTTAAGGGTCAAACCAAATTTTTTTGTTTTTTTTTTGTTTTGAAGTCAAAATATATCTCATGGTTGGAGGAGAAAGAAAAATTAGGGGGCTGGAGAGATTTAGGGGTCGGGGAAAATTTTAGGGGTCAGGACGAACTTTTTAGGAGTCAGGCCAAATTTTTTTGTTTTTTTTTTGTTTTGAAGTCAAAATATTTCTCATGGTTGGGGGAGAGTGAAAAATAAGGGGGCTAGAGAGATTTAGGGGTCGGGGAAAATTTTAGGGGTCAGGACGAACTTTTTAGGGGTCAGGCCAAATTTTTTTGTTTTTTTTTTGTTTTGAACTAAAATTATTTCTCATGGTTGGAGGAGAGTGAAAAATTAGGGGGCTGGAGAGATTTAGGGGTCGGGGAAAATTTTAGGGGTCAGGACGAACTTTTTAGGGGTCAGGCAAAATTTTTTTGTTTTTTTTTGTTTTGAAGTCAAAATATATCTCATGTTTGGGGGAGAGTGAAAAATTAGGAGGCTGGAGAGATTTAGGGGTCGGGGACAATTTTAGGGGTCAGGACGAACTTTTTAGGGGTCAGGCCAAATTTTTTTTTTTTTTTTTGTTTTTTTTTTTTTTGAAGTCAAAATATTTCTCAGGGTTGGGGGAGAGTGAAAAATTAGGGGGCTGGAGAGATTTAGGGGTCGGGGAAAATTTTAGGGGTCAGGACGAACTTTTTAGGGGTCAGGCCAAATTTTTTTGTTTTTTTTTGTTTTGAAGTCAAAATATATCTCATGGTTGGAGGAGAGTGAAAAATTAGGGGGCTGGAGAGATTTAGGGGTCGGGGAAAATTTTAGGGGGCAGGACGCACTTTTTAGGGTTCAGGCCAAATTTTTTTCTTTTTTTTTTGTTTTGAACTCAAAATATTTCTCAGGGTTGGGGGAGAGTGAACAATTAGGGGGCTGGAGAGATTGAGGGGTCGGGGAAAATTTTAGGGGTCAAGACGAACTTTTTAGGGGTCAGGCCAAATTTTTTTGTTTTTTTTTGTTTTAAAGTCAAAATATTTCTCATGGTTGGGGGAGAGTGAAAAATTAGGGGGCTGGAGAGATTTAGGGGTCGGGGAAAATTTTAGGGGTCAGGCCGAACTTTTTAGGGTCTGCCCAAATTTAGGGGCGGCGATATGTACGTATTTAGCTTCCACACCGGGGCGGCGATATGTACGTATTTAGCTTCCACACCGGGGCGGCGATAGGTACTTATTTAGCATTCAGTGGTGGTGATAAGTACTTATATAGCATGTGCACATGGGCGGTAATAAGTACGTATATAGTATGCACACCGGGGCAGTGATAGGTATGTATTTAGCATGCGCACTGAGGCAGCGATCGGTTCATATGTAGCACGCGCACCGGGGCGGCGATAGGTACGTATATAGCACGCGCACAGGGGCGGCGAAAGGTACATATTTAAAATTCACACTGGGCGGCGAAAGGTACATATTTAAAATTCACACCGGGGCGGCGATAGGTACGTATTTAGCATTCACGCCGGGGCGGCGATAGGTATGTATTTAGCATTCACACCGGGGCAGCGATAGGTATGTATTTAGCATTCACACCGGGGCAGCGATAGGTACGTATTTAGCTTCCGCACCGGGGCGGCGAAAGGTATGTATTTCGCATTCGCACCGTAGTGGTGATAGGTACGTATTTAGCATTCGCACTGGGGCGGCTATAGGTACGTATTTAGCATTCGCACCAGGGCGGCTATAGGTACGTATTTAGCATTCGCACTGGGCCGGCGATAGGTACGTATTTAGCATTCACACCAAAGCGGCAATATGTACATATTAATTATTCGCACTAGGGCAGCGATAGGTACTTATGTAGCATGCATACCGGGGCGCAATTGGTATGTCTTTAGTATTCGCACTAGGGCAGCGATAGGTACTTATGTAGCATGCACACCGGGGCGCAATAGGTATGTATTTAGCATTCACACCGGGGCAACGATAGGTACTATTTAGCATTCGCAACGGGGCGGCGATAGGTACTTAAATAGTATCTGCACCGGGGCGGCGATAGGTACGTATATAGTATGTGCACTGGGGCGGCGATAGGTACGTATATAGTATGCGCACCGGGGTGATGATAGATACGTATATAGTATGAACACCGGGGTGGAGATAAGTACCTATATAGAAGGCGCAGATAGAGGTGTTACTTTTTATAGAAATATGTCATACTATTACCCTGGGCAATAGGAGAAATGGTGGGGAAGAAACAGCTTTTGCAAAAGGCAAAATTAGAAAGTAGCGGCGAAATGGGGCGACCAGGAAAGAGAAAGGTAGCAGATAAAGAGACGGCTATAGAGAGAGGGGGCGGACATAGAAGTTTGAATATAAAGATGTTACACACACGATCTTTCTTCAAATATATGTTTTTATGACCCCGAGCAACGCCGGGTAGCCCCGCTAGTATTTAATAAGATACATTTTTATATGCACCGATTTGGGCTATTGTTTGGACGCGTTTGATTGGTGAATCGATATAATTAGCTATCGTTTTTTACCAATTGCTTCATTTGTCCCCGGCCTAAAAAAATAACATGCATTTAATTTACTGTAGACAATGTAACTTCATTGACTATAAGTTATTTCTTAAAAGTAATACATTTCTTAAAATTAAACTTGCACTTATTTGTTTATTTATAGAAATGGTTCATTCCCTAAGCAGAAACGACAACATTTGATGATTTCTTAGGAATCTTAATTAATTCATTTTTATCGTCTACGAGTGAAATGTAAGTCATGTGTTCTAAAACTATGTATTTAAAAATAGTACAAATTAATTAATATATTTATAACCTAGATTATTTAGAATAGAAATCGGCTTCGGCTTGTTGATCCTCAGTTTACTTTGAAAGTTAAAATAGATAGTGTACATAACAATCCGGGCAACGTTGGGTAATAAAAGCCAGTATAGTATTAATAGATATCCCTACTCAAAAGTGTAACAGTCAATCTTGATAAAAGAAGTTTTACTTTATAGTGATAATCTCTAATCGTGGTTTTGCCCCAGCATACACTCAATCACATGCGACAAAGAACAAAAAGCATTATTCATCATCAGTGAGCGAATGGTATTTAGTAAACCTATGATCCTCAGCTTGGGCCGCTTCATGTACCGTCGCTTTGACACTAAAGATGAAATAACTAATTGTCGATGCGAATTACACCTTTCCTCACATCTTTCAGAAAGAGAATCACTGCCAAAGTGGTTGCGATAACCTCTATATAAAGAGGTAATTTTAGCAGTGACGGGAAGAACGCAAATTGCATAGTTTATTTAACGGTGTTTGTATTCTTAAACGCAAGATCAAATAATCTATTCTCATTGTGTTTTTCACATTTGACCTAAGATTCAATTCTGGCATGTTATTAAAAAATCGCCCGTCATATCTAATGACGATGCGTATTATTTGCTTCGTGACAACATTTCTGAACCATTTAACATAGAAATGTGTTTCTTCGTAAAACATCTATTTTAATTCTTACAACATAAAATATACATATGTTACACAGAATTATACTGCTATTTAAACTTAGAGTAGCTTTCGATCATTTAAATCACTTTTAAAGTAGGTTTAACAATAGCTAAAAACATATGAGCTCTCATTCTCATTCGTGTCGTAGGCTTTTGTAGTCGATCCATGCCATGGCCATGTTCTTACAAAAAAACCTCCTTCATGATCTAATTTTAATCACTAAGGGGTTATCATACGACTCATAATCAGTGATTCCACTTAGCAATAAAAAGTATTGTTCAATTAAGTGACAACAAGTCTTTTCAGATTATTATTATTATTATTATTATTATTATTATTATTATTATTATTATTATTATTATGATCACTGCAATAAATAAATGTTTTACTTGCGTCTGAATGACTACAAGTTTCCCAAAATATTATTATTTACTCATTAAAAATTCTCACAAGAATGGTCAGCAGCGTTTTCTCACGGGCAATAATAAGTGGTGTTCTCTGGCATCTGAGTGACAAATAGTTTCCCAAAACTTCGAACACTCTTCGCCCTTTCGATAACCGTTGCAAATACTTTTACATTATGGCAAAAGCCATATAATGTTGCTTTCTCAAGAATTGGATTGACAATAAGCTTCCAGTCGAGGTCTGGTTGGTTTCTATTTTACTCATAGCTCAAGCAAATTGTGGCTTCATGACTCACTCAGTGGTATTAGTTAGAACCTCTACCATAAACGACCTGAAAGGATTTGAACTTAACCTTGAGGATTTCAAAGTATGTGTAAGCAATCATTAGGTCAATCTAGTATGCCGGAATTAAAATAAAAGTTAACTTACTCAAAGGTTTGCTGTCCTTGGGAATAACTGAAATTAGAAGACAAAAAATATAAATACTTGTAAATATCAAATTATGAATCTTATGCGCAAAATCATATACATATGTAATGTAAAATTAAAATAGATTCAATATATTTTATTTTCAATTCGAAATCGTATTTTGTTGCTTTTTTACGTCAACATATACTCGTTTATATAATATATATAATTTCTCATTGTATCATTTTAATGTAAAACGGTCAAGTTTCTTATATATGTTTATGTGGTTACAATTGGAATACAGTTATGTACAGTAACGAGGGTTGACGTATTCATATTTATATCAACATTATACTTGCTGGAGTACTTGCTCCAAGACGGGAACATAATAATGAGATACAATTAGAAGCATCGATAATGCAACATATTCAATGGTCTTGGGGCATACTAAACCGGTTAGAATTTCAGATATTTGAAAGAAATTGAGAGTGAGAGTATATGCATTAGTGTGTGTGCCTGTGAGCATGCGTGAGATTTTGTGTACGTATTTTTGTTAATATTTCGCGCATGTGTGAGTGTGTATGTTCACATGTGTATACTCGCTGTGAACATGTGCGTGCGTAATTTTGTTCAAATGTATGCGCACATGTATATGTGTGCGTATGTATGTATTTATGTATGTATGTATGAACATATAAGGATGTGGTTATTTATATATATATATATATATATATATATATATATATATATATATATATATATACATATATGAGAAAGGAATAATAGGAGTAATCCGACGTAATGGGAAATGAAATAGGAAACACCAAAAAATAGTTTTTATATATTTATAAACGTTTCAGTCTTTATTTTAAGACTTTTTCAGTATGATAAATTATCATAGTGAGGAAGTCATACCATAAAGACGAAACGTTAATGAATATATAAAAAAAAACTCTCTCTTGGTTTTTTTCTTTTTGATTTCCCATATATATATATATATATATATATATATATATATATATATATATATATATATATATATATATATATATATATATATATATATATATATATGTATATATATACATATATATATTTATATATACATATATATATGTATATATATGTATATATACATATATATATGTATATATATATATGTATATATATATATATATATATATATATATATATATATATATATATATATATATATATATATATATATAGCGCTCGCCATAAGTAACTAAATAATTCTATTTAAACATAATAAATATAACTTGGAATATATATGCAATTTCAATATAAAAACTAACAAAGAACACATTTATATTTTTGTAGCATAAAGCACGATGTTTTGAAAGCTCGATGCACTTCACAAATCTTTCAGGAACTGAGCTGTATTTTTTTAATGCACAGCAGACGGTATGTGTTCCTTAACGTCAACGATGCTTTATAGCTATGCTGGGTAGACTGTCTTTGAGGACATTTTAGGGGAAGAGGTATGTGCGTGTTCATGTATGAATGCATGTGTGCGTGTGTTTGCAGATATCTTAATAACCTCAAAAGATGAACTGACATTACTAGCAATTAGGAAATAATCTAATCGAAACGATTCTTTCATATTCAAGAAAAATACATTAAGGAAATAAATAAATAAAAAATGCTGATTTTATCCATGAATATTATTAGTTTGTAAGCAAATAATGTCGTTTGGAACGTTAACTTCAATTTCTTGTAACCCCAAGCTTTGATGTGCTTTATCAGAATATGAATGCATTTTTGCTGCATTCAAACAAGTTTATGTAGCGTAATCATACTCGACAAACTTTCGGAAGGCATTTGTGACCGAATTTTGTCTGCATATTTTCTCCAGCAAATAATGCCGATGCACTAAACGAAGTGCTTGTCTGTAGGTAATTATATCAGACGAGTACGGTGAATGAGGCAGAAATACAAAGCTCGGTATTTTAAGCTTCAGCAACGATGTATGTGAGATCTGTGTGTGAGCATTGTCCGGCAGCAGAATTGAGTAGTTCCCGTTGAGTAATACCAGGTATATAAGTCGCATTTGTTAGTGAATCTCTTCCATGTGCTGACAATGTAGCAAAATTTGGACGTGTGTGCATTACAAACTGAATATACAACATGAAATTAGATTAAGTAAAGAGGAATTTTCCAGAAAAAATAAATGTTAGAAAATTAAGCTAACGTGACAAGTAATCATGCCATGACAAGAAGTCAACGTGAAAAAGAAGACCTACGCAAGTTTTAGCATGGAGGAGATTAATACTATACAATAGACAACATGAACATGCTATGTCATACAGACTAATATATTTATAAAAAGAATAATACATTACTAAAATAATAATATGCTGCCCAGAGCAGATAAGGAAGTTGTTGTTTGTTCTATAATTGTTTTGATTATTACAGTTAAAAGTAAAAGAAGAAAAGAAAGACAGAAAGGCAGGACGACATCTACACAAGCTAAAAACGTAGACTGTCTCAACAAAAACAAAAAACAGATCAACATTACTTAGCCAGAAACGACGACTATTTCTGGAACGGCCATCATTAAGACTACAATAAATACGAAACATTTTAAGTGATTTGAAGCTTATTTTAGACTTCTGTCGACAAGGCGAAGACCGGCAATCTATTGGAGTTGGAAGAATTCCCCACGAAACATTATTAAAAAAAATTTTCTGCGATATTCATTTCACAGAGATTAGGAGGCTGTAGTTATTACATGTACTTTTCCACTACAAAACTCTTACCATCGTGTCGTCGTTTGACTTTTCTGTGAGGTTTCTGTGTTTTACACAAGTCAAGTTGAGTATGTATTTGACACCCATTTCTCCGGCTTCTTTACCCGAGTGCTAGATGTGGTCCAGAACGATCGAAAAATAGTGTACTTCCCACTAAGTTCCTGAACAGTCTGGCATTAATTTCGTTTAAACTAACACCTTCAATTCTTCGCTACATACTATAGACGGGGCGTCAACTATCTTATTCATCTATAAGGCCGTCATCTCCAGAACATATTTAAAACCAACGTTCAACCCTATGTTCGCTGAAGCCTCTTGACCAAATACGCTATTTTTGTAGCTAGGTGGCTGTACTGCTTTCTCACCAGATTTGTATTCACACACACTTCGGGTTCAAAATTTTGAATAATCTGAATTCATAACATCGAACTTAAATTAAATCAAGAAAGATTCTACCTCTGAAAATGGTTAATAACAATAACATATTCAACCAATTCTTTATTTGAAACACGAGGCATTTGAATAATACAAATATCGATATTATTTTCCTACTAAACCTGATAATGCTTACCTTTGCATGTTTTATTTGCAAGAGAATTCACAATGGATTCCAATGCCAGGAAACTCCGAATACTAAACATGTGCTTTGTAGCAGGTTCAGACGCGATTGACGCAAGTTCAGCCTTGTTTATGCGCGATGTGATTCCAATCGCAAACATAACGATGTTATCGGCGTGTGCGGCTTTCGATTCCTGACTTGTCTTCCAGGCCTTTTGTGACCGTCCGTCAGTTATGACAATAGCGATTTTAGGAACACCTAATCTGTATCCACTGGCTCTTGCGAACATATTGTAATGCATGAAACTGAAAGTTAGACGGAAATGTTATATTATTAGTATAAGTACATATGAATAAATCAAAGTGGTAGATAAACATATATATATATATATTATAATATAATATAAAATGAAGTAATAAAATAAGGTGTCAATCAAATTTTATTAGAATTCAAAGTTCAAGCAAAGTATCCTTAAGTCCTTGGCTCATGATTGACACCTTATTTTATTACTTCATTTCATATTATAATATTAATGCTCTATCCAGTATATTGAGCTTCAGTTTTTATCTGGATGTTTCACTAATTATAAGATATTAGTTGACGCTTATATCTTTTGTTGGATTGCTTCATATATATATATATATATATATATATATATATAAGAGGATTTAATGAATTAGAACATTACAATTGTTCCAAGAATTAGAACATCAAGTCTAAGATGGCGTTCGGTTTTTTCCAAAACATTCTGGAAATACTTTATTTTATTTTTTAAAATTAACAAAGCTACTCCAAAACGCGTCTTCATCAGCGCCTTTAAATAACAAGCTCGTCGTAGAGGAACATCTGTTGACAGGAGGAGTCACAGAGACAAATATTAAAAAAGGGAATAAGTTACACGTATAAAATAAAAATAGAAAGATAAAATGATAATAATAATAATAATAATAATAATAATAATAATAATAATAATAATAATAATAATAATAATAATAATAATAATAATAATAATAAAACATCATAAACATTACAAAAATTATGGAAATAAAATGAAAGAAAATAAGACCAAAAAATAAAATAAAATATAATATAAAATATAAAAAAATAATAAAATATATAAAGGAAAAATAAAATAAAAAGATAAGAAATAAAAAATTAAAAAATTGATTTTCTCGATTTTACGGATGAGCCATCGAGTACTTTTTGTCAATATGTAGTATGTATAATCAGTAGGGTTTATGTTCCATTATGCGCGAGTACTTTAGATTGATTCATTCAATCGGCTTCATGCGGGTTATTTGTCTGGCTTATTCATATCTGCTGAGTTTTTCGATATGTGCGGTAATGTATCGCTTTTTTAATTTACGAATGCGTGTAGAGATGCCGTATACGGGACGTGATCACGTGAAAAGGGCGTGACTTATTAAACATTTTAAAAATGAAAAAGGTTCAACGTAGTTTTCTTGGTCAATTGAGGGTTTGTTGAAGTCAATTACTAAGCTAAGCACTTTAAAATATTGCGGCTAGACTTGTAATTGATATTGCTGATTGTAGGGTGTCTAGTCTTTATGTGCAATGCTTACAAGAATATTTATTTATTACATTAGGGTAGTGATGTACAATTGTTGTGTAGTTAACTAAGAGGTGTCTAAATTGTAATGTTATGTTCTTTCCGGTGTTTGCAGGCTGAACTGGAGTCAGCGAGATGTAATGTTAGCCTTCGAGAAAGTGTAGTTGTGGTAGAGCCAATCCAATGCAACAGTTAGTTTTAGTATTGTTGGAGATATATTCTACCAAGGGGAATTTGAACTTCTGTTAATACGTTGAACTAAGTTTTTGGCCTGAGACGTGTGATTGTTAATTATGTGGTCAAAAGTTTAGTATTTTTTATAATCACTAAGAAATCTTATTTTATTATTACTATTGACGCAAGAGATATACCTGAGTATGATGTACAGCACGACCCCAATGTAAAAAGACGTACAATTCTTGAATCACTGTATATAGAGATTAGACACACTACCATCAACAATATCAATTACGAGTCCAGCCGGACTAATACCCCACCTGAAGACGAATGAATAAATCAATCGTAAGTACTCGCGACGAATGGAAATAAAACCTCCGGATCTTACATACAACAATTTCACAACAATAGTCGATGGACCATCCCAAAAATTGAAAAAAACAAAAACAACTCATTAAACAGAAGCATGTTATGTTGTTCAATAACGTTTGACTTAATGAAAATATGCTGCCGAAATACACACAATACACACAAAACATATATATATATATATTCTAACTCTGCCTGATGAGATCTCAGTTTATAATAGCTGTTGATCGATAACATCGACATGCCAGTGTCGCAGATTTTGTAAATTTTGCGTAAATAAAAATAATCATATATATATATATATATATATATATATATATATATATATATATATATATATATATATATATATATATATATAACTTTAAAAAAAATACACGGAAATCTCTCTAAGGCCCTTTCGACTATCATCTCATCAGGAGAAAATCGATAGTTTTAATTAATAATAACTTCGAAAGAAAAAGCAAATGGGGAAATTGAGTGTGCCAAAATTAACGTTGAAGCGATTAAAATTCAATTTAATTATTTCGTTAAAAGTCGATTAAAAGGCACTGCGTTAGGGGATAAAAAAAAAAATTGGGAAGGAGTTCAAAGTTCCCCAAAGAGATTCAGCGATCTTACACATTCTTTCTGCCGGCACAAGGAAGGTTTTCGCATAGCAATAGAGACAGATTCCAATATTTTCAAATGGTTCTTGGAATCTGCTCGATGCAAGACCTCAAAACGGTCTATTTTATAGCCACTGGCACAGCTAGGGTTTTCAACCAAATGCTGGCCAATAGCAGAGTCCAAAGAATTAGAGGAGGGGTAACACAAGGACCCTACCCTTCCCTGACGTATTTTCGATGGAATGTGCTGGTTTATGCGAGTCTGCAAATGCAAGGAAGTGCGCCCTATATAGCCAGCATCACATTGGCATTTAAATTGGTATACAATATTACTATAATTTGTATAGGGCACACTATCCTTGCGAAAGGAAGGAAAAGCAGGTCTTGTAGCATAAACTAATCGTAAGGAAACAGAGTAGAAGCAATTGCTAATGCTATCAACAATCTGTTTACCTAGTTTAATACTATTTCCCCCTATCCAAGGTAATTTTAAATAAATGGGGCATTTTACAGGCCCAAATATTTTAGGGGATTTAAAATCAGCAACCTTTTTATTAATACAATCATTGATAAGGTCCTCGGGATAACCATTATCAATGAATATATCCCTGATCCTATTAAGTTCACATTCTAATTTATTTGGAGAACAAATAACGAGAGCTCTATGTACCAAAGTATAAATTAAGCCTACCTTTCTAGACTTAGGCACAAAAGAAGACCAGTTTACATACAGGCCCGTAAAAGTAGGTTTCCTGTAGATGGAAGTGAGAAAGCCACCCCTTGAACGTTCAACAAGAACATCCAAGAAGGGAAGACAATTATTCTTTTCACTTTCCATCGTAAACTTTAGAGCCTCATGAATAGAGTTTAACTTATGAAAGAATGCCAATGCTCCACTCTGTGAAGAAAACATCGCAAAAGTGTCATCCACATATCTAACATAAGTAGTGGGCATCTTTACAGACCTAAATTAAACGGATTCGTAATATCCGACGAAGATATCAACTAAAGTGGGGGCCAATGGACTACCCATTGAGACCCCATCAACCTGACTATACATAATATTATCGAAGCTGAACTCGACTGATTTAGTACAAAGAAGTATCAATTCTATGAAGATCTCCCTAGGGAAACAAGGGGCAGTCAGGCAACCTTCATAGAGAGCGTCGGTACAAATAGTTATAGTCTCATCTAAAGGTACATTAGTAAAGAGACTAGAGACATCAAAAGAGCACATAAATGATGTCTCAGAATCCGGATCTAACCCACGTAGAACTTCAGTAAACCGATAGGAATCAGGGATACAGTGCGTCGTGTATAGATCACGCACAGGTTGCAGGATTACTAGGAGCCACTGAGCCAAAGAATGTTGGGCGGACCCTATCATAGATAATATAGGTCTAAGTGGCACCCCCTCCTTGTGTATTTTTGGAAGACCATATAATCTAGGTCGCAATGACCCAGAGGGTCTGATCCTATCATAGACCTCTTTCGGAAAAACCTTCTTTTTAAATAAAGAAAGAAGACGCTTCTGCATCTTGATCTCGTTCTTACAAGTATTATCTGCTGACTCGACAGGACCAAGTCTACAGAATTTAGTAGTGTCGTTAAGAATAGATAACATTTTGTTAACGTAGTCACTACAATCCAATACCACAACTCCAGCACCTTTGTCTGGTTTACAAATGTAAATGTCCTCATTAGATTTTAACGTTTTTATGGTTTGAAATTGGGTTTTATTCCAAATAAAGTCACTGTGGTCAATGGACGCGTTACTGTATTGGTGTGCCAAGTCAACCAACCTAGAGTTCATTCTAGAAACATTATCTAAAGAACTAGGAGAGTGATGTCTAATTTGAGAAAACAAAACCTCGAAAGAAGCGAGAGTTTTCTCTTTGTTAATGTGGGTAGGGGGAATACAAAAATCTAACCCTTAGACAAAACTTTAATTTCGATATCTGTTAGTACAGTGTTCGAAAAATTAAATATATGTTTGTTACCATTATTTATTTCACAACCATAACGTCTTCGAACAAGAACGGCAAGTTGTTTATTATATTTTATAGAAGCATGTTGCTTGGCAAATTCATCACCAATAGACAGATACTTGCAGAAACGGAAGAAATCAAAAAAAGACAAGAAGCCTTTAACTGCAAACCAGAGACGATGACGAATACTAATAAGATATTCACGCTTTTCAGACAACTTATTAATGTCATCACGCATAAAAGCACGTTCCATAGAAAAACTGGGTCTAACTTTAGACGCAGCAATACGTTTTGAAATATAAAGAGAAGCCACATCCTGTTTAAGACAAGAATGTAAAAAGGCGACAGAAAGGTTAATAGATCTAATTCTGCTCTTTAATCGTATGATATTATTTAATTGAATTATTTGGTGGTGACTATACCTCTTCCGTAGATATTTAAATAAATGTTTTGAGGTACAAAATTTATAGATAACTTTAAAAAAATACGCGGAAATCTCTCTAAGGCCCTTTCGACTATCATCTCATCAGGAGAAAATCGATAGTTTTAATTAATAATAACTTCGAAAGAAAGAGCAAATGGGGAAATTGAGTGTGCCAAAATTAACGTTGAAGAGATTAAAATTCAATTTAATTATTTCGTTAAAAGTCGATTAAAAGGCGCTGCGTTAGGGGATAAAAAAAAAAAAAATTGGGAAGGAGTTCAAAGTTCCCCAAAAAGATTCAGCGATCTTACAAATTCCTTCTGCCGGCACAAGGAAGGTTTTCGCATAGCAATAGAGACATATTCCAATATTTTCAAATGGTTCTTGGAATCTGCTCGATGCAAGACCTCAAAACGGTCTATTTTATAGCCACTGGCACAGCTAGGGTTTTCAACCAAATGCTGGCCAATAGCAGAGTCCAAAGAATTAGAGGAGGGGTAACACAAGGACCCTACCCTTCCCTGACGTATTTTCGATGGAATGTGCTGGTTTATGCGAGTCTGCAAATGCAAGGAAGTGCGCCCTATATAGCCAGCATCACATTGGCATTTAAATTGGTATACAATATTACTATAATTTGTATAGGGCACACTATCCTTGCGAAAGGAAGGAAAAGCAGGTCTTGTAGCATAAACTAATCGTAAGGAAACAGAGTAGAAGCAATTTTTTAAAAGTTATCTATAAATTTTGTACCTCAAAACATTTATTTATATATATATATATATATATATATATATATATATCTATGAGGACAAAAAAATGATGTATCATAAAATGAAATGTCGTGGAGATATGATGTATGAAAGACAGAAAAAAACAATTAAATACAAGAAAAACATACGAAAGATTTAGCGGTTTCGTTCGAATCAACGACAGTCTTCATAAAAGTTTTTAAGACAATGGTTAATGCGAATTTTTTTTTTTTTGATGCGAATTATTTTTCCTTTTTTCTTCATACACACATACACACATACCCCTATATATATATATATATATATATATATATATATATATATATATATATATATATATATATATATATATTTGATGGTTTATTCCATTAACTACAAAATATATTCTGTTCCATTAACGCTTAAAATAAGCATTAATTCATCAGGCATTTCGGAACCATACTGCTCAGATTAGTATAATTTAACAACAACAACAACAACAGGAAATTGAGGGTGGAGACGGGGTTCGCGTATAGCAAGGATATATATATATATATATATATATATTTATTAAATAACTTCAAATATGTTGATAACATGAACTTAAAACCAATATTTTTGAAGTGACTAATACTATTCAAAGCTTTTATAAGTGAAATTAAATAAACATAAGAAATAGTCTACGCTGATCAACCAACATTTTGACGTTTACTCGTTTTGTTATTTCTAATGGTTATTTAACTTTATATATATATATATATATATATATATATATATATATATATATATATAAACATATATATATATATATATATATATATATATACATTTATTCCTCTTACTATCACCCAATACACCGAGTAACACATTTAGTAAGACACAAATTTAGAAGTTCACCAGAAACTAATACGGTTGTTTATTTCACATAGATTACTCGCAGACTTGCATAAAAATATTTCGAACATTTCCGTAAAATTTTCAAGTCCTACAAAAATACATAGAATATATTTATATGTAATTCTGGGTGCCCAATGAAAAGTCTGTCCAAGACTAGTATGATATAAAACGCCTTTTTAAAGAGTAATATAATCTGTTTAAACATTTATTTTTAAGGGATATCTTTTCTCTACATTGACTTTAATTTCATACGAATATAAACAATGTGTTTCCGTACCTGATTGCAGCACCCGTTGCTGTGTTTCCCGGTGTATATTGGACATTATTAATGGCGTTTTTCAGGCTCGTCTTGTTGGCGTGTTTGTTCAGATTGAACTCAAGGAAATTTCGGCTATTATAGCGTATCATTCCTACCTGCATCGCTTGAGGACCGATTTCAAATTTTCCCACGAGCGAATTAATGAATGAAAGCATCGTCTCAAAGTTGTGCCGGCCAACACTTCCAGACGAATCAACAACAAACACAATATCGGCAGCCAACGTGCAAACTAAAGTTTGAAAAAAAAAGAAACATAAAAAAATGAGGTGGTTATTAGGTTAGAAAAACATTAAATGTTTAATGAATTGATATTAGATAAAGTAAGTAGAATTATATCTAGTTCAGGAATAAATCTACGGGATTATTATCTTCGCCAAGGAAGTTATGCGTTGGATCAAATTTTATGCATTAGTGAAATCTACTCCGATTGAGATGATATACTCAGTATCGGAAAAATAGTCCGAAATTAAATACGGTTTTAAATAGCTGCAGCGATGTTTGTAATTTAATCATTACACGTGAAAATAAAAAAAACAAGTAAGACAAACCCAAATGAAAACGACTATTCTTTAGATGCGCCCATTCAATTAGCGCGTTTTCCGATGAAAATTCTATTTGACGCATCTAAACTGAAATGTTTTAAAAAACCTAAAACTAATAGTATTGATTTAATAAATTCCCATATTCTATTGTAATTTTTGTATACATACCTATATCATTGTTCTCAGGAGCAACTGAAATATAAAAACGAATGTTAAATATAAATAATCACAAAAATAAATAAAACAGAATTTTACATGTTGGTCGATATAAGCAGCACCGCCCCCTCTACGATCTTTGGTTTTTCAACCCGGCATATCCGCTTCCAAAGACTGCTGCGGTCTGCATTAGGATACTATCGCACACCTGACAGTTGGACTAACATTTGACTGAGAAATAGTCAGTAAGTATTATATTAGCTATTATTTGTTATTAAATAAATAATATAATATAAAAAGATACGATTGGATTTCTGTTGTCGAAATGTATTATAGCGATACCTTTCGGTCTGTTTGTGTTTTACAATTTCAATAAATAGAAATAGATTTTTAGCTAGACATTAACAAATAACCTCCAGCCGAAATCCATTAACAATACCAATCTCTTTCTTGATAATGGGTTTCCATAATTATCCTAAATATAACAGGTTCCGGTTTCTTGTTTTCAGCTTCATTATCTATGAAATATAAAAATTGGATTCAACTATTCATTATACTTTTGCGGTAATATGTTGTTTCAAGTGTATACTGCGCCTCCGCTAGACTTCATATTACTTACATCCTTGAAATGCTTGAAATTCATGCGCATTCTAGAGAAATTGTCAAAAGCTTAGTGCGTCCTGAACAACACTTGATCATCTTAACACCTAAATTTCATCTCTTTTCTTCGTTCATATCTTAATCTTATTTTTTTATATTTCTTTTACCTTACTCACATCATTGTTATTTGACAGTTTTATATATTTTAGAACGCATAGCCGTCAAACAAGGATCGACTTTCAACAACCCTGTCTCTGCGAGAGAGTGATATACACAACAAGATCAGTACGCACACACAAATACATACACACCCACTTACTGGCTTTCTTAGAGTATTGGATCAGGGGGTAATTAGAAAATATAATGACACAGCCATACAAATGTTGCATTACCATATTGAGAATTATTTGCTTTTTGACCCTTACAAAAGTCTATCGTCCGCTCATAGCAGTAATTAGTGTCTCAAACAAATTTTGTCGCGCGTAATCGTTGTGTTGTTTAGCTGATATGTTTAGCTTACATCATAGTAATTCGTTGTAGCAGTAGTAGTAGTCTTAGATGTTGAGATTGTGTAGAGATTGTCGGCCTTTCTTTTTCTCGCTTTTTTTTTCTTTGTTGCAGTCGATCTGTATATCTTTTTGTAAAAGCGACTGTACAATATAACGGTGACGACGGATATATGATGACACTACATTCAATTTAAGCTTGTATGTTCATCTCTGTTTTATTTTCTGTAAAGGATTATACATTATTAATAACTCATCATTAATATAACTCATCTCGCGTAGAGGGGGATCATTACACTGAAAACACATCTGCTCTTGTCGTACACCAAAAGACAAAGATTAAACAATTTCTAGTTGATTTGCCACGTATCATCGAAATGTCCAGTGATGGCATCTTCTTAAACACGTTAGCTAAATTTCTAGTGGAAATTTCCTATTTTTATGTTATCTAAGTTTTATTAAAACTGTTCATTTCGACGTCATCTCTTAATAAAACCCACGTTCAATATCGTTACATCCCTTCCTAACGAATCAAGATTTATGTTACATGAATTTGAGAAATAGTATCTTATTAACCTAAACTAATAGCAGTATGTCTCCTCTAATTCCGTCATCAATCGAAAAGCTCGGTGACAAATGTTTTCCGTAAATCTACCAAGAGTGACCACCCAAATAATATTCTAATATAGACTCGCCCCTTCTAGACAAATCCTTACTAACTGATAAAATAGTGAGTCAAATTCCTAATTTAAATTTGGTTGGGCCCTGTCAAAAACTGTTAGAAACAGTCACACTATGGAAAACAATAGAATATCGAATTTGCCCAAATGTCATTTCCCCGATTAAAATGCCGAACACGACACATAAACAGACAAAACAATTTCCATAATCGTAGGCCTTCTCTGTCGACCTATTTCGACCAAGATATCTCATTATTCGTAATTTGGGCGAGTAGGTTTCCTTCCATTCTCTTGATAAATATAATTCAGCAGATATGCTCTGTTATATATTTTAAGAAACATGTGACATCTCACACCAATCTTCGACACGAAAATACCGAGATATATTCCAAAATATCCTCCCAGCTAAAAGTATTTACCCTATAGAGACACCCATCGTGAGATCTAGCAGGAAAATAAATGAATCCATTTCCTTTGAGAGCCGCGAAGTTTTAATAGTCCTAGTATGTTTTCTTAAATTTACAAGTTCTGATGAATGCGTAACTTACAATTTAACATAACGTCATCAATAAATCTAATCATTTATATTTAGTTGACATGAACTCTTTTATACAGCCGCAATATTACTACCTATATCTCTCTATGGGTGATAAACACCTGTATTTTAAAATCTAAAACACATACAGGTATCAATAAATTTAATCATTGAACTATTTTCCCATAATAAAAGACAAATAACAATAATTGTTATATGTTTAATGTAAAGTAATTGTTCATAATTCTATCTGTTATGAATGTGCATATATTGTCAGGAATGTTTAGATAGTAAACAAATGCTCGTAATTATAATGTGAGACTATTTTATTTTCTTATTCTTCCTGTGTGTATGAGTGTGAGTTCGAAAGTCACGAAAATGTTTATAAATTCTGACTTTGGTTTTACAAATTAGGTACTAAAGTGATACAAGGTGCCAACAGCGAGCAGTATAACGAAATAAACACGAATCTGTATTATTTTCATCATTCGGACTACTGTTCACATTTTGGGTGATATTCTCACAATATTTCGGCCAATGAAATCTCTGAGTTTTTATTTCTTACTCGAAAATCTGTACGAAATTGGGAACGCAACACTTTCACTTTCAAAAGACTTTCACTTAGAACTTATTATTACTTAGCACTTTTATCTATTGTGCTACGGGTCCATGTAGACAACGGATAAAAGTGCTAAGGAAAATCAGTTTTATGTGACAGTCTTCTGAATGTCGAAAGTTAAATTTTCGAATTACTTAAGACTGTTAACCGGTGATGGGTGATGGAACGAAAGCAAGCTACCCCCCGTTGATTAAATAGAGGGTCCTGTTCTGAATTCCGTAAAAGTTCCCAAGTTCGACATAAATATTTTTAAGTTCGACAAGACGCACAGGAAAGAGTTTGGTGGTTACATCGATGGTAACGTTGTAAGAATAACATCCAAGATGAAAATAGTCATCTGACGAATACAAATAATACTAATCGTTAATTGTCATCTAAAACAAATCCGAAATAAAAACAAATCTTACCTTTACAAGATTCCTGAGACAAAAGTGGTGCAATCGATTTGAGGGAATCAAAGTTTTCAGCCTTAAAAACAAATCTGTCTGATGGTTTATTAGCGATTGATTCTAATTGTCTGTAATTTACACCTGGTCCAATGCCCAGTGCGAACAATTTGATTCCGGCATCTTTGACCTTTTTAGCTTCAGCCATCACATCTAATGGACCGTTGGGTTTGCCATCGGTAACGAGAATGGCGATATGAGTGGCATTTGGCCTAGCACCTGCTCCTGTGGTCATACTTTGTTCTCGTAATCGCTTTAAGGCTTTACCCATATAAGTAAGTCCAGAATGGGAAGAGATTTTTCCAATGGCATCTAACACGCTTTGCGAATCTTTATACTTGTTCATTGTAAATTCTGTTCGACTTACAGCGTCGAACGTGTCAACACCTACAATACACAAAAAAGAATAAACGTTATTGCAAATAATTTATATATATATATATATATATATATATATATATATATATATATAAATATATATATATATATATATATATATATATATATATATATATATATATATATATATATATATATGATGAATAAAATATTTTCAATTTAAAATGCATTTAAGCATTTAAAATTTAAACATTTAAAGCGGTAAGGAGACAAAGAAATGCAGACTTAAAAAAAATATTGATTTAAGATTCAAATTTTCGATTCATAAAAGAATCTTCATCAGAAGGATACATGCAATATTTTGTCTTTCTTTTTTTAAAGCGACATGTTTTTACTTAGTCTTGAACTTTTGTTCTTATTGAAGATTGGTGTGTAATATCCGATAAAAGTGGTGTGCCTTGGTATGCACGTATATGTTATGAATAACATATTTTCACAGTTTGAATGTATTTTAAATTTGTATTTTTTAAAGCAAGCGGTATAGAGACCAATATATATATATATATATATATATATATATATATATATATATATATATATATATAGATATATATATATAGATAGATAGATAGATAGATAGATAGATAGATAGATATATGATGATTAGTTAAAATGCAAATTACCAAATTTATTTATTTTTGCAATGCCAGAATAAACGATGGTCCTACAATTGTTCTGACACGTGCAATATGCTACAATTAAATGCAATTACAAGCTGCTCTTCAGATACAAATATAACGCATTCATAATATGTTATATCATGCAGAAAGTTCATGAAAAAAACAGAAAGCAGATAACACTCGCGAGTGATATATATATATATATATATATATATATATATATATATATATATATATATATATATATGAGAAAGGAAAGGATTAAGGTAATCTGACGTAATGGGAAACAAAAAAGGAAAAACGAAAAAGGATGTATTTTTTTATGTGTTCATCAACGTTTCGCCTTTATTTGTAAGACTTCTTCAGGATGATAATATTAAGAAAAATATCATGCAAGTACGTGCATATATTGGGTTTACATGATGGGTTGATGGGAAGAAATAGTAGCCCCTACTGGAAGCAGTAGGAACGGCGTACAGGCCTGGTGAAGTCAGTCGCGTGGAATGAAAAAAATGTTGATGGTTCTGGGTTTAAAATATATATATATATATATATATATATATATATATAAGTGCGTATGTGTGTGTTCATATGTGTTGGTGTGTTTGCGTGTATCTAATCTTTAAGGTAGAGTGAGATTTTCCTCCGTACCGTTGACCGGAATAGCTTTATTACGTAAAACTAGATATAAAAAAATGTTCCTACAGTTATTTCTTTTTTAAAGAAACAAGTTCTGTAAGTAACATTTAAAACGTTTCTTCCTTCCATGGAATATCTTTCCGCATCCTATTTTATGAAAAACTCTCAGTTTAGGGCTAATTGTCTCAAAGTTTAAAAAAATAAAAAGCAATTTTACAGAATCTATGAAAGTTCGAATTGTAGCTTCTATTCTCCGTCCCTCCTCCATTTGCCCGCGCGGTGAAAAACTTACTTAACGTAATCTCTTTATATGAAATATGTGTCCAAGTTTTGTAAGTAACATTGTTAAACGTGTTTTTCTTTCTAGTTTCTATGGAATGTTATTATTAATAGTAAACTATCTTCAATTTAAGTAGAAGAGGTACTAAGTAGAAACCTTATCTGTTGTTGCTGCCCACGCGGGGCGTAGAAACACGTAGCGTAGTACCCAAGCACGTGATTGCCCGTGTTTATTATGTGGACCTGTTAATCTCGTAAGACTCTAAATACAAAAGGAAGGAAAACTGATGTATAACTAGTTTAGCAACCATCATGCAACTCCACAGGGAACACGGGTTAAGGTTGCACCGTGTATTGTCGATCAGGGGTTGAACCCAGAGTGTTTCAGTCACAAAATCAGAACATGCAACTTTTGTCACGCGAAGAGAGTTTACATACGCAAATGAGGCTTGCTCTGCATGGGCTGGTTCTCGTTGTGATAAAAAGCGTAGAAACTCTGCTTTGGGGACGTCGTGGAAAAGGTAGACGTTGTGACTACGTCGAGTGCTGAGATAGAGAGAGAGAGAGAGAGAGAAAGAGAGAGAGAGAAAAAGAAAGATGAAAAGAAAAGGGAATTGGATTTTTGACTAGACGTTAGGTCGTTCACATGTGTGTTGCACTGTTGTTAGTGAAAAGAACAGAAAGAATAATTCATCGTTCGGTTTGAACTCAGTGGTAGAACATTCTTTAACTTTTCCTTAAAACCAGTGTACTGTCTTCTGATGTCTTGGCACCGAACTACCGGAGGAAGTGGGGCCTCCTTAGTCCTGGTCGACAATCTTCCTAGCGCAGAAGACCCGAACAAATATATCCGGTTTGCAAACTTACATTTTTTAATGAGTAGATATGTTCTTCCTATTGCCTAGCTTTGCAATCCTTATTTTTCTATTAGCCAGGTGAAGCTGTATCATCACAGGGCATTTGAAAACACAATGCTTGGCTTTTTTTTCTTACTAGCGCACCTTAAATTAAGGATAAGAACACTAACAATATAAAAATAGAATTTTCATTCTAGAATTAGCATGGCCAATGTTGTTGATTACACCATAAGTATAAATATTGACGTTTTTTCTACCACTCAACAAGACCAAGATCTACTCGAAGATAATGGTTAATGAGAATGGAATAATTTCCAGACGAAAGATGAGAAATATTATGGGAGTACTAACATGGGTAACTGGTATGAACTGCGTTTGATTGTTTATAAGTCGGTGCGTGACACGGATTTGTTGATATTAGATTGAAAGATGACCAAGTTCGAATCAGCAGGGTGAACCCCTTGCGAAGAGGATATGTTCATGGAAATCTCGCTTGATGTTTGTAAAATTGGAGGGAGAAAGAAAAAATATTGTGTTAATACCAACCGATTTGTACTTCATCCGGGCTGACCTTGAAACTTTTACTAATGGTTTGTACAAATTTGAGTATTTTGTGGAAATTCTTTTTGCCAATACTCCCAGACGAATCTAAAATGAAAACGATATCTGCCTTTGCTGGACATTCTGGAAAAGAAAAAAGAACGGTTTTGATTTGTATTACATTGAAATTAGAATTGTAGTCCATTTTCTTTAACTGACTTCACCACAAAAATCATTAATCTCACACAATTGTGTGAGATTAATCAAAGGGTGACACTCTATATTTACATTGAAATAAGAATCTACTTTGACTAACTGCTGTATATTGGATGAACTTGTGGTCATTCAAAGATATCGCCAGGTAAGATACGTTGACAGAAAATTTATTGGCAAATTTTTCATATGTGAGATCAGAGAAACGGAAGTAAGCAACGTAATAGGTAAACCTTTGAGCGTTTTTTTTTTAACAGAACTCGTTAGAAACAAACATGACGAAAGCTTTGTAGCAATGTGACAGTAAATATTAGTCCGCTATCTACTATCACTATCCCACGCCGTGACTAGGCGATTCTGAATTTAGAATCGTCCAAGTTGATTAATAATAAATAATTGAGCGCTCAACTTAACTCTGCAGTTTCAAGAAGTTCCATGGGGTCAAATAAAATGTTTATCTAGCACAACCGCGTATCTTCTAAACGAGCACCCATCATCATCATCATCATCATCATCATCATCATCATCATCATCATCATCATCATCATCATCATCATCATCATCATCATAGAGAACGATCACGGGGTAAACAGATAAAGTCACGAGGAATTAAAAGCGTAATTAAACAAAAGCAGCAAACAGTCGTCTCCTATTCGTTTCCGTTTATCCATCATCACAATATTTGATAAAATTAGAAAAATTATAAAAATAAATTACGACGAAATCTAATTGAAATATTGGTACTTATGCAAATTAGGACCCAAGCTAAAATGGACTTGCTTGTCGGTTGTTTCCTGATGTTTACGTAGACGACGGGAAAGTGCCGAAGCGCTTATTCAATCAATGCGAGAAAATAAGCAAACGACAAGTTAATATTTTAATTGATTGAATCGCGGAATTCACTCATTGGAAATGATAATTGATCGAATTGTTAATGATCTTTAACGCGGTAGCACAGGTTATTACGTCTTCCGAAGGAGTGATAAAGTTTTGTTAGGGAAAAAACCTGATAGCCAAATAAAAAAGAATTAGTGAAATAATAAACTTTTTCATACAGAATAGCCTAAACCATAACTCGCTACTTATTCAGATAAGGAGCAATGCTTATTCCAACCGATGCCAAGTCGATTTTAGCTTAGGTCCTGATCTGAAAAAGTACCCCATAACCCTAACCCTAAAACTGTTTTAACATTTGTTCTGTAATATTGTTCTATAAAAAAAGTTTACGTAAAAACACTTTTAGCCTCGTTGTACATTCAGACTTTCTTTTTGTATTTTTTAGACACAGGCAACCGCCTTTTTTCGACATTTTCCGGCTTTTTCCGGCTGTCTACGAAAACTACCGACGCCAAGTCGATTTTAGCTTGAATCTTAATCTGTATGAGTACCGAAATATTTTATATATATATATATACATTTTTAGGACTATATATCTTAAAGGGGTATAACTATTAATATACTATGTATATATATACACACACACACAGACATACACACACACACACACACATATATATATATATATATATATATATATAAAGAGAGAGAGAGAGTCAGAGATATGTATATATATATATATATATATATATATATATATATATATATATATATATATATATATATAATATAGTAATAGGTAATGCCCCTTTAAGGTACATAGTCTGAAAAGTAGAGTCCTGTCAGAAATTAAGATATTGTTGTCATCTCTTATCTATTATATAAACGTCACCTGTCTGTATGGATGTATGTATGTATGTATGTATGTATGTATGTATGTATGTATGTATGTTGGTCTTCTCCTCCGATACTACCCAACACACGGTCACGCGGGTTACATTATTAAAACCAGCCAGCCCCCAGACGTGCTATCTCTGAAAATTGGGGGGAAACGTTCATATTTTCGTATAGAAATGGCTCAGAACGTTGAGGGGGGGGGGGGGGATGTTTTAAAAAATCAAGACAGAGTACAAAAACGATTTGCGCATGCGTGAAATATATGTCACTTCCTCAATAAGACCATTTTGAACGCGCCAAATATGAAAAACGTAAGTTTACGTACTTTTTTTATTTGTTTCTGTAATCAACAATTATAAACAACTTAATTTTTATTTAAACAAAAAAATTCGCTAATATTATTTGTTTATTAAACGTATCGTAAAAAATATATATATATATATGAGTTTATTATGCATTCTGTCCTCGTGGGGAGACAAGTAAATACTGATACAAAAACATGTTTGTTTAGTTTCGCAACGTGAAACGCAATATATTTTAATAAATAAACAAAATAAATACATTTTAAAACATAACCGTACATTGGCCTCACCATCCATAATCAACAATTAAGATCGATAATTTTATTTACAAATATTTCTATAACTTAATTTTTTTGTTTATTAAACGTATCGTAAGAAAAAAAAACACTATATCATTTTTTTTTTTTTTTGGTAAATTTATAGAAGTGCACCTTTCGTATTTCGACCCCTAAAAAAAAAAGTTTCTACTTTTTTTGGCAAATTACATGTAAACAGCCTAAAAAAATATCTGCTAAGAAAAAAATTTATGAAAATTGTTATTATTTTATAATTTAGGAGGGGGGTATTTTCCTATATAAGTTATACGTAAAGTGTGCACGCATTTCTGGTCCACCGAATCTCAACTCTCGTATGAATAATCCGATATTTCATATTATAATAATTTTAAAAAAAAATCACCTCTAACAATTAATATAAAAATTTTACGTTTTACTTATTTACATGAAGTTTAAACAACTGTTACTTATACAGAATTTGAACTTTCTTAAAATCGTTTTAAACGATCACTATTGACAAAATAGTCAATAGAATTTGAATTCTTACAATGAAAAAAATCACTAACTACTCATTTCATTGATAAATTTTCACTTCAGACATTACTGTTGCCTACTTTCAGAAACTTTTCATTCATACAATAAGATAAATCGATGACTTTACATTCAGTCTGGCACTTCCGGTTGACTCGGTGGAATGAATGGAACTCTTCAATTATTAAGTCCAAGTGACGTTTGAAATGCAGAACTACCCTTACTTATTACAATAAAATATCAGAATTTGTTAAAGTTTTTGTATTGTTTTTTTTCTTATTTTTTAGAGTTTAAAGTTTTATTTTTATTTTATTTTTTAAAATGAAAAATCCGTGTAAACTGATTAAATGTTCCCCCACCCACCCCCACCTAAATACATTTGACTGACAAGTGTTCATCCCCCCCCCAAAAAAAAACACAACAAATTAAAATATATTTATTGCTAATATTATTTGTTTATTTAACGTATCGTAAAAAAAATATATATATATGAGTTTATTATGCATTCTGTCCTCGTGGGGAGACAAGTAAATACTGATACAAAAACATGTTTGTTTAGTTTCGCAACGTGAAACGCAATATATTTTAATAAATAAACTAAATGTATACATTTTAAAACATAACCGTACATTAGGCATAATCAACAATTAAGATCGCTAATTTTATTTACAAATATTTCTATAACTTAATTTTTTTGTTTATTAAACGTATCGTAAGAAAAAAAAACACTATATCATTTTTTTTTTTTTTTTGGTAAATTTATAGAAGTG
Source organism: Sepiola atlantica (assembly GCA_963556195.1). NCBI lineage: Eukaryota > Metazoa > Mollusca > Cephalopoda > Sepiida > Sepiolidae > Sepiola > Sepiola atlantica. The sequence goes on from OY744530.1 coordinate 89,591,758, forward strand.
CACCTTTCGTATTTCGACCCCTAAAAAAAAAAGTTTCTACTTTTTTTGGCAAATTACATGTAAACAGCCTAAAAAAATATCTGCTAAGAAAAAAATTTATGAAAATTGTTATTATTTTATAATTTAGGAGGGGGGTATTTTCCTATATAAGTTATACGTAAAGTGTGCACGCATTTCTGGTCCACCGAATCTCAACTCTCGTATGAATAATCCGATATTTCATATTATAATAATTTTTTAAAAAAATCACCTAACAATTAATATAATAATTTTACGTTTTACTTATTTACATGAAGTTAAAACAACTGTTACTTATACAGAATTTGAACTTTCTTAAAATCGTTTTAAACGATCACTATTGACAAAATAGTCAATAGAATTTGAATTCTTACAATGAAAAAAATCACTAACTACTCATTGCATTGATAAATTTTCACTTCAGACATTACTGTTGCCTACTTTCAGAAACTTTTCATTCATACAATAAGATAAATCGATGACTTTACATTCAGTCTGGCACTTCCGGTTGACTCGGTGGAATGAATGGAACTCTTCAATTATTAAGTCCAAGTGACGTTTGAAATGCAGAACTACCCTTACTTATTACAATAAAATATCAGAATTTGTTAAAGTTTTTGTATTGTTTTTTTTCTTATTTTTTAGAGTTTAAAGTTTTATTTTTATTTTATTTTTTAAAATGAAAAATCCGTGTAAACTGATTAAATGTTCCCCCACCCACCCCCACCTAAATATATAAGACAGCGACTACATAATAACGTGCCACCCATTATAAATAATATTACAATATTTTTATAAATAATATTACAATATTTTTAAGTATAAAAACTCATCCGACATAATCACATATGCATTCGTAAACGTCGATAATTAAATATGATACACTTCTTTTAAAGGCATTAGAACTTTACACGATAAAAAAACAATTGACAAATTCGGATATTTTCCATTATAATAAATTAAAAAAAAAAAAAATTAAACTCACAAAAAAAAAATAAAAAAACAATTGCTGAAATTTTTTAATAAACACTTACGACAATTAAGAGAAATTCAGACTAACACAGGACTCACTGCTTCAGTTATTTTTTTTGTGTGTGTGTAATCATTATGAACAATTTCTTTTTAATACATGACTTTAGTTTGATGTATGATTAGTAAAAAAAAAAAAAGATCACTGATCATCACAAACGAAGGACTCTATAATAATAACTCTATTGCAATAATAACTACGTCATAGCTCTCATGTTTTTAATTACCTATTCCTCAAAATCATAAAAGAAAGAACATTCTTTGGGGTGGATTCTTGATGATAGCAAGTCACTAATAAGAACTTAACACAAACATTTCAGTACTTTCATATTTTGAGTTTTAAAAAGTGATTATTAATGATGTACATTTTTAGCCACATCATTTTGATTACTGTACTCATTCAATTGAATAATATATTTTCTAATTTCATCTTCCATTTCAGACAATTTGGTTGTTTTTCCCAATTACATCTTTCATTTAAGTGAATTTGCCTACTTAGTTTCATTAACCACACAATCAACCTGGAGATTTCGATGATGACAATGTAGCTTGAAATTTATTTTTATATTCTTTTATATAAAATAAAATGAAGACTATAGCAAAAATCTTATTACAAATAATCAAAATGAGGACGGTTAAAAAAACGTTTTATTACTAAAACATCACGGTTGAACAATGTGTTTCTGTGATTGATATCATTAAGTGCTGCAGTTCCTTTTTTAAATTTGTGTTTTTATCTTTTGACACAATTACACATTCTCAAAAGACACATTAAAATAAAAATCACCCATTTAAATATAAAATTGTTTTTGTTTTTTTTTCATTATATTCTTGCTTGAAAGTGGTGAACAAACTTAAAATAAATGTGTTTCAATATATTGAGCAATAAACTAATAATTTTTCTTAAATATGTTAAGCACATTTTTTTACTATTGTTTTGTTGTTCATGCCTAGGTTTATAATCTGAAACAAACTCAGGAGCAATACATTATTACTGCACTAGGACACTTTCTAAATGTTGTATTTTGTAGAAAACACTGATCAGTTCCCTAGATGCAACAGATGTGTGCAATAATGCAGTAGGACACTCAAAACATAGTAAATGCTGCATTCGGATGTACTTAATACTCTAGATAGAGCAAGTATGTGTTATAATATAGTGTGACTCTTAGTATGTCTTATGGTGAATCTAACAGTGCACAATATCATAGAGATAGCATGTGTGTAATTTACTAATGGATATATACTAAATCAGTAACTGTTCAATATGTTTGATAGAACAGTGTAACACTTGGTAAGGTGTACCTGCTTAATCTGTCGGTGTTCTTTACCCTAAATACAGCAGCTTTCTGTAAATTCGGTCTATTCTACTTTTAACTAGAATGATCAGTCACCACAATACCACATTTACTCATAACCTTATATTTGCTTTTTGCTTTATTGAACAAGTTGTAAACTTTCATTCTTTTTAGTTTTTACGTACGTTAACCAAACACTTAAACTGGTACCGACTTCAGTTACCAATTAAGGGTTGTAGCATCCATCTGAACAAATACTAAACTTTGAATTATTTACTTGCAGAAAATATGAAAAAATTACATTCAAAACAAGGCTTTCAAAAGTGTTCTAAAGTAATAAAAATGTATATCCTACTATAACTAGAATGTTAGTCACCACAATACCACATTTACTCATAACACAAATTAGACACAAGACAGTCAGAAGTGTGGGAAAGAGTGTCGTCGGTCATCATTGTTCTAACATATGAAAAAAAAAAAATATATATATGTTAAATAACCCAGCTAAGACATTTGTTGCTGAGCAAGGTTAGTGGAAGGTTAACATAAAATAGTAAATTCTTTACAGTAAGGTAACATTGGCATTTTCCCTTTAATGTTATCAATAATTAAACACTGCTTTTAATGTTATCCAGTAAAAGAGAATAGCAAATCAGTCAGCATTTTTTTACATTGAAATTTAACAAGATCTAGGCGCTTGATTGTGATAGTGCTCTCTTGGCCTCCTTATTTTAAAAGTGCTCATTATCCTACATAGAACGAGTGTTTAATTAAATAGAGTTCAATATCCTAGATAGAGCAGATGTGTTTATTATACACACCATAGCACAGGATTAAAAAAAAAAAAAAATGATGTTCGGGGAGCAGTGAAACAGTGAAACAGTCAAAGCTGGAGGTTTGGGAAAAGATTCAGAGCTTGCAGTATATGAAAGAGTCACCCTGATGTTTAAGGAGTCGGAGCCAGCTCTTCAGGAAGTAGTCAGGTCCTAATTGTTCGGGTAGGAGTCAGAGCCTGATGTTCAGGAAAGAGTCAAGGCCTGGAGTTCAACCCGAATGGTATATTACGGAGTCTGAGTAGAATGGCATAGGAAGGGTCCCCATTGTTAGCACTATTATTTATATTCATATAAAATAATGTCTCGATCGGTGAATTTAAAAGAAAAAATTATTCTTCCCCATTGATACCATTTATTATATTCATATAAAATATTTAATCGGTGATCAACCTAGGTTATTTAATCTAACATACACAAACATGAAAGAAGTAAATAGACACCATTATTATCATTAACAAAGACTGCTGTCAGAGGGGCCTGATCGACCTAGGTTATTTTATCTAACATACACGGACATGAAGAAGTAAATAAACAAACACCCTTATTAACAATACTAATGAAGACAAATATGGTACTTTTAATAGAAATGTTACATTTTTACTCCAGGGAATGGAGAGGTAGTGCAGAGTTTTGGGGAGGCCGGAGATAGTGTAGCCAGGGTGAATTGGCAACCATGTACGTGACATCTTTTACTCCTGGCAACTGTGGAAGGAGGCGACTGGAGAAGTGATCGCCGTGCAACGCCAATAGGTACGTATATAGTATGCGCACCGGGGCTGTAATAGGTACGTAAGAATCTAAAACAAACGAATAAACAAAACAAAATTGACAACTGAAATGTGTAGAACACAATAAAAATACCAATATTCATTGTCATCATGTTCTTTTTCAGTAAGTCACCAATTTCAAACTCCTCAAGAGTTTTCAGAATTCTAAATTCATTTTAACTCCCAACATGACCTAAAGTCTAAATAGGTAAGAATCTAAAATCAACAGATAAACAAAAAAAAATTGACAACTGAAATGTGTAGAACACAATAAAAATTCCAATATTCATTGTCATCATGTTTTTTTTCAGTAAGTCACCAATTTCAAACTCCTCAAGAGTTTTCAGAATTCTAAATTCATTTTAACTACATTTTGTTTATACAAATTACCAATTCTAAAATGACAACTCTCCCAGAGTTTAGAATAATTAAATAATGAATGATGCCCCCCCCCTGAGTTGAGAATAATTAGAAAATGAATGACACATCCACCAGAGTTGAGAATGACTTAAAAATGAATGACACCTCTCCAGAGTTGAGAATAACTTAAAAATGAATGACAGTTGTGAATTGACTAAAAGAACATGGTTTTGGTTGTTTAACATCCAAACATGCTTCCCAAAATCCAACCTCTGGTCCCCGTTCTGGGAGGTGGTAACAGGGTAAAACAGTGTAAATGCTTAGGAGGTTATGGATGTAACTTTACACCAGTTATTATAGCCCGTTTCACTCCGTATAACCCTGGCTAACAAGGCTCTGGTAATGTATTCTTCAACTATTTTGTTTCAAACAAGTATTTTTATTTGCTTGCTATTTAATCTATTAGTCTGTCGATGTTACATTCAATAAACAGCATGTGTATTATTCTATTAACTATGCAACACCATATAAATACTGCTACATGATATAAACCAAACCATGCACACAGATGAAGCAAGGGAGACAGTCGGACAGATAGGGGAAAACAGTCATTATCAGAGAAAATATTTTTGTTTACTTTTTTGGTGCACATTCTTTTTTTTATAATTATTTTCACTTTCTAAGTAAATGTTTGAAAACTATTAGCACTGAAACTTAGTGAAAACAATGGCACTTTGGTGAGAAGTGAAATGACTGTATAGTCCCATTGAGACTCCCTCGTGAATATAGTAAAGCACCTCACCCAACAGGCAATAGTAAATACATCTCCTATTAGAAAGTTACACAAAGGAAAACGTCAACACAAATTTACACTAGAGTATTGATTTACTCCTCTCCAGGAGTTAGGCACAAGGCCAGTTTTTATCTTACTCCCACAAGTCGGGTTGGGAAAGTGGGGTTTAAAAATTGCCTGGGCAGCCCCGTCGGCATTCCCCGGTAGGGGCGCCTCAGGCAGTAAGCAATAAACTTACTCCTCCCCAAAGAGGGGAGGCAAAGCCTGGGAAGGTGGACCTCCTAGAACTGCACAGGACAGACCCATAGACCGGCGTAAATCAAGCCCCGAAGGCCAAGACGATACCAGTTTATGGGGTGCAGTATCCATCGGAACAGATACTACACTTTGATCTTAGCCAAAAGGCGTTATTTAACCCCCACCCACAATAGGAATATGTGACAGAAGGACTGAAAGTGGGATTTGAAAAGCCAGCGCTCGAGAAGGTGAGCACTCTGGCCATTAAAAATTGCCTGGGCAGCCCCGTCGGCATTCCCCGGTAGGGGCGCCTCAGGCAGTAAGCAATTAACTTACTCCTCCCCAAAGAGGGGAGGTAAAACCTGGGAGGGTGGACCTCCTAGAACTGCACAGGACAGATCAGACCCACAGACCGGCGGAAACCAAGCCCCAGAAGGCCAAGACAATACCGATCTATGAAGTGCAGTATCCATCGGAACAGATACTACACTTTGATCTTAGCCAAAAGGCGTTATTTAACCCCCACCCACAATAGGAATATGTGACACAAGGACTGAAAGTGGGATTTGAAAAGCCAGCGCTCGAGAAGGTGAACACTCTGGCCATTAAAAATTGCCTGGGCAACCCTGTCGACATTCCCCGGCAGGGGCGCTTCAGGCAGCAAGCAATTAACTTACTCCTCCCCAAAGAGGGGAGGTAAAGCCTGGGAGGGTGGACCTCCTAGAACTGCACAGGACAGATCAGACCCACAGACCGGCGGAAACCAAGCCCCGAAGGCCAAGACAACACCGATCCATGAAGTGCAGCACCCATCAGAACAGATACCACACTTTGATCTTAGCCAAAAGGCCAAGCTATTTTACTACTAAACAATATCTTAGTTCTGTTTAAGTTTGGAATTGCTTAACAGCCTGAGACCCCCCAGTACCAGAAAATCTCAATTGAAGCAGCCTTTTTCAATAGAGTACAGCATTTGTTCTTTGTAATTTTATATCTTTTACTACAAAACTATCTATTTTTAAACAAACTGCATTTTATCCTTTTCTATTCACAATTCAGAACACCTTTGAAATAGATTCCTTTATGTTCTATATATTTGATGCTTTCTTTCCTTCAGATTTGATTATCAGAGTCCGGCTATACCACAATTTGAATTAAGAGAAATTCAGACTACCCATTACGTTATGCATGGATTAATAGACACCATTTATTCTTATAAACACAGGACTCACTGCTTCAGTTATTTTTTTTTGTGTGTGTAATCTTTATGAACAATTTCTTTTTAATACATGACTTTAGTTTGATGTATGATTAGTAAAAAAAAAAAAAAAATCACTGATCATCACAAACGAAGGACTGTTCTTGCAATAATAACTACGTCATAGCTCTCATGTTTTTAATTATCTATTCCTCAAAATCATAAAAGAAAGAACATTCTTTGGGGTGGATTCTTGATGATAGCAAGTCACTAATAAGAACTTAACACAAACATTTCAGTACTTTCATATTTTGAGTTTTAAAAAGTGATTATTAATGATGTACATTTTTAGCCACATCATTTTGATTACTGTACTCATTCAATTGAATAATATATTTTCTAATTTCATCTTCCATTTCAGACAATTTGGTTGTTTTTCCCAATTACATATTTCATTTAAGTGAATTTGCCTACTTAGTTTCATTAACCACACAATCAACCTGGAGATTTCGATGATGACAATGTAGCTTGAAATTTATTTTTATATTCTTTTATATAAAATGAAGACTATAGCAAAAATCTTATTACAAATAATCAAAATGAGGACGGTTAAAAAAACGTTTTATTACTAAAACATCACGGTTGAACAATGTGTTTCTGTGATTGATATCATTAAGTGCTGCAGTTCCTTTTTTAAATTTGTGTTTTTATCTTTTGACACAATTACACATTCTCAAAAGACACATTAAAATAAAAATCACCCATTTAAATATAAAATTGTTTTTGTTTTTTTCATTATATTCTTGCTTGAAAGTGGTGAACAAACTTAAAATAAATGTGTTTCAATATATTGAGCAATAAACTAATCATTTTTCATAAATATGTTAAGCACATTTTTTTACTATTGTTTTGTTGTTCATGCCTAGGTTTATAATCTGAAACAAACTCAGGAGCAATACATTATTACTGCACTAGGACACTTTCTAAATGTTATATTTTGTAGAAAACACTGATCAGTTCCCTAGATGCAACAGATGTGTGCAATAATGCAGTAGGACACTCAAAACATAGTAAATGCTGCATTCGGATGTACTTAATACTCTAGATAGAGCAAGTATGTGTTATAATATAGTGTGACTCTTAGTATGTCTTATGGTGAATCTAACAGTGCACAATATCATAGAGATAGCATGTGTGTAATTTACTAATGGATATATACTAAATCAGTAACTGTTCAATATGTTAGATAGAACAGTGTAACACTTGGTAAGGTGTACCTGCTTAATCTGTCGGTGTTCTTTACCCTAAATACAGCAGCTTTCTGTAAATTCGGTCTATTCTACTTTTAACTAGAATGATCAGTCACCACAATACCACATTTACTCATAACCTTATATTTGCTTTTTGCTTTATTGAACAAGTTGTAAACTTTCATTCTTTTTAGTTTTTACGGACGTTAACCAAACACTTAGACTGGTACCGACTTCAGTTACCAATTAAGGGTTGTAGCATCCATCTGAACAAATACTAAACTTTGAATTATTTACTTGCAGAAAATATGAAAAAATTACATTCAAAACAGGCTTTCAAAAGTGTTCTAAAGTAATAAAAATGTATATCCTACTATAACTAGAATGTTAGTCACCACAATACCACATTTACTCATAACACAAATTAGACACAAGACCATCAGAAGTGTGGGAAAGAGTGTCGTCGGTCATCATTGTTCTAACATATGAAAAAAAATTAATATTTCTATGTTTCCCCAGCTAAGACATTTGTTGCTGAGCAAGGTTAGTGGAAGGTTAACATAAAATAGTAAATTCTTTACAGTAAGGTAACATTGGCATTTTCCCTTTAATGTTATCAATAATTAAACACTGCTTTTAATGTTATCCAGTAAAAGAGAATAGCAAATCAGTCAGCATTTTTTTACATTGAAATTTAACAAGTTCTAGGCGCTTGATTGTGATAGTGCTCTCTTGGCCTCCTTATTTTAAAAGTGCTCATTATCCTACATAGAACGAGTGTTTAATTAAATAGAGTTCAATATCCTAGATAGAGCAGATGTGTTTATTATACACACCATAGCACAGGATTAAAAAAAAAAACTGATGTTCGGGGAGCAGTGAAACAGTGAAACAGTCAAAGCTGGAGGTTTGGGAAAAGATTCAGAGCTTGCAGTATATGAAAGAGTCACCCTGATCTTTAAAGAGTCGGAGCCAGCTCTTCAGGAAGTAGTCAGGTCCTAATTGTTCGGGTAGGAGTCAGAGCCTGATGTTCAGGAAAGAGTCAAGGCCTGGAGTTCAACCCGAATGGTATATTACGGAGTCTGAGTAGAATGGCATAGGAAGGGTCCCCATTGTTAGCACTATTATTTATATTCATATAAAATAATGTCTCGATCGGTGAATTTAAAAGAAAAAATTATTCTTCCCCATTGATACCATTTATTATATTCATATAAAATATTTAATCGGTGATCAACCTAGGTTATTTAATCTAACATACACAAACATGAAAGAAGTAAATAGACACCATTATTATCATTAACAAAGACTGCTGTCAGAGGGGCCTGATCAACCTAGGTTATTTTATCTAACATACAAGGACATGAAGAAGTAAATAAACAAACACCCTTATTAACATTAATAATGAAGACAAATATGGTACTTTTAATAGAAATGTTACATTTTTACTCCAGGGAATGGAGAGGTAGTGCAGAGTTTTGGGGAGGCCGGAGATAGTGTAGCCAGGGTGAATTGGCAACCATGTACGTGACATCTTTTACTCCTGGCAACTGTGGAAGGAGGGCGACTGGAGAAGTGATCCCCGTGCAACGCCAATAGGTACGTATATAGTATGCGCACCGGGGCTGTAATAGGTACGTATATAGCATGTGAACAGGGATGGTGATAAGTAAGTACATACCATGCGCACCTGGGCGACAATAGATACGGATTTAGCATTCACACCAGAGTGGCGATAGGTACTTATATATTATGTACCTATATAGAAGGCACAGACAGAGGTGGTACTTTTTATAGAAATATGTCATACTTTTGCCCTGGCCAACGTAAGAGGAATGGTGGAGAAGAAACAGCTTTCGCAAAAGGCAAAATGAGAAAGTAGCTGTGAAATTGGGCGACCAGAGAAGAGAAAAGTAGAAAGATAAAGAGACGGCTATAGAGAAAGGGAGAGAAATAGAAGTTTGAATATAAAGATGTTACACACGCGATTTTTCTTCTATTCTATAACCTGAGCAACGCCGGGTAGCCCTGCTAGTCTATTATATAAACGTCACCTGTCTGTATGGATGTATGTATGTATGTATGTATGTATGTATGTATGTAAAGCTTCTCCTCCGAAAGTACCCAACACACGGTCACACGGGTGACATCATTCCCACCGGCCAGCCCAGACGCGTGTAATATCTCGGAACCGGAAAAAAAAAATTGACTCTGCCGGGGTCGACTGAGCACTTTATTCCAATGGGGGGTGGCTTTTAACTCCACTTTTCAACGTTATTTATACTAATTTGAGAAGAAAAATAATGCAAAGTCACGATAAACTAGATATGACGTCAGAGTAAGGGAGTGGCGGGTAGAAATTCACTCACACTACAACCATTTTTTTCTTTCTTTCTTCTTCCCCTCTCACTCCCACACTTTCTTTCTTAATTATTAATAGACGCTAATATTCCTTCCCCCCTCCCTTCCTCACTATGGCCGTTCTGTTATCCTGATATAATACTTCCAGGCATTACCTCCTCCTTTCAGGCCAAATAGGGGGGGGGGGAGGGGGAATGACGGCATTCACCGATGTGAGCGCCACAGGCCAAATCTGGGGAGAGGGAGTGTCGGCATTCGGCGGTGGGGCGCCTCAGGCCAAATCTGGGGAGGGGGAATGTCGGTATTCGCCGGTATGAGCGCCCCAGGCCAAATTTGGGGAGGGGGAGTGTCGACATTCGCGGTGTGAGCGCCTCAGGCCAAATTTGGGGGATAGGAGACTATCGGTATTCGCCGGTGGGGCGCCAGGCTAAATCTGGGGAGGGGGAATGTCGGCATTCGCCGGTATGAGCGCCTCAGGCCAAATCTGGGGAGGGGGAGCGCCTCAGGCCAAATCTGGGGAGGGGGGGGTGTCGGCAGTCGCCGGTGTGAGCGCCTCAGGCCAAATTTGGGGCAGAGGAGAGTATCGGTATTCGCCGGTGGGGCGCCAGGCTAAATCTGGGGAGGGGGAATGTCGGCATTCGCCGGTATGAGCGCCTCAGGCCAAATCTGGGGAGGGGGAGCGCCTCAGGCCAAATCTGGGGAGGGGCAGTGTCGGCATTCGACGGTATGAGCGCCTCAGGCCAAATCGGGGGGGAAATCGGTATTCGCCAGTGGGGCCTCAGGCGAAACTTGAGGAGGTGGGATTCCAGCATTCGCAGGTGTGAACGCCTCAGGTGAAATTCAGGGGAGGGGGGGGAGTATGAGTAATCGTCGGTGAGATCACGACCTCAGCCTGTACTTTAGGGGAGAAGAAATGCCCAAAAGGAAAAGGAATTAAAAAAAAAAATGATAATCTGATTTTTGATTCGACAGTGTAAAACCGACACCTACTGGATAGGACTAGATAATACACTTGATCTCAAGGCAAAAATGCCGAGAACAGATACTACACTTTGATCTTAGCCAAAAGGCCAGGAATGTATTTAGAGAAATACATCTCGCAAAACATTAACTCCTAGAGTTAAAATTACATCTGCCAGATGTATTAACCCTTAGGCATAAAAGCCCGCTGTGTAAGGGGGAAAAGGGGGGTCGGGGGTCATTGTGACTTTTATAACACATTTTAAAACATTTTTTATTTCACATTAGCAAAAACAAAGACAATGACATTTTTTATTTTTCACAAAAAACAAAAAAGCACAATGAAAAAACCTAATCTACCCTAAGCTAGACATTTGCACTAAAAAATTCACAGTCACTCTATGGCTTAACCCTACTTAAAATATCCCCAAAATGAAACATGAATAACATGACATAACGTGGGAGTGGGATGACACATTAAAAACACCCAAAAAGAAAGAAAAATAAAGAACCAAATAAAATGATAAGGGGTGGTTAGTAGGACCCTCCCTACCCTCTTGCTAAGTCTGGACCGCCCACTGTTTTCCGGCTCGAGGCCGAAAACAAGCAGGTCGACCCCTAAATGGGAGTGGGAATTAAGTGGGGTGTTCTGAAAATAAATAATCGGGATCTGGGTACGGGAATGGATGGCGTCTTCCAAGATAATATTGCCAAGGGTTTCATCAGCCGGGGACAAAATAAATATGTGGAGTGGGCATCTTTGGAAGCTCTCTAGTGCCGGCAAAAACAAAATCAGGACAGGACATCACTTATTCCTACTAGCTAAGATTCAACTAGGCTAACACTTTGAATTTTACATTGGGCTGGGTTCCGTAGGACCCAGTACCGCCTGCTCCATGCTAAGGAGGAAAAACGTATTCAAACTTGGCTCCTCGTCGGATGCACAAACTAGTGTTGCGCACCCATCTTCTATTGAACTCCATGCGATGTAGTCGTTTCCAATCGCATCTGATTTTCACTTTAAGCTGATGCTTAAAGTAAACAACCAGATCACGATCCGAAACAGACCCAACCCCATGAACCTCATCTAGACGTGTAACCCACGTCACTAACCTAGCTACGGCCAGGATCACAAGAAACACCATTCGCTTCTCTCTAGACCACGGCGGCGCTACGTTGTTGATGACGAATGCTACATCCAGGACCATCGGCTGCTCGGCATCGATGCGAGCCGTTACCTCTCTGACATACTCCCAGAGAAGACGTAATTTTCTGCAAGTGAAGAAGGCGTGCTCGGCCGTTTCTTCCTCATTGTCCTCACAGCGCGGGCACAAGGGGACGTCCCTTATGCCATCTCTGCGTAATCTGCCATAGAGGGGCAGTGCGTTCCGAACAAGTCGCCAGGTCAGAGAGTACTCAGAATTGTTGAGATAACTCTGGCCTGGCGCCCAACTCCACTGGGAGCGAGCCTCCTCCGTCGACAATCCAAGCCGCCTCCCAAGCGGATCCGAAGCGGACCCCTCAACTAGATCCCGATACAGTCTCTTCCTTGACCGGGCAAGGTCACTGGACCCCGGCAACGCCTTAAGCGCAGCTCGGCATTCGGTGACGAACAGCGACTCTCCTCTCGGCCTACGTCGACCTTCGACCGAGTGGTCGGGTATGAGGTTGGGAAAGGCGTCCTCAACCGCAGGGACCCACGGAGCTTCTTCCGTCAAAGTACGACTCAGGAAAGCCAGTCTCTCAGCATGTCTATGACTTGCCAAGTCAGGCATCCCCAAGCCTCCATCACACGGACGTTGCGTACAGACCTGTCTGCGGACGTATGCTTTCCGCCCCTTCCACAGAAGTGAAAAGAGCAAGCGCGTGAAAGCAAGAAGGCGGTCCGCAGGCAGCGGGAGTACAGACAGTCGGTAAAGGATGAGAGGAAAGACGTAAGTGGCGCACGCCTCCGCTCTCCCCTTCAAGGAAAGTTTCCTTCGAGTCCAAGCCCTCACAGACGATTCGACCTTTGCCTGTACTTCCGACCAATTCTTCTCCAGCTGGAGACCCGGTCCGAACCAAACGCCAAGGATCCGAACCGGGCCATCGGTCCAGCTGAAGTCACCTGGAAGTGCGGTCTCTCCGCTCCAGGCAGCCAACCGCAGGCCGTTGGACTTGCTGCGGTTGACAATGGCCCCTGTAACATCTTCGTAACGAGCGAGCGCCTTAATCACCGCTTCTATGTCTTCACGGCTGGACACAAAAACGGTGACATCATCGGCATACGCGGAAACCCTGGCTCGCGCATAGTGAGGAGGGATAGCGATTCCGCGTAGGACTGGTGTAGCCGCCCCGTCCCTTAATTTGCGAAGGAAGGGCTCCAACGCCAGGACATAAAGCAGGGGCGACAGCGGACAACCCTGACGTACCGAACGAGAAACCACGAACGAATCCGAAAGCCTACCGTTTACCTGCACCGCTACCGTCGGCAGACGATACAGAATGGAGATCCACTTGCGGAAGTCCGGATTAAAACCGGCAGCCTCTAGAACAGATTCCAAGAAACCATGGTCGACCCTATCGAAAGCCTTGGACTGATCTAAATTGATCAGCGCGGCTTCAGTGTCGTCTTCTATACCCTCTAGGATCGTGCGAACCAGATGCAAATTGTTTTGAATTGACCTCCCCTTCACAGCATAGTTCTGCTCAGGCTCGATCAAGTCAGAGATAACAACCTGCAAACGATTCGCAAGAACACGGGCCAAAATCTTTAACTCTGTGTTTAGCAGAGTTATGGGCCTGTAATCATCTAAATTCCCCACACCAGGTTGGCCCCCCTTCTTCAACAATGTGACCACTCCTTTGGTAACCTGCCCAGGGATCGAGCCCTGAGCAAACCAGTGGTTAAACACATCCTTCAGAAGAGGAACAAACATGGGCGACAGCCTCAAGTAAACTTCGTATGGCAGACCATCGAGTCCTGGAGATTTATTGTAGCCGACCTGCTTCAACGCAGTAATGATCTCACCCTCTGTAACGTCCCCATCACAGCTAGCTGCTCGGGCCGCCTCTAGGCGGGGCGAGTCAGCCAAATAGCTGTCAAACTCCTGGCCGCGGAGTCTGGGTAGTTGGGTGAAGCGATCCTCCAAATGCTCGCGGAACCCCTCGCAAATCTCACGAGTAGATACCAGGGTATGTCCTTCCAGGTTATTAACCTTCCGAATGTACCCATCCGAGCCACGACGTAAAGCAGCCTTACGCTCAACAGCGTCAACGTTCACAGCTTCGTTAGAGACTTTCTTTAACCTAGCTCGAACTACTTGACCTTCATATCGCTCGCTAGCCAAGCGATTGAGGTCCCCCTTAATTAAGGCTATCTCTAGGGGATCCCCCCCAGCCACCGCCCGGGTCATCTTATCATCTACACGCTTCTGTGTCCTAGCCCTATCTTGAGCGAGGCGTTGGCTATAGCGGACACAAAAGCGTCTAACATAAACCTTAGTTTTCACCCACCAACTACTCCCGATAACCGCCCCCACTAAAGCCCGCTGAAGTAGTAACGTTAGCTTGTTCCGGAAGTCGGGTATCTCCAGTAAGGAGGTATTCAACTTCCAGTACCCAGCTAACCTAGGCCTATCGCTTAAACTCAAACGGGCCATAACCAATTTATGGTCCGAGTGACCTAACCAAGTGAACGTGGGACAAGATAAGAAATCTATGTCGCCTCTTCTAACTAACATTCTGTCCAAGTAAGTACTCGAACAGAAGGCCGCGCTAGTATGCCACGTCCACATCTCCCGCCCTGGGTGATCAACGCGAAATCTGTCGACAAGATCGCATGAGGCGATCAGGTCAGACAGACTGCTATCACACCTATCCGACCCTCTATTACCCCCGACCTTATCTATCTTGGGGTCAAGGACGGCATTCCAATCCCCCATTAATACTACACGCTCCGGACCCCCGAGAAACGTCTCCAACCGTCGAAAAAAGGAAACCCTCTCACCAACAGCGTTAGGCGCATAAACCGCAACGATCCGAAACTTGCTGCTGTCAACGGCAACATCGACTACGACCAACCGTCCTTCCGCATCCGTATGAACAACGCGCACTGTCGCGGACAGAGTGCGTCTCACTAGCAAAGAGACACCACAACTACGAACATTGCCATATGCTGAAAACAACTCAAAGTCATCAGTCAGCACATCACAATCCCCGTACGAACAGAAGTGGGTCTCCTCGATCGCAGCAATATCTACCTTAAGCGCCACGAGATCCCTCAGCACGCGAACAGCCTTGCTTCGGGATCTCATGCCCCTCACGTTCAATGTAGCCAAGTTTAAAGCCATTATCCCTGATTTAGATGTCGCAAACGGGCCTAAAGTCCTCGGGAGTGAGGACGCCGAAGGCCTGACCAAGACTGCCGGTCAGCAGTTCGGACGAAATCCGTCCGTCTCGAGCCAGACCTCCCACGTCCAGGGGAAAGGTTAGCTTTAAAGCCCGAAAAAATGAGGGATGAACATAAATGGGGACCCTCCCCTGACATTTTGACGCTAATTTACTTGATGATGGGTGCTCCTCCTCTATTAATTTTACACCCGGTATGGCGTCCTTTGCTGCTTCCAACATTTTCCAGAGGGCTCTTGCCCTGCTACCCTTGTCTTGTCGGACGAAGGTGGTTATCAGCGGGGCTTTCTCGAAGTTACGGGGATCTTGTACTTTCTTCCCGTTCACATGCGTGAAAGCCTCTAATTGTTTGAGATACTTTCGCTGTCTAATATTCAGGTCGGATTGGACCAGCGAGGCATCCGCCTCACAGATTCTAAGTCCCGGTAAGAACGGGAACTTTTTTGATCTTTCCTGTCTCACCGGTGCATTTTTGTTTTCTTTATGGCCAGATTTGTCTGGTTCTTTGGGTTCGAGCTTCTTGTCAGCAGAAGCCGAATTCTCCTCGGGGGTGTTAAGAGGGGGAGAGTTATTCTTCTCATCTGGGGGTATTGGGGTTTGGGGCGTTTCGGGTTGAGAGTTATTCTTCTCAACTGGGGGTATTGGGGTTTGGGGCGTTTCGGGTTGAGAGTGATCTTTTTCCTTCCTTTTTCCTTCCACCTCACCGTTTTCTTTTTTCTTCTTATGTGTCTGTGTCTCTTTGATAGACTTTGGCTCCTCTTCACCCTCCACAGCCATTTTCTCCTCATCGGTTCCACCTCCCTCTTCAGATTCTGAAGATTGAGCCGGGCACTTCCTTTTTTGAGCCGGTGTTTTTACTGGGGCCTCCTGCTTTTTTCCTTTCTTGGAGACCACCTTGCTCCAACCTTTTTCCTCTTCTGTTTTCTCCTCTGAGGGATCTACTCCTTCCGTTACTGCTGGAGTTTCTGCTTCTGTTACTGCTTCTGTTACTGTAGGAGTCACTGCTGGAGTCACTGCTGGAGTCACTGCTGGAGCCACTGGAGGAGTCACTGCTGGAGTCACTGCTGGAGTCACTGCTTTAGTTGGGATTTTTGCAGCTGGTTTGGTTGACATTTTTTCTGTCACCACCGCCGGTTTTGATGTTTTTGCCGGCACCGGCGTCGGGGACTTTACGGGCTTTCTCTTCGGGCACTCTTTTGCCATATGCCCCGGCGTCTGGCAGTGCCAACAATGTGGCCTCCTCCCTTCCACAATAATTGACATTGTCCATTTTTCGCACTTTAGCTGTGCTGGAATTTTGTGGAAGTTAGTGTAATCCACTCTAACTTTAAGTACATACTCCCCGGTTAGTATGTTACGGGGACCACGGACCGGAAAAACCGCCTCGACGTCACCATACTGCGACATAATTGCTCCTAAGTGGTCGGCGCTGACGCAGCATGGGACGCCGATAATCTTGACGGTCGTCCGTCTTTTACTAAGGTACTCAGGCTTGATCTTCAGCCCCCTCCATAGGATATCTTCCCTTGCTATCTTCTCGGCGTCTTGTTGGGTAGGAAGCAGGATATCCCACATTGCGTAAGATTGGCGCAAAACGTAAGTTGTCGGGATCTTCAGCTCCCCCAACATTTCAAAGATTTTTTCTTTGAGGAGCCCAGTTAGCCCGTTTTTGTCTGTGGTTACCAGTGAGACAATTCTTTTCCTAAGATTCTCCAGGGTACCGGGGACGAGTTTTAGTGTACTCCCGTCTGTGAGTTTCTCATATTTTCCCCTGAAGAGCTCACGATACTCGTCTGGAGACTTCTGGGTCTGGGGTCCCCATCCTGCTGCGTTTCCAGGTAATGATTTTTTTGCTGTGAGTTTCTGTCTTGGTGGGGTGTGAGATTTGGACGTACCCCTTAGAACTGGCCAAACCTCTGTTGGCGTTTTTGTCTTCTTTTGTCTAGTTTGTTGCTGATCGTCGGATGACGAATCCCCCGAGGAGCACCCAAGAAATAATTTTGGTGAATAATTCCTCTGGGCTACAATTAAGTCGAGAGATTGACTTTTATGCAATTTGGAGGTCTTTTTTTCCGGGAAAAAGGGAACATCGTAGTACGCCCTAAATTCGGCTTGCGAAAGCATGGGTATTTGTATATTGGAGGGAAAATCTCCGAACCTTAGCCCTGGGTCGTCATCGGACCCGACAACCCCTGATGCGGTACACGGACCTGGGACGTACTGGGACGTGTCTCCCTCTAACGAAACCTGCATTGGAGTGCCGCTCGGTGCGACCTCCCCCATCACGACTGGGGCGCACTCGGGTGTGCAACCCCCCTGAACCTGAGCTGGAGTGCCGCTCGGTGCGACACCCCCCATAACCGACGCTACTGGAGTGCCGCTCGGTGCGACACTCCCCGACACAGGCAATGAGGTGCCCTGCGTGGCAACACCTCCTGGGGCGCACTCGGGTGTGCAGTCCCCCTCCATTACGACCGGGGTGCACTCGGGTGTGCAACCCCCCTCCATTACGACCGGGGCGCACTCGGGTGTGCAGCCCCCCTCCATTACGACTGGGGTGCACTCGGGTGTGCAGCCCCCCTTCATTACGACTGGGGCGCACTCGGGTGTGCAGCCCCCCTCCAACACGACTGGGGTACACTCGGGTGTGTAACCCCCCTCCATCTCAACTGGGGTGCACTCGGGTGTGCAACCCCCCTCCATCTCAACTGGGGTGCACTCGGGTGTGCAACCCCCCTTCACGGGCACCATCATCAGATCGCACTCAGGAGTACGACTGACCAGGTCTAAAAGGGTGCCCTCGGCGGTCACACCCTGGTCGTTGCTCACCTCCGTGGCAACTCGAGCTTTTGAAGCCTGGCTGGCTTCCATCGAAAAACTGGTCCTAATGAGGGGCAACACCCGCCGATTCGGAATCGAGGAGACCGTCACCGAAGACCGGTACGTAAGTCTCCCCGAACCTGCCAGCTGCTTAAGTGTGCCACTCAAGAGGACGCTGAAAAAGAAACAAAGTAAAAATAATTAATGGCCCAAGAGGGGCGAACGAACCTGACTGTCGGACTAGACCCGCCGATTCGGAGACGAAGAGACCTTCACCGTTTTACGGGTTCGTCAGTCTCCCCGAAACCTGCCAGCTGCTTAAGTCAGCCCAACAGTCAGGGAAAAGAAGAAAAGAGAAAGTCCCAAGAGGGGACAAAAAGGTGACAAAAGCCCCAAAAGGGGGCTTGGTCAAAGAAAAACGCTTTCAACCTAGCCGCAAGGCTAGGTAAGCGGGATGCCTTAGAATGTTTTATCTGAGAACAGATACTACACTCTGATCTTAGCCAAAAGGCCAGGAAAGCATCCGAAATTAAAATTTTAGGCACGATTTCTATCAGTATTTATAACGAATCTACCACAGTACAGCGGTCTATCCACTATACACTGTTTAAATTACGTTAATAAATTAACAAGTAATAATAACTATGATTTTCTTTCAAAAAACATTGTATCATACTATTTAACAACTTATTACATGAGTTTTGAATATCAACAAATAATTTTAAACTCCCCCAGACCGTTTTTCTCTAATTCAACATAGCTTTTAGACGCCATTTTTTTTTTTTACCGAAAATTACATTAATTCACTTCTTTTGGCTAATATCAAGGTGTAGTATCTTCCGATGGATACTGCACCCCATAAACTGGAATCGTCTTGGCCATCGGGGCTTCATTCCGCCGGTCTATGAGTTTGTCATGTGCAGTTCTAGGAGGTCCACACTCCCAGGATTTGCCTCCCCTCTTTGGGGAGGAATAAGTTTATTGCTTACTGCCTGAGGCGCCCCTACCGGGGAATGCCGAATAACAGCTTCTACGTTTCTCTTTGGACTATTTTGCAGATGAAAAGCGGGGTGGGGGGATCGGTAAGAGTGATTTCATTACTGCTCCAGAAGCCTCCTTGATTTTTTTAAATACTCGGCGTTGTCCGGGAGAAAAGTGCTCAATATCCTAGATAGAGCTACTGTAGTGATAGGTTTGGAAAATATTTTAACGCCATCTTCGTTACCCTTTGGACTATTTTGCAGATGAAAAGGAGGGAGGATACCTAAGTAATTTACGTAGTGCTCATAGGCCTCCTTGATTTTCAAAGTACTCGGCGTTGTCCGGGAGAAAAGTGCTCAATATCCTGGATAGAGCTACTGTAGTGATAGGTTTGGAAAATATTTTAACGCCATCTTCGTTACCCTTTGGACTATTTTGCAGATAAAAAGGAGGGAGGATACCTAAGTAATTTCATTAGTGCTTAGGAGGCCTCTTTGATCTTCAAAGTACTCGGCGTTGTCCGAGAGAAAAGTGCTCAATATCCTAGATAGAGCTACTGTAGTGATAGGTTTGGAAAATATTTTAACGCCATCTTCGTTACCCTTTGGACTATTTTGCAGATAAAAAGGAGGGACGATACCTAAGTAATTTCAGTAGTGCTCAGGAGGCCTCCTTGATTTTCAAAGTACTCGGCGTTGTCCGGGAGAAAAGTGCTCAATATCCTAGATAGAGCTACTGTAGTGATAGGTTTGGAAAATATTTTAACGCCATCTTCGATCCCCTTTAGACTATTTTGCAGATAAAAAAGAGGGAGAATACCTAAGTAATTTCAGTAGTGCTCAGGAGGCCTCCTTGATTTTCAAAGTACTCGGCGTTGTCCGGGAGAAAAGTGCTCAATATCCTAGATAGAGCTACTGTAGTGATAGGTTTGGAAAATGTTTTAACGCCATCTTCGATCCCTTTTAGACTATTTTGCAGATGAAAAGGAGGGAGGATACCTAAGTAATTTACGTAGTGCTCAGGAGGCCTCCTTGATTTTCAAAGTATTCGGCGTTGTCCGGGAGAAAAGCGCTCAATATCCTAGATAGAGCTACTGTAGTGATAGGTTTGGAAAATATTTTAACGCCATCTTCGTTCCCCTTTGGACTATTTTGCAGATGAAAAGGAGGGAGGATACCTAAGTAATTTCATTAGTGCTAAGAAGGCCTACTTGATTTTCAAAGTACTCGGCGTTGTCCGGGAGACAAGCGCTCAATATCCTAGATAGAGCTACTGTAGTGATAGGTTTGGAAAATATTTTAACGCCATCTTCGTTACCCTTTGGACTATTTTGCAGATAAAAAGGAGGGAGGATACCTAAGTAATTTCATTAGTGCTTAGGAGGCCTCTTTGATCTTCAAAGTACTCGGCGTTGTCCGAGAGAAAAGTGCTCAATATCCTAGATACAGCTACTGTAGTGATAGGTTTGGAAAATATTTTAACGCCATCTTCGTTACCCTTTGGACTATTTTGCAGATAAAAAGGAGGGTCGATACCTAAGTAATTTCAGTAGTGCTCAGGAGGCCTCCTTGATTTTCAAAGTACTCGGCGTTGTCCGGGAGAAAAGTGCTCAATATCCTAGATAGAGCTACTGTAGTGATAGGTTTGGAAAATATTTTAACGCCATCTTCGATCCCCTTTAGACTATTTTGCAGATAAAAAAGAGGGAGGATACCTAAGTAATTTCAGTAGTGCTCAGGAGGCCTCCTTGATTTTCAAAGTACTCGGCGTTGTCCGGGAGAAAAGTGCTCAATATCCTAGATAGAGCTACTGTAGTGATAGGTTTGGAAAATATTTTAACGCCATCTTCGTTACCCTTTGGACTATTTTGCAGATGAAAAGAAGGGAGGATACCTAAGTAATTTACGTAGTGCTCATAGGCCTCCTTGATTTTCAAAGTACTCGGCGTTGTCCGGGAGAAAAGTGCTCAATATCCTAGATAGAGCTACTGTAGTGATAGGTTTGGAAAATATTTTAACGCCATCTTCGTTACCCTTTGGACTATTTTGCAGATGAAAAGGAGGGAGGATACCTAAGTAATTTCAGTAGTGCTCAGGAGGCCTCCTTGATTTTCAAAGTACTCGGCGTTGTCCGGGAGAAAAGTGCTCAATATCCTGGATAGAGCTACTGTAGTGATAGGTTTGGAAAATATTTTAACGCCATCTTCGTTACCCTTTGGACTATTTTGCAGATAAAAAGGAGGGAGGATACCTAAGTAATTTCATTAGTGCTTAGGAGGCCTCTTTGATCTTCAAAGTACTCGGCGTTGTCCGAGAGAAAAGTGCTCAATATCCTAGATAGAGCTACTGTAGTGATAGGTTTGGAAAATATTTTAACGCCATCTTCGTTACCCTTTGGACTATTTTGCAGATAAAAAGGAGGGACGATACCTAAGTAATTTCAGTAGTGCTCAGGAGGCCTCCTTGATTTTCAAAGTACTCGGCGTTGTCCGGGAGAAAAGTGCTCAATATCCTAGATAGAGCTACTGTAGTGATAGGTTTGGAAAATATTTTAACGCCATCTTCGATCCCCTTTAGACTATTTTGCAGATAAAAAAGAGGGAGAATACCTAAGTAATTTCAGTAGTGCTCAGGAGGCCTCCTTGATTTTCAAAGTACTCGGCGTTGTCCGGGAGAAAAGTGCTCAATATCCTAGATAGAGCTACTGTAGTGATAGGTTTGGAAAATGTTTTAACGCCATCTTCGATCCCTTTTAGACTATTTTGCAGATGAAAAGGAGGGAGGATACCTAAGTAATTTACGTAGTGCTCAGGAGGCCTCCTTGATTTTCAAAGTATTCGGCGTTGTCCGGGAGAAAAGCGCTCAATATCCTAGATAGAGCTACTGTAGTGATAGGTTTGGAAAATATTTTAACGCCATCTTCGTTCCCCTTTGGACTATTTTGCAGATGAAAAGGAGGGAGGATACCTAAGTAATTTCATTAGTGCTAAGAAGGCCTACTTGATTTTCAAAGTACTCGGCGTTGTCCGGGAGACAAGCGCTCAATATCCTAGATAGAGCTACTGTAGTGATAGGTTTGGAAAATATTTTAACGCCATCTTCGTTACCCTTTGGACTATTTTGCAGATAAAAAGGAGGGAGGATACCTAAGTAATTTCATTAGTGCTTAGGAGGCCTCTTTGATCTTCAAAGTACTCGGCGTTGTCCGAGAGAAAAGTGCTCAATATCCTAGATACAGCTACTGTAGTGATAGGTTTGGAAAATATTTTAACGCCATCTTCGTTACCCTTTGGACTATTTTGCAGATA
Organism: Sepiola atlantica; assembly: GCA_963556195.1. NCBI lineage: Eukaryota > Metazoa > Mollusca > Cephalopoda > Sepiida > Sepiolidae > Sepiola > Sepiola atlantica. Next base: position 89,614,362 of record OY744530.1, read on the forward strand.
AAAAGGAGGGTCGATACCTAAGTAATTTCAGTAGTGCTCAGGAGGCCTCCTTGATTTTCAAAGTACTCGGCGTTGTCCGGGAGAAAAGTGCTCAATATCCTAGATAGAGCTACTGTAGTGATAGGTTTGGAAAATATTTTAACGCCATCTTCGATCCCCTTTAGACTATTTTGCAGATAAAAAAGAGGGAGGATACCTAAGTAATTTCAGTAGTGCTCAGGAGGCCTCCTTGATTTTCAAAGTACTCGGCGTTGTCCGGGAGAAAAGTGCTCAATATCCTAGATAGAGCTACTGTAGTGATAGGTTTGGAAAATATTTTAACGCCATCTTCGTTATCCTTTGGACTATTTTGCAGATGAAAAGGAGGGAGGATACCTAAGTAATTTCAGTAGTGCTCATGAGGCCTCCTTGATTTTCAAAGTACTCGGCGTTGTCCGGGAGAAAAGTGCTCAATATCCTGGATAGAGCTACTGTAGTGATAGGTTTGGAAAATATTTTAACGCCATCTTCGTTACCCTTTGGACTATTTTGCAGATAAAAAGGAGGGAGGATACCTAAGTAATTTCATTAGTGCTTAGGAGGCCTCTTTGATCTTCAAAGTACTCGGCGTTGTCCGAGAGAAAAGTGCTCAATATCCTAGATAGAGCTACTGTAGTGATAGGTTTGGAAAATATTTTAACGCCATCTTCGTTACCCTTTGGACTATTTTGCAGATAAAAAAGAGGGAGGATACCTAAGTAATTTCAGTAGTGCTCAGGAGGCCTCCTTGATTTTCAAAGTACTCGGCGTTGTCCGGGAGAAAAGTGCTCAATATCCTAGATAGAGCTACTGTAGTGATAGGTTTGGAAAATATTTTAACGCCATCTTCGATCCCCTTTAGACTATTTTGCAGATAAAAAAGAGGGAGGATACCTAAGTAATTTCAGTAGTGCTCAGGAGGCCTCCTTGATTTTCAAAGTACTCGGCGTTGTCCGGGAGAAAAGTGCTCAATATCCTAGATAGAGCTACTGTAGTGATAGGTTTGGAAAATATTTTAACGCCATCTTCGATCCCTTTTAGACTATTTTGCAGATGAAAAGGAGGGAGGATACCTAAGTAATTTACGTAGTGCTCAGGAGGCCTCCTTGATTTTCAAAGTATTCGGCGTTGTCCGGGAGAAAAGCGCTCAATATCCTAGATAGAGCTACTGTAGTGATAGGTTTGGAAAATATTTTAACGCCATCTTCGTTCCCCTTTGGACTATTTTGCAGATGAAAAGGAGGGAGGATACCTAAGTAATTTCAGTAGTGCTAAGAAGGCCTACTTGATTTTCAAAGTACTCGGCGTTGTCCGGGAAACAAGCGCTCAATATCCTAGATAGAGCTACTGTAGTGATAGGTTTGGAAAATATTTTAACGCCATCTTCGTTACCCTTTGGACTATTTTGCAGATAAAAAGGAGGGAGGATACCTAAGTAATTTCATTAGTGCTTAGGAGGCCTCTTTGATCTTCAAAGTACTCGGCGTTGTCCGAGAGAAAAGTGCTCAATATCCTAGATAGAGCTACTGTAGTGATAGGTTTGGAAAATATTTTAACGCCATCTTCGTTACCCTTTGAACTATTTTGCAGATGAAAAGGAGGGACGATACCTAAGTAATTTCAGTAGTGCTCAGGAGGCCTCCTTGATTTTCAAAGTACTCGGCGTTGTCCGGGAGAAAAGTGCTCAATATCCTAGATAGAGCTACTGTAGTGATAGGTTTGGAAAATATTTTAACGCCATCTTCGATCCCCTTTAGACTATTTTGCAGATAAAAAAGAGGGAGGATACCTAAGTAATTTCAGTAGTGCTCAGGAGGCCTCCTTGATTTTCAAAGTACTCGGCGTTGTCCGGGAGAAAAGTGCTCAATATCCTAGATAGAGCTACTGTAGTGATAGGTTTGGAAAATGTTTTAACGCCATCTTCGATCCCTTTTAGACTATTTTGCAGATGAAAAGGAGGGAGGATACCTAAGTAATTTACGTAGTGCTCAGGAGGCCTCCTTGATTTTCAAAGTATTCGGCGTTGTCCGGGAGAAAAGCGCTCAATATCCTAGATAGAGCTACTGTAGTGATAGGTTTGGAAAATATTTTAACGCCATCTTCGTTCCCCTTTGGACTATTTTGCAGATGAAAAAGAGGGAGGATACCTAAGTAATTTCAGTAGTGCTAAGAAGGCCTACTTGATTTTCAAAGTACTCGGCGTTGTCCGGGAGACAAGCGCTCATAATCCTAGATAGAGCTACTGTAGTGATAGGTTTGGAAAATATTTTAACGCCATCTTCGTTACCCTTTGGACTATTTTGCAGATAAAAAGGAGGGAGGATACCTAAGTAATTTCATTAGTGCTTAGGAGGCCTCTTTGATCTTCAAAGTACTCGGCGTTGTCCGAGAGAAAAGTGCTCAATATCCTAGATAGAGCTACTGTAGTGATAGGTTTGGAAAATATTTTAACGCCATCTTCGTTACCCTTTGAACTATTTTGCAGATAAAAAGGAGGGACGATACCTAAGTAATTTCAGTAGTGCTCAGGAGGCCTCCTTGATTTTCAAAGTACTCGGCGTTGTCCGGGAGAAAAGTGCTCAATATCTTAGATAGAGCTACTGTAGTGATAGGTTTGGAAAATATTTTAACGCCATCTTCGTTACCCTTTAGACTATTTTGCAGATAAAAAAGAGGGAGGATACCTAAGTAATTTCAGTAGTGCTCAGGAGGCCTACTTGATTTTCAAAGTACTCGGCGTTGTCCGGGAGAAAAGTGCTCACTATCCTAGATAGAGCTACTGTAGTGATAGGTTTGGAAAATATTTTAACGCCATCTTCGTTACCCTTTGGACTACTTTGCAGATAAAAAGGAGGGACGATACCTAAGTAATTTCATTAGTGCTTAGGAGGCCTCTTTGATCTTCAAAGTACTCGGCGTTGTCCGAGAGAAAAGTGCTCAATATCCTAGATAGAGCTACTGTAGTGATAGGTTTGGAAAATATTTTAACGCCATCTTCGTTACCCTTTGGACTATTTTGCAGATAAAAAGGAGGGACGATACCTAAGTAATTTCAGTAGTGCTCAGGAGGCCTCCTTGATTTTCAAAGTACTCGGCGTTGTCCGGGAGAAAAGTGCTCAATATCCTAGATAGAGCTACTGTAGTGATAGGTTTGGAAAATATTTTAACGCCATCTTCGATCCCCTTTAGACTATTTTGCAGATAAAAAAGAGGGAGGATACCTAAGTAATTTCAGTAGTGCTCAGGAGGCCTCTTGATTTTCAAAGTACTCGGCGTTGTCCGGGAGAAAAGTGCTCAATATCCTAGATAGAGCTACTGTAGTGATAGGTTTGGAAAATATTTTAACGCCATCTTCGTTACCCTTTGGACTATTTTGCAGATAAAAAGGAGGGACGATACCTAAGTAATTTCAGTAGTGCTCAGGAGGCCTCCTTGATTTTCAAAGTACTCGGCGTTGTCCGGGAGAAAAGTGCTCAATATCCTAGATAGAGCTACTGTAGTGATAGGTTTGGAAAATATTTTAACGCCATCTTCGATCCCCTTTAGACTATTTTGCAGATAAAAAAGAGGGAGGATACCTAAGTAATTTCAGTAGTGCTCAGGAGGCCTCCTTGATTTTCAAAGTACTCGGCGTTGTCCGGGAGAAAAGTGCTCAATATCCTAGATAGAGCTACTGTAGTGATAGGTTTGGAAAATGTTTTAACGCCATCTTCGATCCCTTTTAGACTATTTTGCAGATGAAAAGGAGGGAGGATACCTAAGTAATTTACGTAGTGCTCAGGAGGCCTCCTTGATTTTCAAAGTATTCGGCGTTGTCCGGGAGAAAAGCGCTCAATATCCTAGATAGAGCTACTGTAGTGATAGGTTTGGAAAATATTTTAACGCCATCTTCGTTCCCCTTTGGACTATTTTGCAGATGAAAAGGAGGGAGGATACCTAAGTAATTTCAGTAGTGCTAAGAAGGCCTACTTGATTTTCAAAGTACTCGGCGTTGTCCGGGAGACAAGCGCTCATAATCCTAGATAGAGCTACTGTAGTGATAGGTTTGGAAAATATTTTAACGCAGTCTTCGTTACCCTTTGGACTATTTTGCAGATAAAAAGGAGGGAGGATACCTAAGTAATTTCATTAGTGCTTAGGAGGCCTCTTTGATCTTCAAAGTACTCGGCGTTGCCCGAGAGAAAAGTGCTCAATATCCTAGATAGAGCTACTGTAGTGATAGGTTTGGAAAATATTTTAACGCCATCTTCGTTACCCTTTGGACTATTTTGCAGATAAAAAGGAGGGACGATACCTAAGTAATTTCAGTAGTGCTCAGGAGGCCTCCTTGATTTTCAAAGTACTCGGCGTTGTCCGGGAGAAAAGTGCTCAATATCCTAGATAGAGCTACTGTAGTGATAGGTTTGGAAAATATTTTAACGCCATCTTCGATCCCCTTTAGACTATTTTGCAGATAAAAAAGAGGGAGGATACCTAAGTAATTTCAGTAGTGCTCAGGAGGCCTCCTTGATTTTCAAAGTACTCGGCGTTGTCCGGGAGAAAAGTGCTCAATATCCTAGATAGAGCTACTGTAGTGATAGGTTTGGAAAATATTTTAACGCCATCTTCGTTACCCTTTGGACTATTTTGCAGATGAAAAGGAGGGAGGATACCTAAGTAATTTACGTAGTGCTCATGAGGCCTCCTTGATTTTCAAAGTACTCGGCGTTGTCCGGGAGAAAAGTGCTCAATATCCTAGATAGAGCTACTGTAGTGATAGGTTTGGAAAATATTTTAACGCCATCTTCGTTACCCTTTGGACTATTTTGCAGATGAAAAGGAGGGAGGATACCTAAGTAATTTCAGTAGTGCTCATGAGGCCTCCTTGATTTTCAAAGTACTCGGCGTTGTCCGGGAGAAAAGTGCTCAATATCCTGGATAGAGCTACTGTAGTGATAGGTTTGGAAAATATTTTAACGCCATCTTCGTTACCCTTTGGACTATTTTGCAGATAAAAAGGAGGGAGGATACCTAAGTAATTTCATTAGTGCTTAGGAGGCCTCTTTGATCTTCAAAGTACTCGGCGTTGTCCGAGAGAAAAGTGCTCAATATCCTAGATAGAGCTACTGTAGTGATAGGTTTGGAAAATATTTTAACGCCATCTTCGTTACCCTTTGGACTACTTTGCAGATAAAAAGGAGGGACGATACCTAAGTAATTTCATTAGTGCTTAGGAGGCCTCTTTGATCTTCAAAGTACTCGGCGTTGTCCGAGAGAAAAGTGCTCAATATCCTAGATAGAGCTACTGTAGTGATAGGTTTGGAAAATATTTTAACGCCATCTTCGTTACCCTTTGGACTATTTTGCAGATAAAAAGGAGGGACGATACCTAAGTAATTTCAGTAGTGCTCAGGAGGCCTCCTTGATTTTCAAAGTACTCGGCGTTGTCCGGGAGAAAAGTGCTCAATATCCTAGATAGAGCTACTGTAGTGATAGGTTTGGAAAATATTTTAACGCCATCTTCGATCCCCTTTAGACTATTTTGCAGATAAAAAAGAGGGAGGATACCTAAGTAATTTCAGTAGTGCTCAGGAGGCCTCTTGATTTTCAAAGTACTCGGCGTTGTCCGGGAGAAAAGTGCTCAATATCCTAGATAGAGCTACTGTAGTGATAGGTTTGGAAAATATTTTAACGCCATCTTCGTTACCCTTTGGACTATTTTGCAGATAAAAAGGAGGGACGATACCTAAGTAATTTCAGTAGTGCTCAGGAGGCCTCCTTGATTTTCAAAGTACTCGGCGTTGTCCGGGAGAAAAGTGCTCAATATCCTAGATAGAGCTACTGTAGTGATAGGTTTGGAAAATATTTTAACGCCATCTTCGATCCCCTTTAGACTATTTTGCAGATAAAAAAGAGGGAGGATACCTAAGTAATTTCAGTAGTGCTCAGGAGGCCTCCTTGATTTTCAAAGTACTCGGCGTTGTCCGGGAGAAAAGTGCTCAATATCCTAGATAGAGCTACTGTAGTGATAGGTTTGGAAAATGTTTTAACGCCATCTTCGATCCCTTTTAGACTATTTTGCAGATGAAAAGGAGGGAGGATACCTAAGTAATTTACGTAGTGCTCAGGAGGCCTCCTTGATTTTCAAAGTATTCGGCGTTGTCCGGGAGAAAAGCGCTCAATATCCTAGATAGAGCTACTGTAGTGATAGGTTTGGAAAATATTTTAACGCCATCTTCGTTCCCCTTTGGACTATTTTGCAGATGAAAAGGAGGGAGGATACCTAAGTAATTTCAGTAGTGCTAAGAAGGCCTACTTGATTTTCAAAGTACTCGGCGTTGTCCGGGAGACAAGCGCTCATAATCCTAGATAGAGCTACTGTAGTGATAGGTTTGGAAAATATTTTAACGCAGTCTTCGTTACCCTTTGGACTATTTTGCAGATAAAAAGGAGGGAGGATACCTAAGTAATTTCATTAGTGCTTAGGAGGCCTCTTTGATCTTCAAAGTACTCGGCGTTGCCCGAGAGAAAAGTGCTCAATATCCTAGATAGAGCTACTGTAGTGATAGGTTTGGAAAATATTTTAACGCCATCTTCGTTACCCTTTGGACTATTTTGCAGATAAAAAGGAGGGACGATACCTAAGTAATTTCAGTAGTGCTCAGGAGGCCTCCTTGATTTTCAAAGTACTCGGCGTTGTCCGGGAGAAAAGTGCTCAATATCCTAGATAGAGCTACTGTAGTGATAGGTTTGGAAAATATTTTAACGCCATCTTCGATCCCCTTTAGACTATTTTGCAGATAAAAAAGAGGGAGGATACCTAAGTAATTTCAGTAGTGCTCAGGAGGCCTCCTTGATTTTCAAAGTACTCGGCGTTGTCCGGGAGAAAAGTGCTCAATATCCTAGATAGAGCTACTGTAGTGATAGGTTTGGAAAATATTTTAACGCCATCTTCGTTACCCTTTGGACTATTTTGCAGATGAAAAGGAGGGAGGATACCTAAGTAATTTACGTAGTGCTCATGAGGCCTCCTTGATTTTCAAAGTACTCGGCGTTGTCCGGGAGAAAAGTGCTCAATATCCTAGATAGAGCTACTGTAGTGATAGGTTTGGAAAATATTTTAACGCCATCTTCGTTACCCTTTGGACTATTTTGCAGATGAAAAGGAGGGAGGATACCTAAGTAATTTCAGTAGTGCTCATGAGGCCTCCTTGATTTTCAAAGTACTCGGCGTTGTCCGGGAGAAAAGTGCTCAATATCCTGGATAGAGCTACTGTAGTGATAGGTTTGGAAAATATTTTAACGCCATCTTCGTTACCCTTTGGACTATTTTGCAGATAAAAAGGAGGGAGGATACCTAAGTAATTTCATTAGTGCTTAGGAGGCCTCTTTGATCTTCAAAGTACTCGGCGTTGTCCGAGAGAAAAGTGCTCAATATCCTAGATAGAGCTACTGTAGTGATAGGTTTGGAAAATATTTTAACGCCATCTTCGTTACCCTTTGGACTATTTTGCAGATAAAAAAGAGGGAGGATACCTAAGTAATTTCAGTAGTGCTCAGGAGGCCTCCTTGATTTTCAAAGTACTCGGCGTTGTCCGGGAGAAAAGTGCTCAATATCCTAGATAGAGCTACTGTAGTGATAGGTTTGGAAAATATTTTAACGCCATCTTCGATCCCCTTTAGACTATTTTGCAGATAAAAAAGAGGGAGGATACCTAAGTAATTTCAGTAGTGCTCAGGAGGCCTCCTTGATTTTCAAAGTACTCGGCGTTGTCCGGGAGAAAAGTGCTCAATATCCTAGATAGAGCTACTGTAGTGATAGGTTTGGAAAATATTTTAACGCCATCTTCGATCCCTTTTAGACTATTTTGCAGATGAAAAGGAGGGAGGATACCTAAGTAATTTACGTAGTGCTCAGGAGGCCTCCTTGATTTTCAAAGTATTCGGCGTTGTCCGGGAGAAAAGCGCTCAATATCCTAGATAGAGCTAATGTAGTGATAGGTTTGGAAAATATTTTAACGCCATCTTCGTTCCCCTTTGGACTATTTTGCAGATGAAAAGGAGGGAGGATACCTAAGTAATTTCAGTAGTGCTAAGAAGGCCTACTTGATTTTCAAAGTACTCGGCGTTGTCCGGGAGACAAGCGCTCATAATCCTAGATAGAGCTACTGTAGTGATAGGTTTGGAAAATATTTTAACGCCATCTTCGTTACCCTTTGGACTATTTTGCAGATAAAAAGGAGGGAGGATACCTAAGTAATTTCATTAGTGCTAAGGAGGCCTCTTTGATCTTCAAAGTACTCGGCGTTGCCCGAGAGAAAAGTGCTCAATATCCTAGATAGAGCTACTGTAGTGATAGGTTTGGAAAATATTTTAACGCCATCTTCGTTACCCTTTGGACTATTTTGCAGATAAAAAGGAGGGACGATACCTAAGTAATTTCAGTAGTGCTCAGGAGGCCTCCTTGATTTTCAAAGTACTCGGCGTTGTCCGGGAGAAAAGTGCTCAATATCCTGGATAGAGCTACTGTAGTGATAGGTTTGGAAAATATTTTAACGCCATCTTCGTTACCCTTTGGACTATTTTGCAGATAAAAAGGAGGGAGGATACCTAAGTAATTTCATTAGTGCTTAGGAGGCCTCTTTGATCTTCAAAGTACTCGGCGTTGTCCGAGAGAAAAGTGCTCAATATCCTAGATAGAGCTACTGTAGTGATAGGTTTGGAAAATATTTTAACGCCATCTTCGTTACCCTTTGGACTATTTTGCAGATAAAAAAGAGGGAGGATACCTAAGTAATTTCAGTAGTGCTCAGGAGGCCTCCTTGATTTTCAAAGTACTCGGCGTTGTCCGGGAGAAAAGTGCTCAATATCCTAGATAGAGCTACTGTAGTGATAGGTTTGGAAAATATTTTAACGCCATCTTCGATCCCCTTTAGACTATTTTGCAGATAAAAAAGAGGGAGGATACCTAAGTAATTTCAGTAGTGCTCAGGAGGCCTCCTTGATTTTCAAAGTACTCGGCGTTGTCCGGGAGAAAAGTGCTCAATATCCTAGATAGAGCTACTGTAGTGATAGGTTTGGAAAATATTTTAACGCCATCTTCGATCCCTTTTAGACTATTTTGCAGATGAAAAGGAGGGAGGATACCTAAGTAATTTACGTAGTGCTCAGGAGGCCTCCTTGATTTTCAAAGTATTCGGCGTTGTCCGGGAGAAAAGCGCTCAATATCCTAGATAGAGCTAATGTAGTGATAGGTTTGGAAAATATTTTAACGCCATCTTCGTTCCCCTTTGGACTATTTTGCAGATGAAAAGGAGGGAGGATACCTAAGTAATTTCAGTAGTGCTAAGAAGGCCTACTTGATTTTCAAAGTACTCGGCGTTGTCCGGGAGACAAGCGCTCATAATCCTAGATAGAGCTACTGTAGTGATAGGTTTGGAAAATATTTTAACGCCATCTTCGTTACCCTTTGGACTATTTTGCAGATAAAAAGGAGGGAGGATACCTAAGTAATTTCATTAGTGCTAAGGAGGCCTCTTTGATCTTCAAAGTACTCGGCGTTGCCCGAGAGAAAAGTGCTCAATATCCTAGATAGAGCTACTGTAGTGATAGGTTTGGAAAATATTTTAACGCCATCTTCGTTACCCTTTGGACTATTTTGCAGATAAAAAGGAGGGACGATACCTAAGTAATTTCAGTAGTGCTCAGGAGGCCTCCTTGATTTTCAAAGTACTCGGCGTTGTCCGGGAGAAAAGTGCTCAATATCCTAGATAGAGCTACTGTAGTGATAGGTTTGGAAAATATTTTAACGCCATCTTCGATCCCCTTTAGACTATTTTGCAGATAAAAAAGAGGGAGGATACCTAAGTAATTTCAGTAGTGCTCAGGAGGCCTCCTTGATTTTCAAAGTACTCGGCGTTGTCCGGGAGAAAAGTGCTCAATATCCTAGATAGAGCTACTGTAGTGATAGGTTTGGAAAATATTTTAACGCCATCTTTGTTACCCTTTGGACTATTTTGCAGATGAAAAGGAGGGAGGATACCTAAGTAATTTACGTAGTGCTCATGAGGCCTCCTTGATTTTCAAAGTACTCGGCGTTGTCCGGGAGAAAAGTGCTCAATATCCTAGATAGAGCTACTGTAGTGATAGGTTTGGAAAATATTTTAACGCCATCTTCGTTACCCTTTGGACTATTTTGCAGATGAAAAGGAGGGAGGATACCTAAGTAATTTCAGTAGTGCTCATGAGGCCTCCTTGATTTTCAAAGTACTCGGCGTTGTCCGGGAGAAAAGTGCTCAATATCCTAGATAGAGCTACTGTAGTGATAGGTTTGGAAAATATTTTAACGCCATCTTCGATCCCCTTTAGACTATTTTGCAGATAAAAAAGAGGGAGGATACCTAAGTAATTTCAGTAGTGCTCAGGAGGCCTCCTTGATTTTCAAAGTACTCGGCGTTGTCCGGGAGAAAAGTGCTCAATATCCTAGATAGAGCTACTGTAGTGATAGGTTTGGAAAATATTTTAACGCCATCTTCGTTACCCTTTGGACTATTTTGCAGATAAAAAAGAGGGAGGATACCTAAGTAATTTACGTAGTGCTCAGGAGGCCTCCTTGATTTTCAAAGTATTCGGCGTTGTCCGGGAGAAAAGCGCTCAATATCCTAGATAGAGCTACTGTAGTGATAGGTTTGGAAAATATTTTAACGCCATCTTCGTTCCCCTTTGGACTATTTTGCAGATGAAAAGGAGGGAGGATACCTAAGTAATTTCAGTAGTGCTAAGAAGGCCTACTTGATTTTCAAAGTACTCGGCGTTGTCCGGGAGACAAGCGCTCATAATCCTAGATAGAGCTACTGTAGTGATAGGTTTGGAAAATATTTTAACGCCATCTTCGTTACCCTTTGGACTATTTTGCAGATAAAAAGGAGGGAGGATACCTAAGTAATTTCATTAGTGCTTAGGAGGCCTCTTTGATCTTCAAAGTACTCGGCGTTGCCCGAGAGAAAAGTGCTCAATATCCTAGATAGAGCTACTGTAGTGATAGGTTTGGAAAATATTTTAACGCCATCTTCGTTACCCTTTGGACTATTTTGCAGATAAAAAGGAGGGACGATACCTAAGTAATTTCAGTAGTGCTCAGGAGGCCTCCTTGATTTTCAAAGTACTCGGCGTTGTCCGGGAGAAAAGTGCTCAATATCCTAGATAGAGCTACTGTAGTGATAGGTTTGGAAAATATTTTAACGCCATCTTCGATCCCCTTTAGACTATTTTGCAGATAAAAAAGAGGGAGGATACCTAAGTAATTTCAGTAGTGCTCAGGAGGCCTCCTTGATTTTCAAAGTACTCGGCGTTGTCCGGGAGAAAAGTGCTCAATATCCTAGATAGAGCTACTGTAGTGATAGGTTTGGAAAATATTTTAACGCCATCTTCGTTACCCTTTGGACTATTTTGCAGATGAAAAGGAGGGAGGATACCTAAGTAATTTACGTAGTGCTCATGAGGCCTCCTTGATTTTCAAAGTACTCGGCGTTGTCCGGGAGAAAAGTGCTCAATATCCTAGATAGAGCTACTGTAGTGATAGGTTTGGAAAATATTTTAACGCCATCTTCGTTACCCTTTGGACTATTTTGCAGATGAAAAGGAGGGAGGATACCTAAGTAATTTCAGTAGTGCTCATGAGGCCTCCTTGATTTTCAAAGTACTCGGCGTTGTCCGGGAGAAAAGTGCTCAATATCCTGGATAGAGCTACTGTAGTGATAGGTTTGGAAAATATTTTAACGCCATCTTCGTTACCCTTTGGACTATTTTGCAGATAAAAAGGAGGGAGGATACCTAAGTAATTTCATTAGTGCTTAGGAGGCCTCTTTGATCTTCAAAGTACTCGGCGTTGTCCGAGAGAAAAGTGCTCAATATCCTAGATAGAGCTACTGTAGTGATAGGTTTGGAAAATATTTTAACGCCATCTTCGTTACCCTTTGGACTATTTTGCAGATAAAAAAGAGGGAGGATACCTAAGTAATTTCAGTAGTGCTCAGGAGGCCTCCTTGATTTTCAAAGTACTCGGCGTTGTCCGGGAGAAAAGTGCTCAATATCCTAGATAGAGCTACTGTAGTGATAGGTTTGGAAAATATTTTAACGCCATCTTCGATCCCCTTTAGACTATTTTGCAGATAAAAAAGAGGGAGGATACCTAAGTAATTTCAGTAGTGCTCAGGAGGCCTCCTTGATTTTCAAAGTACTCGGCGTTGTCCGGGAGAAAAGTGCTCAATATCCTAGATAGAGCTACTGTAGTGATAGGTTTGGAAAATATTTTAACGCCATCTTCGATCCCTTTTAGACTATTTTGCAGATGAAAAGGAGGGAGGATACCTAAGTAATTTACGTAGTGCTCAGGAGGCCTCCTTGATTTTCAAAGTATTCGGCGTTGTCCGGGAGAAAAGCGCTCAATATCCTAGATAGAGCTAATGTAGTGATAGGTTTGGAAAATATTTTAACGCCATCTTCGTTCCCCTTTGGACTATTTTGCAGATGAAAAGGAGGGAGGATACCTAAGTAATTTCAGTAGTGCTAAGAAGGCCTACTTGATTTTCAAAGTACTCGGCGTTGTCCGGGAGACAAGCGCTCATAATCCTAGATAGAGCTACTGTAGTGATAGGTTTGGAAAATATTTTAACGCCATCTTCGTTACCCTTTGGACTATTTTGCAGATAAAAAGGAGGGAGGATACCTAAGTAATTTCATTAGTGCTAAGGAGGCCTCTTTGATCTTCAAAGTACTCGGCGTTGCCCGAGAGAAAAGTGCTCAATATCCTAGATAGAGCTACTGTAGTGATAGGTTTGGAAAATATTTTAACGCCATCTTCGTTACCCTTTGGACTATTTTGCAGATAAAAAGGAGGGACGATACCTAAGTAATTTCAGTAGTGCTCAGGAGGCCTCCTTGATTTTCAAAGTACTCGGCGTTGTCCGGGAGAAAAGTGCTCAATATCCTAGATAGAGCTACTGTAGTGATAGGTTTGGAAAATATTTTAACGCCATCTTCGATCCCCTTTAGACTATTTTGCAGATAAAAAAGAGGGAGGATACCTAAGTAATTTCAGTAGTGCTCAGGAGGCCTCCTTGATTTTCAAAGTACTCGGCGTTGTCCGGGAGAAAAGTGCTCAATATCCTAGATAGAGCTACTGTAGTGATAGGTTTGGAAAATATTTTAACGCCATCTTTGTTACCCTTTGGACTATTTTGCAGATGAAAAGGAGGGAGGATACCTAAGTAATTTACGTAGTGCTCATGAGGCCTCCTTGATTTTCAAAGTACTCGGCGTTGTCCGGGAGAAAAGTGCTCAATATCCTAGATAGAGCTACTGTAGTGATAGGTTTGGAAAATATTTTAACGCCATCTTCGTTACCCTTTGGACTATTTTGCAGATGAAAAGGAGGGAGGATACCTAAGTAATTTCAGTAGTGCTCATGAGGCCTCCTTGATTTTCAAAGTACTCGGCGTTGTCCGGGAGAAAAGTGCTCAATATCCTGGATAGAGCTACTGTAGTGATAGGTTTGGAAAATATTTTAACGCCATCTTCGTTACCCTTTGGACTATTTTGCAGATAAAAAGGAGGGAGGATACCTAAGTAATTTCATTAGTGCTAAGGAGGCCTCTTTGATCTTCAAAGTACTCGGCGTTGCCCGAGAGAAAAGTGCTCAATATCCTAGATAGAGCTACTGTAGTGATAGGTTTGGAAAATATTTTAACGCCATCTTCGTTACCCTTTGGACTATTTTGCAGATAAAAAGGAGGGACGATACCTAAGTAATTTCAGTAGTGCTCAGGAGGCCTCCTTGATTTTCAAAGTACTCGGCGTTGTCCGGGAGAAAAGTGCTCAATATCCTAGATAGAGCTACTGTAGTGATAGGTTTGGAAAATATTTTAACGCCATCTTCGATCCCCTTTAGACTATTTTGCAGATAAAAAAGAGGGAGGATACCTAAGTAATTTCAGTAGTGCTCAGGAGGCCTCCTTGATTTTCAAAGTACTCGGCGTTGTCCGGGAGAAAAGTGCTCAATATCCTAGATAGAGCTACTGTAGTGATAGGTTTGGAAAATATTTTAACGCCATCTTTGTTACCCTTTGGACTATTTTGCAGATGAAAAGGAGGGAGGATACCTAAGTAATTTACGTAGTGCTCATGAGGCCTCCTTGATTTTCAAAGTACTCGGCGTTGTCCGGGAGAAAAGTGCTCAATATCCTAGATAGAGCTACTGTAGTGATAGGTTTGGAAAATATTTTAACGCCATCTTCGTTACCCTTTGGACTATTTTGCAGATGAAAAGGAGGGAGGATACCTAAGTAATTTCAGTAGTGCTCATGAGGCCTCCTTGATTTTCAAAGTACTCGGCGTTGTCCGGGAGAAAAGTGCTCAATATCCTGGATAGAGCTACTGTAGTGATAGGTTTGGAAAATATTTTAACGCCATCTTCGTTACCCTTTGGACTATTTTGCAGATAAAAAGGAGGGAGGATACCTAAGTAATTTCATTAGTGCTTAGGAGGCCTCTTTGATCTTCAAAGTACTCGGCGTTGTCCGAGAGAAAAGTGCTCAATATCCTAGATAGAGCTACTGTAGTGATAGGTTTGGAAAATATTTTAACGCCATCTTCGTTACCCTTTGGACTATTTTGCAGATAAAAAAGAGGGAGGATACCTAAGTAATTTCAGTAGTGCTCAGGAGGCCTCCTTGATTTTCAAAGTACTCGGCGTTGTCCGGGAGAAAAGTGCTCAATATCCTAGATAGAGCTACTGTAGTGATAGGTTTGGAAAATATTTTAACGCCATCTTCGATCCCCTTTAGACTATTTTGCAGATAAAAAAGAGGGAGGATACCTAAGTAATTTCAGTAGTGCTCAGGAGGCCTCCTTGATTTTCAAAGTACTCGGCGTTGTCCGGGAGAAAAGTGCTCAATATCCTAGATAGAGCTACTGTAGTGATAGGTTTGGAAAATATTTTAACGCCATCTTCGATCCCTTTTAGACTATTTTGCAGATGAAAAGGAGGGAGGATACCTAAGTAATTTCAGTAGTGCTCATGAGGCCTCCTTGATTTTCAAAGTATTCGGCGTTGTCCGGGAGAAAAGCGCTCAATATCCTAGATAGAGCTAATGTAGTGATAGGTTTGGAAAATATTTTAACGCCATCTTCGTTCCCCTTTGGACTATTTTGCAGATGAAAAGGAGGGAGGATACCTAAGTATTTTCAGTAGTGCTCATGAGGCCTCCTTGATTTTCAAAGTACTCGGCGTTGTCCGGGAGACAAGCGCTCAATATCCTAGATAGAGCTACTGTAGTGATAGGTTTGGAAAATATTTTAACGCCATCTTCGTTACCCTTTAGACTATTTTGCTGATAAAAAGGAGGGAGGATACCTAAGTAATTTCATTAGTGCTTAGGAGGCCTCTTTGATCTTCAAAGTACTCGGCGTTGTCCGAGAGAAAAGTGCTCAATATCCTAGATAGAGCTACTGTAGTGATAGGTTTGGAAAATATTTTAACGCCATCTTCGTTACCCTTTGAACTATTTTGCAGATAAAAAGGAGGGACGATACCTAAGTAATTTCAGTAGTGCTCAGGAGGCCTCCTTGATTTTCAAAGTACTCGGCGTTGTCCGGGAGAAAAGTGCTCAATATCTTAGATAGAGCTACTGTAGTGATAGGTTTGGAAAATATTTTAACGCCATCTTCGTTACCCTTTAGACTATTTTGCAGATAAAAAAGAGGGAGGATACCTAAGTAATTTCAGTAGTGCTCAGAAGGCCTACTTGATTTTCAAAGTACTCGGCGTTGTCCGGGAGAAAAGTGCTCAATATCCTAGATAGAGCTACTGTAGTGATAGGTTTGGAAAATATTTTAACGCCATCTTCGTTACCCTTTGGACTATTTTGCAGATAAAAAGGAGGGAGGATACCTAAGTAATTTCATTAGTGCTTAGGAGGCCTCTTTGATCTTCAAAGTACTCGGCGTTGTCCGAGAGAAAAGTGCTCAATATCCTAGATACAGCTACTGTAGTGATAGGTTTGGAAAATATTTTAACGCCATCTTCGTTACCCTTTGGACTATTTTGCAGATAAAAAGGAGGGACGATACCTAAGTAATTTCAGTAGTGCTCAGGAGGCCTCCTTGATTTTCAAAGTACTCGGCGTTGTCCGAGAGAAAAGTGCCCAATATCCTAGATAGAGCTACTGTAGTCATAGGTTTGGAAAATATTTTAACGCCATCTTCGATCCCCTTTAGACTATTTTGCAGATAAAAAAGAGGGAGGATACCTAAGTAATTTCAGTAGTGCTCAGGAGGCCTCCTTGATTTTCAAAGTATTCGGCGTTGTCCGGGAGAAAAGCGCTCAATATCCTAGATAGAGCTACTGTAGTGATAGGTTTGGAAAATATTTTAACGCCATCTTCGTTCCCCTTTGGACTATTTTGCAGATGAAAAGGAGGGAGGATACCTAAGTAATTTCAGTAGTGCTCATGAGGCCTCCTTGATTTTCAAAGTACTCGGCGTTGTCCGGGAGAAAAGTGCTCAATATCCTAGATAGAGCTACTGTAGTGATAGGTTTGGAAAATATTTTAACGCCATCTTCGTTCCCCTTTGGACTATTTTGCAGATGAAAAGGAGGGAGGATACCTAAGTAATTTCAGTAGTGCCCAGAAGGCCTACTTGATTTTCAAAGTACTCGGCGTTGTCCGGGAGAAAAGTGCTCAATATCCTAGATAGAGCTACTGTAGTCATAGGTTTGGAAAATATTTTAACGCCATCTTCGTTACCCTTTGGACTATTTTGCAGATAAAAAGGTGGGAGGATACATAAGTAATTTCATTAGTGCTCAGGGGGCCTCCTTGATTTTCAAAGTACTCGGCGTTGTCCGGGAGAAAAGTGCTCAATATCCTAGATAGAGCTACTGTAGTGATAGGTTTGGAAAATATTTTAACGCCATCTTCGTTACCCTTTGAACTATTTTGCAGATAAAAAGGAGGGACGATACCTAAGTAATTTCAGTAGTGCTCAGGAGGCCTCCTTGATTTTCAAAGTACTCGGCGTTGTCCGGGAGAAAAGTGCTCAATATCTTAGATAGAGCTACTGTAGTGATAGGTTTGGAAAATATTTTAACGCCATCTTCGTTACCCTTTGGACTATTTTGCAGATAAAAAAGAGGGAGGATACCTAAGTAATTTCAGTAGTGCTCAGGAGGCCTCCTTGATTTTCAAAGTACTCGGCGTTGTCCGGGAGAAAAGTGCTCAATATCCTAGATAGAGCTACTGTAGTGATAGGTTTGGAAAATATTTTAACGCCATCTTCGATCCCCTTTAGACTATTTTGCAGATGAAAAGGAGGGAGGATACCTAAGTTATTTCAGTAGTGCTCAGGAGGCCTCCTTGATTTTCAAAGTATTCGGCGTTGTCCGGGAGACAAGCGCTCAATATCCTATATAGAGCTACTGTAGTGATAGGTTTGGAAAATATTTTAACGCCATCTTCGTTACACTTTGGACTATTTTGCAGATAAAAAAGAGGGAGGATACCTAAGTAATTTCAGTAGTGCTCAGGAGGCCTCCTTGATTTTCAAAGTACTCGGCGTTGTCCGGGAGAAAAGTGCTCAATATCCTAGATAGAGCTACTGTAGTGATAGGTTTGGAAAATATTTTAACGCCATCTTCGATCCCCTTTAGACTATTTTGCAGATAAAAAAGAGGGAGGATACCTAAGTAATTTCAGTAGTGCTCAGGAGGCCTCCTTGATTTTCAAAGTACTCGGCGTTGTCCGGGAGAAAAGTGCTCAATATCTTAGATAGAGCTACTGTAGTGATAGGTTTGGAAAATATTTTAACGCCATCTTCGATCCCTTTTAGACTATTTTGCAGATGAAAAGGAGGGAGGATACCTAAGTAATTTACGTAGTGCTCAGGAGGCCTCCTTGATTTTCAAAGTATTCGGCGTTGTCCGGGAGAAAAGCGCTCAATATCCTAGATAGAGCTACTGTAGTGATAGGTTTGGAAAATATTTTAACGCCATCTTCGTTCCCCTTTGGACTATTTTGCAGATGAAAAGGAGGGAGGATACCTAAGTAATTTCAGTAGTGCTCAGAAGGCCTACTTGATTTTCAAAGTACTCGGCGTTATCCGGGAGACAAGCGCTCAATATCCTAGATAGAGCTACTGTAGTGATAGGTTTGGAAAATATTTTAACGCCATCTTCGTTACCCTTTGGACTATTTTGCAGATAAAAAGGAGGGAGGATACCTAAGTAATTTCATTAGTGCTTAGGAGGCCTCTTTGATCTTCAAAGTACTCGGCGTTGTCCGAGAGAAAAGTGCTCAATATCCTAGATAGAGCTACTGTAGTGATAGGTTTGGAAAATATTTTAACGCCATCTTCGTTACCCTTTGAACTATTTTGCAGATAAAAAGGAGGGACGATACCTAAGTAATTTCAGTAGTGCTCAGGAGGCCTCCTTGATTTTCAAAGTACTCGGCGTTGTCCGGGAGAAAAGTGCTCAATATCCTAGATAGAGCTACTGTAGTGATAGGTTTGGAAAATATTTTAACGCCATCTTCGATCCCCTTTAGACTATTTTGCAGATAAAAAAGAGGGAGGATACCTAAGTAATTTCAGTAGTGCTCAGGAGGCCTCCTTGATTTTCAAAGTACTCGGCGTTGTCCGGGAGAAAAGTGCTCAATATCCTAGATAGAGCTACTGTAGTGATAGGTTTGGAAAATATTTTAACGCCATCTTAGATCCCTTTTAGACTATTTTGCAGATGAAAAGGAGGGAGGATACCTAAGAAATTTACGTAGTGCTCAGGAGGCCTCCTTGATTTTCAAAGTATTCGGCGTTGTCCGGGAGAAAAGTGCTCAATATCCTAGATAGAGCTACTGTAGTGATAGGTTTGGAAAATATTTTAACGCCATCTTCGTTCCCCTTTGGACTATTTTGCAGATGAAAAGGAGAGAGGATACCTAAGTAATTTCAGTAGTGCCCAGAAGGCCTACTTGATTTTCAAAGTACTCGGCGTTGTCCGGGAGAAAAGTGCTCAATATCCTAGATAGAGCTACTGTAGTGATAGGTTTGGAAAATATTTTAACGCCATCTTCGTTACCCTTTGGACTATTTTGCAGATAAAAAGGAGGGAGGATACATAAGTAATTTCATTAGTGCTCAGGGGGCCTCCTTGATTTTCAAAGTACTCGGCGTTGTCCGGGAGAAAAGTGCTCAATATCCTAGATAGAGCTACTGTAGTGATAGGTTTGGAAAATATTTTAACGCCATCTTCGTTACCCTTTGAACTATTTTGCAGATAAAAAGGAGGGACGATACCTAAGTAATTTCAGTAGTGCTCAGGAGGCCTCCTTGATTTTCAAAGTACTCGGCGTTGTCCGGGAGAAAAGTGCTCAATATCTTAGATAGAGCTACTGTAGTGATAGGTTTGGAAAATATTTTAACGCCATCTTCGTTACCCTTTGGACTATTTTGCAGATAAAAAAGAGGGAGGATACCTAAGTAATTTCAGTAGTGCTCAGGAGGCCTCCTTGATTTTCAAAGTACTCGGCGTTGTCCGGGAGAAAAGTGCTCAATATCCTAGATAGAGCTACTGTAGTGATAGGTTTGGAAAATATTTTAACGCCATCTTCGATCCCCTTTAGACTATTTTGCAGATGAAAAGGAGGGAGGATACCTAAGTTATTTCAGTAGTGCTCAGGAGGCCTCCTTGATTTTCAAAGTATTCGGCGTTGTCCGGGAGACAAGCGCTCAATATCCTAGATAGAGCTACTGTAGTGATAGGTTTGGAAAATATTTTAACGCCATCTTCGTTCCCCTTTGGACTATTTTGCAGATAAAAAGGAGGGAGGATACATAAGTAATTTCATTAGTGCTCAGGGGGCCTCCTTGATTTTCAAAGTACTCGGCGTTGTCCGGGAGAAAAGTGCTCAATATCCTAGATAGAGCTACTGTAGTGATAGGTTTGGAAAATATTTTAACGCCATCTTCGTTACCCTTTGAACTATTTTGCAGATAAAAAGGAGGGACGATACCTAAGTAATTTCAGTAGTGCTCAGGAGGCCTCCTTGATTTTCAAAGTACTCGGCGTTGTCCGGGAGAAAAGTGCTCAATATCTTAGATAGAGCTACTGTAGTGATAGGTTTGGAAAATATTTTAACGCCATCTTCGTTACCCTTTGGACTATTTTGCAGATAAAAAAGAGGGAGGATACCTAAGTAATTTCAGTAGTGCTCAGGAGGCCTCCTTGATTTTCAAAGTACTCGGCGTTGTCCGGGAGAAAAGTGCTCAATATCCTAGATAGAGCTACTGTAGTGATAGGTTTGGAAAATATTTTAACGCCATCTTCGATCCCCTTTAGACTATTTTGCAGATGAAAAGGAGGGAGGATACCTAAGTTATTTACGTAGTGCTCAGGAGGCCTCCTTGATTTTCAAAGTATTCGGCGTTGTCCGGGAGACAAGCGCTCAATATCCTAGATAGAGCTACTGTAGTGATAGGTTTGGAAAATATTTTAACGCCATCTTCGTTCCCCTTTGGACTATTTTGCAGATGAAAAGGAGGGAGGATACCTAAGTAATTTCAGTAGTGCTCAGGAGGCCTCCTTGATTTTCAAAGTACTCGGCGTTGTCCGGGAGAAAAGTGCTCAATATCCTAGATAGAGCTACTGCAGTGATAGGTTTGGAAAATATTTTAACGCCATCTTCGTTACCCTTTGAACTATTTTGCAGATAAAAAAGAAGGGACGATACCTAAGTAATTTCAGTAGTGCTCAGGAGGCCTCCTTGATTTTCAAAGTACTCGGCGTTGTCCGGGAGAAAAGTGCTCAATATCCTAGATAGAGCTACTGCAGTGATAGGTTTGGAAAATATTTTAACGCCATCTTCGTTCCCCTTCGGACTATTTTGCAGATGAAAAGGCGGGAAGATACCTAAGTAATTTACGTAGTGCTCATGAGGCCTCCTTGATTTTCAAAGTACTCGGCGTTGTCCGGGAGAAAAGTGCTCAATATCCTAGATAGAGCTACTGTAGTGATAGGTTTGGAAAATATTTTAACGCCATCTTCGTTCCCCTTTGGACTATTTTGCAGATGAAAAGGAGGGAGGATACCTAAGTAATTTCAGTAGTGCTCAGAAGGCCTACTTGATTTTCAAAGTACTCGGCGTTGTCCAGGAGAAAAGTGCTCAATATCCTAGATAGAGCTACTGTAGTGATAGGTTTGGAAAATATTTTAACGCCATCTTCGTTACCCTTTGGACTATTTTGCAGATAAAAAGGAGGGAGGATTCATAAGTAATTTCATTAGTGCTCAGGGGGCCTCCTTGATTTTCAAAGAACTCGGCGTTGTCCGGGAGAAAAGTGCTCAATATCCTAGATAGAGCTACTGTAGTGATAGGTTTGGAAAATATTTTAACGCCATCTTCGTTACCCTTTGAACTATTTTGCAGATAAAAAAGAGGGACGATACCAAAGTAATTTCAGTAGTGCTCAGGAGGCCTCCTTGATTTTCAAAGTACTCGGCGTTGTCCGGGAGAAAAGTACTCAATATCCTAGATAGAGCTACTGTAGTGATAGGTTTGGAAAATATTTTAACGCCATCTTCAATCCCTTTTAGACTTCTTTGCAGATGAAAAGGAGGGAGGATACCTAAGTTATTTACGTAGTGCTCAGGAGGGCTCCTTGATTTTTAAAGTATTCGGCGTTGTCCGGGAGACAAGCGCTCAATATCCTAGATAGAGCCACTGTAGTGATAGGTTTGGAAAATATTTTAACGCCATCTTCGTTCCCCTTTGGACTATTTTGCAGATGAAAAGGAGGGAGGATACCTAAGTAATTTCAGTAGTGCTCAGGAGGCCTCCTTGATTTTCAAAGTACTCGACGTTGTCCGGGAGAAAATTGCTCAATATCCTAGATAGAGCTTCTGCAGTGATAGGTTTGGAAAATATTTTAACGCCATCTTCGTTACCCTTTGAACTATTTTGCAGATAAAAAGGAGGGACGATACCTAAGTAATTTCAGTAGTGCTCAGGAGGCCTCCTTGATTTTCAAAGTACTTGGCGTTGTCCGGGAGAAAAGTGCTCAATATCCTAGATAGAGCTACTGTAGTGATAGGTTTGGAAAATATTTTAACGCCATCTTCGTTCCCCTTTGGACTATTTTGCAGATAAAAAAGAGGTATGATACCTAAGTAATTTCAGTAGTGCTCAGGAGGACTCCTATTTTTTCACAGTACTCGGCGTTGTCCGGGAGAAAAGTGCTCAATATCTTAGATAGAGCTACTGTAGTGATAGGTTTGGAAAATATTTTAACGCCATCTTCGTTCCAATTTGGACTATTTTGCAGATAAAAAGGAGGGAGGATACCTAAGTGATTTCAGTAGTGCTCAGGAGGCGTTCTCGATTTTGAAAGTACTAGGGCTGCGATAGGAACGTATGTAGCATTGCACCAGGGCAGCAATAGGTACGTATGTAGCATTTACACCATGGCAGCAATGGGTACTTATATAGTATATGCACCGGGGCGGCAATAGGTACGTATATAGTCTGCACACCACGGTGGCGATACATACGTATATAGTATGAATACCGGAGCGGAGATAAGTACCTATATAGAAAGCGCAGATAGAGGTGGTACTTTTTATAGAAATATGTCATACTATTGCCCTGGGCAACGTAGGAGAAATGGTGGGGAAGAAGCAGCCTTCCCAAAAAGCAAAATTAAAAAGAAGCGGTGAAATGGGGCGACCAGGGAAGAGAAAGGTAGAAAGATAAATAGACGGCTATAGAGGAGGGGGGGAATAGAAGTTTGAATATAAAGATGTTACACACGCGATTTCTCCTCAATTTTATGTTTTCATGACCCCGAGCAACGCCGGGTAGCCCCGCTAGTCTATTATATAAATCCCACCTGTCTGTATGTATGTATGTGTGTATGTATGTATGTATGTATGTAAAGCTTCTCCTCCGAAAGTACCCAACACACGGTCACACGGGTGACATCATTCCGACCGGCCAGCCCAGGCGCGTCTAATATCTCGGAACCGGAAAAAAAAATTGACTCTTCCGGGGTCGACTGAGCACTTTTCTCCAATGGGGGGTGGCTTTTAACTCCATTTTTCAACGTTATTTATACTAATTTGAGAAGAAAAATAATGCAAAGTCACGATAAACTAGATATGACGTCAGAGTAAGGGAGTGGCGGGTAGAAATTCACTCACACTACAACCATTTTTTTTCTTTCTTTCTTCTTCCCCTCTCACTCCCACACTTTCTTTCTTAATTATTAATAGACGCTAATATTTCTTCCCCCCTCCCTTCCTCACTATGGCCGTTCTGTTATCCTGATATAATACTCCCAGGCATTACCTCCTCCTCTCAGGCCAAATGGGGGGAGGGGGGGGGGGAATGTCGGCATTCACCGATGTGAGCGCCACAGGCCAAATCTGCGGAGGGGGAATGTCGGCATTCGGCGGTGGGGTGCCTCAGGCCAAATCTGGGGAGGGGGAATGTCGGCATTCGCCGGTATGAGCGCCCTAGGCGAAATCTGGGGAGGAGGAATGTCGGCATTCGCCGGTATGAGCGCCTCAGGCCAAATCTGGGGAGGGGGAATGTCGGCATTCGCCGGTATGAGCGCCTCAGGCCAAATCTGGGGAAGAGGAATGTCGGCATTCGCCGGTATGAGCGCCTCAGGCCAAATCTGGGGAGGGGGAATGTCGGCATTCACCGGTATGAGCGCCTCAGGCCAAATCTGGGGAGGAGGAATGTCGGCATTCGCCGGTATGAGCGCCTCAGGCCAAATCTGGGGAGGGGGAATGTCGGCATTCGCCGGTATGAGCGCCTCAGGCCAAATCTGGGGAGGCGGAATGTCGGCATTCGCCGGTATGAGCGCCTCAGGCCAAATCTGGGGAGGAGGAATGTCGGCATTCGCCGCTCAAATCTGGGGAGGGGGAGTGTCGGTATTCGCCGGATGAGCGACTCAGGCGAAACTTGGGGAGGTGGAGTGTCAGCATTCGCCGGTGTGAACGCCCCAGGTGAAATTCAGGGGAGGGGGAGGAGTATAAGTAATCGTCGGTGAGATCCCGACCGAGGGTATTAGCCTGTACTTTAGGGGAGATGAAATTCCCAAAAGGAAAAGGGATTAAAAAATAAAATGATAATCTGATTTTTGATTCGACAGTGTAAAACCGACACCTATCGGATAATACACTTGATCTCAAGGCAAATTGCCGAGAACAGATACTACACTTTGATCTTAGCCAAAAGGCTGAGAAAGGATCCGAAATTGAAATTTTTGGAGAGATTTCTATCAGTATTTATAACGAATCTACGACAGCACAGCGGTCTATCTACTTATACACTGTTTAAATTACATTAATAAATTAACAAGTAATAATAACTAGGATTTTCTTTCAACAAACATTGTATAATACTATTTAACAACTTATTACATGAATTTTGAATATCAAAAAATAATTTTAGACTCCCCCAGGCCGTTTTTCTCTAATTCAACATAGCTTTTAGACGCCATTTTTTTTTAACCGAAAATTACATTAATTCACTTCTTTTGGCTAAGATCAAGGTGTAGTATCTGTTCCGATGGATACTGCACTCCATAGATTGGTATCGTCTTGGCCTTCGGGGCTTCATTCCGCCGGTCTATGGGTCTGTCCTGTGCAGTTCTAGGAGGTCCACACTCCCAGGCTTTGTCTCCCCTCTTTGGGGAGGAGTAAGTTTATTGCTTACTGAGGCGCCTCTACCAGGGGAATCCCGACGGGGCGGCCCAGGCAATTTTTAATGGCCAGATTGCTAACCTTCTCGGGCGCTAGCTTTACAAGTCCAACTTGAATTTATTTGTTAGAGAATAGCTAAGGAAGAGCGATAACTCACGTTTAAAAACACAATTTAGGTTTTTAAAACAAGGTTAGAGAATATACATAACATATAAAAGCGTATTCTTATGTAAAATTCACATCTTCGTTCCCCTTTGGACTATTTTGCAGATGAAAAGGAGGGAGGATACCTAAGTAATTTCAGTAGTGCTCATGAGGCCCCCTTGATTTTCAAAGTACTCGGCGTTGTCCGGGAGAAAAGTGCTCAATATCCTAGATAGATAGAGCTACTGTAGTGATAGGTTTGGAAAATATTTTAACGCCATCTTCGTTCCCCTTTGGACTATTTTGCAGATGAAAAGGAGGGAGGATACCTAAGTAATTTCAGTAGTGCTCAGAGGGCCTCCTTGATTTTCAAAGTACTCGGCGTTGTCCGGGAGAAAAGTGCTCAATATCCTAGATAGAGCTACTGTAGTCATAGGTTTGGAAAATATTTTAACGCCATCTTCGTTACCCTTTGGACTATTTTGCAGATGAAAAGGAGGGAGGATACCTAAGTAATTTCAGTAGTGCTCAGAGGGCCTCCTTGATTTTAAAAGTACTCGGCGTTGTCTGGGAGAAAAGTGCTCAATATCCTAGATAGAGCTACTGTAGTGATAGGTTTGGAAAATATTTTAACGCCATCTTCGTTACCCTTTGGACTATTTTGCAGATAAAAACGAGGGAGGATACCTAAGTAATTTCAGTAGTGCTCAGGAGGCCTCCTTTATTTTCAAAGTACTCGGCGTTGTCCGGGAGAAAAGTGCTCAATATCCTAGATAGAGCTACTGTAGTGATAGGTTTGGAAAATATTTTAACGCCATCTTCGTTCCCCTTTGGACTATTTTGCAGATGAAAAGGAGGGAGGATACCTAAGTAATTTACGTAGTGCTCAGGAGGCCTCCTTGATTTTCAAAGTACTCGGCGTTGTCCGGGAGAAAAGTGCTCAATATCCTAGATAGAGCTAATGTAGTTATTGGTTTGGAAAATATTTTAACGCCATCTTCGTTCCCCTTTGGACTATTTTGCAGATGAAAAGGAGGGAGGATACCTAAGTAATTTACGTAGTGCTCAGGAGGCCTCCTTGATTTTCAAAGTACTCGGCGTTGTCCGGGAGAAAAGTGCTCAATATCCTAGATAGAGCTACTGTAGTGATAGGTTTGGAAAATATTTTAACGCCATCTTCGTTCCCCTTTGGACTATTTTGCAGATGAAAAGGAGGGAGGATACCTAAGTAATTTCAGTAGTGCTCAGAGGGCCTCCTTGATTTTCAAAGTACTCGGCGTTGTCCGGGAGAAAAGTGCTCAATATCCTAGATAGAGCTACTGTAGTGATAGGTTTGGAAAATATTTTAACGCCATCTTCGTTACCCTTTGGACTATTTTGCAGATAAAAACGAGGGAGGATACCTAAGTAATTTCAGTAGTGCTCAGGAGGCCTCCTTGATTTTCAAAGTACTCGGCGTTGTCCGAGAGAAAAGTGCTCAATATCCTAGATAGAGCTACTGTAGTGATAGGTTTGGAAAATATTTTAACGCCATCTTCGTTCCCCTTTGGACTATTTTGCAGATGAAAAGGAGGGAGGATACCTAAGTAATTTACGTAGTGCTCAGGAGGCCTCCTTGATTATCAAAGTACTCGGCGTTGTCCGGGAGAAAAGTGCTCAATATCCTAGATAGAGCTACTGTAGTGATAGGTTTGGAAAATATTTTAATGCCATCTTCGTTCCCCTTTGGACTATTTTGCAGATGAAAAGGAGGGAGGATACCTAAGTAATTTACGTAGTGCTCAGGAGGCCTCCTTGATTTTCAAAGTACTCGGCGTTGTCCGGGAGAAAAGTGCTCAATATCCTAGATAGAGCTACTGTAGTGATAGGTTTGGAAAATATTTTAACGCCATCTTCGTTCCCCTTTGGACTATTTTGCAGATGAAAAGGAGGGAGGATACCTAAGTGATTTCAGTAGTGCTCAGGAGACCTCCTTGATTTTTAAAGTACTCGGCGTTGTCCGGGAGAAAAGTGCTCAATGTCCTAGATAGAGCTACTGTAGTGATAGGTTTGGAAAATATTTTAACGCCATCTTCGGTCCCCTTTGGACTATTTTGCAGATGAAAAGGAGGGAGGATACCTAAGTAATTTCAGTAGTGCTCAGAGGGCCTCCTTGATTTTCAAAGTACTCGGCGTTGTCCGGGAGTAAAGTGCTCAATATCCTAGATAGAGCTACTGTAGTCATAGGTTTGGAAAATATTTTAACGCCATCTTCGTTACCCTTTGGACTATTTTGCAGATGAAAAGGAGGGAGGATACCTAAGTAATTTCAGTAGTGCTCAGAGGGCTTCCTTGATTTTAAAAGTACTCGACGTTGTCCGGGAGAAAAGTGCTCAATATCCTAGATAGAGCTACTGTAGTGATAGGTTTGGAAAATATTTTAACGCCATCTTCGTTACCCTTTGGACTATTTTGCAGATAAAAACGAGGGAGGATACCTAAGTAATTTCAGTAGTGCTCAGGAGGCCTCCTTGATTTTCAAAGTACTCGGCGTTGTCCGGGAGAAAAGTGCTCAATATCCTAGATAGAGCTACTGTAGTCATAGGTTTGGAAAATATTTTAACGCCATCTTCGTTCCCCTTTGGACTATTTTGCAGATGAAAAGGAGGGAGGATTCCTAAGTAATTTACGTAGTGCTCAGGAGGCCTCCTTGATTTTCAAAGTACTCGGCGTTGTCCGGGAGAAAAGTGCTCGATATCCTAGATAGAGCTACTGTAGTCATAGGTTTGGAAAATATTTTAACGCCATCTTCGGTCCCCTTTGGACTATTTTGCAGATGAAAAGGAGGGAGGATACCTAAGTAATTTCAGTAGTGCTCAGGAGGCCTCCTTGATTTTCAAAGTACTCGGCGTTGTCCGGGAGAAAAGTGCTCAATATCCTAGATAGAGCTACTGTAGTCATAGGTTTGGAAAATATTTTAACGCCATCTTCGTTACCCTTTGGACTATTTTGCAGATAAAAAGGAGGGAGGATACCTAAGTAATTTACGTAGTGCTCAGGAGGCCTCCTTGATTTTCAAAGTACTCGGCGTTGTCCGGAAGAAAAGTGCTCAATATCCATAATAGAGCTACTGTAGTGATAGGTTTTGAAATTTTTTAAATGCCATCTTCATTCCCCTTTGGACTATTTGGCAGATGAAAAGAAGGGTGGATACCTAAGTAATTTCAGTAGTGCTCAGGAGGCTTCCTTGATTATCAAAGTACTCGGCGTTGTCCGGGAGAAAAGTGCTCAATGTCCTAGATAGAGCTACTGTAGTGATAGGTTTGGAAAATATTTTAACGCACTCTTCTGTTCCACTTTGGACTATTTGGCAGATCAGAAGGAGACAGGATACCTAAAGGAATTCAGTAGTGCTCAGGAGGCCTCTTTGATTTTAAAAGTACTCGGAGTTGTTTGGGAGAAAATTGCTCAATGTCCTAGATAGAGCTACTGTAGTGATAGGTTTGGATAATATTTTAACAGCATCTACGCTGAAAAGGATGGGGGAATCCATAAGAGTGATTTCAGTAGTGCTCAGGAGGCCTCCTTGATTTTCAAATCACTTGGCGTTGTCCGGGAGAAAATTGCTCAATGTCCTAGATAGAGTTACTGTAGTGATAGGTTTGGATAATATTTTAACAGAATCTATTTTGCAGATGAAAAGGAGAGGGGGTCAGTAAGAGTGACTTCTGCGGTATTGCACTCGGGGAGGTCTTCTGCGGTATAGGAACCTGAGGCTTCTGCAGTATGGCACCAGGGGAGTGCTTCTGCGGGATAGAAGCTTGAGGCTTCTGCGGTATGGCAGCAGGGGTGCTATTGCGGTATAGAAACCGGGGGGGTGCTTCTGCGATATAAGAACCTCGGGTTTCTGCACTATGGCACCCGGGGAGTGCTTCTGCGGTATGGCACCCGAGGGGTGCTTCTGTGGTATAGAAACCAGGGGGTTCTTCTGCAATATAGCAACCAGGGGGCTACTTCTGTGGTATATCAACCGGAGGGTGGTTCTGCAATAGGGAACCATGAGGTGGTATGGCACCCAGGGGGTGCTTCTGCCGTATGGCATTTACGGCGGGTGCTTCTGCGGTATAGAATCACAAGGCTGTTCGGCGTTGTCCAGGAGAAAAGTGCTCAATATCCTAGATAGAGCTACTGTAGTGATAGGTTTTGAAAATATTTTAACGCCATTTTCTGTTCCACTTTGGAAAATTTTGCAGATGAAAAGGAGGGAGGATACCTAAGTGATTTTAGTAGTGCTCAGGAGGCTTTCTTAATTGTCAAAGTACTCTACATTGTCCGGGATAAAAGTGCTCAATGTCCTAGATAGAGCTACTATAGTGATAGGGTTGGATAATATTTTAACAGCATCTACGCTGAAAAGGATATGGAATCGATAAGAGTGATTTACGTAGTGCTCAGAAGGCCTCCTTGACTTTCAAAGTATTCGGCGTTGTCCGGGAGAAAAGTGTACAATATCCTAGATAGCGCTACTGTAGTGACAGGTTTGGAAAATATTTTAACGCTATCTTTGTTCCCCTTTGGACTATTTTGCAGATGAAAAAGAAGGGAGGATACCTAAATGATTTCAGTAGTTCTCAGGAGGCTTCCTTGATTTTCAAATGACTCGGCGTTGTCCGGGAGAAAAGTGCTCAATGTCCTAGATAGAGCTACTGTAGTGATAGGTTTGGATAATATTTTAACAGCATCTACGCTGAAAAGGATAGGGGAAATCGATAAGAGTAATTTCAGTAGTCCTCAGGAGGCCCCTTGATTTTTAAATTACTCGGCGTTGTCCGGGAGAAAAGTGCTGAATATCCTAGATAGAGCTACTGTAGTGATAGGTTTGGTAAATATTTTAACACCATCTTCGTTACTCTTTGGACTATTTTGCAGATGAAAAGGAGGGAGATTACCTAAGTGATTTCAGTAGTGCTCAGGAGGCCTCCTTTATTTTCAAAGTACTCGGCATTGTCTGGGAGAAAAGTGCGCAATATCGTAGATAGAGCTACTGTAGTGATAGGTTTGGAAAATATTTTAACACCATCTTCGTTCCCCTTTGGACTATTTTGCAGATGAAAAGGAGTGGGGGGCAGTAAGGGTTATTTCAGTAGTAGCTTCTGCGGTATTGAACCTGGGGAGTGCTACTGCGGTATAGGAACCTGCGGCTTCTGCGGTAGGGGACCAGAGGAGTGCTTCTGCGGTATAGGAACTTGAGGCTTCTGCAGTATGGCAGGTGGGGGAGGGGTGCTTCTGCGGTATAGAAACCTGAGGTATTTGCGGTATGGCACCCAGGGTGTGCTTCTGCGGTATGGCACCCGGGGGGTGCTTCTGCGGTATAGAAACCGGGGGGGGTGCTTCTGCAGTATAGCAACAGGTGGGTACTTCTGTGGTATAGCAACCGGAGGGTGGTGCTTCTGCGGTATAGGATCCTGAGGCTTCAGCGGTATGGCACTCAGGGGGTTCTTCTGCGGTATAGGGGTGTGCTTCTATGGTATAGCACCCGGGGGGTTGCTTCTGCAGTATAGGAACTTGAAGCTTCTGCGGTATAGCAGCTAAAGGTAGGGTGCTTCTGCGGTATAGGACCACGAGGTTTATGCGGTATAGCACCTGGTGGGGGTGCTTCCTCAGTATAGGACCACGAGGCTTCTGCAGTATAGCAACCGGGGGAGGGGGGGTTTCTCTGGTATAGCAACGGGGGGGGAGGGGGTGCTTCTGTTTGTATGGCACTCGGGGGGTGTTTTTGCAGAATAGGAACCTGAGGCTTCTGCGGTATGGCAACCAGGAGGCTGCTTCTGTGGTATGGCAGCCTGGGGGTGCTTCTGCAGTATGGCACCCAGGGGGTTGCTTCTGCGGTATGGCACCCAGGGGGGTGCTTCTGCAGTATAGAATTACGATGCTTCTGCGGTATAGCAACCAGGGGTTGGGTGCTTCTGCGGTATAGGACCACGAGGCTTCTGCGGTATAGTATTCGCACTGGGCCGGTGATAGATGCGTATTTCGCATTCGCACTTGGGCTGCGATAGGTACGTAAGTATCATTCACACTGGGGCAGCGATAGGTACGTATATAGCATGCATACCGGGGCGGCAATAGGTACTTTTATAGTATATGCACCGGGGCGGCAATAGGTACGTATATAGTATGTGCACTGGGGCGACAGTAGGTACGTATATAGTCTGCGCACCATTGTGGCGATACATACGTATATAGTATGAATATCGGAGCGGAGATAAGTACCTATATAGAAAGCGCAGATAGAGGTGGTACTTTTTATAGAAATATGTCATACTATTGCCCTGGAAAACGTAGGAGAAATGGTGGGGAAGAAGCAGCTTTCGCAAAATGCAAAATGAGAAAGTAGCGGTGAAATGGGGCGACCAGGGAAGAGAAAGGTAGAAAGATAAAGAGACGGCTATAGAGGAGGGGGGAAATAGAAGTTTGAATATAAAGATGTTACACACGCGATTTCTCTTCAATTATATGTTTTTATGACCCCGAGCAACGCCGGGTAGCCCCGCTAGTCTCTTATATAAAGGGCAGTTGTCTATATGTATGTATGTATGTATGTATGTATGTATGTCTGTATGTGAAGCTTCTCCTCAAAAACTAAGCGGCGACATGTCAAAAAGTTTATATCTTCAGCACCGTACATATCCTGGGATCATAATATCTCACAATCGCAAATAACGATTCACTCGCTGACAGTCAACCGGACCACTTTCCGACAAAAGGTAGCAGTTTTTTCGTATTTTCCACGACATTTTACACGTTAATATGTAGTGAATTCGAAATAATCTAATGTATTTATGTACTAATCCGATAAAAAT
The DNA here is from genome assembly GCA_963556195.1 of Sepiola atlantica. NCBI lineage: Eukaryota > Metazoa > Mollusca > Cephalopoda > Sepiida > Sepiolidae > Sepiola > Sepiola atlantica. The sequence continues at coordinate 89,646,105 of OY744530.1, forward strand.
GCAAAGTCATTGTAAACATCCCATAATCCCTTGCCGGATGTACCCGGTCTTGCCCTAAATTGTGTCCGGTTCTATCAGATCATCCAATAACTTCTGTCCGGTTGCATCAATAACAACATAGGAATCCTACGTTAAGAGTGTGTAGTGAAACAAGGGTTGCTCAATCACATCCGCACCTGTCCCATAATCCCTTGCCGGATGTACCCGGTCTTGCTCTAAATTGTGTCCGGTTATATCAGGTCATCATGACGTCAGAGAGTGGCAGTTTTTTTTCCCTCACACACTTTCTTTCATAATTATTAATAGACGCTAATATTTCCCCCCTCCCTCCCTGTGGCTGTTCTGTTATCATGATAGGGGTTACGGTATTCGCCGGTGTGAGCATTACCTCCTCCTTTCTTGAGAAGTGTTGAGGTAGGGTAGTATCGGTTCCGTTGTCATGATGCACTGATCCCATGCATTATCTCCTCCTTTTTTGAGAAATGTTGAGGTAGGGTCGTATCGGTTCCGTTGTCATGATGCCCTCATCCCATGCATTATCTCCTTTTTTTAGAAGTGTTGAGGTAGGGTCGTATCGGTTCCGTTGTCATGATGCACTATTCCCATGCATGATCTCCTCCTTTTTTGAGAAGTGTTGAGGTAGGGTCGTATCGGTTCCGTTGTCATGATGCACTATTCCCATGCATGATCTCCTCCTTTTTTGAGAAGTGTTGAGGTAGGGTAGTATCGGTTCCGTTGTCATGATGCACTCATCCCATGCATTATCTCCTCCTTTTTTGAGAAGTGTTGAGGTAGGGTCGTATCGGTTCCGTTGTCATGATGCACTCATCCCATGCATTATCTCCTCCTTTTTTTAGAAGTGTTGAGGTAGGGTCGTATCGGTTCCGTTGTCATGATGCACTCATCCCATGCATTATCTCCTCCTTTTTTGAGAAGTGTTGAGGTAGGGTAGTATCGGTTCCGTTGTTATGATGCACTCATCCCATGCATTATCTCCTCCTTTTTTGAGAAGTGTTGAGGTAGGGTCGGTTTCGTTGTCATGATGCCCTCATCCCATGCATTATCTCCTCCTTTTTTGAGAAGTGTAGAGGTAGGGTCGTATCGGTTCCGTTGTCATGATGCACTCATCCCATGCATTATCTCCTCCTTTTTTGAGAAGTGTTGAGCTAGTATCGGTTTCGTTGTCATAGTGCCCTCATCCCATGCATTATCTCCGCCTTTTTTGAGAAGTGTAGAGGTAGGGTCGTATCAGTTCCGTTGTCATGATGCACTCATCCCATGCATTATCTCCTCCTTTTTTGAGAAGTGTTGAGGTAGTATCGGTTTCGTTGTCATAGTGCCCTCATCCCATGCATTATCTCCTCCTTTTTTTAGAACTGTTGAGGAAGGGTCGTATCGGTTCCGTTGTCATGATGAACTATTCCCATGCATTATCTCCTCCTTTTTTGAGAAGTGTTGAGGTAGGGTCGTATCGGGTCCGTTGTCATGATGCACTCATCCCATGCATTATCTCCTCCTTTTTTGAGAAGTGTAGAGGTAGGTTCGTATCGGGAAAATTTTAGGGGTCAGGACAAACTTTTTAGGGGTCAGGCCAAATTTTTTTCTTTTTTTTGGTTTTGAACTGAAAATATTTCTCATGGTTGGGGGAGAGTGAAAAATTAGGGGGCTGGAGAGATTTTGGGGTCGGGGAAAATTTTAGGGGTCAGGACGAACTTTTTAGGGGTCAGGCCAAATTTTTTTGTTTTTTTTGTTTTGAAGTCAAAATATATCTCATGGTTGGGGGAAAGTGAAAAATTAGGGGGCTGGAGAGATTTAGGGGTCGGGGAAAATTTTAGGGGTCAGGACGAACTTTTTAGGGGTCAGGCCAAATTTTTTTTTTTTGTTTGTTTTTTTTTTGTTTTGAAGTCAAAATATTTCTCAGGGTAGGGGGAGAGTGAAAAATTAGGGGGCTGGAGAGATTATGGGGTCGGGGAAAATTTTAGGGGTCAGGACGAACTTTTTAGGGGTCAGGCCAAATTTTTTTTTTTTTTTTTTTGTTTTGAAGTCAAATTATTTCTCATGGTTTGAGGAGAGTGAAAAATTAGGGGCTGGAGAGATTTAGGGGTCGGGGAAAATTTTAGGGGTCAGGACGAACTTTTTAGGGGTCAGGCCAAATTTTTTTGTTTTTCTTTGTTTTGAAGTCAAAATATATCTCATGGTTGGGGGAGAGTGAACAATTAGGGGGCTGGAGAGATTTAGGGGTCGGGGAAAATTTTAGGGGTCAGGCGGCACTTTTTAGGGGTCAGGCCAAATTTTTTTGTTTTTTTTTGTTTTGAAGTCAAAATATATCTCATGGTTGGGGGAGAGTGAAAAATTAGGGGCTGGAGAGATTTAGGGGTCGGGGAAAATTTTAGGGGTCAGGACGAACTTTTTAGGGGTCAGGCCAAATTTTTTTGTTTTTTTTTGTTTTGAAGTCAAAATATATCTCATGGTTGGGGGAGAGTGAACAATTAGGGGGCTGGAGAGATTTAGGGGTCGGGGAAAATTTTAGGGGTCAGGCGGCACTTTTTAGGGGTCAGGCCAAATTTTTTTGTTTTTTTTTGTTTTGAAGTCAAAATATATCTCATGGTTGGGGGAGAGTGAAAAATTAGGGGCTGGAGAGATTTAGGGGTCGGGGAAAATTTTAGGGGTCAGGACGAACTTTTTAGGGGTCAGGCCAAATTTTTTTTTTTTTTTTTTTTTTTTTGTTTTGAAGTCAAAATATTTCTCAGGGTTGAGGGAGAGTGAAAAATTAGGGGGCTAGAGAGATTTAGGGGTCGGGGAAAATTTTAGGGGTCAGGACGAACTTTTTAGGGGTCCGGCCAAATTTTTTTTTGTTTTTTGTTTTTTTTTGTTTTGATTTCAAAATATTTCTCAGGGTTGGGGGAGAGTGAAAACTTAGGGGGCTGGAAAGATTTAGCGGTCGGGGAAAATTTTAGGGGTCAGGACGAACTTTTTAGGGGTCAGGCCAAATTTTTTTGTTTTTTTTGTTTTTTTTGTTTTGAAGTCAAAATATTTCTCAGGGTTGGGAGAGAGTGAAAAATTAGGGGGCTGGAGAGATTTAGGGGTCGGGGAAAATTTTAGGGGTCAGTACGAGCTTTTTAGGGGTCAGGCCAAATTTTTTTGTTTTTTTTTGTTTTTTTTTTTGTTTTGAAGTCAAAATATTTCTCAGGGTTGGGGGAGAGTGAAAAATTAGGGGGCTGGAGAGATTCAGGGGTCGGGAAAATTTTATGGGTCAGGACGAACTTTTTAGGGGTCAGGCCAAATTTTTTTGTTTTTTTTTTGTTTTGAAGTCAAATTATTTCTCATGGTTGGAGGAGAGTGAAAAATTAGGGGGCTGGAGAGATTTAGGGGTCGGGGAAAATTTTAGGGGTCAGGACGAACTTTTTAGGGGTCAGGCCAAATTTTTTTGTTTTTTTTTGTTTTGAAGTCAAAATATTTCTCAGGGTTGGAGGAGAGTGAAAAATTAGGGGGCTAGAGAGATTTAGGGGTCGGGGAAAATTTTAGGGGTCAGGACGAACTATTTAGGGGTCAGGCCAAATTTTTTTGTTTTTTTTTGTTTTGAAGTCAAAATATATATCATGGTTGGGGGAGAGTGAACAATTAGGGGGCTGGAGAGATTTAGGGGTCGGGGAAAATTTTAGGGGTCAGGCGGCACTTTTTAGGGGTCAGGCCAAATTTTATTTGTTTTTTTTTGTTTTGAAGTCAAAATATTTCTCAGGGTTGGGGGAGAGTGAAACATAAGGGGGCTGGAGAGATTTAGGAGTCGGGGAAAATTTTAGGGGTCAGGACGAACTTTTTAGGGGTCAGGCCAAATTTTTTTGTTTTTTTTTGTTTTTTTTTCTTTTGAAGTCAAAATATTTCTCAGGGTTGGGGAGAGTGAACAATTAGGGGGCTGGAGAGATTTAGGGGTCGGGGAAAATTTTAGGGGTCAGGACGAACTTTTTAGGGGTCAGGCCAAATTTTTTTGTTTTTTTTTTGTTTTGAAGTCAAAATATTTCTCAGGGTTGGAGGAGAGTGAAAAATTAGGGGGCTGGAGAGATTTAGGGGTCGGGGAAAATTTTAGGGGTAAGGACGAACTTTTTAGGGGTCAGGCCAAATTTTTTTGTTTTTTTTTTGTTTTTTTTTGTTTTGAAGTCAAAATATTTCTCAGTTTGGGGGAGAGTGAAAAATTAGGGGGCTGGAGAGATTTAGGGGTCGGGAAAATTTTAGGGGTCAGGACGAACTTTTTAGGGGTCAGGCCAAATTTTTTTGTTTTTTTTTTAGTTTTGAAGTCAAATTATTTCTCATGGTTGGAGGAGAGTTAAAAATTAGGGGTCTGGAGAGATTTAGGGGTCGGGGAAAATTTTAGGGGTCAGGACGCACTTTTTAGGGGTCCGGCCAAATTTTTTTGTTTTTTTTTGTTTTGAAGTCAAAATATTTCTCAGGGTTGGGGGAGAGTGAAAAATTAGTGGGCTGGAGAGATTTAGGGGTCGGGGAAAATTTTAGGGGTCAGGACGAACTTTTTAGGGGTCAGGCCAAATTTTTTTGTTTTTTTTTGTTTTGAAGTCAAAATATTTCTCAGGGTTGGGGGAGAGTGAAAAATTAGGGGGCTGGAGAGATTTAGGGGTCGGGGAAAATTTTAGGGGTCAGGACGAACTTTTTAGGGGTCAGGCCAATTTTTTTTGTTTTCTTTTGTTTTTTTTTGTTTTGAAGTCAAAATATATCTCATGGTTGGGGGAGAGTGAAAAATTAGGGGGCTGGAGAGATTTAGGGGTCTGGGAAAATTTTAGGGGTCAGGACTAACTTTTTAGGGGTCAGGCCAAATTTTTTTGTTTTTTTTTTTGTTTTGAAGTCAAAATATATCTCATGGTTGGGGGAGAGTGAAAAATTAGGGGGCTGGAGAGATTTTGGGGTCGGGGACAATTTTAGGGGTCAGGACGAACTTTTAAGGGGTCAGGCCAAATTTTTTTTGTTTTTTTTTGTTTTGAAGTCAAAATATTTCTCATGGTTGGGGGAGAGTGAAAAATTAGGGGGCTAGAGAGATTTAGGGGTCGGGGAAAATTTTAGGGGTCAGGCGGAACTTTTTAGGGGTCAGGCCAAATTTTTTTGTTTTTTTTGGTTTTGAACTCAAAATATTTCTCAGGGTTGGGGGAGAGTGAACAATTAGGGGGCTGGAGAGATTGAGTGGTCGGGGAAAATTTTAGGGGTCAGGCGGAACTTTTTAGGGGTCAGGCCAAATTTTTTTCTTTTTTTTGGTTTTGAACTGAAAATATTTCTCAGGGTTGGGGGAGAGTGAAAAATTAGGGGGCTGGAGAGATTGAAGGGTCGGGGAAAATTTTAGGGGTCAGGACGCACTTTTTAGGGGTCAGGCCAAATTTTTTTGTTTTTTTTTGTTTTGAAGTCAAAATATTTCTCATGGTTGGGGGAGAGTGAAAAATTAGGGGGCTGGAGAGATTTAGGGGTCGGGGAAAATTTTAGGGGTCAGGCCGAACTTTTTAGGGTCTGCCCAAATTTAGGGGCGGCGATATGTACGTATTTAGCTTCCACACCGGGGCGGCGATAGGTACTTATTTAGCATTCAGCGGTGGTGATAGGTACTTATATAGCATGTGCACATGGGCGGTAATAAGTACGTATATAGTATGCACACCGGGGCAGTGATAGGTATGTATTTAGCATGCGCACTGAGGCAGCGATCGGTTCATATGTAGCACGCGCACCGGGGCGGCGATAGGTACGTATATAGCACGCGCACAGGGGCCGCGAAAGGTACATATTTAAAATTCACACTGGGCGGCGAAAGGTACATATTTAAAATTCACACCGGGGCGACGATAGGTACGTATTTAGCATTCACGCCGGGGCGGCGATAGGTATGTATTTAGCATTCACACCGGAGCAGCGATAGGTATGTATTTAGCATTCGCCCCGGGGCAGCAATAGGTACGTATTTAGAATTCACACCGGGGCGGCGATAGGTATGTATTTAGCATTCGCACCGGGGCGGCGATATGTATGTATTTAGCTTCCACACCAGGGCGGCGATAGGTACGTATTCAGAATTCAGGGGTGGCGATAGCTACGTATATAGCATGTACACATGGGCAGCAATAAGTACGTACATAGCATGCGCTCTGCGGCGGCGATCAGTACATATATTGCACGCGCACCGGGGCGGCAAAAGGTATGTATTTCGCATTCGCACTGGGGCGGCTATAGGTACGTATTTAGCATTCGCACTGGGGCGGCTATAGGTACGTATTTAGCATTCGCACTCGGGCGGCTATAGGTACGTATTTAGCATTCGCACTGGGCCGGCGATAGGTACGTATTTAGCATTCACACCAAAGCGGCAATATGTACATATTAATTATTCGCACTAGGGCAGCGATAGGTACTTATGTAGCATGCACACCGGGGTGCAATTGGTATGTCTTTAGTATTCGCACTAGGGCAGCGATAGGTACTTATGTAGCATGCACACCGGGGCGCAATAGGTATGTATTTAGCATTCACACCGGGGCAACGATAGGAACTATTTAGCATTCGCAACGGGGCGGCGATAGGTACTTAAATAGTATATGCACCGGGGCGGCGATAGGTACGTATATAGTATGTGCACTGGGGTGATGATAGATACGTATATAGTATGAACACCGGGGTGGAGATAAGTACCTATATAGAAGGCGCAGATAGAGGTGTTACTTTTTATAGAAATATGTCATACTATTACCCTGGGCAATAGGAGAAATGGTTGGGAAGAAACAGCTTTTGCAAAAGGCAAAATTAGAAAGTAGCGGCGAAATGGGGCGACCAGGAAAGAGAAAGGTAGCAGATAAAGAGACGGCTATAGAGAGAGGGGCGGACATAGAAGTTTGAATATAAAGATGTTACACACACGATCTTTCTTCAAATATATGTTTTTATGACCCCGAGCAACGCCGGGTAGCCCCGCTAGTCCTAGGATAAAGCAAAGTTCCGCTATCGACACCATGACGCTTGTCCCCCCTTTATGGGTTAGTGTATCATAATTTTACTTACAGTCTGTAGTGATTACTCGCGGACGTGTCGGTCTGGGCGTCAGGCTCATAATTCTTGTCCGAATCTACGAACTGCGTGGAAACCATACGACCACATAAAACCACGACCCTGCACTGATGGAGGTGCAAGCCCGATACGACGTCGTATAAACCACTTTAATATGTTATTCAAAGCATTCACACACACACACACACATATATATATATATATATATATATATATATATATATATATATACATATATATATATATATGTGTGTGTGTGTGTGTGTGTGTGTGTGTAATAGAACATCCAACACGAGTTAACGAGCTAAAAAATCGCAACCCGAGGAAATGTGTAGATATTTAAATGCTGATTAACTCGTGTTAGCTGTTCTAATATATATATATATATATATATATATATATATATATATATATATATATATATATATATATATATATATATATATATATAGGTAATAAATATTTAATAATCATTTATGAAGATTAGTATATATATATATATTATTTCTCTTATATTTCCGTTTTTGCCGATGATGGGGTATCCTACCGGATACCAGACATTCACCGACTATTTAAGACACTCCAGCCTAGAGATCTTTTTAAGATTCTTATCGTCCCTTTAAGTGAAATTGTTTGTATTTCTCTTGCACTCGGTTCACCGGGTATACTCGCCAGATAGCTTTTAAAATTCTTTTTCATTAGTCCTCTGGCTCCTATAATTACTTGTATGATGGAGACTTTTCTAAGATTCCAGTTTCTTGTCATGTCGTACATAGGACGTGTGTATACGTGTGTGTTGAAAAATAGATAAATTATTTGAGATTTAAAAATTTTACTATATAGTTTTTAAATTGTTTATCAATTTAAATAAATATGCCAATAATATAAAAATAACACACAATAAGACCATGAAAATAAATCACTATTCCTTTAGCATTCAACAATAAGGAACGTAATTCTGGATATATTCAAGCAAAAAATATTAATAGTGCTTTGAACGAAGACGATAATGTTTTTCTTATATTAATTATAAAAGTTGTAATTAGTTGACAACGAATGAACAATCATGCTGTCATTTATATGGCAGTTTATATTGATATTAGTGCTATCATTATAAAATACAGAGTAAGTGACAAAAACAAAAATACTTACTTATGACATCTGGTTCTTTTCCAACTGAAAGAGAAATACAGATTGAAAATAAGCATGAAATTCAGTTGAAAATATATACAGACTCGGTGCATAAACATTTACTTCTATCCACGTGTAAGAGAATTATAAACCTTATATTTTTCATTGTAGTAATTATTGAGTAAATCATAAGACTTGACGATATTTTTTTTTAATTTTGAAAACTTGTCATATTGAAATAATTATTAGTGTATATTTATCGGTTTTTATTTTTAATGTTTAATATGAAGGAAATTTTTATTGCAATTTATATAAATATGCAATGGATATTCTTATTGCAATATATATTTATTGCAATATATATTTATATATATATTAATATATATATATATATATATATATATATATATATATATATATATATATATATATATATGTGTGTGTGTGTATTGCAAATTATGAAACCGGCTCCTCATTAAAGCGGCTATAATTACACATTCTAATATAACATCACATAGTGCACCTTTATTTTTAATTTACTCTTTTCGTTTCATAAATATAATTTCTATTTTATCGCCAACAGTTAAGCTCTTATTTTGGTTCGTCCTAAATATTCATAATGTGTCTTTAAAATCAATGTAAAATTTACAGAAACATACTATAAGTGAAAATAATTTCATAAATTAAATATTTATTCTTTAAAGAAAAGTTATATGCATCGTTTTATTCAAATTATAATAAATGTTAACCTAAACAACTCAACTTCAGATCAAAGACTTATCACATTTTTACATTTAAATAAGTATGATCGAACTTTAAATCTGAAATCTAAACTTTAACTTCAAATGCTAAAATACCCATTAAAATACTAATACAATTTTAATTTTTAAATCAGTTTCGTCAATTTCTGATTCAGCTTTCATAATTTTAAATTCAAACTTTTTTTAAATTTGAAGTTAAGCTTTTTTTAATTTTTAACTTTAACTTTTGTCTGCAAAGCTTTGTCTTCTTAGAATTAAAAGTAATAGTGTGTAATTTGAAGTTTAATAATTTAAGTAAAAATTGTATTTTAACTCTTTTTAATTTCATGTTAAGCGTTTGTGAAATTAAATTTTAATTTTAATAATTTTAAATGTATCATTTAATACTGAAAGTCACTTTATTTAATTTGAAGTTCAGTTTTTCTTTATTTGAAGTTTTAACTTTGCGAATCCCAACTCGGCATAAATCAAATTATAAAATAATCTGAAAATATATTTTCTATTAAAAAATGTAAAATTATATTTACCTACACTGGCTTTTACCGCTAAAATTTTAATGTTCATAATTTTAAATTTATCTTTTAATACTGAATGTAACTTTATAAAATTTGAAGTTTAGTTTTTTTTTAAGTTAAAAACGTAAAGAGCAAATCCCAACTCGGCACAAATCAAATTATAAAATAATCTGAAAATATATTTTCGATTAAAGAATGTAAAATTATATTTAACTTCACAGGCTTTTACCGCTGAAATTTAATTTTAATAATTTTTAATTTATCTTTTAATACTGAATTAACTTTATAAAATGTGAAGTGTAGTTTTTCTTTATTTGAAGTTAAAAACGTAAAGTGCGAATCCCAACTCGGCACAAATCAAATTAAAAAATAATCTGAAAATATATTTTCTATTAAAGAATGTAACATCATATTTACCATCACAGGCTTTTACCGCTAAAATTTTAATTTTCATAATTTTAAATGTATCTTTTAATACTGAATGTAACTTTATAAAAATTGAAGTTTAGTTTTTTTTTTATTTGAAGTTAAAAACGTAAAGTGCAAATCCCAACTCGGCACAAATTAAATTATAAAATAATCTGAAAAAATGTAAAATTATATTTACCTTCACAGGCTTTTACCGCTAAAGCATGTTTGATTTTAGTTAAGGCGGCGTAGTTATAAACAGTAAACACGTGATGAGCATCTGTCGCTATAGCTTTTAATTCCACAGCTCCTACAAGCTTTCCGATTCCGATGGAAAATACTGTTGACAGTCTCTTCAACTTTGCGGCTTCAATTGCAGTCGACGCCGGAACATTTGATTTACCATCTGTGATAACAATCACGATATTTGGTACGTTTTCTCTGTTACCATTTTGTCTCAAGAAGCTTGTAGTGCGAATATATCTAAAATGTCAAAGAAGAATTGATTTAGTTTTTGAATATTCACATTTTGTACAATGAAGAATCTGTACGTAACGTTGATTTGCATGTTCACATATGTTCCATTTCGATGAAATATGCCGAATTAGAGATTGCTTTAAATTACTTCAACGGCCAACGTAGCGAACAAGTTACAGCGGTTGTTCACATTGGGCCCAAGCTGTCTTCATTTACCGACTGGGAAACAACTGTAAATCAAAGAATTTGTTTAGGTTAGACCGCCTTCACGAGAAACGAAACTACTCTAACCTCTTGAACACATATCATACAAAATCAAAGCGAATATCTACAAACATATGTCCTTCCTGTAGTCGTATACGGACTTGAATCTCTCAACTAGACTGTAAAATTACGCCTGAAAATAGAAACATTCCAAAGCTACAACACATGCTTCATTACTGATCATAACCTATCTGATCACATGATATTGCAGAGTTGCGAAAACTAGCTGGCATCTTATCATCAATATCCTCTGTGATCAAATTTAAGGTCTTGAGATTATTTGGCTACATTAAGCGTGCCAGAATGGGGCTCTGCAAAATATGCGTTGAAGGCATAATACAAGGAGCTGGTTAAATGGTAAACAAAAGAAAAGATGGATAGACAACGTTTGTGATTAGACGAACAGTAACATAAACTAAGCTAACACCTTGGCCCAAGATCGTATGGCTGTGAGGACACTCAACCATGTTAGTGCGTATTTTGCAGCAAACAGAGAAAACGTTTAATAATAGAAAACATACATTAGCTTTATATTTTAATTTACCACGTAGATGTCAAAAAAGAATTAGTATAATTTCCCAAGTCTTATTTTGAAATTTTAATGAATCTGAAGGATATCAAATGAGAAATTCTCTAATGTTTTATATATTTCATATTTCTCGTGTCCAACATTAAAAATAAGACATTCTATTATCACTATTGTAGCATGTTTATATGTTCAATGCTGAACGACAAAAAATTGATAACTTATATTTTCTCTTAGAATGTTAACACTTAGTGTACCTGTGTTTTGTTAAGAGGTTTGACGTTTTGTTTTCAGCATTTTTCACTTGATAAATATAAGGAAAAAGATAGAAAGTTTTATAATCCCTACATTTTAGAATTATCACTTTCTTTATAGATAATAAAGTTTAAAAATAAGATACAGAGTCGTTTCGTGTATTTTTCTTAACGCGTTGTGAGCAATATATAAATAGATTGTTTGAAGAAAATATTGATAACAGAGCGAGTTTTTCTTTCTTTTTTGCCATGATGTATATGCTAGAAATATCGTAAGGTTATAGCGTCACATAAAATCTTAAGGGTCTCTAAAAAAAGCTGGAAGCAAGTGATATTTAATTTATGAAAAGGAAAATCTCTTTCGTCTCTGGTGTATTTCTGAATTGTTAGAGCTTTCTGATAAGTAAACTTTTACTCACAATGTGACAAGAAATAATACGACTAATAAACTGTTTATATATTAAAACAAAACATTTTATTATCTTTCCATTCGATTGGTGTTTTCGCATTTGCTAGATTTAACGTGAGAAATTGTATTATATCTATTTTATTTTTTTTGTGTATGAAAACCTTAAAATATCCGAAAATAAAAAAATGCACACAAACAAAATCAACAAAAAATCGATACATTCCTTTAAAAAACATTCAATGTTGTTAATTATTCACTGATGAGTCATCGCTTATCAAGGAGTAACGCCACACGACGATAAAGGCTAATAAGAGTTATTGTCAGTTGAATGATGAAGAATGTAATGAGAGGATTGAGAATGTGTATTATTTGGATCACTCTGATCACCGTTCTTATCTTAGGTGTCAGTATCCCAACGTTTCGGTCGATGTAAACTCTGATCTTATTTAGGTGCGTCTTGTCGAATTCGGGAAACCCTAGCTCATCAATGCTACAGGAAACTATGTAGAATTGAAGAAAATATGAATAATAATTTAAAACCATGATCTAAAAGTAAGAACATAAAATGTAGGAAACGTATAGCGAATGGATACACATCGCGTTGTACTTGTCAGAATAGAAAACCATAACTCTCTGTATTAAAAGAACAGCAAAGAATATATAGTGCAACAATAATAATTACAATGAAAACAATAGTACGGCAGTCTTATTGTTCATGTATTAGCTTATCTGGTCCCATATTGGTGTATGTAACAGAATCATACTAACTATTTCCCTACGCAAACCCAATGTAACGCCTAGCGTAGAAATACCTGGAGAACTGTCTAGCGTCATCTCCAGGGCGAGTGACCACAGAATACGACTGTATTATATTGTTCAATAAAACCTATTTATATAACAACAACTCGTTAGTAATTACTATCAAACAACACTCAACATTGGATTAAACAGAGGAAAAACAAACTATTCTTCAAAACAAAAAAAATACTACCTAAGGAGAGTAGAAAGTGACTGATGGGTTTACTTTTGGCAACCTCGTAACTCTCGCTTTCCTTATTTTGTTTTTAGTCCTCACATTCCATAAGCAGTGTTTCTGACAAATGGGGAAGAATTGCTGTTTTCTGGGTTGGAATCTGTCCCTCTAACACTTATCGTTGGCTAGTTTTTGACCTTAGAGTAGTATATTTTAGCTCCTTACATCAAGTGGCTTCATACCCTGTGTATAACGATTTCCATGTAAAAAATGGACATTTTCTAAGAGGAAAAATATTCTTAAAACAGACATTTTATTCTTAAATGTCCTTCTAGACATTACCGGTTTTACGTTAAATCGCCATTTTCTTTCTTTAAAAGCCTTCTTAGGGTGTGTGAATTATCAGCTAGGTTTTAGATGAATGGTGACAAATATTCATAAAAGGTATGTTTAAATAAACACATAACCTCACTAAATAATAACTCACACTTTAACACCAGCAATATTTCATACCAGAACACCCCAGAACAATCAACACTCAAAACAACAGAAGTAATCGTGAAATACACCAGCCAACAAGATACAAAACAAATTAGCAAGCACCAGAACAATTACTTTTATCATTTGGTGAGGGAGATTTAACAGCATTATACGAACTATTTCCATACACAAACTCAATGTAAGGAATACCAGGCGAACTCTCTAGCGTCACTTTTAGGCGAGGGTTCATCTAATAAGACTGTATTACATCAACCAGAATGAATCTTTCTTCACGAACTAATCAATCATTGTAGTTTCATGTACTATGTTAAAGAGAATAATGTAGTACTTTATGACTTTTCGTAATTTGAATGAAATTTAGAAGTATTTAAACTTTCTAATAGAAATCATTTCTTATTTTAAAAATTACTCAGCACATCTTCTTGATTGTTATAGAAGCTTTACATATCCAATAGTTTTATGAATAGAGAGGATAACATTAGGTTAGAAAATGAGACAAATTTGTATGATAATGTTTTTCAATTACTAGTTTAATGGCGAAGCAATACCGTAATGATAACATTTAATTTTAGAAATTCTATTTCACAAATAAAAATAATTTGGTAAAAAAGAGAAAAAAAAGGTAAAAAGAAGAAACTGTCTCTCACAAACATCACCCCCTAATCCATACATAACCTCACTACAAGCCGGATGTTTTAACCTTCCAAAAGCCTGTATAGTAAGCCTGATTAGTTAGGAGAATATATTAACGCTTCTAATGCAAGTGGCTCAATATTAACCCCACTGCACTCCACAACATCGGTTATATTTAACACGGACTCAGGCTTCTATTTGACTGACACTTTTAATCGGTTTGAAGACAATATTTTGGGAATAATTTGCTTATTCTCTCTGACTTAATTACTGATTGTGCCAAAAAAAAAGCGAAACAAAGATGAACGAAAAAAGATTTCCGGACAACACCGTGTATGTACACCAAGTAGAAATTGAATTTTGTACAGCAATAATAAAAACAATTAAATCTATTATCGTTCAAAAACTGTGTTCTGCGGCTACGGTAGTCAAATGACATCCCGTAACTGCAATCAGTCCTCCATGCTAATCCCAGGCCATCTGGCCTTGTCATGCGCAAGTTGTCGTAGGCAATGAAGTTGTTTCGCTGTACGTAGTGGTCCTAGTCCCGCCTGCTTGAGGTCAGCACGTAGTGTGCCCAGCAGATTTGTGCAGTGCCGTCCTAGTCGCAGTTGGTAGGCTTGCGAGCCAGTAACGGCAAAGTCTAGTGCTCTCTGAAAACAATACAAATCATAATATAATTATTTTACAATTCTATGATTCAGAGAAAAATGTCTTTTTGGTAAATGTTAAATTTCATTGTCGCTTGTGAAATTTTACTTACCTTAAAGCCGCAGCGGTGTTTGTCGATCCAGCCATATATTTGATACGTGCAATGGCGTTGAGAAGGTCATTTATGTTTGAATATTTGTTCAGATGAAACTGAAGGACGTAATTTCCGGAATAAGTGACCACACCAACGCGGACATTATCTTTTCCGATATCAAAAGTGCGTATTAATTGTCCAACAAATTTCAACATAGTTTGGAAGTCCGACATGCTGACGCTGGCTGATGTGTCCAGGGCGAAGATGATATCAGCTATCGTCTGATTGCATGTTGCTGCAAATTAAAGAAACCAAACATATGAGTCACTTCTAACATATCAATTATTATAAGTTCGAATGCAGATGAGTTTTAACTGATTCTGTTTAACCGCGTGGGCGATAAAGTTGTCCGTGGATAACTATATATCAGCGTATATCAACCTCTTATATATTATATTATATTAATTCAATTCCAAAGATCATGTAAGAAGCAATCCAAAGACATAATTTACATGAGTTCCTTCAAATACTTATTTCCACACTTCATGAAAACGCACAAAATCGGCTCGAAGCACTTAGTTAATTTTACAACCTCTCGGTTTTTTTGTGGACTTTTGACCATAAATATTAGATATTAATTAATAAATATTCCTCCAATTAAAGTTTATTTTAGGTGATATAAAAGATTGTTTGGTATCATAATAATGGCATGCACAATTAATTGTTGGAGAATTATTATCTTTCCGACTTCAGGAAATGTGATCCATAATTTAACAAAATCCATTGAATGTAAATTTCTTCTGTTAACTCCCCTTTAAGTTTAAGCCTTAAAATTTCGAATTTTTCGTCAAATCAAAATACTTGAATGAACTTTAATTTAACTTGGAATAAGGATTCTAGAAATAATGTTTGGTAACCTATATATTTTGATTTAACTCTTTGAACGGGAATAGAATAGTAGTATGAACCGTTCCGCTTGTGAATTTTCTTTGTATTTAAAATAGCTAAATATCCGCCCAGAGACGGGTATTATGTTCGTGTATATGTATATATATATATATATATATATATATATATATATATATATATATATATATATATATATATATATATAGCTATTTATATTTGAAATTCTAAAGTTAAAAAATACGGTAATACAAAACAGAAAGTATATTCAACAAATTCATTGATGGGAGTTTAAAATTACAGCAAATTTTAAAAGTTTCCACCTTCGTTTTGCATGCATAGCTCCATTCTTTTTTGCAAGGAATTTACGACTCTTTGTAGCATATTTAATTGACTATGGTGTTGTGCAAAGGAGGTTTTCTGTTCGCATCACGTTTCCATTGCCTAACAAATAGCAGTAATTAGAGAGTAAGATAACAATTATCAAAAGTTCATAGTATGTTTGTCCTTCATATGGTAATCATTTAAATAGCTAAGTGAAGTGACTTATGAATCGCCCTATATACTTCAAAAATGGGTCATATATTTATCACTGAATTTTTTAAATCAGCAAAAATGTGAGTTTCCAAAGCAAATTAAGTATATATAATAAAAATACAAAATACAAAAGTATAACCTTCTTCTCAATATGTTTTCCCTCTACATTTTTCTCTATTCCCCGCTGTACAATTGGTTTAATACTGTTACTACTTATAGTTCCATTCCATTTTACATGATGAACTATTGCAAGATTATATTTTTCCTGATTATTATACTAGAATTATTAGCCGAAATTCTAGTATATATAACATATATATTTGTTTTTAACGCTAATACATAGTTACATCAAATACATTTTTTGGACTGTAAAGATAATATTCAATGCTATTGATAATATTTATTCATTTATTTATTTTATATTATCGCTTATGTTTCAATTCATGTTTTGAAACATGACATAAATCATAGATTTATGACGTCATGAAAAACTATTATTATTTTGTTATGGTAATGTTTTTAGCCCTATTTAAAAGAATGCCCAATTAGCTAAGTTGGTAGAAACTCCGACTGACGCTCTCAAGGTTTCAGTTTCGATTTTGGATCATGGCATCCGCTTGATTTGTTTGGAGTTTGTTCGTTTTTTATTATTGAAGTAATATTTTTCATTTTAAATGTAGTTAAGATCTCTGATATTTCGGAATTCATTAATGTATGTATTGCGTTTAAAAAAAGTTACTATAAGATTCGACTGATTAAGACAGAGAGAGAAAGAGAGAGAGATTGAGAGAGAGAGAGAGAGAGAGTTGCGTAAGTGAAAGTGATAGAAACTGTATGAAATAAGAATGCAAGGAAGCGAGAGATAGACATAAATTTTGTAACACATGAGTTAATTGCAAATGATGGCTAATTCGAACAATTATATTTGGTAATTTTCTGAATATAATTGAATCCCAAAAAACAATGAATAATTTATTCATGTACTCGTGTGATAAAAATATATCGGAGAAAGTCTTTGGGAACGAAACTATGATTGACACTGGTTTAGGATGATGATGATGATGATGATGATGATGATGATGATGATGATGATGATGATGATGATGATGATGATGACGATGATGATGATGATGATGATGATGATGTATAGATGTATAGATGTATACAGAAACATATATATATATATATATATATATATATATATATAAATAAACTATATCAACGCAAATTAGATTTATGACTCAAAAGGATTCAAATTTCAATTACAAAAAACATTACTTAACAATAATATATATATATATATATATATTTTCAAAATGTATTATCATATCATTTTATAATACTTAGATTCTTATAAAATGATATAAATTATTATAAAATGATATGAAAAAAAAAAGAATAATTCAATATCTAAGATAACAATAGAATCGTACTTTTTATTTGTACAAATATATAAACGAAAGAAATAAAGAAAGACATTTGAGAAAAGTAGGAAACATATCTTCACTTACTTTCAGTTGGTGGTACGGTGTATGAGCCCGCTACAAGAAAAGATAAAATATTTCATCAGTGTTATTAGATTTTAATTCATTGTTATATATAAGAGAAATGTAATACTTAATTTAATAAAGTTTTGTAAAGAAACTGTGTAACATCGATATAGGCCTTATTTAGGAGAGCTGCAATTGCACATATTGACAAGACCTTTTACCAAACTTGGACTGCCATTTGGGGGAGACGAGCACAACCGTAACAACTCTGCACTGAAACAAATATGTCAGCTCGCATAACATAGACATGTTGCTTATATCAACGTTGTCGGGTCACCGGCGCAGGTTTAATGATGACTTAACTATAAACAATCAAACACTGTCGACTGCCGGGTTAAACGGATCAGATCGACTGTCACTGAGATAGGTAAAAACTTGGAACAATAGCAGCTGTATCTTCTCTCTTTTTCCATCTCTCTCTTCCTCTCTTTTTCTCCCCCCCCCCCCAATCTTGCTTAGTCTCCGGCGAAGGGGTTGAATTCAGTTGGGTATTAGCAGCGCGACGCGTCGGTCGTACGCCAAACTCAGCAACTTCCAGTTTAAAATTGTTCTTCGGAATGCAAAAAATAAATTATATTTTATCTATAAAGTAATATGTTTGCTCCATTATTACACAGACTTGATTTCCAAAAGCCGATGGTCCCAGTCCAGAAATAATTATCAGGAGAGACTTAATGAGGCCAGCCTAATGACGCCACTGCAATCTCCGTGAAATAATCAACCGGATATGAACCACTTCCTCATTGAAGGAATTTAACGATCGTTTAGTACGGAGAGCTAGTGTCGTTCCGCGCATAAAACGTAACAGCTCTTCCGGAAACGTATCTAAGGCTCACACACACTAAGTTACACTCACCGGTAAGCGGTTGTGTCACAAATATACCTTTTTTAGATCATTGTAATAATTTCTTAACTGACTTTCACGGACACGTAAGCAACTGTGAAAGAAAGTCTAAGTTTCTAAGTAAAATATTAATTATAACAGTAAATTGAGTTAAATTTGGAAAAAAATATCTTTACTAGTGTCTTATTCCAACTTTCATTTTTAAGATGCAAGTCAGTAGTGTATGTTTAATTATCCAATTATTAACAAGTAAATCGACTCAATTAGTAGGATTACTCCATGAGGAGAATACTCGATAGGTCTCTAATGATAAATATAAAACTTGTAAAAGAATATAGGAATACTTCTTCGAACGAATGGCTCTGTGATTTTAAATTAGGATTTGGGAGATCAAAATCCTGTCCTGTATTTTATAGCGCCACATCAGAAATAACTCGCTTTTATAGCTTTTACCTTTTTTATGTTTTTGGCAAGAGCGAGCTGAATTTGAAATGTGATTAATCGTTTCTGGATATTATTGTTTGAAGTCAAAACTACGATTAAATTCAGGCATATCTGAAACGAGTGCGTTTTATGTCGTCTAGGTTAATTTCTCTATTATGCTCGTAGATCTCTTTGTCTAACGAGCTTTGAGTTTCTCCAAAACATATGTGGTGTCTCCTTGCACGAAAGAAATCACCAGACTAAATGATAAAAGATTGCTTTCTGATGAGTAAAATATTGTTCACTCAAAGAAATGGCTTGATAAGTGAACTCAGTCACGTGGGAACAACGTTTAAGAGGTTGTGTGCTGACTTTACCTTTAGCCGTACAGACACAAATTATACGGAAATTGCAAAAACACTAACAGATCTATCAAAGTTAGCATCTTAACCACGAAGAGGAACATTGGAAATTTTCACATTAGGGAAGCTTCATTTATTTCTAAGTTACGCCTTGAACTTAATAGCCGACTACCAGTATATATTATATTAAACTTCAACCCACATACATTGCATTAATAATTTTTCAAAACAAATTTGACTCAGTCTAAAAGATATATAAATAAATATAAGAAGTTAAATTATTTAAGAAAATACACATTAATAGAACAACACAATTATTACATGCATTTACAAATATTCCCTTAGTAAAACATATTAAAGAATATAGATAAATAATAGTAAACATTATAACCATAATATTAATATACGCGCTGCAAGCCATATTGACATTTACTTCTGTATGCAATATAATAGAGAATTACCGCTCAAATAGATAAAATTATGTGAAAATAAATGAATAAAATAATAATAAAATGAATAAAAATAATATTATTAATATTAGTAGAATAACGTACTCAGTATATAGGTACACATTTAACCCTGTCCCCTTACAAAATAATATTAAAATTAAAAATCCCCCCAAATAAATTCTTAGAAAAAAAAACAAATGAATAGAATAAGTTCAATATATATATATATATATATATATATATATATATATATATATATATATATATATATATATATATATATGGGAAAATGAAAAAGGAAAACCAAAAAATGGATGTTTTTTTATGTGTACATCAACGTTTCGTCTTTATTTATAAGACTTCATCAGGATGATAAAATAGAGAAAAAAATGTCATGCAAGTACAGATACATGTAGGGTAGACATATTGGGAGGAAAAATAAAATGAAATAATGGCCATTACTGGGTGGACGTCCGTACTTGTTGGAGAAATAGAAATGAATGTTGAAGTAATGGCCATTATTTCATTTTATTTTTCCTCCCAATATGTCTACCCTACATGTATCTGTACTTGCATGACATATTTTTCTCTATTTTATCATCCTGATGAAGTCTTATAAATAAAGACGAAACGTTGATGTACACATAAAAAACATCCATTTTTTGGTTTTCCTTTTTCATTTTCCCATCACGTCGGATTACCTTCATCCTTCTCTTCCCATATATATATATATATATATATATATATATATATATATATATATATATATATATATATATAATAACATACTCAGTATTCTATATACCTCTTCTACATGAGGTTAGACACAAGGTCAGATCTGGGACGAGCTGGATTCGAACCCGGCAAACCCAGATCCTCGGACCGGGATAGCGATGACTAAGTGTTTAACTTAGTCATCGCTATCCCTAATTACGAACTTAGTATATAGATTCACAACAATTGAACTGATGTATGTACATATATGTATGTGAGTGTGTGTATATTTTATGTATATTCATATATATATATATATATATATATATATATATATATATATATATATATATATATATATAATTATTTCCACAATCAGACAACGCCGCAGCCCACAACCTATGAAAACAAACAAACCGGAAGTCATAGTAGTTGGATGACTACACCCCTTGTTGAAAATAGTAGGTAAATTCCACAGTCGGTCATCGCCGTGGTTCGCTTAATCTGTGTAAATTAATAGACATTCTTGTATGTGGCGAGGTAGCTCAGTGGCAGAGTACTCGCTTACCATGCAAGTGACTCGGGTTTCGAATCCTGAGTTCGGATGTGTTCTACTGATGAGCCCAAAGGAGGGCGAAACTGTAGTCTAGGACTTCCGGTTTGTTTGTTTTCATAGGTTGTGGGCTGCGGCGTTGTCTGATTGTGGAAATAATTATATATATCATCTCACATTCAAGAAATCTAATATATATATATATATATATATTGTAGGATTACACACTTATATAAGGTTATAGGGCATTGTAGAATGTTTCAAGTGATGTTGTCCACTTTCTAAGGTTGAGTATTCTGTGTAGCTTACTTAACATAACTATTTTTTATTGTAATATATATATATACATATACATATATATATATATATATATATATATATATATTATATTTCTCTTGGCTACTGGTAGCGCAGTAAAATATTTGACCACATAGAATACATTTCTGAATTTTTTAGATGAGGATTGATATATTGTATAATTTAGGTTTTTCAGAATACATTTCTCATCTTTAATGTAATCATTACAACGTTTCCGCCGCTGTAACCTCCGGCATTCTTCAGGTGTATCTCTTCGAACATGTGAATATGTCTGTTGAACTCGAAAATCTTGACGGAATTTCGAACGGAATCTATGCTCTTGTTCCGTCGGCCATGACTGGGAGAAGTATACAGTAATTCACAATTCTTCATATCGCCTGCATCAAGAGTTGAACCTTAATCTTCATATAACAATCACTTAGAACTGAATTTAACTCAGTACTATATCGGGTCGTGGCGCAGTGAGTATTCCCGAGTTCGAAGAGATACACCTGAAGAAGGCCGAATGTTATAGCAGCCGAAACGTTGTGATTGTAACACGCAAGATTAGAAATGTAGTCCGAATAACCAAAATTATACACATAGAATTCATATTGTTAGCAAAGTAATACGTCTATTTCTGAATATATTTGTCTATCAACTGCCGTCTAATTCTCTGATAGACTCCGCGTTGAAGTGTACGCGCCTTGAAAGCTGCTGCGCGTTTGTTTATTGTATCTGACCTGATACTTGACGTCACTGCGTTTAACCGTGTTTTCTTTAAAGTTGAAGGAATGAATTAATTTAATTCAACATAAAAATATGAAATATAACTTTTAAAATTCCATTAATTTGTTTTATGATTTTATCACGTATTCAGTCCTAGAATATAATATTTTATTCCGCTTCCTGTAACCTTAGTGAAAAGTTTTGTGCCCGAAGATGTCTAGCTATCTTGAACTGTGACTGTTAAGAAATGTGTAGCCAAAAATTTGCATAAGTAAGAATTTAATACCAAATATAAATATATATAAACAATGCTTCCATATACCAACATCTTATAAAGCATGACATCCCAAAGAACGAATTTAGGAACAGTTTAACAAATAACACATCCATTCTGGCGGTTTCGGGTTGCAGTGTTCGCTTCCCCATAATGGAAGCATTGTTTATACGCATTAATAAACCAAACATCAACCATTCCCATTATGAGGGGGATGAAGGTATATTGAAGTGCTGTTGAAATAATTTAAAAGAGCGCCCTCTTGATAGATTCACCAATTTATTTCACTTTGCAACCGCCTGATGACGACCAATGACGGTCGAAAACGTTCGCCCAAAATACGGAGATTTTTTACACTCCTTGGATTATAACATCAAATCCGTCGTACGTAGACTAGAAAAAACAGATCAAAAGCTGAATAAGCAGAAGTTGGCACTCCTGTTTAATCAAACATGCATATATATATATATATATATATATATATATATATATATATATATATATATATAATTAAATAGCTAAACAATAATAGTATAATTTGTATAATAATAAAAATAAATAAATGGATAAAATTGATGTTATTTGTATTCACTTACTTGGTTGGGAAGGTAGGATTGTAGAGATCTCCGGTGGGTAGGTGTACTCTTTCGCTACAAGAATAAGATACATACGTTCCTGAATTAATTGACCATTTTTACCATGAATATTTAATAAGTTTTTACTTAAGTTCTTGATTATTTTTCTTATTTAAAAAGCTATCAGACTCCATTATTCATAATTCCGTTGCGTAAAACTAATAACAGCATATTTGAAGTTTGGATTAATTTTTGATTCATGCGTATTAAAAAAGAAATATACGTTTCAGAAACACACATTTTAAAGTAGTAACAATCACTTTGCAAGACGTATTCTTCGTTATTGCTAATTCTACACCTGCAATTTAGGAATCTGAATCATGTATTATTTAGTATCAAGAACTTTGATGCCAGTAAACGTCCGACAACATTTTGCTTTAAAATCTGCTGGCAGAACTTGCTTTCATCCTTACAAAATTATGCAATCATAGTTTAAAGAAAAAATGGTTTGCATCACTCTTGAGAACTTTGTCGGTCTGCCCAGTATTTAAAAATGCTAGAGATCGGTCTTCTGAAACTCAAGACAGATCGATCAGTCTCCTGTGCGTCATTAGTAAATTGTTTGAATGTTGATGAATCAAAAAGTTGTCAATCACCTCAGCAAAATCAATCTACTTAGAGACTAACAATATTGATTTCATCGTTTAAGCTCAAAAGCTGAACTGCTCACGATTATATCGCACGTGATCAGTGAATTCATTTGTTTCTAAGGCGATAGCTTTTGAAGTTTTAAAAGCCTTCGACTGCGTTGGGCAGAAAGGTCTACTTCAGAACCTTGCTAGCTCTGGAATATCTGAAAATGTCATCTAAACCATCAATATTTTTTCTGTTATATGTCTATGAAAGTAATTAGTATCAAGCCTCCGTGCTCTAATGGCTCATTCTGGGGCAGAATCTCTTCCTAATAATCATCACTAATCTTTAAAAAATCATTCTGATATCATTCGTTGACATTTATGCAGATGACACCACGACCTGTGGCAGCACATTAGAAAGCATTGGTGATCAAGATCTTGCTGATTCCCTATTTTCCGATCTGAAGTACGTAATGCAATGGAGTGCATCTTTTCATCACAGAAAAAATGGCTTTTGTTTGGGAACTACTGCAAATGCAGTCAGAAATAAAACTGCAAAGAAAGAAAATGACTGTCTACGAACTAACGTCGGTGGGCTTTGACAATTCTTGTGTTATCACAAGGATGTTTCTGTTCGTTTTCTTGTTTTTTCTTCTTAATTCTCCAACCGGCTTATCCTCCTTATAATTTAATAGCGTTATATTGCGTTTAACAATTATCTAGATACACGAGGCGGTATTCTTATACAGTCGGCCTGATTTGGGGTAGGAAAATACGTTGTTTGTACAACATAAGATTTATTCTATGAATAAAAAGAAAATGACTATCGCTCGGTTAACTTGAGTAAGTGCAGGGGATAACAAAATATTGTTGTGTAATACTAATGTTAGACGGGGAGTGTATTCTCGTGTGTGTTGCTCCATATATACGTCTCTGGAAGGGCTCGTATCGTCCTAGCACGGTACTAACAGTTCCCCCGGTGGGATACGAGAGTAACACCCCCTGGTTCTAATAGTGGCAATACAATTGCTTGTACGTTCAATCTCACGCTAAGATCCTTGAACGCAATAGCCTTCTACACTCCGAAGACCCCTAATCTCGTCGTGAGTTTTGTCGGGTTTTTTAGTGTCGGTAATTCTCTCCAAATAATTAATTACCTGGGCTGGAACCATCGGCTGAAAATTGAACGCTTTTGATACAGGATCGAAAACTAATTCTATACATAAATATATATATATTATTACATCTGAAAATAAACATTAGACTAGAGAGTTGGCTAGTATGGGACCGTTTTCATACAAAGAAAATACCGACTTGTGTTCTCTATCTATCTATCTATCTATCTATCTATCTATCTATCTATCTATCTATCTATCTATCTCTGTGTTTGACAAAAATGAGAGAGAGAGAGTAAAACGTTTGCAAGAAAAAGTAAAGAGACACAATACAGATAAAAAATAAAGAAACAGCTAGAAATAGCCACTGACATTATCAGATAAACAGATCCTTGTGTCAGCCAAGCTGATTTGGCCTTTATTCTATCCGATAAACCCGTCAACCTCGAGTTTTATCAACATATTGTCAACTCAGATTTGATTGACAGCACACTTTTTTAATGCTGTGGGGATATGTAAATGCGACAACACACTTGTCTCGATTTTACTCGTCTAAGCACGAAGGCAAAGATAAGTTAGGTACAAGTCTTCTAAATGTTGAGAATAGGGTGGTGGTGTTCGAGTTGTTGCATGATTTTACTAGCATAATTGTTAATAAAACTCCTAGAAATAATTGGAAGACTGTGTGCATTTGTTGCGACAGTTGAGAGCGGAATATTGATGGCAACCACAACGTTAGTGCTAGCGTTAGCCTCAATGTAATTAAGGATAACTCAGGCAGTGGTAACGCGAAATGATGCTCAACTGTTGATGTTATGTTGGTGAATTATTGTTGCAGTCTGATTACTCGATGTAGAAGAGACCAACATCATAGTAAAACAGGATAGACGGTTGTTCTTCTCAATGAATAATAATGATCCACAAGTGTTCAATACAGCATGCAGCATGAGATAAATAGCGTTTCCTAAAGTTGTTAATGTTAGTCGACACCTCCAACATTGCAGTGTGGGTCGGTGTAAGCTGCAACACGTTTCTTTGGGAATTTAAATAGTTAGCTCTCCAGCGAAATTACTCGAAACTGATTTATCTGATGGAGAAAATACAGTCTCAAAAGCTTCTAGTGTGGGCTAAGACTTCGGTGTAACCACAAAGTTCATGGCTCCAGTCCGCTGCGTCGCACGCTTTAGTTACTCTGTAATTTAGATGTTTAATATCTCTTATGCTGGAACTGATAATTCACCAGAACTTCTATAGATTTCAGAATATTTAAAGCATATTTTTAAAATGATCTCTATCACCGAACAAAGTTGATGCTTTGTAATTTTGTAAAGTCCGGCAAAATTAAACCTGACAACAAATATGAAAATAATAATATTTTTGTCTCACTTTTTTATGCTTATGACAATATATCAATATTCACTTGCCCCAATAAAGGCAAAGTTAAACACATGGTCGGTTTTTCATGTGGGCGATACTCAGTACTCCAAACAAATAGGCATATTCTTGGACAATAATAAAAAAATCCTCACTAGAAGGATTTACTACTACATCTACTACTACTACTACTACTAATAATAATAATAATAATAATAATGATGATGATTATGATGATGATGATAATAATAATAATAATAATAATAATAATAATAATAATAATTATTATTATTATTATTATTATTATTATTATTATTATTATTATTATTATTATTATTATTATTAGTTTATCCTAGGCATGATGCAACCCAATAACATACTAAGGAAATGTAATACCGGATAGAAGTTCACAGACCGGAAAGAAAGAATAACTCACCTGGTGTATATGGACGAATCGAAACTATTTGCAAGGAATAAAAATAAAATGGAAAAGCTGGTAAATAGAACCAGAAAATTCAGCCAAGAGATTCAACAGAATGAAAATGTGTGCACTACTAAAGATTAAAAAGGGAAATCTTCAGACCACAAAAGCCATGGAATTACTAATTAAAAGGAAATTAGTACATTTGCCAAAATGATACCTATAAATATATAATAGTTTTGAAAACATACACTATCATATTAACAGAAATTAAAGAAAATATCGGAAAAGAATACATAGGAAAGACAAAAACCTCTTAGAAACAAAATGATATAGTAGAAACCTGATAAAACGAAAAAACTTCGGAAATGTACCTAGTAATATATACTGGACTCTTCATACGCTGGGCAAAATAATAGGCCAGAAATCTGTACCTGAAGACTAGAAAACAAATGACCATGAATAGTACACTACACCCAAATGATGACAATAATCGTCTATACGTAAAAAGAAAAGAAAGGGGGAGAAGTCATTTAAGTATAGAATACTCTCGCTGACACAAAAATAGAATTTGAGAAAATACATAACACAGAAAGACTGATCATTGCAGCAAGATACACCACTTAAGTAAAAATACAGGGAGCAGCGAAACGAGAAACAAAAAACAAAGAAGTAGGAAGAGGAGCAGCTACATGGAAGATTTATCAGACTGAATAGAAAAAACAAGACTATGAAGAAGACACCTAAACAGAGAAACGGAATCACTACTGAGAGCCACACAGAACAACGCAATTAGAACAAACTATATCAAAGCAAAAAATAGACAGAATGTAGGAAAGTAGTAAATGTAGACTCTGTGAGCAAAAAGACAAAACGGTAAACAGCATAAGTGAATGCAGTAAACTAGCTCCAAAAATACAAAAACAGACCAGACTGCGTGGGAGGGCAGTCCATTGGGAACTATACAAACGCCTGCACTTTGAACATGTAGATAAATGATAAAAGCACACACCGGAGACAGTATTGGAAAAGGAAAAGCTCGAAATTATCCGGGTATGGAGGTACAAACAGATAAATGACGGAGACCCGACGTAATAAAAGTCAATAAGAATGAAATAACATGTCAATTTGTAGATTTTGCTGTTCCAGAAGACTACAGAGTAAAGGTAAAACAAGCATGAAAACGAAGCACCTACGTGGAACTTGCAATAGAATTAAAAGGAATATAGAACACGAAGAAAATTTGTATAATACTTATAGGGGCACTAGGAACAATCTCTAATACCTAAAGGAAAAGCTAACATAAATTGAAATCAAAGGAAATATTGCCAGCAATGATGAAAACTGCGGAAATATAAAAGACTGTCTTTGGATGCAGAAACCAACCCACGTAACCAACCACAAACGCTTATCAGACACAGATAAGGAAAAAAATGACACAAGCTCAAAAGAAACCGAAGCTGACAAAAATTCTATAAACTAACATCTGGTAAAAACAAAAACACAAGAAAAACACATACGGTGACAGCAGCTTCGGTTTACACCACACAAAATTGTCGCGAAGAGCCAAGGAAAATAGAAAGACCAAAAAAAGAAAAGCATCAATAAAACTTCCACCGGAAGAGTTCGTAAAGAAAGGATTTAGATCCTTTATCAAAAGCGTTCAATTTTCAGCCGATGGTTGCAGCACAGATTATTACTTCGTGACGAGAATTACTGACGAAAAAAAAAACGGCAAACCTCACGACGAGATTAACCCTTTCGGATTGAACAAGGCTATTGCGTTCAAAGATCTTAGCGTGAGATTGAATATACAAGCAATTGTATTATCACTATTAGAACCAGGAGGTGTTACTATCGTATCCCACCGAGTAAACTGTTAGTACCGTGCTAGGACGATACGAGCCCTTCCAGAGACGTCCACATGACGCAACACACACCAGAATACACTCCCCGTCTAACAATAGTGTTACACAACAATATTTTGTTATTCCAGCACTAACTCAAGTCAACCCAACGATAGTCATCTTCTTTTTATTAATAGAATAAATCTTATGTTGTACAAACAACGTATTTTCTTACCTTAAATCAGGCCCACTGTATAAGAATACCGCCTCGTTTATCTAACGAATTGTTAAACGCAATATAACACTATTTAATTATAAAGACGATAAGCGGTATGAAGAATTAAATAATAGAGACATAAAACAAATAGAAACATCCTTGTGATATGCAAGAATTTTCAAAGTCCAGAGAAAACTAAGTATTGAGAAATTAATTGTAAATGTGTGTTGCAATGAGATAATAATAGAGAGTGATGAAAATCTAGGGAAACTTGTTGAGACTCATTGAGCAGAGGAACACCACTGTGTATCGTCAGTGAGAAATAATTGACCATGATTTGTGTTAATACTTCTAGTGAGAAAATGACAATATATTAATAATACACATTTACATATTCCAAATTGTTCATGAAGAGACCTCGATATTGATCTTTAAGTAAGACACGAACAACTCGCAGCCGAATTTAGATCAACTGCCAACTTTTGGTCGGCGTTTTTGCCAGCATTGATAAATTATCCTTCATTAAAAGTTCTGCATCTCAATTCTTTACATAATATGATCATAACTTTAACTCAGTCCTGGCGTAACCAGGAACCAGTTTCAATATATATATAAACTCTGTATTGTTATTAATCACCAGTTTTCTGCAACGAATTCACACAAAGATTATTTTGAAAAAAATGGTCTAAGAGCAATGATTTAACACTTCAATTCTTAAGCTGACAACACTGGCTATGATATTAACTCTATCACATTTCAATGAAATATATCTTATGATTCAGCAAGTGTTTGTTATTTATTAAAAGTGAGTCATTCGATCATTCGTGTGAACAGCGATGATAGAGATTTGTTATTCTTTAAGCTACGATCGAATGCATCATAATCAATCTACTGTAATTCCGAAGCCTTGTTTTGGTAGATGTCTTAAATAGATCCCCTATTAATTAGAATTGCATTAGTTAAGTACGAAGTGATATAAAGACATTTGCCGTCCTATAGGGGTAAACATAAAACACCTATCACTACAACAACTACTAATTATTACTCAATGATTCTGTGTAAGTTCCACAGTATTTGAGACTAGTATATTAAAATCCGTTCAGTAGAGTACTTATTAAATTAAGAAACAGTATATGAGTATATTCAAATTGCTAATGTAAATAACCATAACATCTGACGTTATTGTAATTTTATAATTTATACTTTGAAATATTATATTAATGTTATTTTATATATTTTAATATACATATTTTGTCTTTTTAGCTATAAATCAATTAATAGATTAGAAATCAGCTATAAATCAAGGGAGGCGCGATAGCGCTCTATCCTTTAATAGACTCAAAAACGACCTATGCTAGAAATCTCATTTCTTTGATCAGTCATAACTCAAAAACCAATAAACCAAATTATTTAAAACTTTGCACAAAATTTTCATTTGATAGGTTCTATAAGTGTGTCGAATTTCAGCATCATTAGTCAAGGCAACCCAGAGATGCAGAGAGGTCAGGAGTGATGTTGTGTTATCCGTGTGTACGTACGTACGTGTGTGCCACCCTGTATCTCATCAACTATTTGATGGATTCAGCTGATTTTTGGCAGAGATAGAGGTTCTAGGGTGTAGTTGATGGAATTTTAATTTCAGTGTACCATATACCTTAGTTTTCCAGAAAATACAAAAAACCTTAAAAATTGCCATTGTCTTGAGGCATAGCCTTTACAAAAGTAGTGACATTCCATGATAAATGCCAGTATACTGAAATCATATGCCCTTAATAGGTGTAAGATGAAAATTCATATACACTAAATGTACAAAAGCAAGGAAATTCCCAAATGTTTACACTTTTATTGTCATTAAGGGTATGACTACATATCAACCAAGCCATTTCATTATCACATCACTACAGTATAAATCTCTATGCATGAGTGGATGAAGTGTGTGAGGTGCGCTGAAGAAAAATTCCTACCAGTAAAATACATAGCCCTGTTGTGCTCGCATACCCTTAATGACAATAAAAGTGTAAACATTTGGGAATTTCCTTGCTTTTGTACATTTAGTGTATATGAAATTTCATCTTACACCTATTAAAGGGCATATGATTTCAGTATACTGGCATTTATCATGGAATAATTAATAGAGAGTATAAAGTGGATCTTGGGTTTACTTTCGGAAACCTCGTGACTCTCGCTTCCCTTATTTTGTCCTTTAGTCCTCGTATTTCATGAGCGATCTTTATGACTAAGAGAGAAGAATTGCTGTTCCCAGAGTCGGAATCTAACACTGATCGTTGGCTAATTTTTAGCATTGAAGCATTATTTTAGCTCCTTACATCAAGTCTGTAACGATTTCCATTAAAAAACTGAAATAAAATATAAAGTTTTAATAAAATTTATGACATTGTTTGTTAGATGACGTAGCAGCCTCTCTTAACTTTCCATAAACGAAAGTATTTGTTTCTGCTTCAATTGTTGTATAATATAAGTTCGAATTTTGCATAAACATTTTTTAGAATATATCTACGATCGACATTTCTCAAAATCTTCTTCACTTCTCCAATTCAATCTTCTCTCTATATAATGTTATTGCAAAAAAAACGTAAACACATATACATGTATTATTATTCTGGACCGTTATAGTCTAAAACACTATCGAGTATATTTATAGTAAATGTAGTATATTGACCATTTAGATGTCGAATGTCGTAAATAAACTCTTACCTTCACATGTTTTCGTAGCCAGCTCTTTTTTAATATTTTCCAAGGCCTTAAAGTTGTTTACTTGAAAGACATGATTGGTATCCGGACCCGTCGCGATGGCTTTCAATTCGGTGATTCCAACTGCGCGACCGATTCCAATAGAGAAAACCACGGCTCCTGATCTTCTTAGCTGTGCGGCTTGCTGTGAAGTTCGGGTGTGGTCTTGCGATCTTCCATCTGTTATAACTATCACAATATTTGGGACATTCGGGCGATCCCCATGATTAGGCTGGAGACTAACTGTACGCGCCTTCATAAGTGCATCACCTGTGTTAGTGCCGCCCGCCATGCGCTTTATCTGCCCGACTGCCTTCTTCAGGGCTGTTTTCTCGTAGAAGCTATCCAAGTAGATTTGCTGGATGGTTTTTGTGGAAAAAGTAATTACACCGACTCGGACTGTATTATTACCGATATCAAACCCTTCCACGATTTCTGACACAAATTTCATCATTGTATTAAAACTGGGAGTTGAAACACTTCCAGATGAATCAAGAATAAATAAGATGTCAGCTTGGGTTAGATTGCATTCTAGAAATAGAAAAAAAACACACGCGTTAGTTCAAATGTACGGTTTGAAATACTTCCACGGTAATCAAGAAGTAATAAAGTGTCGAAAATATATAAATATGTAATATACGCTATTTCAAATGTATACCATATATATATATATATATATATATATTAGTATTTCATGTATCCACATAAAAAAATTATAAGGAGATATAATTTTTATGCATCAATTTTCAGTATTTACTTCAACAGTGCTCGATACAGTGTTAGCTAGTAAGTTATGAAAATATATTTATGGCAATCAAGCTACACAGAGGCTCCCGCGTTTCATCCCCGAGGGGGAATCTTCAGGCTAAAATAAATAAATATATATATATATGTCTGTGTGGGCGTGTTTATATATAGACATTTATATATATATATATATATATATATATATATATATATATATATATATATATATATATATATATATAGAGAGAGAGAGAGAGAGAGAGAGAGAGAAAGAGAGAGAGAGTACTTAAATAAAGTACGTGTTTTTAATAAGCCATCATCTATGATTTCACACCCTGGGAAACAGTCATAGTCTAAAGCACGATCTAAATCGCAATCTCGTAGTTGTTTCGTGTATTACCGATCTCACGTAACAATTCTGCAGATATATATTGTTGGTTACGTCGCATAGAGTTTGACTTATCTGTGTAACATTCATACATTATCTTATTTTACTTATGTTTTTGTTTACAATTATATTGTATTTTGAATCAATTACTAATTTACTTGTGAATATAAAAAAAACAGGATAAGAATAATCAAAATAATACAAATTAAATAAATTATATTCAATGACACATATTTAGGGTGGAAAGCAGACTTTCCCTAATACATACACAAGAACAAATTACAGGAGGAGATTTGCCTTTAATTACATCTGTTAATCTATATAAACAAAGGTAATTCCCAGAAGTTGATTTTCTATGAATTTCAAATTAGATTTTTGAAGAACCAATGAGCTATCGATTTAATTTAGAAGTGAATCCAATAGTATTTATTTTTAAATTAACATATATATTTATATTAATGTCGAACTTTGTTTCTTAGTCATCGCAAACCAATTTGAATAAAGTTAGATTCACTCTTTAGTGATTGTCTCGGTCATTTTACGTAGACTTTCTTTTTTGAACCGTCGACATCTTGAATTTCATTCTTTGTAGCTGGAAGATGACTGTAAATAAATTTCCCCTCTGTATAGATCTCATTTTATAATTATTATTAATTACTTCGTAATTAATCAATGATTACAATGAGTTGCTTTTTTTAGATTCGTTAACAAGCTTGACCCGTACCGGACGCAAATAGGTCACATTTTTAATTGTTGCAGAGTGAACAGTGGAAGGAAAGAATGATGGAAATGTGACAAAGTGTCCGGGGCCCATGGGGATCGGGTATCCTGGTTACGCGCTAGCATGTATCTTGGTGATTATGCTAGGCCCTCCGTAGAAACGAAGCGGAAATATAAAACTAGTATATATTTGACGAAGAAACGAACTTATTCAAACAACGGAAAAAAGGACCGGATTGTTTCGATTGGGCGTGTTTGGTAGTCAGCACAGACGCCACTACAACGAGGAGACGGTTGCCAGATGGGAAGTTAGAGATAACGAGAATTCCATTTATTTTAGGGAAACGCATACCCCCCTGAGAGAAGAGGTCACGTAGAGAAGAAAGATGGCGGAGAGGGAGGGTGTATGGCGATAGCCACCTTCAATAATAGGAATTGACACGAGAAGAGTAGACACGAGTACACAAGACAGACGGAGTTGAATTGTCGTTAGAGTCGGACGCGCCCGACGCCGCGCGCCAATGATGGTGCGCGATGAAGAGAAGAAAACCGAACGAACTCCCCATCGTCGCTTCGCCCACGAATTTGTGACTAAACAACCACTTGTGAACGAATTTACACACACACACACACAGAACCAACGAGATAACTAAAAGAAAACAACTTTTACGAGTACGGTACACATTAATCTAATGTAAAATCAATTCTTTTATTTTATTAATAATTACTCTTCCATACAAACAAAATCCGACCGAGTTGTTGAACATTGTTCTTTTCCTTTTGTTCTGCTTTTATCAATCTTTCGCCCTCACAGAGCCAATCGATTGCTGTTCGCCCAGTGATCACTCGCTGATATAAACAGTTTCAACGTGGGAGTGTATTTGTAGCTGGACGAGACGACAAGATCGGCGACGTAACATCATCATCATCGTCGCCATCCCAGCCTAGAGGAATTTCGATCGACATATTTTTTTATTGCCACTACGACGATCGGCTGAAGTGTGTTTACGGTCTGGCAAGACTCTACGCGCGAGGGGGTTCACATAAGGGCGCCGCGTCTAGGATATCAT
The DNA here is from genome assembly GCA_963556195.1 of Sepiola atlantica. Lineage (NCBI taxonomy): Eukaryota > Metazoa > Mollusca > Cephalopoda > Sepiida > Sepiolidae > Sepiola > Sepiola atlantica. The sequence goes on from OY744530.1 coordinate 89,680,247, forward strand.
ACACCTGTGTGTGCGGTTGACCACGATCCCCACGGCGCAGACACGTGTGGCGTTACTATTTGGTGCCGCGACGCCAGATCAGGGTAATCTCGGGTAAAATAACAAACAAACAAAAATCCACGGGCACAATTATTTTTTTTTACCTGCAGAACACTTTTTAAAAAGTCAGAAAGTATATCAGTCCAGGAAAAGAGATAGACTAAAGAAAAAATTAAAGGAAAAGAGAGATAGTCTAACGGGCACTGAAACCCCTGGTGAAAAAAAAATAGAAAAAATAAATAGACCGACATAAAAACCGTTTTTTTGTGAAAGACTTTGAGAGCCGGCCAAGATCGCGAACTTTAGTCAATCGACTATAAGGTCTGGACGAGCTCGCAAAAAACAACCACCTGACATCAGTAGACCACAAAAGGAGAAGACCGCGGAAAGAAGGTGTAAGTGACTCTTTGATTTCCCTTGTTCATTTTGCTTTGTTTTGTACTCTGTCAGTGTATCGATTGCTGTTCAACTTTGCACGTGGTTGGGTATTTCTGTTGTTGGGGTTGTATCTTAGAACACAAAAGAAAGAATGGGTTCGGAGGAAGATAGAGTAGGAAGTGTAGCAGAGATGAGGGTAGAAGAAACTAGGAAAATAAAAAGACCGATCATGGGAATACGAATACTCTCCTATAAGGGAGATTCCGCCGGTCTAATGGAATGGTTGGCGGTAATCCAAAAGAAAAGGGCAATCTACGGATTAGAAGATTACGAGATGGTGCTGCTCGCTCTGGATGGAGCGATGGGCCCAGCGTCGAAATTAATTGAGGGGATGTATGAAGAGAACCCGGGGATGGAGTTCCGCAAGCAGCTGATCAAGCAATATGGCAGCGAGCGGACTACGATTTAAGACGTATGCAAGCTAACCTGGCTAAGGCTAAACAACGACGAGTGACTCGACGAGTTAGTCGAGCGGATCCAAGGTTTGACAGTTCAAGTCTTCCCAGATGGGGCGATCCGAAATACGGGTGCCACCTGACGCTAGAATAAGAAACAAGGGAAACGCGCAGAGGCCACCTCGCAGAGAATAAAAGGCAGGGTGGCCCCAAAATGACAAGTTTAGTGAAGGGTAGTAAAATTAAATGGAAAGAAGGCGGGCTTGGGTTTTGTTCACCGGTTTATGAGAAACCGCAATAAGCAATGAACCCCCCCCCCCCCGTAGAAAAAGAGATCGAATTAAACCCGACTGCCAGGTCGGTTGATGAGTCTAGTGAGTGGGAGGAGGGCGACAAAATACCCCTGGCCCAGCTTAAGCAGAGACTGAGAGAGAATCAGTTAGCCAAAATGGTAGAAGAATTGACTATGAAGTTATGGATGAGAGGAGAAAAACGTCCCACCACAGAATAGTAGGAAAGCCAAGCAAAATATAGTCAGCGATTTGTGGGAGAAGCCAAGGTTGGGCTGTGTCGCATCCGTTGGCTCCACCGTGTGCAGGGAGGGCCCCCATGCATGTGCGGTGCTGGTGGTTGTGGCACGGAACGTTATCTTGGATTTCTCCCCGGAGATAAACGGATAGATAAGGATAGAGAATAATGCATAACTGGGACCGGTTGAGGTCGTCGTGGTCAGATCCAAATGGTTGATGACGTCACGAAACGACCAGACATGTATGTAGTGAGTTTCAAAAGGGGTCGAGGTAATCGACAGATATCCGAAAAACCAATATGCTAGATTGTGGTGCGCCTTACGAAAAGACACAGAAGTTGTGATAAACGAAGGGAAGGATATGAGATCTTATCTAAGAAAGATAGTGTTGATACAGACGAGGCAGAAGAAATCAGTGCCATCGATGGTGTGAGATGCACTCGGTGTGTCGTTAGGGACAGTGTCGGTAAGCGATGAGAGAATGATCATGAAGATATTGGAAGTGAGAGAGAGTGTGTATGACGATAGCCACCTTAAATAGTAGTGATTGAGACGAGAAGAGTAGACACAAGTACGCAAGACAGACGGAGTTGAATTGTCGTTAGAGTCAGACGTGCCCGACGCCGCGCGCCGATGATGGTGCCCGACGGAGAGAAGAAAACCGAACGAACTCCCCATCGTCGCTTCGCCCACGAATTTGTGACTAAACAACCACTTGTGAACGAATTTACACACACACACACACACACACACACACACACACACACACAGAACCAACAAGATAACTAAGAGAAAACAACTTTTACGAGTACGGTACACATTAATCTAATGTAAAATCAATTCTTTATTTTATTAATAATTACTCTTCCATACAAACAAATTCGACCGAGTTGTTGAACATAGTTCTTTTCCTTTTGTTCTGCTTTGATCAATCTTTCGCCCTCACAGAGCCAATCGATTGCTGCTCACCCAGTGATTGCTCGCTGATATACACAGTTTCAACGTGAAAGTGTATTTGTAGCTGGACGAGACGACAAGATCGGCGACGCGACGTTATTATCATCATCGTCGCCATCCTGGCCTAGAGGAATTTCGAGCGACATATTTTTTTATTGCCACTACGACGATCGGCTGAAGTGTGTTCACGGTCTGGCAAGACTCTGCGCGCGAGGGGGTTCACATAAGGGCGCCGCAACCAGGATATCATACACCTGTGTGTGCGGTTGACTACGGTGCAGACACGAATGGGGTGTTACAGAAAGAAGGAAACGCGGTTTTATGAGTTTTCCTGGCCATCCCATGGTACCGGTATTTACTCAGAATTTTTCTTTTGAATTAAACACTCGCTCTATCTAAAATTGAAGAGGCTTAGAGTACCTTATTAAATTACATTCCTGGCGTTATCTTTGTAAAGAAATTCCCCTCTTTTGTGATGAAAGAAAAAAGAAAATAGAAGAAAAAGAAAGAAGAACATTTTTTATTATGCTTTCTTAGCACTATTGAAAACCACAAATACAATTAAGGGGCCTGCAGAGTACTAATACATCATGTGTGTTCGAAGAGAAATTATGATATTCACAATAGTTAAAGTACTACATGTTACATTAGTTTCATTTCAAATCACTACATAATAGCATTGAATTTTAAAAACCGGCACATAGTCCTCCCTTTTCCCAATCCCTCGTAGGACGAAGTTTAACAATATTTAAAAAAATGTGTAAGACGACGTGGATCGAACAATGAATATCTCGGTCCTCGATCTACGCTGCTAACTGGTCGGTTACAAGCGCGAGAAGAAAATCTAAGAAAAATAGGTCATGTAAACGAAGCCATCCGGTAGCTTGCATGTGTTTCATTGTACAATCCGCCATAAGGTGACTTAATCTAGGGTCCACCAGTCGCTCGTTTTGGATTATTTCTATGCCAAGAACTCGATGTTGTTTTTTTTCAATATTTGGATATGATGCGTGTGTCAACTTTATGGTCTGTCGAGTATCATCGCATATATGGACCTTAATTCGGAAGTACAGTCGTTGAAGAAATTATAGCCGCCATGTTGAATGATGAAATACGGCAACTATGTTCGTTAATAGGATTCTCTAAAAACCGGAATGAGTATAAAGCTATACGTAATAGGTAGAAGTAACGTAATTTGATATTCTCGAAAATCAACGGAATTAACGGGAGTGTCCATTAAATGTGTGCGCAATGTGTTGTATTATGTGGTAAATTATTAGCCGACAAATAGTAAATAATAACTGACAATTTTTTGAAAAGTAGACGTTTTTTATTATTACTGTCGGTGAGGAGAGTGTCAGTACTAAAGTGTTAAGGGGAAACGTTTTTGCTACCACCTATATAGAGTATGCTTTGATAGTAGTCGAAGATGATGGGGCAAAAGTAGTATTTAGTGTATGCTGGCGAAAAATAATAACACATTTACTAAAACACGTTTGAGGGAGTAAGCGTATTATAGTGGTGATGCATGTGGTTATTTGCTTATTCTTCAAGAAGGTACAAGGGGAATATTGTCTTAACTTTATATATTAGAAGAAGATACTTTTGTTCCTATGTAAGTACAAACATTCTCAACTTTAATTCCCTATTTTTAATCATGCAAGCATTCTTATATAAAAAAAATGTGTATCCCACACAGTTTTATAATAGCTTGATAGTGTATGTTAATATTATGAAAATCACATGAAATGTAGATAACGAATTCTCACAAATTCAACAAAAAGTTTTAATCTGCCTACAATTGTTTCGGCCTACCTACTTGAAGATTAATCATCAGTGCTCATGAAAAAGTGAAGCCACCAGGCTTGACAAAACTAAATTGCATTCAGTATTTATTTATCATTTCTTATATTTTGTTTAACTCTATAAAATAATTTGTTTTTCATCTATTTTTCAGATCATGTTGTTATTATTAATTATATAATCAGAATTAAAGTTATCGTCACCTTCTTTTGGCGTTCCGATCACGTTATAAGCAGCTGATTGAAAAAAAATATATATAAAATAAACTCAGGAAATGAGTTGAAAAAGGAAATAAAATCAGATAGTTCAATTCAAATTGATTAATATATTTTTACAAATAAATTGGTTTCCCGAAAAAAATCAAAGAATAAATAGTTATATTTAAAAGTATATGGCTGTAAAATTGAATCTTTTTATAACAAATGTTATATATAAAACACTCCTGATACTCCTAAAACATTTTTGTCTTTAGTAAATATTCTAATTCAAAGTGTCTGCTTGTTTAAATACACGTTTAACCAGAACTAGTTATCTGCATGTAGTACCAATTGATTTTAGTTGCTACTTATCTGGATTCATTAACACTTAATTGGATCTACTACATATATTGATTCATTTACTATTGGTATGCTATAACATTATGTTTGGCAATACTTTATTTCTTTATATCTACTATTCTGTTAGCTTTGAATCTTATTTCCCCATCGCCATGATTATTCTAGATATGTCATTCATTAGAAAGTCGTTTAGAAAATTGGAGAACACTTTCATTCATTATAATTCATTGACGGCGATTTGTCTAATATTAATATAATCAATCATATATTGATAGTAACCACGTCTGTAATAATTCTAGTCAATCTTGTGATAAAGAAAATGGACTTTGAAATCGTGAATTTATAAAGTTAAGACTACGAGACAAGGCACGTGGGGCGCTTTTTCTAATCTTTATCTGGATAAATAGACGGGTCAATATACTGATTAACCGAAAATAATTGCAACATTTCGTTTTCCGGTGGTTTTGTGCTAGGTTGGGTCTAGTCTAAACATACTAAAACATACTAAAAATTTACCATACTAGATAAACATACTAAGTGACCATACTACATAAACATACTAAAAGTTGACCATACTACAACATACTAAAAGCTGGACACGATCGAAGTAAAGGGAAGTGTCAAATTTTGAATATAACTTTGTTTCCAAGTCATTTTCCATTTTCATGTGAAACACTAACTCGGTCAGTTGTCATGATACATCAGTACATCTTAGATTTTTACTCAAGTTTTCATAGAAAAGTCTTACTAGTGATTCCAAATAAACCTTTATACAATACCAAGGGGTAGTTCTACACCAATTACCCTTGTTGTATCCACCTTGCTTCATTTACGTCACAGTACTTTTTCAAAACCTTTCACTCCTTGTTATCATCTTCTGCTGGATCATTTTTCATATTGTCCCAATTTCCGTCTTAGCAATGTCCACATGCACTGGTACATTCTAGTCCATGCCTCCTGAAAGTACAACTTAGGGAAGCATGACCACCAATGTGAATGAGAAACAAAGGTATTAATACTGAGAATGACCTAAATCACACTAGCTAAGGATGGGAAAACACAGCGTTATCTCTCGGCAGAGCATACTACTGGAAAGGAATCATAACAGCAAGTATGAATCGCACATGGTATGCTGGAGTAGGACGGTGACATCGCTTAAACGCGATGTAAGCTAGTACTAGTAAAAGGGGACTAGGCAAAACGTAAAAGTTCTTGCAAACGGTCGACTCAATATATTGTTCTTATGATAGCTCTCTCTATTAGTAGTTTATTTTTAACCTTAAAGTAAACCGTGTTCTGGTACACTGTTTTTTACACTGGGTGCAGGTGGTAGCGCATGCATATTGTGTGTATTGTTATTCTCGGAAGCCTGAATGCCTGAAAACTATCAATATTCAGGAGTGATAAAATAATATTAAAATTATAGTTTCCAAATAATGTTGAACATATATCGAGCTAATCTGTTGTTAGCGTTTTGTTATGTGTTCATTACATTACAGATACCGGATAAAAAAGACACAGAGTATTGATTTACTCATCTCCAGGAGTTAGGCACAAGGCCAGTTTTTATCTTACTCCCACAAGTAAGATGTGACCCAAGGTCGTGTCGGGAAAGTGGGGGTTAAAAATTGCCTGGGCAGCCCCGTCGGCATTCCCCGGTAGGGACGCCTCAGGCAGTAAGCAATAAACTTACTCCTCCCCAAAGAGGGGAGGCGAAGCCTGGGAGGGTGGACCTCCTAGAACTGCACAGGACAGACCCATAGACCGGCGTAAATCAAGCCCGGAAGGCCAAGACAATACCAGTCTATGGGGTGCAGTATCCATCGGAACAGATACTACACTTTGATCTTAGCCAAAAGGCCAAAAAAAGACACAGAGTAGATAGGTGCTGTTATCGCTAGACTTTGCACTCTATCTTTATTTATTAGGCAGGCGCAGAGGTACTATCACAAGAGCACTTCAAAGCAACCCAGTGATTGGCTTGTTTCTGGACTAGAAAAATGAACACCCTCCCACCATCTCTGTTTTCTTATCAGGGTAACTTAGTGACACTTGCTTGTCACTTAGTTTCACACGACTAGTCGGGGGCGCCTTTGTCTGATAGGTTGAGGGTACAGGTTTGTCTGACTGCTTCCGACTCGTAGTAAAGGACGACTAACTCTTCAGTAGCGCAAAGAGTGGTAGCTCTATCAACAGTTGTATAATATCAGGATAACTGTAGTTCTATGTTGGAGGTTTGACTTTTATCTCCGTTGCGCTTTTCTGAGGATACAATCATAGATTCAAATACGACTAACAGTCTACTTGTGTGAATTTATTTTTCCAACATTCAAAAACCCCACTTTGTCCAACTTTCTACATCTAAAACTATACTAATGACAATGGAAATAAAAGTAATACGTTCAAACCACACGCCACACCTAAAGAAACAACACAATTTCCTCCTTCTTTGAGGCTATCCTTCAAAAATATACGAGGGTTTAAAAGTAAACATGGTAATTTAGAATTCTTATTCTTTGTAAACTCTTCAGATATCTTAGCACTAAGCGAAACCAATCTAAACACCTAAATATCTCTAACGCTTTGATATGCAAATATATATTCCACTCTGCTGTAAAGACTCTGGCAAACAGATGTACCAGCTCCAAGTCTATATCGGTAACACATTTCCTTTGGCCTGAGAATTAAGTCTAGCATTTCAATTCCAAGATATAATGTGCTTTCGATGAACATCCACACATAGCGCTAGTTACCAATATTTACTCTAACGTTTTTCCTCGACCTAGAGCTGTACTTTACTCGAGTACGTCTCCAATAGTATAGACGAATCTTTGTCCTTAGATCTAAGCGCCCAAATCTATGTATTTAAGGATTTTAATCTTCATCACGAAGATTGGTTAAATTCCTGAGGTACACAAACCAAGCTGGTAACAGCACACATAGACTGCTGTCACTTTCCTGATCCGTTTTTCAGATCGTGGGGACCAGTTAGCTTCACTTCTCGACAAATTCTTGGCAACACTGCTCGACACTTGTGTGACAGATACACATAGCCCACCTGGGAATGCTAATCACCTAGTAATAATTGTTGATATAACCAAACGTCCGACCCCAAACTGAAGCACTGTTACTCAGAACAACGAGATATTATTAACGTGCTGATTGGGAATCCCTCCGAGATATGCAATATTGGGTAAAACGTTTTCTCTCCCTGTTGAACAATGCGCAAATGAAATAACTAAGTGAGTCAAAGTATGTATTGAAGCATTTGTACCGACGCGGAAATTCTATAGTAAGCTGCATTCTCCACAATGGTTCACTTCGACCTGTCCAGTTTCTATGGTGCATAGTCAGCAAGCATCCCGCTGATTAAACTGCTATAAGTAAGAAAAATAGACAACAATTCATAGTATCAGGAAATGTTTGTCAGTAAAAGTATATTAGCCGCAGATAAACGCAGGTATACTGAGGTGACTATAAAACACATATAGTCACGGAAGTTAGAATCTCGTAATTTTTTAAAAATCCATATTAGTGTGGTGAACAATGGGCAATCTACAATTACCCCACTATCCACAATGCAATCCACAAACAACCACCTCCCTAATTTCCGCCACACACAGAAGCTGCGCAAGAAAATCTGATCATCGTCCCTTCTTATTTACAGGATATTACAAAAAATGCTTGACAGCTCTAAATCATGTGTATCAGATCATATACCTACTGAGCTAGTCCTGTTTTCTCAAATTTCTATAGCAACTGCATTGCCGAATCTGATAAATTGTCTCTGTGGTACCAGTTATCAAGAACTTTAGTGAAAGAATTTTGCCAAAAACTATTGCCTCCCACTCTTTGCTAAATTCTTTGAATCATTAATCAATTAAGCGATAGTTCACCATCTCGAAAATGCTTATCTTTTTTTTACGAACATTATTGATTTTAGTAACCTTATTCAACCGCCTATATCTCAACTGCCATCTATGATTACATATGTCATACACTGGATATGGCAGTTGAAGCTCGGGTGCTAGTACTTGATATATCGTTGTCATTTTGGCATAGTCTTGCATGTATATTTTCCTAGGAAAATTGATGCGTACGGTATTACTAGAAAGATATTAAATATAATAAGCTTATTCTTAATTAAAATAATATATCCAGGTTGTTCTTGATGGCCATACATCCGAGAAACATCACATTAATGCGGGAGAGCCTCAGATTTCATACTGGGGCACTTTATTATTATTGATCTTCGTAAACTGCGTCCTTTGTGCAATCGTGTCAGAGGTCGGTATGTTAGCTGATGACACCATGTTCTATTCTCAACATGTGGTCACGCCGAACACACACATACCCAAGGCAATAGCTGAAAGATTACCACGTGGCATCTGGTAGGTAGCTGAATGTAGAATAAAGATTGATTGTCACGTACAATGTTACCAAGAATAAGCTTTTTTGTTTTAAGAATTATGAGAAATTCTTCCAACCACCGATTGCCAGAGCTGATTGCACCCTTCCTGGGGGCTCGACATTTAAACGCATCGATATAACATTCACATGCAACGTTAATTTTAATAAATACACAAATGATTTTGCCACGTGTGCTTTAAAAACAGGTGGGCTTCCTCTACTGAGCTAGAAAACTTATTAAACCTGCCAGTATATAAAAGCCATCATTCGCCTATAAATAAATCATTGTTTCCATATCGTAACTGCTGCTCTAATCACGAGTCTGTCATTCCTGGACAAGGTACAAAAAGAGTAATTAACCTAATAGGTCCTGAACTATCTACCAATCTTAATCCCCTGTTCTATCGCCCTAATTTGACATCCCTGTGCCTGTTTTATAAGTATTTCCACGAAATGTGCTCTAATAAAGTTACTGCACTTGTACCCTCTCAACGTAAATATCCTCGATCAACCATACTAACAACAAAATCTCACCCCTTCAGCATGAAAGTCCCCAGATGCTTAACAATATTTTATTCTAATAGCTTCTTATCTCTGACCGATTGTCTTCAAAATAACCCCCGTTTCTTTTTCCCTGTCTGTACCAACATGCATAAATGTAAATGCAATGTGAACATACATTTAGCTACACAATTCCCAATCTAGAATGCTCTCTATAAATTTAGCCCCTAATGCACTCTCACGAAATCATCAGATGAAATGCTTCTCTGTGGGAATAAACCATGGACGCCTCTGTGTAGCTTCCTTGCCATATATATATTTCTATACTACTACTATTAAACTCAACTCACGTTGAAATACACACTAAAAATGTGTACGCACTATATTATATTCCTTCATAATAGTATATCTATATATATACATGAACTTGTAAATCATATATATATATATATATATATATATAATTTCTACGAATATAACAGTTTGACAAGTTTTACATCACATTTATGTGTCCTTACGAAGATTATAATATAGATACAATATTAATAATATTTATGTCTAGAATTATTATTCTAATTTAGTTCAGTTTCCTTGGAGAACTTTAAATGGTTTTAAGGGAGGCATAATATGCGCAGAATGTCCTATTTGAAACAAAATATTTCATATATTTCATATTTACTTTACATTTTATCCAATTTCTTCTAAAGACCCATTTATCTTAAGCCTTACTTTTCAAATATGTTGTAGAATCAAAATCAATTACTTACGACTATTGAAATGGAAAGCAGCAGTACATCCTACGCACTTGCTGAAAATTTCTGTAAGAAGCAAATCAATTATCAGAGCTGTTAATTTAATAGTTATTTATTGTTCTTTTCGTTTCAATTATTCCAGCGCGGATGAGAAGGAGGAAAAAATATCAATATCTCTACAATAGCTAATTCACCTCGACGACTAGCTTTACAACGCCACCAAGAAATTCAGACGAACAGCTTTTTCTGTCGAGCCAAACACACCTCCTGATAGATGCAAAAAAACGTTGATGTGATGTGGAAAGTTATACCATAATCCCATAACAAGTAATTATAATATTTACATGATAAAATAAAACTAATGAAAATAACAACATCGTAACATAAATATTATTAAACTAATAACATATTATTATCCATTAATTTGTCTGCCTGAAATCTAAAGGATACTATTACTTCTATCAATAATGGAGATTTGGTATATGTCTGTCTGTCGAGCCCTCGATTCCATAAACATATGTCAAACGCAGCTAAACTCAAATCTGATTGACGACACACTTTTTCTATTGGCTGTTGTAGTAGCATTTTGGTCTGAAGCAGAACTATACTCTTATTTCTATTCATAATTGAGATTTCGTATCCGTCTCTCTGAATTTTAAACTATACTATAACTTCTATTCATTATGTAGAGGTGGCACATGTCTGTCTGAACCAGTAGTATACTAGTATTTCTATTAATTGTACTATTATACTATCTTTAAATGGTAAATTAACTTTATTATACTATGTAAAACTAATGCACTATGTACAATGCCTAATTCAATAGTTTAGTGCAGTATATGTTTTGTCGTCATGATACTATTTTCCTAGGCATTTCTTGTTTTCGAAGGAAATTTAGTGTAATATCTGTTCTGTTATCATGAGACTATCTACTTGGGGGAGTAGTGTAGTATACGTTCGTCATCATACGATCCTTCAAGGCATTACCTCCTTCATTGTTGAGGGGGTAGTAAATATATTAATCTAGTGGCCATGATACTATCATCCCAGAATTATCGTTTTTTTTTTTTACATAAATCAACAGAAATATAAAATCTGAATGAAGTACTTTTTAAATGATTCGTTTCAGAATTAAATGACCCGGGAAGTGTTTATATGCCGTATAATAAAACAACCAAACAAAAACAACGGATAGAACAGTCGTTCGAACCTTATTTACTGTGTATTAAAAACATATTTTCTTCAATTAATACGTTGGCATGGTGAATATGGCCACTCTCTCTTTTTATATATCTCTCTCTCCTTCCTTCTCCATTACCAATATTTAAGTATGTGATATCGAAGTTCACAATTACTTATTATCTTCTGATGATTCCTTATTTTCTAGCAGATAGGATGCATCGTCTTCCAAGATATTTTACACATGATAGATAATTGCATGTAATCGAATTCACAACGTATTTCATCTGACGTTTTTCTTGACGCATTCTTATCGATACCTGTATTACACACACGCTATTATTTATAGTGATATGTACAAAAAATGTAAACAAGCATCTTAGCGTAAAATAAAAGAATCAGAAAAATAAAAGTATATGAAAAAAGATGTGCTATATACTAAAATAAGTTGAAAGGGTTGATCTTAAAGAATCGCAATTAAAAATCTTCATAAATGTAATAAACCACTAGATAAATATTAAAGAAAAGTACAAAAAAATATAGAAAAAAAACTCTCTTTTCATTATTTATTAAGTACATTTTACAATGAAATAAGAATGAATAGAACGCCAAGCGTTACACTCAAACTCAACAAGATATTACCATATTAAAACGTAATGATACGTATGTTCTTCTTTATCATGTGCTTCGAATAGCAACACTAATATATATGGAAGTCGGAGTAATGTATTATTTTACATCCTTTTTAATAAGATTGCATGTGTAATAATTTTTAATATTTTGGGGTTAGAGTTTTAATACGCATTAATATTATTTATTTCAATATATTCAAAATTAGCACTTTTATTTTTAAATCTGATATTTTAGTACTATTATCATGTAAGATTATTCCATCAGGTTTAATTCAGGCCAGACAATGCTTATCAGAAACAACAAATCGCTATGGTAAAGGAAACTTGTAATGCAGATTATACAACTTAAGTTATGGACATGCAACTCTTATTTTGCTCCTATTATGGACTGTTAGGTAAATTTTAATTAATAGTTCAACTATTTTGGTATCGATATATTATGGAGGATGTTATCGTCTTATACCTATATTCTCAAATTTCATAAAAAATTAACTGTGAGTGTTTTACTGCATTCTATGTCATTATCTTAAATATAGCTGACACTGAAAATGGGAAACAGTTTTTAGACTGTCACAGGGATCACAGATGAAATATGCGAGAGGAACGAATGTGATTGCATGGAGTTTTATATATTTTATAATACTGTTACTAGTAGGACTGGTAAAAGCAATGAATATGGCAATAGTATCATATTTTAATGTTTTTCCTTCTTGGGAGTGAATGGTACGGTTTACATGGCATTCCGTTAAATGGTAAAGTTTACAAAAACAAAATAATGTGCTCACATTACTCTTTCTATTTCCTACATTACATACTCCATAATTAATCATGATGAGTTTAATAGTTTAAGATTTTACTAAGTACATACATATTATTGAAGCTCACGCGCGAAAATTGTTTTTTATATAGCTCAAAATTTTATGTAGAGCAAATCTTTTCTCTATTAAATACACAACGTATTTAATCTAACATATTTTAAAACGTTTTGGTTGTTATAGCGCATCTCTCTCTCTCTCTCTCTCTCTCTCTCTCTCTCTCTCTCTCTATATATATATATATATATATATATATATATATATATATATATATATATATATATATATATATATATATGTGCATCCCCTATACGGCACAATCACTTTCACACACCTTTCTCGTTAGATCACCGAAGTTAAGCGGGGTCGAGCCTGGCCAGTACTAAATGGGTGACCATTTAGGAATACCAATTGCTTATCTCAGCATTGGTTTCAATCGTCTTGTACTACTACTTGCCATTGGAGTCAAGCAATGCCGACTCAGGAGAGCGATTGCGCAACCCTTGCAATTACAATTTGACGCGCAGGCAGCCCCTGGCGGGGCACTCATACGTCGAAATCGACGGGAGAGTCCATCATATATGCATCCCCTATATATATATATATATATATATATATATATATATATATATATATATATATATATATATATATATATATATGCATCCCCTATATATATATATATATGGGTTCTCTCCAAATATGATCTGAGGTTAAGATCGGATTCTAACTCTGCCTGATGAGATCTCAGTTTATAGTAACTGTTGATCGATAACATCGACATGCCAGTGTCGCAGATTTTGTACATGTCTGTGTAAATAAAATTATCATATATATATATATATATATATGCATCCCCTATATATATATATGCATCCCCTATATATATATATATATATATATATATATATGCATCCCATATATATATATATATATATATATATATATATATATATATATGTGTGTGGGGGGAAGGAGAGAGAGAGAGAGGTATTTGTAGGATTTTCTTTTTTTTTGGGAATTGTAGTGAATTATAGTTTATTCGCTATAATCTTTTCCCCAGCAACGATATTGTTCGATCAGGGAAAATATGAGATTTCAATGAAATCAAGCAAAGATAAATCGACAAGAAAATTCGCTAAAAATTGGATTATTTACGCTGAGTTTGTGTTTCGTTGGGTGGTAAACAAGGGAATACATCTAGAAAACGTAAAACCATCTCTTAATCTGGGTTTAATCATTTCCGGTGTTTTCTGCCAGCAATTATTGAAAACGTAATCACTAGAATAAATGTTATTCTAATTATGTGTGTTATGATCTGTTGAATGGGTGTTGTTAGAGTTATGATCTGTTCAATGCTGGATTGAATTTAAATATGAAGTTTTTTCTTGTGTTAGTAAGTAGGGGTAATCTTGGCTTTGGAAAATTGGTATTATTTTTAATTTTCCTCCACTGCATGAGTGCACATGTTGGGAGACGAATAACTTACGGTTTTCCTTGATTTTAATGTTGCTTTTATGTAAAGATACTCTATTATTAAATGTTTTGGTCGCACCTATATAAGCTTCATTACATGTTGTACATTCTAGCACATAGACAACGTTTTTGGAGGTGCAGTTAAGGTCTTTTTTAATGCCAATTTTCCTAAGCCAAGATTACCCCTACTTACTAACACAAGAAAGAACTTCATATTTAAGTTCAATCCAGCATTGAACAGATCATAACTCTAACAACACACATTTTTATCAACCTTTCTCTACTTCTCTATACGCCTGTGTGTGTGTACACACATATGTATGTGTGTGCGTGTTTGTGTGTGTATCTGTGTGTTTGGGTGTATATGTCGCTCACCTATGTACAAAATTCAGAACTGACCACACGCATGCGCGCACGCACGCACACGCACCTGCGGACATAACAACCTTCTTGGTGACAGGGGGCAATAAAAAGTAATACATTTCCAAAGAAAATCTACTTACCCCAACAAATGAAGATGACCGATAAAATAAAGGTTAAAATAACACTACTTAAAAAACACACACGACTTTGACCAAGAGAAGCAGGAAATATAAGAAATAAAAAAATAAAAAAATATATAAAATTATCAAAACACGTACTCACACACCCACAAACCCACACATGCGCAAAAACGTTCAACTGGATTTACATATCTGATGAAAGCGGACCACCGCTTGAAACGCGTTATATATAAAATCATAAAATGATAAAACAACAAAATAATAAATAAATGTTGAAAAAAACATTTTACAAATGTTGGTAGCCTTACTCCTTTGCATATATATATATATATATATATATATATATATATATATATATATATATATATATATATACATATATATATATGTATATATATGTATGTGTGTTTTATGTATCTCTCTCTATATATATATTTATATATATATATATATATTATTTCATGTATCAACATAAAATGTTATAGGGAGATATACTGTTTTATGTATTAATTTTCAGTATTTACTTCAACAGTGCTCAATACCTGAGTAGTGGTAGGTAATATATATATATATATATATATATATATATATATATATAATATATATATATATATATATAATATATATACAAAGTTAATAATATGTATATGTTTATATATTTGTACGTACAAGATTTACTCATAGATTAATTAACCGATCATTATTCATTGTCGAGCACAGTTGCTATACGTAAGTTAAGTGTGGGTTATGTGGGCTATATTTATTTACTTTCATGAAAAATAACGAATACACGTAGACAACCTTTGCGAAAATGTAGATATTCTGGTGGTTTTGAAATTTAAACAATACATATAAAACATGAATTATGGAGAAAAAAGAAAAAAAAGATGATGATGATGATGATGATGATGATGATGATGATGATGATGATGATGATGATGATGGTGATGATGATGGTGATGGTGATGGTGATGGTGGTGATGATGATGGTGATGATGATGAGTATGATGATGATGATGATGATGATGATGATGATGATGATGATGATGATGATGATGATGATGAGGAGGAGGAGGAGGTTGAGGATGATGATGATGATGATGATGATGATGATGATGATGATGATGATGATGATGATGATGATGATGATGATGATGAATTTCTTAAAGATATTCATATATAACTAAAAAATAAGCAATAATATAATATAAAATTAAATACCGGATTAGAAAAAAGTAAAATAAAAATGAAATATTGTAGGAGAGAGTTTACATGGTTTAACCCATCAGTTACACTTAGTGTAAAAACTACTTTGTTAAAATTTTGTTTAATTATTTGAGTTGATATAGTTTAAGAAAATATATGGTTATCATTTTCAGATGTTTTCGTAGCTTGAGACAGACTGGCGTGCAGATTTGAGACGATCTCTTTTTCTGCCATTAGTAGACCGTGCTAGAAGTGGCAGAGTTTATGATAGCTCCTTGGAAGAAGTATAGCGAAAAGGGCACGCGACGCCGGCTCCAACTTAATGCGAAAGAAGGATGGAGAAAATACATGTGGAGTCGACTCCCATTATAAATTAATCAAACTATTACGTTATAATTAGAAGGGTCCATGTTTATAAGCAGAAGAGTCCCGAAACATTGGCTACGTACGATAGTATGTAGTAAACATATCTTACAGAAAATTCGATGACTGACCGAAAAAAATACAGTGAATGTTAAATAAGGGACTCTGTTTACCCGGTTTATAGATATAGAATTAAACGTAAAGTACGAAGGAAGCAAAAAAAAACGTAAATGGTAAAATAAGAATGTTTAAATGATAGACGACGTGGAACATATCTTTCATAAGCATATTTTAAAAAAATAGAAAGAAATGGCTGTTGCATTGGAAAATAATTGAGTGATATTTTAAAGATCAGAAGTTACATCAGCGGAAATCAATAAAAAACACGTGAATGCTGAGATGGGGTTTGTTTATCTCTTAACCGGCGATATTTCAAGCAGAGAACACGTGTCCAGTGGCTGTCCGTAATAGGATGATGTAGCCAGCCGACAATGGGTTTATTTATCTCCTTTCCAAGAGATTAGACACAAGGCCTGGTGTGGTATAGGAAAGCTAGCGCACTAGGATAAGCAAACTCTGACCTACGAAATATTCCTGAGCAGCCCCGTCGACATTTTTCTGACCGGGCGACTCTAGTTATTAGCAATAAAGTAACCCCGTCTCAAAGAAAGAAGGTACAACCGGAAAAGGTGGTTCTCTCCGGACAGAATAGAACCACGCCTCTGCCTGACAGCAACAAAGCCACCGTCGGACTGATTGTCAGGGACGTATCCCCGAGTTGTACGAGCACCTACTCAAGCTGTTCCATGTAAGTCTACTTAAACATTCTTCTCGGAGATAGAGTGTTAATTGTCATTACTGGTGATAATAACTAAAGATAACATTAAAAGATAAACACTCTTATCCAGTAAGTGTTTACGTAATGAG
Organism: Sepiola atlantica; assembly: GCA_963556195.1. Classification (NCBI taxonomy): domain Eukaryota; kingdom Metazoa; phylum Mollusca; class Cephalopoda; order Sepiida; family Sepiolidae; genus Sepiola; species Sepiola atlantica. The sequence goes on from OY744530.1 coordinate 89,697,729, forward strand.
AACAATCCACTCCCGTATCTAAAATAATACATTTAATTCGAACTTGTGTATACGTTTCCGGGTTAAGCATAAAGATAACCAAGTTAGATAATGATACACATGAAGAAGCTCGAACGTTTTATCGAGAGAAAGTTGTCGAGAATAATTCAAATAATAAAGAGATATATCTATTTATCTGATAAACAAGAAAAGTCAGTTTTTCTTACTTGAAAATTAACATTACTTAATAACTAGCTTTCAATAATTTTTGTACCGTTTTGTTTTCTCTTAGATATAGCGTTTTTTTACCAAATTATTTTCCCTTAAACGATTTTTCAATCACGTAAATTATTTATTGAGAAATGGGCGTTTGCGTCAATCACAGACTACTTATTTCTGCTTAGATTATTAAAACACCATTTTTTTTTGCAAGTTTGATCTAACGTGAAACGTTAAAAGAAAAGTTGTCAGGAAATATATAATTACAAAAACAGATTTTGCGGTTTCATTGAAAGAATATCTATTAATAGAATAGCAGATTTAAAAGAAATATGATCTTACGAGGTTTGGTAGTTTGGTAGTTTTGTTTTACGGCATATCAACCCTTTTTGGGTTATTTAATGCCGAATCTGGTCTTGTTTTCTTCTCTTTTTTGTTTCTTTCCCCTTTTAATATCTGTTTCTATTTAACCCATAGTTGGGACCCTAACAGGTACTACCACTCCGGGTCAGGGTGGACCTGGGAGCAATGGTAATTAAGAGGAGGCTCCACATTCCCCAAAGTCCGTAAGCCGGATCTCACCATCGGATGTAGTTTAAGGTCATATCCAGGACCGGGAGTAGGGTAGGAAAAATAAAAATAAAAAAGGGGAGGGAGAAAGGGAGAGGGGCTGTTGTTTTTGTTTTTGGTTTTGTAGAACATAATTAAGTTTTACAAAAAGTAGGTGAATTTCGTCTCAGGGAGCCACAGGGCAGCCTGATCTGGTATCACCAGGATCTTACGAGGTAAATTCAAATAACATGATAGATTTTGCAAAGACTCCCGGGCAATTCGGTGTAAGGGCAGTTAGTATATAATAAGATGTCATCAAAAATTCGTAGTTTCTTTTGAAAGATACGTCATATTAAAAGATAAGTAATAACTGTCAATTGTGTATATAAATTAGTTTATATTTATCACGAATAAACAGATATATACAACTACGCATTGAATCAAAAAAATAATATCTCATATAAAACTAGTTGAATCTAACTTAATATATTTTTATTTCATCGATTTTATTTTTAACTATGCAATTTTCAAATAGAATTTTCAGAGTTAAATTTAATTATGGTTTATCAAGTGAATTATTCATTAAAAAAAACATTTTATGTATGTTGTTTAAATCTCCAGTTACAAAAAAAATACCAGTGTACACAGATATGGTGGAAAACATTCTGCTTCGCTAGTGTTCGCGCAAGTATTCATATTGATATAAAATGACGTCTCAATCAGTGGGGTAACAAATAAAGAAGAAAGAAAGAAAACATATCAAATTGGAAAGATTAAACAATAGAGAGGAAAGAAAAAACAACGTTTCAATTGTAATGAAAATCATAACAGAAAAACAAAGTACCATCTGTATAGAAAAGGGAAGGAATAAAAGAAAAACGTATTAATCGGTATAGAAAAAATGAAAGAAATGAGGAAAGGGACCTTTTATTTGTCGTTTGGGCAGCAGCTCAACGTAACTACTCAAGCCGATTCAATGCCTTGTGTTGCTCTATTCAAACCAGGTTTTCGCGAGACGTACGTAAAAACATGTTTGATGGAAGATTTACTTTTGAAACTAGATTTTAATGCCTTTTGAAGCTTTGGATTCTTATAGTTTAAGCTCTATTCTGGCATGCAGAAAATAGTGAGTTCTTATTTTTTTAATTGCTAGTTGAATATAATTCGCTTTGATGGCTCCAAGCTACATTTTCTGATATGAATATTATTAAAATTATATATATATATATATATATATATATATATATATATATTTAGGCAAACATTATTAAATAACACGGAGTCGTTTTGTTTGATGCGACTCTTTTTTATTTTTTCAATTTTCCGAATTGTCCAATTGAAAAAATAAAAAAAAGTCGCATCAAACAAAACTACTCCGTGTTATTTAATAATGTTTGCCTAAATGAAAATATGCTGCCTAAATACATATATATATATATATATATATATATATATATATATATATAATTTACTAGCTTCTATGTATATCTGTTTGTCTGTCTGTATGTCTCTCTCTTTCTCTCTCTCTCTCTATATATATATATATATATAAAGAGAGAGTAATATATATATATATACATATATATATATATATATTTAGAGAGAGAGAGAGAGAGAGAGAGAGAGAGAGAGAGAGAGAGAGAGAAAGAAAAAGAGGGGGGATATAGAGAGACAGATTACATTTTTATTCAGGGATGTCATTGTGTAAGCTTCTGGATTTAGCGTAATTATTAGAGGTTCGTCCAATGTTGAGCTATTATTTCCATATCTTCAGACATTCAGTGATTGGTCTTTAGAACTTATTTCATCCAATTGTTCTTTGTCATTTTAATCGGTTGATTGAAATAAGATACGGCAGTTTCATAATTATAAATGTTATTTTCTATACATATACTTTCACCATAGAAACAAACAGAAATAAATGCACTCTCACAAAACCGAAGAGACGTGGTAACTGTCGACTGGCAATAGTCTGAATTATCTTATCATTGTCCTTTTGTTGTGTGTGTTTCCCTTGAGACACGTCGTCGCTATCTGCACAGTGTGATAATTACTTGTCGATAACCATCCCTTACGTTCAACTTTTGACTTCGCCTGAAACATCTGATATTCACACCAGCCTTGTCTTGTGCAAGGCCATCCAAATTTCTATAGCTTTTACAAAGTTAGCTATTTTCATTTTATCATCGTGATCATATTCGATTTAACGTCATTTTTACATACTGGCAGTTATTGGACAGGTTGTAGAAATTGACTTTCAAATTCTGATATCTGGTGATACCAGATCAGGCTGCCTGAGACGAAATTCACCTACATTGACGTTTTTTTTTTGTTTTTTTTTGTAAAACTTAATTATGTTCTACAAAACCAAAAACAAAAACAACAGCCCCTCTCCCTTTCTCCCTCCTCTTTTTTATTTTTATTTTTCCTACCCTACTCCCGGTCCTGGATATGACCTTAAACTACATCCGATGGTGAGATCCGGCTTACGGACTTTGGGGAATGTGGAGCCTCCTCTTAATTACCATTGCTCCCAGGTCCACCCTGACCCGGAGTGGTAGTACCTGTTAGGGTCCCAACTATGGGTTAAATAGAAACAGATATTAAAAGGGGAAAGAAACAAAAAAGAGAAGAAAACAAGACCAGATTCGGCATTAAATAACCCCAAAAGTGTTGATATGCCGTAAAACAAAACTACCAAACCAAAAACCATGATTAAACATTTGAAGATATAAAGAACTTAAAGCATAAAAACTTTCACTATAATGACCAGATTCGGCATTAAATAACCCAAAAAGGGTTGATATGCCGTAAAACAAAACTACCAAACTACCAAACTACCAATTCTGATATTACTGGTCAGGTCTTTATTTATCTCTCTTTCTCTCAATTCCAGCCTTATTGCTTCCTCATATGGTTTCAACTGTGAACTGACCTTACTATCTAAATTGTTCTACAACTAATAATCAAAGAACTCTCATCTAGTCTTTCAACGTCGCCATAGCATCGAGGTTTCCTGTTCTGCACACATCTCCCTCTACTGTTCAAATCTAATCTTTTTCTGAGGTCATCAGATCTAAGCCTATCTTTTAGACTAACATTACACATCTATCGCATCATTCTCATATTATGTATCTCTAAACATCTGTGACAATAAAGAGGAACACTCATCATCAGGAAAAAGAAGGGGGTGCTTTGCATGTCGTATGCAGATTTAAAAAGGGCTTCTCGTCATAGGTGCAGGTGTTTATGGTGGTCTGATTTGCATATGTGGATATCAGGTGATATAAATGAAGAGGACAGCTGGATAGGAGGAGAAGCGATTTTGGATTGGAGAAAGAGTGGCAGAGAGAAAGTGGGGTGCACGAAATTTTGTTAGAAATTGAATGACAGTCAAACCTTTGAAAAAAGAGGCAGAAAGTGGGTTGCACGAAATTCGGTTCGGTTGAATTACAGTCAAAACTTTTTTTTAAATTTATTAATTCTTTTACTTTTCTGGCACAGTCAGTTAACAACATCGCATGTCATTAACCCTTCCTGATAAAGTTTCACTTCCATACATTATGACACTGCGCACATATGCTTAATCGAACCTTTCCTTGGTCGACATTGGTAAAGCTCTGCTGGTTAGTAATTGCAAAACTTTACTAAACTTACTTAATTTACTCCTAATTCTTATATTTATACTTTTATCCCTTTGTGCTCGGGTGTATCATCCATTTTAAAATGTCTAATAGGTCAATAGCACAGCCTTAAATTATTTGCTTTCAAGATTTTAAATATTACTCTCTTTTCTTGAAACACATTTATCTCGAACGATGTGGAAGACGCATCGACTTTGGTCGATCAAAGTGCGTCTTATCGACAACTATGGCTTACGTAAAGGGCCCTTAACCTGCACTGACATTGAAGTGGCCTCTTTAAGTTGCAAGTTTGGGCGATGCTCTTTTCGAGCATTGACGGCGTAGAGATAACAGCGAATATCGCCATCGACGAACCCATGAGAGCATAAAGAATCATGACAATTAAGTTTTAAAAGTGTTTTGACTGCAGGAATTACCGAATGAAAATCGATTTTCAAAGTCAACTAAGAAATAGCACGTTTGTTCGTCTACTTTTACCGGCAAACAAGGTTCCCACGCTTTTAATTGTCAGAGTTGACCGAGGGTACAGAAGCATAAGGCTGGGTCAGATAAAAAGAGATAGGAATAAATCTATAAAATCGATGTGAATCAGACGTCTATTTGTATAGCGCTTACAGTCATCGTTAAAGGTTTTTGTGTGATACTTAAGTTTAACTAACAAATTAAACCATTGAACAAGATACCGAGGTTCGACTAAAACTGTCGTAGTTAGAAAAATGCTTCGAATGTATGCGTTTTCGTGCTTGGGGTAGTTGTTTCCCCTTACAAAATAAATAACAGATATGTATCGACAACGTTTCATCACAATCTAGTTAGAAGAAAACATACTTAATTAAGCACAGCTACAGTAGGTGTGGGTACTAGCCAGGTATACGTCCTTGACAATCAGTCTGGTGGTGGCTTTGTTGCTATCGGGATTAGATATGGTTCTGTCACGATCTGAAAGGGGTTAGTTTATTGATACTCGCCTGAGGCTTTGTTACCGATGAATACCGACGAATGTACCCATTAAGTTTTAGTAGGCCAGACTAAGCTTATCCTAGTGCGTTCGCTATTCAAAACAGCGTTGGCCTTGTGTCTAACTTCTTGGATATGCAGTAGATAAAATATTAAATTTATCATTATGTGATCCACAGATCTAAAATACATACTTCAAAGACATGGTCTAGAAATCTTCGGCATATGAAAGCCCCGTGGAGGTTCCATCAAACATGTCTTAGACAGATCTTAAACGTAAGAATCTTTCACACCAGACACCGCTATTCTATCGCAAGCTGCTGTATTAGACAAATAAGTGTGTGGCATATGTATTCAAAATGGCGGTAATCTGTCACATCATATACAAGTGTTCTACGAAAGTGTGTATTGTGCATATTTATATACTCAGGGCTGGACACCGTGTTTGGATTGAAGATGACATGCTTCTTAAACAACTGTTGTATAAAAAACTGTAACACATAAGTGTCACCAACTGTTGTTACCCCGAAGGGCCGATAATAATTATAACAACATGGTGGTATATTTACAAAAGTTTATTTACAGAAGTACGGAATAGTATATTAGAGAAAGTCTGCGTCCGATACTGTGACTATGACAGCCACTAATGACGGTATCTACTTCCTTCTCAGCACAGGGAAATGTGGCACAAGGCTGGGATGGTAAGAAGAATAAAGCTAGGGCTCCTAAAGAACGAGCACTCTGGCTTCCTAAAAATAGCCTGGGCAGTCCAGTCTGAATTCCTCGGCACTTCTCAGGAAATTAGCAATAATCTAACTCCACCCCAAACAGGGGAGACAAGGCCGAGGAGGGTGCACCTTGTATGGCTACTAAGAACAATACACAAGCCCAACAGATAACAGGCCATTGACATGGCCAGTTTCTGCCCGAGTGATTGTCGAGATAGCATCCTCGATTGGTATGTTTTATTTACTCCTCCCCAGGAGTTAGGCACAAGGCCAGTTTTATCTTACTCCCACAAGTAAGATGTGACCCAAGATCGGGTCGAGGAAGTAGGGTTTGAAAAGCCAGCGCTCGAGAGGTGAGCACTCTGGCCATTTAAAAATTGCCTGGGCAGCCCCGTCGGCATTCCCCGGTAGGGGCGCCTCAGACAGTAAGCAATAAACTTACTCCTCCCCAAAGAGGACTGCACAGGACAGGCGTGCAGTATCCATCGGAACAGATACTTGGTATGTATTCCGACACAGACGACGTATGACTGCCGCCATGACTACCATGAAACTTCGTCGTAACTCTAAATATAATGTTTAGAAGAAGTCATCTATTCCCGAAATAGAGTAGATACACATCACACCATAACATGGAAAAAAGCCAAATAGATATTTTAACGATGTTGTTAAAGAAAGCATGAATGGGTTCCCAGTATGACCGTAGATAACTGAGAAGGGACGACTTCGATGCGATAAGTTTTAAAGAAGAACATCCATGATGTCTGGTGGATATTTGGAACAAACCCCATAGAATACTGACTCTTCAAACGTTCTCTGCGGAAAACAATATGTACAGGACTTATCTCACCTGATCGTGTTACATTTTCGTGTTTGACGTAGTTGTTTCCCCTTACAAAATAAATTACACATATGTATTGACAGCGTTTCATCACAATCTAGTTAGAAGAAAACATACTTAATTAAGCACAGCTTCAGTAGGTGTGGGTACTAGTCAGGTATACGTCCTTGACAATCAGTCTGGCGGTAGCTTTGTTGCTATCGGGATTAGATATGGTTATGTCACGGTCTGAAAAGTGTTAGTTTGTAATCATTATATAAGGTACATATATTAAGGATTTTAGTGCCAGATTGACATATCGGCTCTGCCAGTAGGAAGAGCCGGTATGTCAATGGCTGGTTTGGAATTCAATGACAGCAACGAATTACGTTAGTTATTTATAAACGGAAACAACTGGTCTGGTTTATCATATCTGCAGAACAAGTAAAAATAAATCTGGCTTGCAATCTTATAGGGTTGGGATTTTTACTGTAAAGCAAAGGCGGTACCTTTTGTATTTATTTTTATAGTGATATATATATATATATATATAACTTCTTTATAATATAGAAGAAAAAATCCCAGCAGATTGCTCGATTAATTAAGAATTAAAGTTTAAAATTAAAAATTAAGAGCGTAATATTTATTTATTTTGGTACAGAAAAATTAGTACAGCTGAAGAGAGCCGGGTGGCTAAGTCCTTCTCTGCTTGAAACCGACGGTACGAATGCTGAACTAATTTTTCTGTACTAATATATATATATATATATATATATATATATATATATATATATATATATATATATATGCATTTCTCTCCTATCATGCGAGTAACAAGTGTGCCGGACAGTAAATATTTCAGATGTTTAGCGGACAGGAAAAAGCAAATATCAAAAAAGATAACCTCGCCTTCTTAAATGAATTTGGAAATAAATCCTTCACTCTATTTCCATAATAACAGGTGTCTTTCGTTTTTCTCTTCTACTTACACGAGAAAAACCGTGTGAAATAAGTCGTACATCATCCACTATCACTATACAATCCGTGCAACTTCATACTGAGAAAACGCAGATGTTAAACCTGACATAGTGTCATGGAGAAATGATAAAGTGTAGCAAGCGTTGCTGAAGCGAGTGCTTACAACAATGCCTGCCTAAAGGGGTAAAATAGAGCTAAATATTATCAGACTTGTGTATGATCTGAAAAGATCTGAAAGCTTAAGAAGGGTTCAGTCATTCGAGTAATCATAGGCGCCACTAGGCTGATGACAAGAAAACTAAAACCCACCTGGCGAATATACCCGGTAAACCAAGTGCAACAGAGATCCAAATAGTTGAATCTAAATGGATGGTTAGAATCTTTAAAAAAATATTTCTGTTGGAGTCTGAAATAGCGGATGACTCTCTGGCATCCAGTAGCATGCTCCATCCCCGGCAAAAGAAAGTTAAAAAAAATTAAAAGAAACAGATTAATGTAAGAAAGACAAATTAATGGCAGATGGATAACTTATATAATTTAGCATCACTCCGAAATCACTAATAAGACTTCTTCTTTTTGAGTACTCCATAAGTTAGTGTTGAAACAGTCATTATGTTTTTAAGTAAGGCTGCTTGGATATGCAGCACGCCAAATCTGCACATAGTTCATGGTACTTCACTAAATGGAGTAGTTATTACTTTCCATAGTTAAATATATATGATCATCTGAGAAGCCATTCTGTTCAAAAACCCATTTCATTGGTTTGTTGATGAGTGCAACCAGAACTACTGCTACTCGTGGAATAGCAGAATTTGTGATCACGGTTTACTCTAGATTCGCGTGTTCTGTCTATGCACATGCGTACTAACAGGGTAACCCTGAGAAGGATGTGACTCCTCACTATGCATGCACAGTCATTCACTATGGAGAGGTTATATTTTGCGCATTACATAGTGCTAGATGCATGGGCACAAATCGAGGACATCCTTAACGGTCAACTCAGAAAGGTACTACCAATCTAAAGACCTTTATATATGTACACTATATAATGATTACAAATATTTAAAAAAGTAAAATATTTATTTAATTTTATTAAAATACCATTTTGTAAGTTTACAAAAATCGAATTAAGTGTGTACCATTATCACTCTGTTCTTGGCCTTTTGGCTAAGATCAAAGTGTAGTACCTGTTCCGATGGATACTGCACTTCATACATCGGTATTGTCTTGGCCTTCAGGGCTTGATTTCCGCCGGTCTATGGGTCTGATCTGTCCTGTGCAGTTCTAGGATGTCCACCCTCCCAGGCTTTGCCTCCTCTCTTTGGGGAGGAGTAAGTTAATTGCTTGCTGCCCGAGGCGCCCCTACCGGGGAATGCCGACGGGGCTGCCCAGGCAATTTTTAATGGCCAGAGTGCTCACCTTCTCGAGCGCTGGCTTTTCAAATCCCACTTACCGACCTTGTGTCACATATTCCTATTGTGGGTAGGGGTTAAATAACGCTTTTGGCTAAGATCAAAGTGTAGTATCTGTTCCGATGGATACTGCACCCCATAGACTGGTATTCTCTTGGCCTTCGGGGCTTGATTTACGCCGGTCTATGGGTCTGTCCTGTGCAGTTCTGGAAGGTCCACCTTCCCAGGCTTCGCCTCCCCTCTTTGGGGAGGAGTAAGTTTATTGTTTACTGCCTGAGGCGCCCCTACCGAGGAATGCCGACGGGGCTTCCCAGACAATTTTTAAACCCCACTTTCCCGACCCGACCTTGGGTCACACTTTATTTGTGGGAGTAAGATAAAAACTGGCCTTGTGCCTAACTCCCGGAGAGGTGTAAATCAATACTCCTATAGTATATACTTTGATTTTATCATTTCTCATATTTTCTACGCTTGCGATTGTAATAAAATGGAGAAAAACATTAAAAGATGTTTTTTTAATTTTTTTTTATCATAGTTCACCCCAAACAAGGCTGGCCGCCACTGTAGGTGTAATGGGCTACTGAGAAAGAAAAAGGTGGGATTCAACCTAAATTAGGAGCTGCGCAGCGAGATGTCTGTTTACGTTAGTTTTAAATTTCTGTATGTCAATAGCGTCAAGAAAGCAGGAAGCAGGGAGGGAGTTCCAGAGTCCAGCAACACGAGAAAATAAGCTTTTGGAGTAGAAAGCTCTACGACATCTGGGGACATCCACAGTGTATGGATGGGATTTGGCAGATTGTCGGGTTGGTCTAGTGAATTTACGTCGTGGGGCCACCAGAGCAGCAAAATCATCAGAACACAATCCATTGAAGTAGTTATAAAACAGGCACAAGGAAGCAACATTGCGGCGATGAGACAGAGGCTGGAGCTTGGTGCATAGTGAAGGACCTATCAAGTTAGCAACTCTTGTTTGGACCTTGTCTAAGAGGGAGAGACTAGCGGATGATGCACCAGCCCAGATGTGGCAACAATACTCCATGCACCGGTGGATGGTGGCTTTGTAGAAATATAGGATGTCAGGTGTGAGAAGTTTACTGGCACGGTATAGAGAGCCCACTTTATTTGCAGCAACCCTGGCAATGTTTTCGATGTATTTATTCCAATTCATGCTATCTGTGAAAGTTAGGCCGAGGAGTTTGAATTATGAACTCTGAGGTAGAGTGTTATTTGCCATGACAATCGATGGTTGAAGAGGTTTCTTGTAGTTATTGAAGGAAAGTAGCTTTGTCTTTGCGGCATTAGAAGTTACCATCCATTTTTTATCCCATTCCACTACAGACTGGAGGTCATTTTCTTAGGATTTAGCCATTGCCTCATATATGTGCACGTCGGTTTTGCCCACATGACGAAAGTAGAGAGTCGTGTCGTCAGCAAATATTCATATCTCAGTCGCAATTGCATCAGGGAGGTCATTTATGAAAATTAGGAACAGTAGAGGTCCAAGAATAGATCCCTGGGGTACACCAGCGTTTAGGACATATTGCTTTGAAGAACGGCCATCGAGTACAACCTGGATCTTTCGTTTTGTTAGGAGGGATTTAATTATATTAAATATTTGTCCAGTAATACCATATGAGTGCAGTTTTATGAGAAACCCTTCATGCCAGAAATTGTCAAAAGCCTTGGATATATCAAGCGCTACCGCCCGAGCCTCACCTGTTTGTAATTTGTAAAAATGAGTATTTGCTGAAATAAAATTATTGCCAGGTAATATTCTTTTTCATTTTTATTTTGTAAATAATTTTATTTTGTAAATAATTTTATTAAAATGAGTTCCAACTGAACGTAAAACTAAGACGCAAAAAATGGTTTGAAATTTGAAAATGTTAAATCAAATTTCCATAAATGAAACCGTTAGATCAAACTAGATTCATCGAGAAGAACATAAATATGGGAACATTCTTGACTTTTAAAGAGAAGTCACTCTTTGAGAAGAGTTACGTCCCTTGCATTTCATTGGGGAGAGCAGATTTCAATGGACGTTGTCGCACAGCGGCTTCAATTAATGCCCTCATTATAAAACTAAATTCTTCTTTCAGTTGTAAATATATTAATAAATATTATTGTTGATAACTAAGATTTTTCATCCAAATTTATTTTCATATATTCGGCCATATGTCTCACAACATAACTTCAATAACCGACAGGGTGACATCAGAAAAAAATGTAACATTTCAGTGAAATATTTTAATGTATTTTATTTTTATTTTTTTATGCGAGAAACTTAAACGCAAGAATCCGTTTCAATTAACGTGTTACGTTAGAGACGTTTATCAGACTTTTTTTTCAAGATGACAATCTTCTCAACTGCATAAACTTCCCAAAATATGAAATTAAAAATAAATATATATTTGAAAAATAAAAGTGCATTTTATATATTCAATAAAGTGTTGTGTAGTTCTATAATACTTTAACATAACAATTTTTTTAAAATTAGATTCTGTCATTAAATGAATACGTATACATTTGTTTATATCGTATGTAGCTAAAATAAACAATTTTCTCTCTCTAACTCTCTATAACTTACTCATTGAAATGTTCAATTCTTCTTTATTTTCTCTTTCTATTTTTTTAAAATTTATTTTTTAAACATTAGTTTTTCTTATTTAGCAATAAAAAGGAAAAGAAAAAGTATCAGCTAAACTCTTTGAGTTATTTCTTAAATTATATCTCTGGTAAATGTATATGAGATACGGAGAGAAAGAGAGAGTAGAGAGGGGAAAGGAGAGAAAGGGAGAAAGAACGAGAGAGTTACACATTGAAACAGAAAACTGAACTGCTCAGTTTATTTTCACAACTACATGTTACATTTTTGATAGGACAGTTTTCTTAAAGCAGGCAACAAATGTCTTCAAATGCGCGAGTGAGTCTATAGATGTCTTTGAAGTTATTTTCTTAAAGGTTTTACCTTTTTTTGAATTCATGACAAGAATGTTTATTGCGGATTGAATAAATAAGCCAATTTTTCTTTTCATTTTAATTGAAATTTTATGCCACATTTTTACCGTCGTCTGTCGTCTTTTTGGCGACAGTGTGTTATTCTTAAATTCACAACTAGTATGTTTTAACCTTTTCATGTTTGCTTTTAAATTCGTTTAATTCCGTAAAAAATGTTCAGTTGGTTTTTTTGTGTGAAATAAAATGTTAAAGCAGTAAAAATATCTTTAGTCCAAAGAAAAAATATCTTTAGTCCAAGGAAAAAATATCCTTAATTCAAGGAAAATAAAAACAACAAAAACCAATATGGCTGCCAGCGATTTAAACCTGGAATTTAAGTTAGATTCTCAACACTTTAAAAAGTAAATGAGAATTTTATTTAAGGGCCAAAAATACAATTAAAGACCAACAATCAGTTTCATCCGAAATTTGGGCGAATACCAAGCAAAATGAGCGAAAAAAACAGCGGCCCCTATTCTACAATTAAACCGACGTTTAAACTAAATTAAATTAAAGAAAATGTCTTAAATTTTAATTTAAAAAAGCAAATAATTAGACTTTCTGACTAATTTGTTTGTTTTCTTAGAACATAAAGTAGATTAGATATCCTTCTTTATCTTAAATAATCTATTAACGAATATTAAAATTGTAAACAGTTTGTTTTTATTATAGCTTTATAATATAGGCGTTTTAACCTTTATTATTTAAATTTTTAACTTTAATAAATGTTTGAGCCCGACCTAGGAAAACTTGCTTAGTTAATGTTGTGGTTGCAAGGTTGAACAATAATTAGTGATGAATACAATGAAGACGCAAACAACAAGGAGAATGCAATAATAAGTGTATTAAAGAAAAGGTATAGTTACAGTATGTACAAATGAAGGTGTCGAGTCAGAGAGTCTTGGTGGGAGGACATGTACGCTCTTCGGCGTCACTTCCGGTGGCATTTAGGTAACACACACTAAAGCCAACCTAGGCTTGCCATTTATAGTGTAACGTTATTCGTATATGCAAATGAGTGGTTGCCACCACAACACCCCCCTCCCAAGATTTGAAGTCACACAGATTTCAATATCTTTTTCTTTTTGGGTTTACCATCAATGGTTCATTAAATTTTCTTTTCCTACCTGATCTTCGGGGTTCAGGTGTATATTGAGGCGGTTCCAAATTAAAGGATTCGTATATGATATCTATGGTTTCCTCCTCTTCGACTGTTGTCGTATAATCATCATCTTGGATATGACGTTTTTTTTATCTGATTTAGGTGCCTTTTATGTATACTCTGTGGACCTTTAATCATATATGTACAATCACCAATGCGTTTATCCACTACTCCACATTCCCAGTAAGATGTGTTATTCTTGTAGCACTTAAAATATACTCGATCTCCCGAGTTATATTTCTTTCTTCTCGTGTGTGTAGTGTTTCGGATAATTGCCTGTCTTGGCAACAGTTTATCAAACGCTGATTTTACCTTTCTGGCAAACATTAGATCAGCTGGTGATATGTGTGATGGTGTACTAGGATGTGGTGTGATCCTATAAACTTGCAAGAATTGTTGCAAAACTTTTTCTGTTGGTGTTCCAATGGATTTCTTTAACGCTCGTTTTAGCGTGTCCACGAACCTTTCCGCAAGGCCGTTCGACCTTGGATGATACGGCGGAGTCGTGATGTGCTTCACTCGGAACGTGTCGCAAAATTCCTTAAACTCTGCGGATGTGAACTGCGTTCCGTTGTCAGTGACCAGTGTGTCTGGTACACCGAATCTTGCAAACAACTTGTGTAGGAACCCTATTGAGTTGTTCGTTGTTGGATTCCTGCAACGCATTACCTCCGGCCATTTTGTGTAACTATCCACTACAATTAAATAATAGTTTTCTCCTACTGGACCAGCGAAGTCCATGTGGATTCTCGACCATGGTTAGTCGGTTTTCGGCCAAGGTTTGTGTACTATAGGTGGGGATTTTACTGCTAACTGGCATCCTTTACATTTATTTATTGTTGCTGCTATGTCAGTGTCCATGTTACGCCAGTACACGTAGCTTCTCATTAACGACTTCATTCGATTTATCCCCGGATGTCCCGTATGGAAATCTCTTAACATCCTATTCTGCAATGTTTTGGGTATTACCACTCTCTCACTGTACAGTAACACATCGTTACATATGGAGAAAACTTCCTGCACCTTTGTGTCCGTTATAATTTTCTCTTTTATGTCCTTTATGTATTCCTCTTTCTCGGCTTCCCTTTTAATGTCCGACAAAGTTACGGGTAGTTCCTTAATGATGTTTGCTACCATATTTTTTACTTCAACATTTGTCCGAATTGCTGCAATGACTGATTCTTCCAGATTGTGTTTCTGTGGTATCAGTCTTGACAGTCCATCCGCATGGCAAATCTTTTTTGATGCTAGATGTTGTAGCTGGAAATCGTAATTAAGTAAGATTGTACCCCAGCGCAGCAATCTATTTGCGGTGTATACCGGCAATCCTTTTTTTGATCCATAGATCGTGACTAACGGTTTATGGTCGGTTTCAAGTAAGAATTGTCTACCATATAAATATCGGTGAAATTTAGTCACGGAAAAGATTATGCTCAATGCTTCTTTCACGATTTGTGAATATGCCCTCTCGGCTGGTATCAGCGTTCTCGAAGCGTGCGCTATTGGTTTTCTAGACCCATCCGGCATAATATGTTGAATGCATGCTCCTAAGCCGTAGGAACTAGCGTCACTAGCGACGACTATTTTTAATTTTGTGTCAAAGTGCGTTAAGAATAATTCGGATGTTAGTGCGCTCTTTATTTTGTCAAAAGCGGTTTGACATTCTTGCGTCCAGTTCCAAGGTGTATCCTTTTTAAGCAGATTATTTAAGGGGGCTCGCAAGTTATGCATTCCTTCAATAAAAGATTGATAATAATTTGCGAGTCCCAAGAAACTCTGCAAGGTTGTTACGTTATCAGGTGCTGGCATATTTTTTATTGCCGCAGATCTGTCTGGGTCTGGACGTCGTCCATGTTTGTTTATTATGTGTCCAAGATACTTAATTTCGCTCATACAAAAGTCACATTTACCTCTTTTACTTTAAAGCCGAATTCTTGTATTCGAGTAAATACTTGTTTCAAATGTTCCTTATGTTCTCGTAGGGATTTTCTCCTGACAACAATGTCGTCCAGGTATGCACATGCGCACTCAATACCACTTAGCATGGTGTCCATCGCTTGCTGAAAAATGGCAGGCGCTACTTTGATGCCAAAGGAAAATCGGTTGTATTTGTATAATCCCTTATGCGTATTGATGCATAGTATTTTTGAGCAATTTTCCTCGACCGGTATTTGCAAATATGCATCGCTCAAGTCTATCTTGGAGAAGATATTACCACCATTTAACTTCGTGAATATTTCCTCTGGGCTTGGTAGAGGGTAATGGTGATCTTTTAATAGGGAGTTGACCCCGGTCGAAAAATCTGCGCACACTCTAACTTCGTCATTCTTTTTCTTTACGTATACGGTGGGGGCTGCCCACTCGCTGTGTTCTATTTTTGATAGAATTCCTGTCTGTTCCAATCTATTTAATTCTCTATTAATCTTTTCCAACCCAGCGAACGGAACGTTTCGCTTTTTTCTAAAAATTAGGCTGGCGTTTTCTTTAAGTTCAAACGAGGCCTTGAATTTATTACAGCGACCTAAGTTAGTCGTGAATGCTTCAGGAAATAATTCTTTTAAATCGTCTTTTATATTTACTGTTGTTGGAGAAGAACATTCTATTTTTTTACAGAATGTATTGATTGGCTTATCCCATAGTCCAAATTTCTCAATTAAATCTATTCCAAACAGATTTTCACTATTTTTAGTACGAATATTTTTAATTTCTTCGTAATCCCTTTTAATTTTATCGGAAGGACAACTTCTCCTTCAAATTTTATACCACCACCAGTTACCGTCCGGGCTGATTTACTCGTTTTCATCATGGTTGTTTTTTTACCGAACTTTTTCCATGTATTCAGGTTTATAATAGAAATATCGGAGCCGGAGTCGAGTTGTAACTTTATTGGTGTTTTAAATATTTCCACTTTTACGTATTTTCGCCGATCTTTGTCTAATTTTGTATTTGATTTTGTTTGCTGTACTCTCTTTCTGGTGTAATCTTTATATCTACAGCAATCGCTTTTGTGTCCCACCTTCTTACAAATGTAGCATTTATTCTTTTTATAAGGACAATCTGATTCCCAATGCTTTTCTGCACATCTCTTACAGTTATATCTAGGAAGAGGCTTGTTATATTCTGTCCTATATTTATGGTTATTAGGATTGTAATATCCCGTTCCATTTCGATTGCTTTTCTTTGTAAAGTTCTTGGTTGGTGTGTATGGTTTTCTAACTTTTCTTACATATGCCACTCCGGATTCTTCTATATTTTTTAAATCCTTTTTTAGTGTAATGGCCCTTTCACAGTCCTCTGCTAGTTTCTGGAGGGTTACATCTTGCTCAGATTCCAGCTTAGACAACACTCGTTTGCGTATTTCTGCATTTTTCGTAGAAAACTAACCCTTGTGCGAAGATTAGACATTTAAAATCTTCTACTGTTAGTTCCGCAAGCTTAAAATTATCGCAGTTTTTATTGACAACTGATGCGTATGTCAAATAATCTTGGTTGTCCATCTTTCTTAGATTCATGCACAGCCATCTTTTATGAAAAAGAGATATATTTGGATTAAATAATTCTTTTAGTAATTTCACAGCTTCCATGAACTCTAATTCCGCAGTTTTTTTAGGTAATATGTAATCTATGAATTTGCTGTGTTCTGATGTACCCAATTTCCTGAGTAAGAGGCTCACTTTCTGGCTATTTGGCCAATTTTTGCAGTCCAGTTGAAAGACATCCTCGTATCTTGTATAGTATGCTTCAAAAGTCTTTCCTTCCTCCGGTACATAATTAAATGTGTCCATACTATTAAAGATAGTTGTATGGGAGAAATTAACACTGTCGACATTTTCTCGATTACTCTTTAGTAGTTCCAGTGTTTTAGCAAAACGTTAATTTTGTCTTTCCTCGCGGTCAGCTTGTGCCTGATTTTGTCTTTCCTCGCGGTCAGCTTGTGCCTGTAAAAATTGCATGAACATTTTTGATAAGTCTTCCATTTTTTTTTTTTTTTTTTCGTGACGTTTTACTGTATTATCCGTTATCCAGTGACAACTTTAAAAAAAAAAAATCCTTTCCTTGAGCTTTAATTTCTAGCTATGGTATTTCCTTTTAGTACCGCCGCCAAACAAATTATTAATTAAAAGATTCCTTTAGTTGTTGTTTTGCTAACGGGGAGCAGTAATTAGAATCCACTGGTGAACTTTTTTTTTTCGTAGGTTACTTCCTTGCTTTTCGTAATACGAGTCTGACCTGTCGTTTTGCGACAGAACAAAATCCGCTTTTCGTTTGCAAGTTGGTCCTTTAGTAATACAAAACAGATTTGTCGTATAGCGACAAAACAAAAATTCACTTTTACATTCGTTTGCAAGTCGGATTCCCAGAAAACGGCGTAAATTGTCGCTTTTGCCACGTTCGAGTTTTTTTTTGTTTTTTTTTCACTTAAGTTGAAACTTTTCTTTAGCGTAAAATCCGTTTGCTCGTCAACACTTTGCATTGTACTTTTTTTTAATAGTTCTTCGTCAAACTGTTATATTTGACGCTTCATATCTCGTCGCCAACTGTTGTGGTTGCAAGGTTGAACAATAATTAGTGAGGAATACAATGAAGACGCAAACAACAAGGAGAATGCAATAATAAGTGTATTAAAGAAAAGGTATAGTTACAGTATGTACAAATGAAGGTGTCGAGTCGGAGAGTCTTGGTGGGAGGACATGTACGCTCTTCGGCGTCACTTCCGGTGGCATTTAGGTAACACACACTAAAGCCAACCTAGGCTTGCCATTTATAGTGTAACGTTATTCGTATATGCAAATGAGTGGTTGCCACCACAACAGTTAATTTTTCGGGGGAGAAAATTTGACTCGATATTTTTTCAACTCCCAAGGTCTAGGCTAAATATTTTGTCTTAAATGTTAAGACATTAAATAGATCTCTGAATTGTTTATTGACAATTTATTGATATTTTTGGCCAACTTATGAAATTTTTTTTCTCAATCTTTAAAAAATAAACTTCATTGTTTTTTCGTCCCAAATTTTACTATTGAAAAAAGAAATGGATAAATCGATTTGTTTAAAAGTACTTCTGCGTTTCACTGTGATAAATAATAATATACATTATACAATATAGTTACGTTCTTAAGAAAAACAAATATTAAACAACCACACGACGCTTAATGTTGCCCTGTCCCTTCTTCCAGGGAAATATTTTCTATAAAAAGAAAATAATCACTAATAATGTTTAAAAATAAAACTTTATTTACTTAAAACAAATCTAAATTCCCTTCCAAAATTAATAGAAAAAATATCGGGTCAAATTTTCCTCCTCTGGAAAAAAAGGTTGTTAATGTAATGAAAATTAAAATTGTTTTAAAATACTTCAGGGATTTTTCTATTTCTATTTTATACCTCAGGAAACGAAAATTTACGTATGCTTCGTCCGACATGTTCTCATATAACTCTTAGCACATCTCAAAATATTAGCGAGATTTTGTCAAATTTTTACGGTCTTACACTTAAAGTTACATCCCCACCCATATTGACGAGATCCTTTAACGCCCATCCCTATCCTTCGACCACTCAACGTTTATGAAAGAAGGGACATTTTCATTATGGAGAGCTGAAAAAGAGCCGCTTCTTTTTTATAGGAGTTTGAGCTGGAGCGGCTCCTTTTTGAAAATGGAGAGCATGAGCGGAGCCAGCTCTAATTTTGGGCGTCTATATATTCTGAATATATAGACTATTTACTATTTATCAGTATAATTGATTTACATGTTTTAATCATTATTTGAATAAATAGGTATTTTCTTTACTTACTATTTACCAGTTTCTAAACTGTTTTCTATTCAGTAAGTAAGAAATATCCATGACTTTCGTTGTTGCTGTTTACATTTGAAATTGTATGGGATTTTCATATCTGTTCTGATACATGTTGTTTACATTTGAAATTGTATGAGATTTTCAAATCTGTTCTGATACATGTTGTTTACATTTGAAATTGTATGGGATTTTAAAATCCGTTCTGATACATGTTGTTTACATTTGAAATTGTATGAGATTTTCAAATCTGTTCTGATACATGTTGTTTACATTTGAAATTGTATGAGATTTTCAAATCTGTTCTGATACATGTTGTTTACATTTGAAATTGTATGAGATTTTCTAAATCTGTTCTGATACATGTTGCTTACATTTGAAATTGTATGAGATTTTCAAATCTGTTCTGATACATGTTGTTTACATTTGACATTGTATGAGATTTTCATATCTGTTCTGATACATGTTGTTTACATTTGAAATCGTATGAGATTTTCAAATCTGTTCTGATACATGTTGTTTACATTTGAAATTGTATGGGATTTTAAAATCCGTTCTGATACATGTTGTTTACATTTGAAATTGTATGAGATTTTCAAATCTGTTCTGATACATGTTGTTTACATTTGACATTGTATGAGATTTTCAAATCTGTTCTGATACATGTTGTTTACATTTGAAATTGTATGGGATTTTCATATCTGTTCTGATACATGTTGTTTACATTTGAAATTGTATGAGATTTTTAAATCTGTTCTGATACATGTTGTTTACATTTGAAATTGTATGAGATTTTCTAAATCTGTTCTGACACATGTTGTTTACATTTGAAATCGTATGAGATTTTCAAATCTGTTCTGATACATGTTGTTTACATTTGACATTGTATGAGATTTTCATATCTGTTCTGATACATGTTGTTTTCATTCGAAATTGTATGAGATTTTCAAATCTGTTCTGATACATGTTGTTTACATTTGAAATTGTATGAGATTTTCAAATCCGTTCTGATACATGTTGTTTACATTTGAAATTGTATGGGATTTTTAAATCTGTTCTGATACATGTTGTTTACATTTGAAATTGTATGAGATTTTCTAAATCTGTTCTGACACATGTTGTTTACATTTGAAATCGTATGAGATTTTCAAATCTGTTCTGATACATGTTGTTTACATTTGACATTGTATGAGATTTTCATATCTGTTCTGATACATGTTGTTTTCATTCGATATTGTATGAGATTTTCAAATCCGTTCTGATACATGTTGTTTACATTTGAAATTGTATGAGATTTTCAAATCCGTTCTGATACATGTTGTTTACATTTGAAAATGTATGAGATTTTCAAATCTGTTCTGATACATGTTGCTTACATTTGAAATTGTATGAGATTTTCAAATCCGTTCTGATACATGTTGTTTACATTTGAAATTGTATGGGATTTTTAAATCTGTTCTGATACATGTTGTTTACATTTGAAATTGTATGAGATTTTCTAAATCTGTTCTGACACATGTTGTTTACATTTGAAATCGTATGAGATTTTCAAATCTGTTCTGATACATGTTGTTTACATTTGACATTGTATGAGATTTTCATATCTGTTCTGATACATGTTGTTTTCATTCGAAATTGTATGAGATTTTCAAATCCGTTCTGATACATGTTGTTTACATTTGAAATTGTATGAGATTTTCAAATCCGTTCTGATACATGTTGTTTACATTTGAAATTGTATGAGATTTTCAAATCCGTTCTGATACATGTTGTTTACATTTGAAAATGTATGAGATTTTCTAAATCTGTTCTGATACATGTTGTTTACATTTGAAATTGTATGAGATTTTCAAATCTGTTCTGATACATGTTGTTTACATTTGAAATTGTATGAGATTTTCAAATCCGTTCTGATACATGTTGTTTACATTTGAAATTGTATGAGATTTTCAAATCCGTTCTGATACATGTTGTTTACATTTGAAAATGTATGAGATTTTCTAAATCTGTTCTGATACATGTTGTTTACATTTGAAATTGTATGAGATTTTCAAATCTGTTCTGATACATGTTGTTTACATTTGAAATTGTATGAGATTTTCAAATCCGTTCTGATACATGTTGTTTACATTTGAAATCGTATGAGATTTTCAAATCTGTTCTGATACATGTTGTTTACATTTGACATTGTATGAGATTTTCATATCTGTTCTGATACATGTTGTTTACATTTGAAATTGTATGAGATTTTCTAAATCTGTTCTGATACATGTTGTTTACATTTGAAATTGTATGAGATTTTCAAATCCGTTCTGATACATGTTGTTTACATTTGAAAATGTATGAGATTTTCAAATCTGTTCTGATACATGTTGTTTACATTTGAAAATGTATGAGATTTTCAAATCTGTTCTGATACATGTTGTTTACATTTGAAAATGTATGAGATTTTCAAATCTGTTCTGATACATGTTGTTTACATTTGAAATTGTATGAGATTTTCATATCTGTTCTGATACATGTTGTTTACATTTGAAAATGTATGAGATTTTCAAATCCGTTCTGATACATGTTGTTTACATTTGAAAATGTATGAGATTTTCAAATCCGTTCTGATACATGTTGCTTACATTTGAAATTGTATGAGATTTTCAAATCCGTTCTGATACATGTTGTTTACATTTGAAATTGTATGAGATTTTCAAATCTGTTCTGATACATGTTGTTTACATTTGAAATTGTATGAGATTTTCAAATCCGTTCTGATACATGTTGTTTACATTTGAAAATGTATGAGATTTTCAAATCTGTTCTGATACATGTTGCTTACATTTGAAATTGTATGAGATTTTCAAATCCGTTCTGATACATGTTGTTTACATTTGAAATTGTATGAGATTTTCTAAATCTGTTCTGATACATGTTGTTTACATTTGAAATTGTATGAGATTTTCAAATCTGTTCTGATACATGTTGCTTACATTTGAAATTGTATGAGATTTTCTAAATCTGTTCTGACACATGTTGTTTACATTTGAAATCGTATGAGATTTTCAAATCTGTTCTGATACATGTTGTTTACATTTGACATTGTATGAGATTTTCATATCTGTTCTGATACATGTTGTTTACATTTGAAATTGTATGAGATTTTCAAATCTGTTCTGATACATGTTGCTTACATTTGAAATTGTATGAGATTTTCAAATCTGTTCTGATACATGTTGTTTACATTTGACATTGTATGAGATTTTCATATATGTTCTGATACATGTTGTTTACATTTGAAATTGTATGAGATTTTCAAATCTGTTCTGATACATGTTGCTTACATTTGAAATTGTATGAGATTTTCAAATCCGTTCTGATACATGTTGTTTACATTTGAAATTGTATGAGATTTTCAAATCTGTTCTGATACATGTTGTTTACATTTGAAATTGTATGAGATTTTCAAATCTGTTCTGATACATGTTGCTTACATTTGAAATTGTATGAGATTTTCAAATCCGTTCTGATACATGTTGTTTACATTTGAAATTGTATGGGATTTTTAAATCTGTTCTGATACATGTTGTTTACATTTGAAATTGTATGAGATTTTCTAAATCTGTTCTGACACATGTTGTTTACATTTGAAATCGTATGAGATTTTCAAATCTGTTCTGATACATGTTGTTTACATTTGACATTGTATGAGATTTTCATATCTGTTCTGATACATGTTGTTTTCATTCGAAATTGTATGAGATTTTCAAATCCGTTCTGATACATGTTGTTTACATTTGAAATTGTATGAGATTTTCAAATCTGTTCTGATACATGTTGTTTACATTTGAAATTGTATGAGATTTTCAAATCTGTTCTGATACATGTTGCTTACATTTGAAATTGTATGAGATTTTCAAATCCGTTCTGATACATGTTGTTTACATTTGAAATTGTATGGGATTTTTAAATCTGTTCTGATACATGTTGTTTACATTTGAAATTGTATGAGATTTTCTAAATCTGTTCTGACACATGTTGTTTACATTTGAAATCGTATGAGATTTTCAAATCTGTTCTGATACATGTTGTTTACATTTGACATTGTATGAGATTTTCATATCTGTTCTGATACATGTTGTTTTCATTCGAAATTGTATGAGATTTTCAAATCCGTTCTGATACATGTTGTTTACATTTGAAATTGTATGAGATTTTCAAATCCGTTCTGATACATGTTGTTTACATTTGAAATTGTATGAGATTTTCAAATCCGTTCTGATACATGTTGTTTACATTTGAAATTGTATGAGATTTTCAAATCCGTTCTGATACATGTTGTTTACATTTGAAAATGTATGAGATTTTCAAATCTGTTCTGATACATGTTGCTTACATTTGAAATTGTATGAGATTTTCAAATCCGTTCTGATACATGTTGTTTACATTTGAAATTGTATGAGATTTTCAAATCTGTTCTGATACATGTTGTTTACATTTGAAATTGTATGAGATTTTCAAATCTGTTCTGATACATGTTGCTTACATTTGAAATTGTATGAGATTTTCAAATCCGTTCTGATACATGTTGTTTACATTTGAAATTGTATGGGATTTTTAAATCTGTTCTGATACATGTTGTTTACATTTGAAATTGTATGAGATTTTCTAAATCTGTTCTGACACATGTTGTTTACATTTGAAATCGTATGAGATTTTCAAATCTGTTCTGATACATGTTGTTTACATTTGACATTGTATGAGATTTTCATATCTGTTCTGATACATGTTGTTTTCATTCGAAATTGTATGAGATTTTCAAATCCGTTCTGATACATGTTGTTTACATTTGAAATTGTATGAGATTTTCAAATCTGTTCTGATACATGTTGTTTACATTTGAAATTGTATGAGATTTTCAAATCTGTTCTGATACATGTTGCTTACATTTGAAATTGTATGAGATTTTCAAATCCGTTCTGATACATGTTGTTTACATTTGAAATTGTATGGGATTTTTAAATCTGTTCTGATACATGTTGTTTACATTTGAAATTGTATGAGATTTTCTAAATCTGTTCTGACACATGTTGTTTACATTTGAAATCGTATGAGATTTTCAAATCTGTTCTGATACATGTTGTTTACATTTGACATTGTATGAGATTTTCATATCTGTTCTGATACATGTTGTTTTCATTCGAAATTGTATGAGATTTTCAAATCCGTTCTGATACATGTTGTTTACATTTGAAATTGTATGAGATTTTCAAATCCGTTCTGATACATGTTGTTTACATTTGAAATTGTATGAGATTTTCAAATCCGTTCTGATACATGTTGTTTACATTTGAAATTGTATGAGATTTTCAAATCCGTTCTGATACATGTTGTTTACATTTGAAAATGTATGAGATTTTCAAATCTGTTCTGATACATGTTGCTTACATTTGAAATTGTATGAGATTTTCAAATCCGTTCTGATACATGTTGTTTACATTTGAAATTGTATGAGATTTTCAAATCTGTTCTGATACATGTTGTTTACATTTTAGATAAATTCAGCAGAAAATAAAATGAATTATTTTCTTTGATCTCTATATGTAAATATATTTGAATAATTTTCACGTTAATATAAAAAAAGCGAATTAATAATTCAGTTTTGTTCTTGACAGCTATTTGTGTGGGTTGAACTTTCATATGCAAAACTTATTGAATTCTTAAGATATTTAAGTTTTGATAAAATACACATACGTGCATACTAATACAATGAAACAAAGACAAACACACACACACACACACACACACATATATATATATATATATTGTTGTGGACCTGGGTAAAGCTGAATGAATGACACAGGAACACATGGTTTAAATGAACAAAGGTATATATTATATAATAGAAAGAAAGAGATACAAGGAGATGTTGCTCTCAACCGGCATTGCCGGTTTGCCTGGGAAGAAGAGCACAAGTGTCACGTGCTTCCCGTATTTATAAGGTGGACGAGTCCATTAGTTCTTAGTAGGTAGGTACGGCACCATAACACCCCCCTTCTAAGCCTTACCTCCTCAGGAGTCTTAATAACGTTTCCTTTTCGGATCTATCTCTAGGTAGTCCGGAGCCATTCGTTTTCTTTTTGGTTGTCGTTTACGTGTGACTACCTGGGGTGCTGGTAAGTTGAAGGTGTCATATATCACGTCCATCACGTCTTCTCCTTGTGGGGCGCTGTCAGTGTCATCTGACAGTCTTTTTCTGATCTGATTTAGATGTCTCTTATGCGAGAACCGTGGTCCTTTTATGATATAGACCATCGATCCGATCCTCTTTTCAATTGTACCGGGTTCCCAGAACGATGCATTGTTTTTGAACATCTTAAAATATACCCTATCTCCTGGGTTGTATTTTTTCTTCGGTACCATAGAGATTCGGTCATAATTATTATGTTTAGGTAATAATTTATCAAACACGGACTTCACATTCCGCGCAAACATCATCTCTGCGGGGGATAATGATGATGCTATGTTCATGTTTTTTGTAATTCTATATACCTGTAAGAATTGTTGTAAAGCCTTCTCCTTAGGAGTATCACCGGCCTTTTTTAATGCTCTTTTTAATGTGTCTACGAAGCGTTCCGCCTGGCCGTTTGACATAGGATGATACGGGGGCGTCGTTATATGTCTGATTTGAAACGTCGCGCAGAACTCCTCAAAATCTGATGACGTGAACTGCGTCCCATTATCACTCACCAAACAATCCACTACCCCAAAACGGGCAAATAGTTCATGTAGGAATCTTATCGTAACTTCTGACGTGGGACTCTTGCAACGTAGTACCTCGGGCCACTTTGAAAAACTGTCGACTACGATTAAGTAGTAAAATCCTTCCAATGGTCCCGCGAAATCCACGTGAATTCTTTCCCACGGACGGTCGGTCTTTGGCCATGGGCTATGCTTTATTTACGGTGCTTTTGCCGCTAAGGCACAGCCTTTACAAAGCTTTACTGCTTTTTCAATGTCATTGTCCATACCTGGCCAGTACACAAAACTCCTCATTAACCCCTTCATCCTGGTTATCCCTGGATGGCCAACATGAAATTCTTTCAGAATTTGCTTTCGTAGTTTTTCTGGGATGACCACCCTTTCGTTATGCATGAGTACGTCATCACAGAGTAAGAAACTCTTTGCCGCATGTAAATCCTTATCTACCAATTTCATTTTTGTTCTGGTGATAAATTCATCCTCTTGAGCTTCTTTTTTTTATCTCGTATAGTGTCACCGGGAGCTCTCTCACTGCGTTGCACAAAATCTCTTTAAAATCTCCTTCTGTTTGAAGAGACGCAATCACTGTGTCTTCTAGAGTCTCTCTCTGTTTTGGCACTAATCTCGACAATCCATCTGCATGATAGATTTTATTTGAATGCACATGTTGCATTTTAAAGTTGCAGTTTAATAAGATAGTTCCCCATCTTTGTAGTCTATTAGCTGTATATACAGATAGGCCTTTTTTAGATCCATAAATTGTAATTAGCGGCTTATGGTCTGTCTGTAAGGTAAATTGTCTACCATGTATGTATCGGTGAAACTTTGTTACTGCAAATATTATTGCTAGGGCTTCTTTCTCGATTTGAGAATACTGTTTTTCCGCTGGGAGCAAGGTCCTTGATGCATGTGCAATGGGTTTATGGGTTCCATCAGGCATTTTGTGTAGGATACATGCTCCTAAACCATATGAACTAGCGTCGCTAGCTACGATTATGTCCAATTCTGGGTTGTAATGCGTTAGAAATAACGCTGACGTAAGTCTTTCTATGATTTTATTAAATGCATCTTGACATTCAGGTGTCCATACCCAGGCTTTACCTTTTTTTAATAGCTCATTTAATGGAGCACGCAAATTATGCATTTCTGGGATAAAAGCCTGGTAGTAATTTGCTAGGCCCAGAAAACTCTGTAATGTCATGACGTTTTCTGGCGCCGGCATGTTTTTTATTGCGGTAGCCCTTTCTGGGTCTGGTCTTCTGCCGTCCTTGTCGATCACATGACCCAGATATTTTATTTCCTCCAGGAAAAAATCACATTTTTCTTCTTTTACTTTGAACCCATAATCTTGGATTCTCGCAAACACTTGATTTACATGTTTTTGGTGTTGTTCGATATCTTTGCTGTTGATCAAGATGTCATCGAGATACGCTATTGCGAAATCGAGTCCGCCCAGCATTGTGTCCATTACTTGTTGGAAAATGGCTGGCACGACCTTAACTCCGAACGCTAATCTTTCGAATTTATATAAACCACGATGTGTGTTTATACATAACAGCTTAGAACAATCTTTATCCACCGGTATTTGTAGGTATGCCTCACTTAGGTCTATTTTTGAAAAAAGTCTTCCTCCATTTAAGCTTGTAAACACTTCTTCCGGGGTATGGAGTGGGTAGTGATAATCCGCGAGGGCAGTATTCAGTCCTGTTGAAAAATCTGCACATACACGAATCTCATTAGATTTTTTCTTTACATAAACCGTGGGTGCTGCCCACTGGCTGTGTTGTACTTTTGATAAAATACCCATCTTTACCAGTCGGTCTAATTCAGCGTTTATTTTTTCAATCGAGGCGAAGGGTACTTTCCTTTCTTTCCTAAATACCGGCAGTACATTTTCTTTTAGACGGAATTTTGCAGTCATTTTAGTGCAGCATCCAAGACCGCCAGAAAAAACCTCTGGAAACGAGTTTTTTAATTCTCGTTGTAGTTTTTCCGATTCTGTTGCGCGACTATTTATTTTTTTACAAAATGTATTTATCGGCAACTTCCATGAATCAAATGTCTGCATAAAATCTGAACCAAAAAGATTATTCGAATCCTTCAGTACCAGTAGTTTGAGTTTTTTAGTATTCCCCATTAGGGACACATTTGTGATTAATTCTCCTTCAAATGTAATTCTTTCACCAGTAACTGTGCTTGCCAGCCTGTTTGTTCTTGATACAGTAGGTTTATTTAATCTCCTCCATGTATGTAAATTTATAATGGAAACGTCTGAACCAGAATCCAATTGCAATTTTATATTTTTATCCAGGATTTTCACCTGTACATATTTTCTTATGTTCCTGCAAGTTTCCTTCTTTGTCCTAGTGGCTTGAATCCGCATTTTATTTCCTCTGCCCGTTCTGCAGTGCGAACTTTTATGTCCAACTTTTTTGCATTTCATACAGGTTTTAAAACGGAATGGGCAATCATTGTACCAATGTGGATTACCACAGCGTGAACAAGGGCTTGGTGGCAATTTATTTATTTTTTTACTGGTTTGGTTTGTCTTTGTTACATCAAAATTATTATTTCTTATTTTTCTATAAGGTTGAGCTTTTGTTTTTTGATGTACCTTTTTTATGTGCGCAATGCCGGACAATTCAATATCTTTTGAGTCCTGTTTTACATTTACAAATCTTTGACAGTCCTCAGCCAACTTTTGCAGCGTAAGGCTTGGTTCATTCTCTAATTTATTTAGAACTCTACGCCTTATCTCCGTGTCATTTCCTGAGATTAAACCTTGTACAAAAATTAGACACTTGAAATTATCTGCACTTAATTCAGCTAGTCTAAAATCATCACAATGCTTGTTCACTATCGATGCAAAAGAAGCGTAGTCTTCCACGTCTTTCTTTACCAGGTTCATGCACTTCCATCGTTTGTGGAATAGTGTAGTTCTTGGACTAAACAGTTCTGTCAATAAACCAACCGCTTCTATGAAAGTTAGCTCGCTGGTTTTCCGAGGCAAAATGAAATCCACGAATTTCATATGTTCTGTGGTATTTAGTTTTCTAAGAAGGAGGCGTAGCTTCTTCGCATCACTCCAACCACCGCAGTCAATTTTATATAGGTCTTCATATCTTCGGAAATATTCTTCAAATGTATTATTTTCCGTGTATGAGTAATTATCAATACTGTTCCAAATTGCGTTCTGCGAAAACGTGTCGTCTTTTTCATTTTTTTTGTCACTACGCGATATTGTTTGTATCAGAAATTCCAATCTTTCATCATACTCCTTTTTGTGTAATAAAATATTTTGGTTCTGTTGTAATAAAAGCTTTTGAAATCTTTCCTCAGTTTGTTGTTGCTGGGAGATTTGGAATTTCGTTAGTTCGGCGATTATAGACTTAATATCTTCCATATTCAACCATTTAGTTTCTGATTTTATTTAGAAAATTAATATTTTCTTATTATCTTATGATTTTATAAGAGTTCTTTTCTTTAAATTAGCGTTTGCTAGGCGCCGTTTTTAATTATGAAAAGATTATGAAACTTTTCCTTTTCTCTATATACGCGTATATTCACTTATTTTTTTATTTTGAAAATTAATATTTTCTCGTTATTTAATGAATTTATAAGAAGTTCTTTTCTTTAAATTAGCGTTTGCAAGACGCCCTTTTAGTTATGAAAAGATTATGTAATTTTCTTTTCTTATACACGTTTTTAATTTTTACGAAGAGAAATAAAATCTGTTTCACAATTAATTCTTTCTGCATTTTAAAATATTTCAGTACAAGTCGGAAAAGAGAGAGAGAAAATAAAACTGACCTTTTTTTATCGTGCGTCATTTTTTATGGAGTAACGCACGTGTGTTCATTTCATGTTTGTGTTTCTTATCTGTTTTTAAAATGAAGCACGTGGTGTCGGTTTCATTTTTTTTTTTTTTGTGTGTGTTCGTCAAAAAAAAACTCGCTGTGACGTTCGTCTAAAAAAAAACAATACTCGCTTAATCTTGGTGTTCGATATTTCTTTTGTTTTGTTTTTTTAGTTTTCCAACCCAGAGAAAAAAACGCGCATTCAATTTCAGTTGTTTTTTTGTATTTTTTTTTTTTAACTAGTTTTCCCAAACTAGAGGAACGCGCACCCAATTTCAAGCTGTTTTTTTTTCGATAAGCAGTTTTAAAACTTAGAGCACATGTCTATTTCAGTTTTCTTTTTCTTAAAAGAAAACAATTTTCTCGCACTTAAGAATTCAACGTGTTTTTTTTTTGTTTCAGTTGAGTTCTCTTTTCTTCTCTCGACCGTACGGCAAAAACCTTTGTTGTTTTTTTTTGTTTTTTTTTTTTGCGTGCGGTTTCCTGCATTAACTGTGTGAGTGCATTTTCACGTGGTATTTTCAGTTTTTGTACCCAAGAGTTCGAATTGCCTCGTCGCCATTTGTTGTGGACCTGGGTAAAGCTGAATGAATGACACAGGAACACATGGTTTAAATGAACAAAGGTATATATTATATAATAGAAAGAAAGAGATACAAGGAGATGTTGCTCTCAACCGGCATTGCCGGTTTGCCTGGGAAGAAGAGCACAAGTGTCACGTGCTTCTCGTATTTATAAAGAGGGCGAGTCCATTAGTTCTTAGTAGGTAGGTACGGCACCATAACATATATATATATATATAGGCAGCATGTCATTATCCAATCAAGCGTTGTTGAACGTTACGGAACTTTCTCGTTTATAAATCTTCTTCGTGAGGTTCTCAAGCCGTCGAGCTATCCTTCTGGTGGCATATGGCAGTCCGTAGAGTATTTCCGCGGTTGTTCTTAATTTGGCCCTTTTTTTCGAGCGCTTTCGACTTTTTTGCTGTTTTTGCTGTTTTGGGACTAAGTGTTTGCTGTTTCGCCTAGTAGCAACAAAGTTTTCTAAATCGAGATATACTTCTAATACATTCTCTATTTTTCCTCTTTTTTATTTTTATTTTTTTATATATATATATATATTTTATTCTCTATTTTATTTTATTTTATTATTTTCTTCCTTTCTTAATTGACCTCAAGGAAAGCAACACCACATTGTGTATTTCCGGATGTTGTAATTCTTATTCAATATACTTAATTTTCCCTGATAATCTGCCAAGCAAGTACTTGCTTGGTAGTGAAACACGTGCAGGTAAAACGAATTTCATATAGTTTAGATTAAATTCGTATGAGAAAAACAGTTTTGAGTTAACAATACAAATCGATTCCAAATTACTGTGTGAAAACTCAATATTCAATATGCATGAAACAAAGCTTAGTAATATTTATTCAGTGATTTATAATAGCATTTAAATCTTTAAAAATGAAAAGCCTCGAACTAACATGCATTTTACGTAGGTTCGAGATTAATAATTTTAATAGTTATCATAATTGAGTCAGCGTCATACTCAGAATGCAGCAGAACATCATCCCCTAACGCAGAAAATCATATTCAGTCAGTTTGCAAAACATAGCAAAACATATGTGATTTAAGATCAAATAAAATAGTCAATATTGCACGAACAATCAGAAAATCTGAATCATATGAATCCGTGCAATAAGGAATGAAATGTCCGATCAGACTTTTCGATACCGAGAGCATACTCAACTTGGTTACTTGACTGTAGAGTTCTGTATCATAGGGGATAAATAATGGCCTGTATTTCTTAGTAAAAACTCTTTCTCTCTCGCCATGTATATATATATATATATATATATATATATATATATATATATATATATATATATATTGTTGAATATAAGAGACAACTCGTGTCTCGTGTCTAGATATCCTTTGGTAGATCCTTTCAATAGTCCGAATTAGGATCTTAGTTTCGGAGTAGAATTGGCTGATGAATTTTCCATAATTTGCATCTGTTTTTCAAGTACTTTCGGACCCATATGGGTCCATCTTCAGGAGGAATGAGGTTAATCAGGTCTAGACCAAGTGTGGAAGACATATGCAAATTATGGCAAATTCATCAGCCAATTCACCTCCGAAACTAAGATCCTAATTCGGACTATTGAAAGGATCTACCAAAGAGTATCTAGACACGAGTTGTCTCTTATATTCAACAATACTTGCATGCAAGAGAAGATGCTGCCTATATATATATATATATATATATATATATATATATATATATATATATATATATATATATATATATATATATTAAAATAAACATAGTTGGAGTATCCGACAATTGTTTCAGAACCTGCTGGCTCTTCTTCAGGGAAGTAACCGGTGAATTAAAATGATATCCGCCTATACACAATCATAAGAAAGAAAGAAAAAGAAAAAGAAAGAAACAAACAATCAGACAAATTACATTTCAAAAAATCTTCAGACGAGACAACCTTTTCTATAAGATGCCCAAAATCAAATTACCCACCAAGCGTTATTAAACACATACCGTTATCCATAGGGCATATAATTAGCAATAATTTTTCTAATGAAGAAATTTTTAATAACAATAGTAGTGCTTACAATGATGCTCTGGGTAATAGTGGTTATATTAACACAACTATAGAATATCAAGATAATAGGAATAAAAATAAAAATAAGAAACATAGAAAACGAAAGATTATTTGGTATACACCTCCGTTTAACCAACTAGTTAAATCAAAGATTGGACACATGTTTCTTAATTTACTAAATAAACATTTCCCAATTAATAACCCATTGCACAAAATCTTTAACAAAAACACAATTAAACTTAGTTATAGTTGCACTAATGATTTAGAATAATAATCAAAGGTCACAATAGACAAATACTGAAAGATAATGATACAAACAACGTAAGTAGCATACAAACTAATGAATGCAATTGTAGAAATAAAAGTGAGTGCCTGTTACACGAAAAATGTTTAATGAACAAGGTAGTGTCTCTAAGTACAGTTTTCCCAGAGAATGATCATAATTTGACAAGATTCTACATAGGGGGTACTAGTACTGACTTTAAGGATAGGTATAGAAACCATAAATGCTCATTTAACAACATAGATACTGATAGAAAAGGCACTTCATTATCTAGATATATTTTATCCTTAAAAAGAAATGGCATAGTTCCTGTGGTGAAATGGAATATTTTAAAAAGGGCACCAGTGCCTACACTAAATAACCCTACTTGTTTTCTGTGTTTAAATGAAAAACTGGCTATAATCTTGTTTCCAAATAAGAATGCTCTACTAAACCAGAGGGACGAGGTGGGTTACAATTGCAGGCACTTCAAAAAGTTCATCTCAGATAAGTATTGTGAGAACGATGTAAACATAACTTTAAAATAAATAAATAAATTAAAAAATAAAAATAAATGAATAAATAATGAATAAAAACAATGATTAGAAATTAAAACAATTATTTCCTTAAACATAACATTAATTTATTACAAATGATGAAGGATCGCATAATTAATGCAACATAATTATCAATGATAGGTAGGACTAAGTTAACAAATTTAATCATAGGACAACTTGATGTAGAGATCTTGAATATATCATTTTTCTTAAGGTAAATAAAGATAGGTTAATCAAAACCACTATTAACATTTTGGAAAAGATAGATATTAATGTCAGTATTATATATATAGTTTTCAGATTATTTAGGTGGGTTGTTATTATATATGTTGGGATATATAACTGATATCGGTGTGACTCCGGGTGATGAGATAACTAATAATAACTAGGAAATCTATAAATTAATAGGTTACAAAGTTTAGAATTGATATTGAATTTAGAGGTGTATTGCAGGGCATGATAAATTTAGTGAAATTAAATTAATATCAATTAAACGTTCATTAGACAAAATCAATATAGATGGACACATAAAGAGAAAATAAAATAAAATAAAAAAAATGCAATTTCTTTATAAAATAACGCAAAATTATTACAGAAAATAAAGTTTTAAGAAAATTATGAAAAATTAGATAAAAATAATAACTAGTCGATAGTAAAAACTTGGTGTCCAATCCTAAATTAATTAGGTGAATAATATTGCGATTGGATTAATTTAATTCGCCGGTAAATATGATTGATATTTGTCACGAAACTTAATTAAATAGTAAATAATGATTGTCTTAATGTATAATACTATATCTAATGGCTCGTTAGGAAAGTGTTTAGTAAGGAGTTAGGGAGGAAGAAAAATTAAATCATTAACACATTACGAAAAATAGATAAATATATATATATAAGTGTGTCTGTACATGTGTGTATATATGTATATGTGTGTATATATATATATATATATATATATATATATATATATATATATATATATATATATATATATATATATGGCTGTATGGGTGTGTGTGGATATATATATGTATTTATGTCTTTATTTTTACATTTATATATAAGTGTCTATGTATGCTTATGAGTGTATAAATGTGTGCGTATAAACATGGAGGTGGATGTATGTGAATGTGTCTCGGTGTATGTGCATATGATTAAGATGGAGGAAACGGAATGTATAGACAGGCGTGCCAAAAGTGTTAGCAAAATAGATTAATATATTTATAAGTGTGTTTGTGTGTATATATGTGTGTATATATATATGTATGTATGTGTATGTATGTATGGATATATATGTATATATGGATGTATGTGTGTGTGTATATATACATGTATATGTTTTTGAATTTACTTCTACATATAAATGTGTGTGTATGTCTGTGAGTATAATAATATGTACGTATTAGCGTAGATATAAGTATGTATGAGTATGCATCGATGTCTAGGCGTGTAGTGGGAGAGGAGGAGACAGTATGACCAAATTTCTTGCGAGGTGTCAAGAGTTGGCATCTTATAGAAAAGGTTGTCTCGTCTGAAGATTTTTTGAAATGTAATTTGTCTGATTGTTTGTTTCTTTTTTTCTTTTTCTTTCTTTCTTATGATTGTGTATAGGCGGATATCATTTTAATTCTTCAGTTACTTCCCTGAAGAAGAGCCAGCAGGTTCTGAAACAATTGTCGGATACTCCAACTATGTTTATTTTAATATAAAAGCTCTAATATATATTGAGCACTTTTGAAAAATAATGTTTTTGGTCATTTAGTTAATATTTGAACTTGATTAATTAAAATATATATATATATATATATATATATATATATATATATATATATATATATATATATATATATATATATATATATGTCAAGTTAGACATGTGTATATGTTTATATATTTCTATCTATAAGATTCACTTCTAAACTAATTAGGAAATCATTATTAATTTTGTAAGCCCGCTCTTAGGCGGAAGGAAGGGTAATATGAGCTATATTTACTTTCATCTAGTTTTATGTAAAGAGAGACTGGAAGCGGTTATTGGAAATTTTAGTACCTTCGATATTTGTGACATTTTAACAATAGCTATTAGAAATCAATTTATAAATATTCCCAAAATTTTAGTCTCCTTAGAGCATTTAATGGGTTTTATGGGACATATATTTCGGATTTTCAGTGGAATTACTCCTTAGGTTGCACAACTATATTTTTATTTCTCTTTAAACCCCTTTAAAGCTTAATCCTTTAAATTTATGGCATATTTTAAAATCAATATCATGAAATGGATTTTGATCAAAATTGGAATACGAATTCGAGACATAATGTTTAGGAGGATTATATCTTGAGTGTAATGTGTGTAAGGCGACATAAAAGTGGTGTAACACAGATCGTTTCAGGAAATTTATTTTAATCGTAATGAGACATTTATTTGTCTAGTATATATATATATATATAATGGGGTAGTGCAGTATTAGTGCCGTTCGAACGAGAAAAAGTATATATGTAAAGGAGTAAGGCTACCAACATTTGTAAAATGTCTTTTTCAACATTTATCTATTATTTTGTTATTTTATCATTTTATTGTTTTATATAACGCGTTTCAAGGAAATGTGTTATTGTTTTCATTTACGATAACACTTTTCATCAAATGAAACAACACTTTTTCAAATCAGTAGTCGCTTTCTTTCTCATATATATATATATATATATATATATATATATATATATATATGTATATATATTTAGTCTAAAGAAGCTTTGAGTTATTTTAAACAAAAAGACAAAAAAAAAGGAAAATGCAGTTTAAATTCCCAGAGAAACTAACTAAATCCAAAATATTGCAGACTTAACATTCGTTGGAAAATTCATAAATAAAAATATATAATACTAAGTAAATAAAACAAAAAGGGAGATTAAGTATCTAACAGTTAAACAAAACAGGAGACCTTAACGTAAGCGTCTAATATAAACACGGGGATCATCAGCTGTTTACCATGTAACTGTTTTGGAGATTTAAAAACAGGACAGTTATAATATGCATGGCTCTCCAATGGTACTGATCTAACTACCATTCCCCAATAATCAAGTGTCGAGATAATTCAGCTTAAAATTTCACTTATATATACATAAATAAATAATAATAACAATCAAATAATAATAATAATAATATACTACCCTTAAGACTACCGTGTGATATGGTAATTTGCATATCAAATAAAATTCATTATAACAATGGTAATACTAGTAATAATAATAATAATAATAATAATAATAATAATAATAATAATAATAATAATAATAATAATAATAATAATAATAATAATAATAATAATACTATCTAAACACTACACCCACGAACCATTCTGCGATATGGTAGCTAGAAATAAAATTATATAGGAATTAAAATTATATAGGAATTAAAGTTGCATTTAAAATAAAAAAATAAATAAGTTTTTAAAAAAAAAGCTTAAGTACCTTAGGTACCAGAAAGGCAATTAGATAAGCGGAAGGAAACCTAGCCATACAAATCTAAATACCCAATATATAGTCTAAAGAAGCTTTGAGTTATTTTAAACAAAAAGACAAAAAAAAAGAAAAGGAAAATGCAGTTTAAATTCCCAGAGAAACTAACTAAATCCAAAATATTGCAGACTTAACATTCGTTGGAAAATTCATAAATAAAAATATATAATAGTAAGTAAATAAAACAAAAAGGGGGATAAAGTATCTAACAGTGAAACAAAAACAGGAGACCTTAACGTAAGCATCTAATATATATATATATATATATATATATATATATATATATATATATATATATATATATATATATATGGGTGTATGTTCGTGTACATATATATAATTTAGTAGAACTTGGGTGAACAGTTCCCAATATCAGGGCTAAAGTGTCTATAGATATAAACGTGAAGAGCGGAGACACAGTCTCAACTTCTTGTGTGTATGACTAATTAAAAATATCGATCAAGACTAAATACAATAATCGAAGAAAGCGAGCACAAATAAAATGTTTTTAACAACATAAACAGATATTTCTCTCTAAACACTAACTGTATTTGTGTGACCAAAGCTATCAGACATCCATGTAATGATGAGATTTACTTTTGTGTTTAATGATATTTCATCCCAAACAAGGCAGGGCGCCACTGTAGACGTATGAGGCTACTGAGAATTACGGAGTAGGTTTAGGGTGTCATTTTAAGTTGGGAGCTGTGCAGCGAGATGTCTGTTTACATTAGTTTTAAACCTCTGCATGTCGGTACTGTCGGGGAAAGAGGGGACAGAGAGGGAGTTCCAGAGGACAGCAGCACGAGGAAAAAAGCTATTGAAGTAGAAGGCCCTCCGGCATCTGGGGACCTCCACAGTAGATGAATGGGATTTTGCTGATTGTCGAGTTGGTCTAGTGAACTTACGTTTACATATTGAACTTCTCTAAATACAATTTTTAAGTGGTTTGCTTCTTTTTTTTTAGATTTTAAAATATAAGAATTTTTAAAATAGACTAACTAATCGCTTCCAGGCTCTCTTTACATACAACTAGATCAAAGTAAATATAGCTCATATTACCCTTCCTTACGCCTAACAGCTGGCTTACAAAATTTATAATGATTTGCTAATTATTTTAGAAGTGAATCCTATACATAGAAATATATAAACCTATACACATGTCTTACTCGATATATATATATATATATATATATATATGGATATATATATATATAATATTTTTTATTGTTTATTATCTATGTACGTATACGTTTCGCCCTTTTTCAATAGGGACTCATCAGCATAGAGATATGACTATTCACTACCGGTCATGCGATTCGAAACCCAGGATTACAAGTATTTTTCAACTTAAACCCGACATCTTTAACCACTGGGCCAATTGTAAACAGCGAATAAACGATGATAATTTAACACGTTATCGGCGGGCTTCACGACCAGAGTGTTCTAGTTCTTTAAATAAAATAAAGTAAACACTTATCTTTTTTTCTAAGGATTTAAGGCGCGAAAGCAGACCTCATAATATCATTGTATCTTTTTTATGAAAAAGGAAGTATACTAATCCACGTACCCTGAGTAATGTAGTTTATATGGTTATTAGGGTTAAGGTTAGATGAATAAAAAATATATAAAATAAATATATCCCACATCTAAAACCCTTACGCCTAGAAGTTATATTCGAAAACTCATGATGATTTGTTACGTAGTTTAGGTTGTGAATCATGTGCATACAAATATATAAACACATCTAACTTATATATATATATATATATATATATATATATATATATATATATATATATATATATGAGAAAGAAAGCGACTACTGATTTCTCCAGCCTTGACTCCCCATCAAGCGCTCATAGTAGCCACGGCTATTACATTCTCTCATCTCTCCACCATGTCAACCCCAAACTTCGATGTATTTGCATGACATTTTTCTTCAAATTAACATCCTACAATAAAGATGAAACGTTGATGAATATATAAAAACTATCTCTTAGTTTGTTCTTGTTGATTTTTCATATATATATATATATATATACATGATAAAAAATAGAACAAATATTCCAACGTAATGGAAAATGAAAAAAGTAAATCAAAAATGTTATTTATTTATCATCCACGATTTGTCTTTATTTCAAGATTTCCTCAGGATGATTTGGCTGTAGTAATAACACACCAGTACAAATATACTTCTACTGTTTAAAATACGTGTACATGTCTGTTATTTCTACAGACCAATCGTCCTGGGGAAGACTTGAAATAAAGACGAAACGTTGATGAATACATAAATAATATTTTTGGTTTTCTTGTTTCTTTTTCGATATATATATATATATACCAGCGATTTAGCTATATTTTACTACACTTATGAGTCTAATGATTATCTAATATGCAAGTTTATGGATATAAAATAATATTTATGAAAATAATAAGTATTAGCCTTTTAAAGGGGCAAACACTGATGTTTAAGATAAGGTTCTTTTTTCGATCTGTAGTGCAAAGTTATTACCCTTGAAAGTGTACCCTGTTTGAAACTTATTGTTATCGTAATGATAAATATGATGTATTTCGATCTCATTTCTGCAAGTGTCTCGGTTGTAAGGGCTTGTGCAAGAACGCAAATGTTGTTCCAAGTAGAATGGAACCAACGGTGGCATTGATTAAGACGTTAGATCATAACAGTCAATGGGGACTGAGACCTAGGTTTCCAGTAATTCGACCGGTGAGTCAGCTGCATATAGCCACACTGATGCATGTTATGAAGACGAAAGTATGTGGATATATTAAAATCGATATATAATACTATTAAACCCTATGTCTAGAATCCATATTTCAATTTTGGTAGAAATTCATCACCTTAGATTTATTCAAGGATCTATCTAAAATGTAAGGCTTATGCTTAAGTCGCCTTAAAGAGAAATTAGAATTCAATAAATTTTGCTTAAGTGGATCAAATTTAATGCAAATTCGAAATATATATATATATATATATATATATATATACATATATATTTTACTATTTCATGTAATCACATAAAATTTTATAAGGAGATATACTGTTTTATGTATCAATTTTCAGTATTTACTTCAACAGTGCTCAATAAGTTAGTAGAGCTACGTAGTAAGCTATGAAAGTATATTTAGGGCAATTAAGCTACACAGAGGTTCCCGCGTTTTATCCCTGGGGAGGGAATCTTCAGGTTAAAATGTATGGAGTTATTTTTACCGGGTGTCTTCATATACAGAGAAATCTGATTAGTTAACAAGCTAGCCGTGTATATTAAAAACACCCGGCAAAAATAACTCCATGCATTTTAGCTTGAGGATTCCCCCCGAGAATGAAACGCGGGAGCCTTTGTGTAGCTTAATTGCCATAAATATATTTTCATAGCTTACTATATATATATATATATATATGTGTGTGTGTGTGTGTGTGTTTGTATTTGTGTGTGTTAGTGTATGTATGTGTGTGTGTGTTATTAAGTAGTAATACAACACCTAAAAAGCAGCATTAGTTTTAAGACTTCTAAAATTCGGGTTCAATTCTCAGGAAAGGCGATACTAACTAATAATTATTTTTAAATACTTAAGAATTCTACCCAGTCGTGGCTGACGGAACGAGTACAATCTATCCTTCTGTTGAATTCGAAATTTCGTATAGATTCGACGCAAATGTTCCCAAGTGCCACTAGATGCACTTGAAGAAAATAAGAGGTTACATCGGTCTAAACGCTATCAAAATTACATCCAACACAAATTACAAAGTCACTTACCTTGTTGGGGATTTTCTGGTGTCTGGCTGTGGCCAGTCCCGAAAAATAATAACAAAAAAATGCACACTAAGTTTGTCGTCAACGATGTTCGTCCCATCTTTTCAAATTTGCCGAATGACGAACGGAGCGAAACAATTTATTGAAATACGGCAAACACAAACACTTCACAGGTACTAGAAAGATAAAATAGTGTACAATGGCTTATCAGTTTGTGGTGGATTTATTTAACGCATAAACCCTCATATAATTATTAAACATCTGCCTAACAAACTGGTTCACTCTGTATGTAAAGAGTGAGAAAGAACAGTAATACGTAATCACGTTTTGCTATAAAGACGAACCTGTCAACACTTCGTTGTAATTGTTCTACTATGTTTTTTAAAATCCTCACCCAACAAAAGAACAGAAATACGTAATCACTTTTTGCTATAACGACGAACCTGTCAACACTTCGTTGTAATTGTTCTATTATGTTTTTTTTAATCCTCACCCAACAAAAGCACAGTAATACGTAATCACTTTTTGCTATAAAGACGAACCTTTCAACACTTTGTTGTAATTGTTCTATTATGTTTTTTTAAAATCCTCACCCAACAAAAGAACAGTAATACGTAATCACTTTTTGCTATAAAGACGAACCTGTCAACACTTCGTTGTAATTGTTCTATTATGTTTTTTTAAATCCTCACCCAACAAAAGAACAGTAATACGTAATCACTTTTTGCTATAAAGACGAACCTGTCAACACTTCGTTGTAATTGTTCTATTATGTTTTTTTTAATCCTCACCCAACAAAAGAACAGTAATACGTAATCACTTTTTGCTATAAAGACGAACCTGTCAACACTTCGTTGTAATTGTTCTATTATGTTTTTTTTAATCCTCACCCAACAAAAGCACAGTAATACGTAATCACTTTTTGCTATAAAGACGAACCTTTCAACACTTTGTTGTAATTGTTCTATTATGTTTTTTTAAAATCCTCACCCAACAAAAGAACAGTAATACGTAATCACTTTTTGCTATAAAGACGAACCTGTCAACACTTCGTTGTAATTGTTCTATTATGTTTTTTTAAATCCTCACCCAACAAAAGAACAGTAATACGTAATCACTTTTTGCTATAAAGACGAACCTGTCAACACTTCGTTGTAATTGTTCTATTATGTTTTTTTTAATCCTCACCCAACAAAAGAACAGTAATACGTAATCACTTTTTGCTATAAAGACGAACCTTTCAACACTTTGTTGTAATTGTTCTATTATGTTTTTTTAAATCCTCACCCAACAAAATATCAACTTTTTTCATTTCGTTGTTTTGTTTTATTTTATTACATTTATTTACCCTAAACACTGAGACGTAAGGGGCAAGTGTGACTTGGAGAGTGAATTAATACAGGGCATCCTAAGTGTGAACGGCCCGACTATACTCGTACTACAGTCGTTTTTTCTCGGAGCTGGCATCTTCGTTGAGCTACCCGGTGTCAGTACATGCTCTACGACACCTCGTTACGTTACAAGATCGTTACTGATTAAGGTTATAAAAAGTTACACTCATGGCGTAAAAAGAACATTTAATCGTTACGTTAGATTAAGATCCTTGTTTTAGATTCTCGACAAGATAAAAATTGTAATTAAACTAAAGATAAATATAGAAAAAATGCTTCAATTCTTGGACAGCATGAGGAAATTTTTCAGAAATTTCGAAATAGAGCTGCACTAGTAATTAAATCACCAGGGGTGATCGGAGAAGCAAGACAGTGAATAAGATTTATAATCTAGTGTAATGAGTTGTGAATCAGGAGAGATGTGCAGGTAGATTGCGCCTTTGGAATGCGAATGTTGTTGTTTTGACGATTTAAGATTGAGAGGAAAATGGAAATATTAACATTTATTGTATATTGTTTGAGTTGTTGGATTAAGGAATGTGTGAAGAAACACAATCTTGAATATTGGTATAGATTCCATGATGGTTTATTCAAAGAAACATCGATAATATTTCTTCTGGGTCCAGCAAATGGTTGATTGCAACGTTAAAGTAACGTCGTACTTATAATGAATATCGTCCAACCAAAGTGCAATGTGTTTAGAACGTTGCAAGAACGCTCAGTTTTAGCTGAAAATATTCAAAGAATTTTAAACAGTTGTAATCTCCAACGAATTTCAAACATGCGTGCATAGTCTTCCACGGATTTCAAACTTTGTTTAGTTTTCGACGAATGTAAAGCATTTTTGTGGTTTTAAATGATTTTAAATTATTGTTGTAGAGTCTTGAACGAATATAAAACATTTACCTAGCGTTTTCAACAAATTATAAAACCATTATTGAACGTCCAAGTAAAAGAAGCCACCTAAAT
This sequence comes from Sepiola atlantica, assembly GCA_963556195.1. Classification (NCBI taxonomy): domain Eukaryota; kingdom Metazoa; phylum Mollusca; class Cephalopoda; order Sepiida; family Sepiolidae; genus Sepiola; species Sepiola atlantica. The sequence goes on from OY744530.1 coordinate 89,740,666, forward strand.
ATATACGCTGTTACTAAGTAGAAACTTTTGTATATTTGCGTTTAAAATTGGGGGAATTGAGTGTCTCTCCACTACTGTGAGGCAATGCTTAGCTCCACATATCCTCCGTATAATCGAGGTTTACACCTATACTTTATTACAACATGCGCTTTTCTTACATTTGTTTGTTGTTACCAATTTTGATCTTCTCACAATTTCACCTAATTATTCTCCTTGGGTAAACATTTATCACAATTTTAGAATCCTTGTTTTAAACACTCGCCAACTCTAGCTACATTAGGTAGCCGTAGTAAAGATAAATAGCTGTCTATGGATGACTAAATGTAATGCCCACTCGTTTATTGAACTTTGTAATTGTTGAAATAACGGTTTACACTTAGAATTACATTTCGTAATAAGTATTGAGTTCCCTGGAACCGGTAATGTAAGCAAATATTACAGCAATCTGATTTCGCTTACTTTCATGATCTGCTAGCGGCTTAGAGTAAATTTGCCGACTACTGCGCCACGTTCGAGTTTTGAATCACTTAGAAACCGTGATACAACGAAACAGCTGTATGTTGATCTCTCTCTCTCTCTCTCTCTCTCTCTCTCTATATATATATATATATATATATATATATATATAGAGAGAGAGAGAGAGAGAGAGAGAGAGAGAAAGCTATGAAACTATATTTATGGCAATTAAGCTACACAGAGGCTCCCGCGTTTCATCCCCGGGGGGAATTTTCAGGCTAAAATGCACGGAGTTAGTTTTGCCGGGTCTTTTTATATACACGGCTAGCTAGTTAACCAATCAGATTATTTGTTGTTCACTTAGCGAATCGTTGGGCTTCACACAAACAAAGGTCCAGTTAGTTTTACTTCCTATATCCTGTTCTATTGTTTTGTTTTCTATAGAGTAGTCTATATTCTGTTATTTTGTTGTGTCAATATAAACTGTTATATAGACTATTTGACACAATTTAAACCTAAGTGTAATCATGAAGCCAGAAGCGCTCGACAAAAATCACAAGACACAGTCATGGGCATCTAAATACAGCAACAGCTTAGAAACACACAGATATGAACTGATTCACACAGAACACAAGCTCATACATATACTGACAAACACTTTGAACTCTTATTAAATTTTTATTTTGATTTTTATAACAAATCGTAAATGAAATCAATATAGTAATTTATGGATTTGTCATTACTTATGATGTTGCCTTATCTTCTACAAAGGAGATTCACCTCCCAACACTTACAGGAGGTAATAATCTTAATTGTGTATATGGCAGAATATATCATTTGTTCACAAGAAACATTTGTTTGTTGTTTCGGGGTTGCCATAGCAGTAGCGACAAACTCCATTTATTTTTAGGAGAGAAAACATTTGAGAACGCACATCGTGGAAATAAATGTACGCATGAGTTTAAAAGTGATAAACATACAAACATATGCACGGACTTGGAGTCTATATTTGTAACACCCTCCCCATTACTAGTCAGCCTAATTTGGAATCAGAAGATCAGACCTTCGTGTGCTTTAGATTAACCTTTGAACACAGCGTTAGTAACTTATATTTCCTCTACCGTTCTCCGTCGATCCAGGACTGTACCCTGCTCAACCATGTCTCGTAGTATAGAGGTAGCACTCTCTTTAGACCCGAACGCCTAAGTACATTTATTTTGGGGATTTTAATGTCTACCACAGTAATTGGCTCGGATCTCGATCAATACAGACGCATCTAGTAATAGCACGTATAGTTTCTCTATATCTCATTCTCTCACAGACTGTCACATTCCCTACCCGCCTTCAAGATTGTGAGGATCAGCAAGCCTAACTTTTCTGTCTATTTCTGATTACATTGCCCACAAATGGCCATAGCCCACTCAGCAACGCCAAACAGGTTGTGATAATGGTAACTATCACCCTAAACTTTCGACTTCAATCTGAAGAGCCGTTACTCAAAATTACGAAATACTTCAAAATGGCTGATTGGAAATCAATCAGAGATCACATCAGAAATGCCCCATGGAGTAAACTCTTTTTTTTCCTTGCTGAACAGTGCGCATATGAGTCAAGTGAGGGAGCCGAAGCAGGTATTGAAGCTCATCTCCCCACGCGGAAGTTATATAGCAAGTCCTACTCTTCCCATTGGTTCACTTTAACCTGTGCAGCTGCTATTGCGCAAAGCAGGAAACGTTCCGCCGATTCATCTGCCACAAGTCACACACACATAGGTAACAATTTATAGAAGCTAGAAACCATTGTAAGTAAAATAGTTACAGTCAGAAGAAGCTATACTGAAATGACTAAAAAACGCAGTCGAAGAAAGTAAGAACTCGCGATTTCTGGAAAATATGTAATAATACGGTGAATAATGGGCAGTCAACAATTCCCACATCAGTCTTTTCACTCTTCGCTAAAAAAATTGTATCGTTAATCAATCTAGCTAGAGTCAACCACCTCGTAAAAATTAAATTTCGTTCTGACTGACAGTATGGATATAGCAAGCCCGTTGATAAGGTCTGGCATGAAGGTCTTCTCATAAAAATTAAATCATACGGTATTACTGGACGAATATTCAATATAATAAGACCCTTTTTAGCTAAAAGAAAAGTCCAGGTTGTCCGCGATGTGGATACATCTAAACAACATGCCATCAATGCGGATGTTCCAAAGGTGTCGATTTTTTATTTTTATTATTCATAATATTTATAAACAGCTTCGTGATAAAATTGTGTCTGAGATAAGTATATTTGCTGAGGGCACCACGCTTTATTCTAGACATGTGGGAAGAACGAACACTTACATATCTAACGCAATGTTTTAATCCTTAGTAAAGAACCTCCAGCCTGTATTGGAATAGGGACGTAAATGGATTGTAACATTTAATGCTACTGAGTCAAAGCTGTTTTTACGTTAACAATCATAAGAAACCTTTTTAACTACCGACTGGCATGACTAATAGCACCCTACCTCAGAATTCATCATTCTAACTAACATGAAAGTCATTGCAAAGTATTCTACAGAGACATTGGTTCCCTCTAACGCGCTAGAAGACTTCTCGCATCTGCCAGTATCCTATATTTTTACAAAGCCACCATCCGCCCATGCATGAAGTATTGTTGTCACATCTGGTCTGGAAAATCAACCACTTGTCTTTCCTTATTAGACAGGGTCCAACAACGTGTATCCAATCTAATAGGTCTTGCATTATCTACCAAGCTCACACCTCTGTCCCATCGTGGTATGCTTGTCTTACAAGTACTTCAATAGAATGTGATTTGATGAAATCACGGCACTGGTGTCCCCTCGACATAAATACCCCGCCAACCCCGACAAGCAGCAATATCCTACCCATTCATAGTAGAGCTCTCCAGATACCGGAAAGCTTTCTACTTTGATGTTTCTTCGCGAATTGGTAGCCTCTGGAATTCCATCCCTGCTCCCTGTATGTCTGACATTACTAACATGCTGAAATTTAAATGTAATGTAAACCTACATCTCGCTGCTCTATTCCCTGCCTAGGATGTATCTGTAGGTATGGTCCATAATTCACAGTAGCCCCTTACGTTTCAGCATCACTATATTTAAGAACTTATGAGATACGAAATCGGAAAGGTTTTCCGACGTCGTCCTCGAAATACTGAGCATTAAGAGGAACAGATCAGCGAGAAAATCGACGTTACTCAATGTGAAATGATATCGAGAGTCACGTGTTTAATAATGATGTGGATACGTATACGTGTAAATATCAGCTAGTACGAATTGCTGAAGTAAATTCTTCAGACAGGGCACATAAAGGGGTCAAGAGATTGACCCTGATGTATCGTAAAAAAAGTAAGTGGATGATATGTAACCGGGTATGGCATCTGATGTGACCAACAGAGAAAGTGGTGATCGAAATATCGTCAGTCTCTGTAGAAGCGTTGATGAGCCAACACGTAATAATCAGCTCTAACGGTACAGTAGTATAATGAAGCGATGCGCTAAGACATTGGAACAAATACATTGAAGATTTTGCCAAGGCTGCCGCAAAGAAGGTTGGCTCCCTCTACCGTGCTAGTAAACTCCTCACACCTGACATTATCCTCTATCTCTACAAAGCCACCATCCGCCCATGCATGGAGTATTGTTGCCACATCTGAGCTGGTGCATCATCTACTATTCTCTCCCTCCTTGACAAGGTCCAAAAAGGAGTCGCCAACCTAATAGGTCCCTCACTGTCAACCAAGCTCCAGTCCCTGTCCCATCGCCGCAATGTAGCATCGTTGTGCTTGTTTTACAAATACTTCAATGGATTATGCTCCGATGAATTGGCTACTCTAGTGCCCCCTCGACGTAAATTCACTAGACCAACTCGACAATCAACTAAATCCCATCCATTTCCTCGTGTTGCTGGCCTCTGGAACTCGCTTCTTGCTCCCTGTTTCCTCGACAGTACTGACATGCAGAAGTTTAAAATTAATGTAAACAGACATCTCGCTGCGCAGATCCCAGTTTAGGTTGACACCCCAACCTTCTCCCCTTTTCTTTCTTCGCAGTAGCCCCTTACGTCTACAGTGGCGGCCTGCCTTGTTTGGGGTGAACTACGTTAAAATAAAAATAAAAAGACATAGGTAACCCCCTCCTCTTCGTTCTTGCTCTTCCTTTTTTCTGCTTGACCTTTCAGTAACTGATAAAAAAATTTGTTTTTAATAAATTATGACATAGTTGCGTCCAACCATCTTTATGAGAACACCGTTATGTAACACATGATATCATTTTTTAACCCAATAAAACCAACAAAAGCAATTGTAAATAAATTGTAGAACTATAATCGTTCTTTCTAGATAGTCACGTTCTTTTTTTATATCCATTCAAAATGTGCGAGTTCTTTATGATGTGTCTTGTATTAGTACAATAGTTCAATGCAGTTGAAATTAAATATTCTAGCATTTTATAAAAACAAGGTTTCAATCGCTTCATGTAAATTTCTGTATTTTGGGTGTTCTTTTTCATAACTGGGCAGAAAAAAAACTGAAGTACTTACACATATTTTACTTTCGATAAAGTACAGAACGTAATCTGTTTTTGTTGAATTGGGAAATTATTGGGTAATTATCTTGTACTTATCTACACGTACTTAAGCTTCACAATTCATGTTTTTACTTGTCAGGTGATTTCATCGCAATCAGATAGGTCTACAAAGCCACACTGTCTTCAAATGAAATAGAATAAAAATCATATATATATATAGAGAGAGAGAGAGACAGAGATAGAGGGAGAGAGAATAAAAGTCATATATATATATATATATATATAAGAGCACTTGTCATAAAAAATATTGTGCGATTAATTCGATTATTGCTATCTAACTTTCATTATTGAAGATTCTTATGTATCTTATCTGATTTATCGTGCACTTTTCCCTATCATTAAGACACCACTGTCGACATTGACACTAGATTTATCTGATTTCTTTGCTGCTTGTAATTTATTTATTTTAGTTTTACTTTTTACATTTGTTCATCCCAAAATAAAGCATGTTGCCACTGAAGCGTAAGGTTATACTGGGATATAGGAACAGATTAATAGGGGCCAACCTCGGCAGGTAGTTGAGCTGCAAGATGTTAGTTCACACTACATTAAAATATCTGCACGTTAGTACAGTTGGAGGAACAAGGGGGATTCCAAAGAAAAGCGATTCGAAAATAAGAAACTCGCATAGCATAGTTTCCGGCATCTTGAGAGATGTACAGTGAATGGTGTGTGTTTTTGACTTTGTTTGATAGTCCGCTTTGTCGGTGGAATGTACACTAAATAAGGTAATCGGCGCACATTCGGTGGAAGTGCATTTAAACAAGCGCAGGGCTGAAACACTGCGACGATGTGCGGGAATTGTGAGAGAGAGAGAGGCCGATGTTTAGTATACGAGCCCAGATGTGACACCTATACGCTATGCAGAGACGAATAAAAATATAGTATTTAGATATATAGATATTAGATACGACCTGACATTTTATCTAAAGCTTTGTTCCTCATTCTCTATTTAGTTGCCTTAAACAAAAGATTTGGGGTTAATATGGGGAAAATCCAGTTTCCCAAAAAGAGGCACTCTGAATTGGGACAACATTTTTTTAAATACTGCAGAAGGATTTCTTCTTCACTGACCGAGGACAGTAAAGATAAAGTCTAATATAAGAACAGATACAACACTTTGCATCTAACCAAATGACCAAGCCTTGTCCCAGCCTCACACGGTCAAGTTTGAAATAAGATTTCCATCGCCAAGCGTGCAGATTGAATGGACGCATCTTATTTTAGATGCTTGGACGTATCTAAAATAAAAACGTGTACTTGTCGATACATCCGTCACGCTTAGTGAAAATTCAGATACCACTGATTTTTGTGAAATTTTAACAATAGGTATTAGACATCAATTAATATTTATTTCCCAAATTTCAGTTTCTTTGGAGTATATTAATCGGATTTTAGGAAGCATACTATGGGCCTACCTCTCATTTGAAATTTCGAATATTTTTTATTTGCATTAAATTTGATCCATAAGCATAAGATATGAATTAATCAAGATTCCACGAATTTCTATTGCTTCTTAAGACACCTTAATCTTAAGCCTTAAATTTTAGACATTTTCTAAAATGTAAATCATATAATAGATTTAGATCAAAACATGAATAAGGATTCTAGACATAAGGTTTAGTAGCATTATATCTTGTATTTTAACTTTTGTAATGGGGCATAAAAATATATACTAATTGACAGACCCGTATTTGAACGTCTCTAGCAATCATGAATTGTACAATACGTTGCGATATTGGAAACCAAGACGGTTTCAATTCTCGCAACGACTAATCATAGTATTTGACGTTCTGTGGTCTACCAACTGAGATACGAAACTGCTTGTAGCATTGGAAGAAATCCATATCTTATTTAAATGAATCTATTCTGTAGTAATAACGAAGGTCGCAAATCACTGTTAACCTCCAAAGCAGCTCTCACTGCTCGACACGTGCACTCGCTTCACACACTCCGTTTCTCTGAGACGGTACGAGACTCGCTTTTTATAATATCGAGTCACACCTTATTTCCATACGTGCAACGAGACTTTGCGAGATTTTGCGTGAACTGTATGTAATAAACATTCAGGGACGCCATGTTGGATTTCTTTCTTTCTTTCTTCTTTCACTCGCAGCGCAAGCAAATCCGAGAACGTTTCGCAAGTAAGCCCTCTTCATGTTCATGTTCCCTACACTCCCCCCATATCTCATGATCACAGAGATGGCAGGGAAGCCTCGATCGCCTTCGTCGGTTGCTTCTTCGGAGGGGGACAACGCAAGCCTCATCTTCGCTTGTGCTCTCGTCCGCGGTCTGAGGGTCGAGAAACATCGCGTCCGCTGGGATACTGCTGATATCCAAGTCACTGTCCGATGGGGCTGCTGCAAGCCAGAGCGATGCCTCACTGCTCTCTGACTCCGACTCGCTCTTGTCGTCCAGTGATGGTTGCGTTGCTAACCGTAGGTCTCTAATGTGACGGGGCATACCGTCGACTCGCACTGCCTGTTGGCTGATTTCCTCGGTGACGCGTCCAACTCCGTATTTCGTCGTACACTTGCCGCGCGGGTTCTTAATCCAGACGACATCCCCTTTTTTCAGTTTCTCTTTGGTTACTTCCAGTTCGGGCAGCGGGTTAGTCTCTATGCCTTTCACTCTGACGTGATACCTATGCAAGGTGTCAGCCGGCGCTGTCGAGGGTGAAACATTATCCTTTGGGGTTACGTTATACAGGTAGACTGCCTCAAATACCGTGCAGCCCGTCCTGGCCGCAATGGTTTTGACGGTTCTGTGATTCCGCTCGATGACCCCATTTCCACTCGGTACGTGGGCGCATCGAAACCTCAGGTGTACTCCCCACCATCAGCAAACTTTCTGAACTGCTCACTAGTGAATGCAGCGCCATTGTCGGTAAATATCTCCGTTGGGGGGCCACGTTCAAGAAAAATACTGTTTAACTGACGGACGATGCTGGCTGCATCCTGCCGGCACAGCATGCGCCATATCGCAAACCTGGATGGACCGCAATCAATGAGAGTCAGGAAATCCTCACCGTTGTGGTGAGTAATATCCATCGCCAGCCGGTTCCAATGGCTTTCCACTCCCAGCTTTCCTTTCTCCCAGCGAACGGGTGCTGGATCAATGGATTGGCATGCTACACAATCTTTGACCACTTTCCTGACGTCTGCCTTTTGTACTCCTGGTTCAACCAACTTAGCGAAATATAGGGTCCGCTTGACCCCAGGGTGCTCGTGGAAGCGGCGCAGACGGGCTGCATGGGTTCAATAGTCTTTCTCATGGCATCAAGCCATCTTTGAGGTACTCTCGTCAAACAATCTGCTTTGTTCAGGCTGGATTTGACCAGGGACACCTCTATTGACAGCACATATTCGTTCACCAGCTTCATGATCGTGTCGAGCCGTCGTCGGATGAGCATCTCGCTCGTGGCTTTGGTTCGTACTCTGGCTCTCCCGGTGAGAGTATCTGAAATCCACGCAAGCAGAATCCGTGAATAGTCGCAGGGTGGTCGTCTTCCAAAGGATTGCCAAGTTTATTCCCTTGATAACTGCATCAAGTTCTGCCGGGGAGTCCTTTTCTGGGCGTAACCAGCAAGCGTCTTCCACCACCATTCCATCATGGACCACCGATACGCCAATGGCGAGAGAGCTTGCATCAACCCACACACTAAGGTTCTGGCTGTCGACGCACCATCTGCCTCGCGTTGGGTCTTCCTTGTGCACCCTGGTGAGGACTTCTTTGAGCATTGTATTGAGAGGGACGTCATGAGTTTCGTCATCCCATCCAGTGGTGACGTCGGAGGCTCTTCGCTTAATAAATGCCACCGCAACACGAAGCCAGCCGCCCACAGGAAGGTGTCCAACTAACTTTCCGCACAAGGAAAATACGTTTCGTCGTGTAACAATACAAGGCATGTTCGGGGTTTCATTTCTTCGTTTCCAATACAGAACGTCATCTTCCTCCCAGACCTGCAAACCAAGTACCCGTGCGCCATCCCGTAGCAATTCCGGTTCCTTGCTGAGAAGGCCAAAGTTGTAGAGATGCTCCATCACGCGCGCCGCAGATACAATTTCCTCGTCCACGTACACGTCATCAATATATGCAGATGTTGCCCGCTGAATGCGCTCATCTTTAGTCAGAATGGTGTCAATAATCATTTGCATAATTGATGGCGCCACATTAAGTCCAAATCCCATGCGGATTAGGCAATACCTTTTCCCCCTGATGAGCACCGTTTGATAGGGCCATAATGATTTGTGTACACGCACTTGAAGGTATGCTTTGTGAAGATCCAGTACAGATACATTAGATCCCGCTTGCCGCCATTCCCTCAACTTTTCAGTGCATACGTCCGCGCGAGCTGTAAAAGGGTCCACGTGCTCATTCAATTCTCGATAGTCGAGCACCGGCCTCACCTTATGCTTATTCTGTTGGATAACCGCCATTAACGGGATAAGGCACTTTGGAGGACCCAATTCCTTCTCTGAATACGGAACTAGCCATCCATTACTAATCCAAGTGTGTAGTTCCTTGTATTCTGCACGAGCTCCTGGGGGAATTATGTATTCTGGCACCTTATTGCATAATTTATCGGGTGGCTGCTCCTCCGACCACTTCCAGAAGGCTTTCCAGGACTTCGTGCGCTGGTCGAATTCCGCACAAAAATCAGGCTGTTCCAGCTTCATAGCTGCACTCAGAGCAAGGCCCGCTTTTGCAAAATGTGCCCTACCCTCACCATCAATGCGTACACCTCCCAATTCCTTGATGACGTCCATTCCCAGGAGCAGGTCGTAACCGAGCAGGTCACCGTTTATAACCAAGGCTCGTACGGTTACTGTGGGCCCATCGCCGACACCTGTGCGAATGATGCTAACGCCACAAGAGGCAATCGAGCCACCGACAACCGTCACTACCGGGATCCTTTCCTTATCCCATGCGTCACAGCATGCTTTACGCACGAGGGTCTGCGTGCACCCGGTGTCTACGAGCGCGAAGCGCTCACGCCCGTTTACGCGCACGCTCACTGTGGGTAGCGCCTTATTTGGCGACGATCTGGGGAGAAGACTCGCGCTATAGCTTACTCCTCTTTCCCGTTTCCCGGACAACCTCTTGCCACGTGACCCAGATGTTGCACCGGTAACAAAGCACGCGTTTTAACGTTCCTCGATCGGGCGCGTCCTTTGCACCGTTTCGGCTTCGGCAGTCTTTTGAAAAATGATTCGGCCCGCCACATTTGTAGCATCTCACGTCTTCTGTTGGTAGTGAAGACGCTTCCGCAGCTGCCAAAACCGGCTCTGTGTCCCCTTTCAAAATGTTTCGGGCTCTGCCCAACAACTCGTCAAGCCCAATCTCACTGAGTCTGGACGATGCTCGCAGCAGTCTGCTGGCACCGTCTGGAGGTCCAGTCAGAAAAATGTTGGATTTCTTTCTTTCTTTCTTTCACTCGCAACGCACAGGACAAGCAACCCCGAGGACGTTTCGCAAGTAAGCCCTCTTCATGTTCATGTACCCTACATATTCATTAATATTTTACGAGAAATATTGATAAATAGTAAAGTGTACGTTTGCTAGTACATATTTGATTATTAGAGTTCGCGGGGCGTTGTTCACATGTACACAGGAATCGGAGGTATTGGATCAGCATGTGTACTCAGATGTTACCTCAACGTGTTGTAAATTAAAACGGGCGTGGCGTCATATGGCTAAAAAGAGACGAAGCTAGAGAAGTTGAAAGTTCGTATGGAAGAGTTGGGCGGACAGAAAATATAAAGAAATGACTTTAGAATCGATTATAAATTAAAGAGAAGTAAGATATCAGATGTGCATAGCCCAAAATATCCCCTCCGTCGCTAGCAGAAGAGAATGCGATGTCGACAGCTGAATAAATAGTCCTGCTTCAAATTCGAGAATATTTTTTTTTGGGGGGGGGGGGTATTGAGACTTTAATTATAGGCGCGAATGAAACCTCCGTGGAGACGATCGTGAATGAAATACCTCAGTCACAGGAATCGCGACCGACACGAGATAGGATTTTATTGTGCGGTTAGGATTTGTAATTTGCATTCGATAAGAAACCTGTATGTTGCTTTATTGTGACTTACAAGTCATTAGCCGACCCTCAGAGGAGATATATATTCAACATTATAACCAAATGTACTCAAGTCTATTGCTTTAACGGGCATTGGACACCATAATTACCTCTTCACATGAAGCATAATATATATATATGTAACATATCACTCAATATAGCCGGGCGTAACTAAAAAAACAACAACGTATAAGAAAAATTCGACATTATTTATGGGATACACTGATCCCAATGCAATGCTCTAGCAATTAGATATCTTCTTTTGTAGAAAGATTTGTTTGAAGGCTTAAAATACGACTCTGTTTCCGATATGACTTCCTCACTGGAGCCAAATCTATTTCCTTTGAGCATTCTTTTGAAGTATGCTAACAACCAGTAATGGCTCAGAGCCATATCAAGAGAATAGAGTAGGTGCAAAAGTCTTGCGAAATGAAATTCATGTATTTTATCTATCATTGCGATTGACTTGTGGCACGGTTCATAGTCAAAGTGCATAATCTTTTTCTTTATTTGTGGCGGTTTGTTGATGATTCATCCTTTCAAATGAAATCAATAATACATATGATATCCTCTATTTATGGTTCTTCGTTTATTAAGATAACCGATAGAACAAAATAACGTTCGCATCTCAAAATACAGAAACCAAAACCTTGCCTGCTGATGTTTGCATCTTAGTTCGCGTTAGACAGATTTCACCTGCTGTCATCCACTCAGCTGACTGACGATTAGACCCTGGAGTCAGGTGGTAGTTCAATATTTCATCTATTGTTAAATACTATTGTAAAAATCCATTTCTGTTATGATGAAACAGTTACAAACAACGCTCCGAATTGAAACGTTCCATTTGAAGGTTTGTACTTTATAAGAATACATTGATATCTTTTAGTAATGGGGCTATCTATATGTAATGCCCAGGACTTCAGTTATATATATATATATATATATATATATATATATATATATATATATATATATATATATATATATATATATATGTGTGTGTGTTTATGTGTGTGTGTATATAATTAAATTGTCAGTGTAGAGAGGATTATATATAATGTTTTTAATAATAAATATTTAAATATTATCTACATACGTATAAGTTCCATCCTGGCCGAATCATCAGTGTGGAAATAACCATACACGACAGTCACGCGCGATTCAAACCCCGAAACAATAGACATATTTAACTCCAATTCCGAGTTTGCTAACTAATGAGGCTAACGTAAATGTCTACAGACGAGATAATAAATAAACCTTTTATATGTCAAGAGAAGCGAATAACAATAGCCGGTCGTCATAACAGTGTCAACAGTAATGCACATACAATTCATGTAACCAGGTCTTAAATATCCATAAAAATATTTATTAATATGTCTTGATTTTGCTATAAATTTTTGATTTTTTAAATAATCGACTTTTGTTTTCGAAATGTTAATTTCAGTTTCTGGTATTTATATTTAAAAAAAAGCGAATTTTGAGATTAAAACTAATGTTTTTATTGTATTGTTCCCATATATATTGAGACTATGGGTAGTATTTTATATTTTTCACTGCGTTAGGTATGTGTATATTGTGTTTACCTATTTGTATGTGCAGGATTGACTCCGAAAGTAATTAAGTGATTAGGCTGATAGGATTAAGGGTTGAATATTGTTTACTTTATGTTTAATATAGTTTTATGCGAAAAAGACAAAGAAAAATGGAATAATTTCGTAAAAATTTAGTTGCTTGTGAAATTTTGACCATATGTATTAGACATCAATTGATAAATATTATTTTGAATATTTAAAGTGCTTTTAGAGGCATAATATATACACCACCTCCCGCTGGAAAATTTAAAATACTGTCGATATTTTTTATGGAAATCGCTTCAGACAAGACATGAAACTACTTTAAGTACGGAGCTAAAAAGTACGACTTCAAAGTCAAAAGCTAGCCAATGATAAGTGTTATATGGATAGATTCCGACCCAGATAACATTTGCATTAAATTTGATATATAGTCATGAAACACCAATTAAGAAATATTTCTTGAATTACACCTCCTTTTATAGACCACTTAAGCTGAAGCCTTAACGTTGAAACCATTTCTAGAATGAAAATCAGGTAATTGATGTTTATCAAGTTATGAATATTTCCAACGTGGTGGCTCTACCTTCATATATTTTAGACTTCAGCCTTTTGGGGTCTGATATCTTGTTCCAATCAGTTTATATTCTTTGTTTACATTTGTGAAGTATTTTGGCGCGCTATATTCCTGTTAAAGTGTTTCAAGATTTTTTTATTTTTGTCAATTCCATTTTTTTGCAATTTTCCTTTTTATTCTTGATTTAGTTATTTTTCAATTATTTTATCAATTTATTTTATTTTATTTATGTTGTATCCAAATGATTGATTTCAGAGATTACCTTGGTGATAGATTATTTCATTTTCTGAAGCGATAATTTGAAGACAGTCAGGCGTTAATGGGATGTCAGTTCCCGCAGCTGGAACAGCATCTGCCTTCCGTCGGACGCGTTTGATTCTTTACCACAATGTTTATAAAAATCAATAACATAGAAAATATATAGATCGAAAGAAATGCATTGTGTTGGGATCTGTTTTCACTTAGTCGTACGAGAGACCATCGAGCCATTTTGAGTAATTAGTAGAAGTAATTCTGGTCTATCCGTAAAAGGGAAGTTCTTTTAAAATAAAATTTATGTATTCTCCAACTACCAACTGCACCTCTTTCTCTCTCCACTTTACTTTGCTCAAGAACAACTCTTCAATCCAAAGAGTAAGTGTTTATACTGTTCAATCCACCCCTATGCAAATTGACTCCCAACCAGAGCCATCTAGCGGTTAGACACTCCAAGCAACCAATTTTCAAAGGGGGATAACTCTATAGGCGAGAAAACCACAATAATTTAATCGAATTATTCTAATAAGGAAGTTATCAATAAATCGCACACTTTATAGACGAGAACTTAGATATGTAGGATTGCAATTTTTTTCGCCGATAGAGAGCCTGCTTATCACATGATTCCCATTCGGGAGTCACCTAATTATTGGAAGCCTATATTCTCTTTTAGTGTCAGCATTTGAGCTAGACATGGCATACGTATCATACACTCTATCGCATATGTCGTGTATTAAGTCCTTTTGCAGGACTTGTATTTGTTATACTATATGTGTTTAATTTTCATTTGGATAGTCATGTTCTAGTCTTATTGTATTCGAGTCATTTCAATATTTTCGTAGAACATTGAGCCCGAGTTATTTATCTTCGTGTGAATATAGCACAACATTATATAGGAAATACGTGCATGTTAATGGCATCAGAATGTCAAGGAAATATTTTCAACGTGTATAGATTAAAATTTCGCTTATGTCGTTAAGAGGTTTAGGGAACGATTTTTATAAGATTTCAAGCCGCAACTTTAAAATGTTCTGAACACGTCAGCCGATAGCTCAGAATTTTGGAACAAGTCAAGTCAAAATCTCGATACACACTTTAATTTTAAAAAATTCAAAAGGGTCTTTAACCAAATCTTTACCTCTGCCTCTTCTGTCTCTTTAGCTTGGAGAAACTTGTAGTGTCTTAATGTTGGATAATAGCCTTGTGAGGCCGGACGCATTTTGAAGTGGACGTATGTGGGAGATCGTTTGCTTTCCCTAAAAGGATGCAGGCATGAGATTCCTTCTTCCCCCTCCTCGAATGGCTAAAGACTTAAGCTAGGAATTAACTACGATAAAGTAGTATTTTGATCTCTCCCTCAACGTTTAGTGAAACATCTGCATGACCGACAGAAACTGACACCCAAATAAAAGAATCAACGTTTAAAATATTGTTTGTCTCGTGAATCGTAGGATGAATCTTTTTGTTGTAGCCGCGATGTTCACGGCAGTACAGAAGAGAAGAAAGAAGACAACCACTAGACGACACCCCTTCACGCGACGAGGAAAGAGAGAAGGTACGAGAAATTAAAAGGTACTTAACATATGCCTTTTTACTGTTAAAAATGACCAGTTTTATAAGCGAGAACTGCCACAGCCCATTCCGGGACGGATATACAAAACGAGAACTGCCACGGCCTATTCCGGGACGGCTATGCAACATTAAGTGATCAGAATTATCTCTCTTGCATCGGTCACCAAACGACTTTTTTTACGGTCAGAGTGATATCCCTTGTATAAAATCTTTGTATAAATAAAAGGCGTTTGGTCAAACGTGTGCTTAACAAGTCAAGCGATGCAAGTGTTAAAAACGTGTTCCGTCTCCTGTATTCTTGCATTTGTTCTGTTTGTATATTGGTGTGTAGTTCAGAGAGATAAATACAATTTTACAAACCTGTACTTGTTACACTCCGTCGTTTTATTGGAAGCATTGCAAAGAGAATATTATTCCCTATCCCTCGATCCCAATATTGTCATAGGTATATCCCTGACATACTAACATGAATTTATGACTGGAAAGACAACGATAAATCACTCGGGTTCAGTAATAACATGTTCTCCTAAAATATTAAAATGACTCGAATACAATAAGACTAGAACATGAATATCACAATAAAAATTAAACACACACAGTGTCACAAATATAAGTCGTATGTGGCAGAGAAAAGGAGTGCGAAGTCTATGGAAAGACTTAATATACGACATGTGATTGTGGTAGAGTAGATGGAAACGTATGACCTGCCGAGGTCAAACGCTTGAAAACGGAAATATTCAAGTGTAAAATACAAAAAATCTAAATGTCTTCGGAGTCTTGATTTTATAGAAAATACATCATTTTTTTTTTTCATATTATCAGAGAAATAATATAATATCAATATTTTTCACATTACACGTAAGTAAAAAATATGTTTTTATTTTTTTTTCTATTGTAACGTGTTTGAATTAAAAAATACGAATAATCTTAGTAAGCGAAAGAAAAATATTTTATTGAAAGGAATGGTAATTTCATTTTTTAAATATGTTTTATTGGTCCCCCGATTTTATAAATCGGGGGACTTATGTCTTGAGGCATGTCCGTTCGTCCGGATTTTTGTCCGCAACCATCTATTGAATTTCTCTGAAATTTTGCATGAAGTTGTAACTTTGGTCAGGTTAGAAAGTGACATTCTTCGATTTAAAAAAAAAGTCTGGCTACATTCCCAGGAGGGTCAACAGGCCCCGAAATGGCAAAAAAATTACCTTTTTTGGCCCATAACATTTCATCCATCCATTCAATTTCTCTGAAACTTGGCCAAAATGTGAAGGCAATTGTTCCTAATAGAAAATAAGTATCGCTGACATTGGAACAAATCTGGTTCGCGCCTCCAGGGGGTCAAAAGGCCCCAAAATGGCAAAAGAATGACCCTTTTCTCCCATAACGTTTGATCCATCCATTCAATTTTTCTGAAACTTGGCCAAAATGTAGAGGCAATTGTTCTGGATATAAAATAGGCATCATAGACCTCAGAAAAAGTCTGCTTCGCGCCTCCAGGGGGGTTAAAAATGCCCCAAATTGCCCAAATTTATTACATTTTACACTCGCCACATCGAATCACATACAAAGGGGGACCACGCACGTGCGGCTTGTTTTAATATGTGATATATAACATCCCTTAACATAATTATAGAAGAAAATTTTTTTAATTACGATACAATAAATAAAAAGAGAAACAAAAGTTAATAAAAGATGTCAAAATCACGAAAATATTAAAACATGGAAAACAAAAAGGAACGATTAGAAATGTAAAGAAAAAGTCAATTTTTAGTAGGACATTTTAAAACGGTAAAACATAATGGCGCATTTAGTTAAAGTTCTATTATTAGGTTAATTTAATTAATGGTAATGTTTAAAGTGTATAATAAATATGATAATCTGCGTTATTTAGTGTTGATGATTAATTAAAAATTACAGTACTATGGATTCTACTCGTAAAACAACTTTGTTCTTGCTTCGAGATATAGGCGCCAAGTTATAATCAATTCGAAGAGACAGTCTTCTGGGGAGGGGGGAGAAACTCCAATCCTTTGTACTGGCGATACTAAGAATAGAATTATGAATTATTTAGAATGTCTACCCGCTCATGGTTGACGGAACGAGAACAAGCTACCCCGTAGATTTTATAAGGGGTTTCGTTAGAAATACCTTACGGATTCCTATGTTCGACACGACGCACCTGAAGATGGTCGTAAGTTACATCGGCAAAAACGTTATGCCAATAGCATCCAAGATGAGATTAGTAATCAACATAATACAAGTTTTTTTTTAATTCATGAGCTTCGATATAAGAAAAAATCTCCGGGAAATTATGAACACGAGTATTAATGACTTGTGACAACATTACCTTGTTGGTGTTTGGGTTAATAAGAAATGTATTCTCGCTGACTTATTATTCAGCATACGTAATTATTCTTACATATATGGGACTGTTACCTTTTCCCATTCACTAATTTGAATCCCAATACTTATTGAAGCACAGCGATACAGTTCTGCGGTGATGCAACAGGAGCTAATACTTAGTAGACCGTGCGACACCTATTATGTGAGAAATACGTTTTTGCACCCTGTCTAAAAGGTAGAGGTTAGTTGTTTGTGCACCAGCCCATATGTGACAACAATATTCTTTGTACAGGTGAATGGTGGCTTTATAGAGATATAGAATGCTATCAAATGTGAAGAGGTTTCTATACCGATAGAGAGAGCATACCTTTTTTTGCAGCAAACCTTGGCAATATCTTCTATTACTTATTCCAACAAATGTTGGCTGAGAATGTCAGTCAAAAAAGTTCGAACGCTGGGTACTTGATAGGGTGCTATCAGACACAACAATCGGTGGTTGGAAAGGTTTTTTGTAGTTGATTATGGAAGGGAGCATGCATTTTGGTCATATTTTACAACAGACGCAAGGCTGTTTCATAGGATTCAGCCATTGTCTTTGATGAGTGACATTCGATTTGATCTCATGCCTAGAATAGAGCATGGTGTTATTAGAAAATAGACCCATCTCAGACAGAATTGTATCGGGGAAGTCGTTTATGAAGATCAGGACTAATATAGGTTCAAGTATTGACTCCCAGGGCACACCACCCATGTTGATGTGTTGGTGTTTAGATGTTTCGCCATCACAAACAACCTGGATCTTTATTTTAGTTGAGAAGGATCTGCTATATTAAACATTTCCACAGTAATAGTGCACGAGTTTATTTTTTTGAAGAGGAAATCCACACAACACTTTGTCAAATACTTTGGATATATCAAATGCTACCGTCCATCACCTACCTTATCAAGGGTGTTGTATATACGATCCGAGATGATATATAGGATATCGGTAGTAGAACAAGATGGCCTGCACCCATACTCTTTGTCAGATAGAAGTTTAGTCTTTTCTAGGGGATAAACTATCGCTAGATTAATTAAGTATTCAAAGACTTTAGCCAAGAGCGATAATTTTGCGGGTCATTTCTTTCTCCGGAATTCTTAAAAACTGGTATCACAGAGGATATTATATTATATTATTAGTAAATCTGAATATTTCACTTTGACCAATAGCGAGATTATATTGTTTATTTTTTTCCTCTCTGGTAGCTTGGGCATTCACCAGAGAGGAAACATACACAATATTATCTTGCCTAGGTCCGTCAGGACCCTTTGACAGTAGTTTATGTTATTAAGGATAATAAGGATGCCTATGTATTTCCTTTACGTCTGTATATATATATATATATATATATATATATATATATATATATATATATATATATATATATATATATATATATATACATATATATATTAATGTGTGTGTATACTAACACACAATATCGTTTGGGGTTTTCTACACTGATCAGTGCAGGAGTGGCGGTTGCAGACGGTCGCATGGAATCGAACACAGTTCGTAGATTCAGCCAAGAATCACGAGCCCAACGCCTATGCCCACGCGGCCGTAAAAAATCGCCAAAAACAGTGATTGAAATTAACGTACACTTACCCAAGAGGTGAGAACAGTTGTCTTCTTGTCGAAAGTGATCGACGCCTAAACGGAACTTTGCATATCGCTAATGACAACAATCTCATAACTTCAAACAGGGCGCTACTATTAAGACTATTAAATCTTAACGGAGAATCAACTATAAAAAAAGACTATTTTAAAATATTAAAGTGTTGTTATCCTTACCGACGATATCGTTTAAAGTTGTCTACCCTCATCAGTGCAGAAGTGGCGGTTACAGCCTGACGCATGGGATCGCACGCAGTTCGTAGATTCAGTCTAGAATCACGAGCCTAACGCCTAAGCCAACGCTACCGCGGGAAATCACCGAAGACAGTAATTAAAATTAACGTATATTTACCCGAGATGGGAACGCAAGCGTCTTGTTTTCGAAAGTGTTCGACACTAGAGCGGAACTTTGCATAATCGCTAGTGACAACAATCTCGTAACTCCAAACTATTAAATCTTAAAGGGGCAGTAACTATATATATATATATATATATATATATATATATATATATATATATATATATATATGGTGGTTCGAGTCTGGCGACCAGTATGAATAATTAATGACTACACTGACGATTCCAGAAACGATAAAACGTATACGTATGTTGATAAAAACAAATATTTATAATTGTTTGTCGCCCCCACTGCAGTATTTACACAGCCGTTATCGTAACTGCAATGAATGTTCCTTTAAGTAGTTGAACACTGTGACGACGTCTGCCTTTAAATAGGATTAATCTCTCGCTGATTCACCGGGTTATTTATAACGGGCGTGTGGGCTAAAACGTTGAAATTTGAGTTGTATACATTACTCGTGTTCCAGGGTTCGTGTTCCTGTATGAAAATTTCTTCTCTACATTGATGATTCCCGAAAGGATCAAACATATGCGTATGTAGATGAAACAAATATATATATATATATATATATATATATATATATATATATATATATATATATATATATATGGGGTCAGGTACACGATAATTCATGAAAATGAAATGCCGTGGTGGACAAAATGTGTGAAAAATGACAAACGGAAAACAAGTTAAAATGCAGGAGAAAAACAAAAAACAAGAGATTTGACCGGTTTCGTTCGTGTTGGCGAACGTCTTCAGAAAAAGTGAAGATTTGGAAATACTTTTATTTTTAAGGCACACACATGGGATGAGGAAACGACGACTTGATTGGATCATATGAGAAGACTTTAAGTGACGTTGAAATATGACAAGTGGGTGACACATTCTTCTTTGTTTCTTATTCTTTTTTTTTATATTTCTATTTATTTTCTTCTTTTTTTCAATTTCACACCCACTGAGCTAGTATAGGGAGGTTGTGGGGGAGGGGTAAAAGGCGATAAGAGGAAGAAGACAGAGGAACTGGCCAGGGTAAACAACAAATAGGAGTGGGCATGAAATTGATATATATATATATATATATATATATATATATATATATATATATATATATATAACTTCTTTGTATTATAGCACCAAACATCCAAGCAGAGTGCTCGATTAATTGAGAATTGAAATTAAAAATTATAAATTCAGAGCGTAATATTTATTTACTTTGGTACATAAAAATTAGTACAACATTCGTACCGTCGGTTTCAATCACAGAAAGGCTTAGCCATCTTTCTCTCTTCAGTTTCTGAAGCTGAAGAGAGCCGGATGGCTATGTCCTTCTGTGATTGAAACCGACGGTACGAATGTTGTACTAATTTTTCTATACCAAAATAATTATATAAATATATATATATATATATATATATATATATATATATATATATATATATATACGTACGTGTGTATGGTTTTGTACAAATATGGCTCGATGCTTTTCATAACTACTTTACATTATTTATCTTGCCTTTTTGTTACGTCCTGTTTATTGATTGCAACTTCAATACACTTAAATAAAATGTTGTTTATTTTCCATAAATCCCTTTTCTTTGAAGTCTCGTTAATTCTTTAACATCCGATTTCGAAATGAATTTACGAAGTTACAAAAATTAAAAATAATATTTGCCGATAAAATCCTGGGGAAAAATTGTAAACATGAAATCTTCGCCATAGTTTAAAGCCTTTAAATAAAAGCGGGAAATAATAATAAATACATTTCAGGACAGGTAAATAATCAAAGGTAGAGAAATCGAAATCGAATTATGAACCAAACAAAATAAAAGTAAAATAAAACTTTGTCGTTTCCTTCTTGGCAATAAAAGGTTTTAGATAAGGATTATATATTTTGTATCTGTTTGCTACCTTAAAATTAAAATAAGAATTTCACGAAACAAATAACTATAAAATGCAAAGATTTTGACGCAAAATGTGATGTCAAATCGTATACAATAAAATCTGCGACGTAGTAAAGACAAACATTATTATCTAAATGTGTATACTTTGTATTCTAAAACATCAATATTTTAATTAAAGCAAAAATAAATCGTTAATTTCTTCAGTGAATAATAGACGCTTACAAATTATTTATAATGATACGTTAATCAATTAATATCCTATCGTGTACGTCACTGATACAACAAAGCTATACAGCGAACAATGTAAAAAGACGCACGCTTGAATATCCCGCGCCTAGCTTTGAACGTGTAACGTCAGTCACGTCCGTTAATTTGTTTCTCTTAGAAACGAACACTCGATGAGAATAGACGTCAGTTGCATGTTATCTTCGAGAATGATTCAGTATCCCATAATTAGATGAAACCAATATACATGTAACACACTTTCAATTGTGTATTTACTCTCTCACGGCACACACCAAATATTGTTATTGTTCACCATGTTTCATTGTCATCATTTTAGCTTTCAGGAATAGTTGTACTATTTAATTCTGAATCAACTGCCTAGACTGTTTGTGTTTACTAAAGTAGAAGTAAATCGCTTGTATCTCCCGCGTGACGGACAACAATCACACATTCCGCAGTCATAAGATTATTAAAAATGTGTCCAGTTAGAAAGTTGAAGGGCAAATATGATTTTAAAACAGTAGGATCGAATCATTGTACAGGATGATCCAGAAAGATGTATCCATTTAATGAAAATTGACTCAGTCTTTTTTCGGGTGAAATGGAGCAGGCTACAATGTATTTCGTGCCGAAGAGGATGAAGATTGTAGAGATATACTTCGTCCAAACTCAGCGCCAATATCGGAGGAATTTTCCAGTGAGAAACACTAAAACCACATTCAAAATAAAGCGCCTACAGGTCAAATTAGGGGAGACAGAACATGTACAGGATAGTATTAAGGGTTGACCACAATACGTCAAGACAAAATATCGTGATTGTGAGACAAACTTTTGGATAGTCATTGCAGCTTCAATATGAGAATAGCCAGTAATTCGGCGCCAAGGGATTTATATCGAGAACATTATTATCTATTGAGCTGTACCAACACAGTGGTTGTATATGGTAAAAAAAACTTTGCCACACAAAACATAAATATCTCTTATACAGAGCTATTAAACCATTGTAAAGTTTTCCGTTGAATAACAAATGCTACTTTATCACAAACTAGTTGAAGTTGCCGTCTATGCCTGGTTTCTTAACTGTTTTGAGATTTTATAGCCACGATTAGAAGTTAAGAACATCTATTAAATAGTTTTCATGAATTTATTATGTTTTGAATATTCAAGATTCTGATGATGATCGATGTCGACTACGAAAAAAACTGGCATAATAAATCAATTGCCTAGTGTGAGATGTGAACAAAGGATAGCATAAAATATTGGAATTAAAGGCGAACGTTTATTCACACGCCATTGATCAAAGAAAATATTCTCTTTTAAACAACTTAAATGAGTTCGGCGTAAGTATATGTTACCTCTTCGCATAGTTTTAGAATAGTTAGAATGTGTACACTAAATAAAAAAGCATAAATTAATATAATAATAAAATTAAAAATTCGTATTAAAGTAAAATATATTAATGAACATTTATCAAATATTTTTAATACATTTTTAATAAAACAGGATAGATATTTTCTGTTCAAAGTAAACAATACATCAAGGAGGTACGATGATTTGACGTAAAAAGCAGTTGTTCGGTCGGATAAAAAGGAAAGCAAAAAATGTCGGAACATTTGTTGCTAATATTATGTTTATGTACTTTCATTTTGAATAATGAATTTTAAAAAAGATTTAAGAACTTCTGACGTCGAAGAGAACATCGGATCTAGGGTGCTGATCCCAAATCTTCGATAAGTTAGGCTTTTCGGTCAGCTCTTTAACTCTGATTCCGCGGCACATATAACCACATACAGACAACTTTGATATATATATATATATATATATATATATATATATATATATATATATATATATATATGAGTATATGAAAGGATAAAAATAATCCGACGGTATGAAATTAAAAATGGAAAAGCGGAAGACCTTTTCGCTCAACGTTTCGCCCAAATTTCACGTGGGCTTTGTCAAGAGCGGACGAAGAATACAAAAATGACAAAAACCACTATATATATTCCCCATAATTTACAGACTTTCTCGTCTTTTGTCATTTTTGTATTCTTCGTCCGCTCTTGACAAAGCCACGTGAAATTTGGGCGAAACGTTGAGCGAAAAGGTCTTCCGCTTTTCCATTTTTAATTTCATATATATATATATATATATATATATATATATATATATATATATATATATATATATATATATATATATATATATCATATGCAGTCGTTTTCCCTTCTTCCTATGAAAACTTTAATAGTCAATGTTCAATTCAAAGTTAAAGGCAAGGTTATATATGACCGACCTTCACACCAACTAACGGTATGACCTACATCAAATTGTTGACAAATAAAAGTTTAGTACCCTAATATTAATACCTCTGATCCACCCGATTAGCAGCAAAATCCCCCCTTCACTGTAAATGTTCTAAGATACGGGAAAATGTTCCACTGTTATAGTTTTTTTTTCCTCGGACTGCTTGGCTTTGGAATTCCCAAATATTTAAAAGATGAATCGAAATAACTTAAAGTTATTTCTTAACCGTTTTTAAAACTCCCAAATTTCTGAAATGCGATGCTATTACGACTGTTACAATAGTGTACACACACCCCATATTAACATCGTAAATATAACTTTTAAATAATTTCTTGCTTTTAATGGTAATAGAAAACATCAAAGCATCGTTTAATTAAGAAAAACGATGTTATTCATTTAAAATTGTAAGAAAGTAAGAAAGAAAATTTCTTTTAGCAGAGAAAAGTGGAAACTCTTCCCACTTTTGTTTACAATAAACGGGAGTGGAAGAGAAATGATCATGGCCGAATCGATTTGGATAGTAAACAGATAATATTTAACACAATAAAAAAGTCATCTGTAAATGGAGAAAATACGATTTATTAAGATTATTTTGTTCTTTATCTTTATCAGTTGATGGTGTAAACTTATAAAGATTTATAAAGATTATTTTGTTCTTTATCTTTATCAGTTGATGGTGTAAACTTATAAAGATTTATAAAGATTATTTTGTTCTTTATCTTTATCAGTTGATGGTGTAAACTTATAAAGATTTATAAAGATTATTTTGTTCTTTATCTTTATCAGTTGATGGTGTAAACTTATAAAGATTTATAAAGATTATTTTGTTCTTTATCTTTATCAGTTGATGGTGTAAACTTATAAAGATTTATAAAGATTATTTTGTTCTTTATCTTTATCAGTTGATGGTGTAAACTTATAAAGATTTATAAAGATTATTTTGTTCTTTATCTTTATCAGTTGATGGTGTAAACTTATAAAGATTTATAAAGATTATTTTGTTCTTTATCTTTATCAGTTGATGGTGTAAACTTCCAACGTTTCTGTTGGTGGGAATTTCATTCAATTCAACAATTTTAATTACTTGGATTATTCGGACTACTGTTCTACTCTTGGATTATATTCCTACAACGTTTTGGCCGATGTAACATCCAACTTTATTCCGATGCGTCTTGTGGAACTCGGATATCTGAACATGTGGACACGGGATGCAACGGATAAAGTGTTTAGAATCATCAGTTCTCATTTCTAAATGGGTGTGGAAGCTGATAACTTAAATACAAACGAAGTTAGAAGCGTATTATTATAATGCCCGTCAAAGCAAAGTAGTACTTTTAGCTAAACATGTCACAACGTCGTTAAGCACTTGATGGAGGAATGGCTTTTGTACTGTACAAAAATTCTAGTATCAGAACAGATACTACAACGTGTTCTTTGCCAAACAGCGAATAAAGTACTGTTGTCATGTCTCTTCGGGGGAAATTTTTATAATTCTTTGTAGCATTTTTTTTTATTGAACACCAGAACTGAATTAAAATGATCTGACTGGACTATTTCTTATCTCGATACGCCACCCATTTACAGTTGGGGTAACGTAACTCGATTTTGCCTTCCTTCATTCATCAGTATTTGTCTGGTAATCCTCTACATAATCACGCGTGCGTTTCGTCAATTCTCGCGGTTACACACACGCACCCATGTGAGAAAGTAGTTTGCTTCCCGTCAACACAATATCCATGTATTTTAACATATATGCTCAGGCTGTGTATCAACGGATGCGTTCGATATTATCAGACGATACCTCTATTTGTATAAAGTACGTGCATAATGATAAGTTTGTTATACAGCGAATAGACATAAGCGTTTTATTGTAGGCTATATTTAATTTAATTTAGTTTTTTGCTAAGGGGTAAAAAGTTGGTGAAAATAAAGATATATTTTATTTTTGTGAAATTTAAATAATAGGTATTAGACATAAATTATGAAATATCTCCCAAATTTCAATTTTTTTAGAGTAGTTTAACGGGTTTTAGAGACATACATTAGGCACAACCTACAAATGCAAATATTTCAAATTTGAATTAAATGATATCCGCAGTCATTAGACACAAATTAAGAAACATACCCTGAAGCTTTAAATTTGGAACATGTTCGAGAATCTAAATCATGTTATGAATTTTGATCAAAATTTGGATAAGAATTCTAGAAACAAGGTTTTCTTAGCTTCATATTATGATGTTATTCTTCGTATGAGGACATGAAATAGGTGCAAGGAATTTGAGAAAATACGGTAGACTCTATACGTATCTATTGACTTTTCATTCACACAATTTGTTCAATATAACAGAGACTTAGTTTTTCGAAAGTGCTATATGTGGAGTTCCCTTCCTAGATATTTTGCATTACCAAAGCTTGAGCGATTAATCTATCCTACTATTTCACTACGAGCTAGAGGGGAGTTATATGGGTTAATAATCTCCCCAAGAATATTGGCGAAAGTTATGCAGCAGTCTCTACAGAACTTAAACAGGACACGCTAAGCACACAATCCGCACCGGAAACCACTACACCACACACATTTTATATAACACTTGATTTTATTTTTTTAAATCATTGAAAAAATAATTTGTTTATGTTTGAGAAATACGGTTTAAACAGTAGACTACTTTTTTCAGCTGTTTGTCTATGATTTAAATGTAGTACCTGATCGATCTAAGGAGGTCATTATCCAAGGCTTCGACTTTCACAGTGGTGATAGGTTCCATCGCTCATTCTTGAATCGACCTTGTGTCTAACATTGTCTTCGTAGCGAAGCTAGTAAGAAGGGAGTACGTGATGTTCAACGTTACAGCGGCAGTAAATATTGTTTTTCATAACCACTCCTGATTGAACGAAAGCTCAAATCAGCAGTTTCATGTAACTAATCAAAGCGCAAAAAATATATATTTCCAAATCTTGCGCGTACTATAAACCCTAATACACAGTTTTCTTTCGAGTTTTCCGATTTTCGTTTGGAGACAACATATATATCCCGGCCTGGTTTTCTGTGGGACCGGAAAGTTTCTCGGCAATATCACACATATAACGAGAGACTTACACGGACTACTAAAAACAGCGCCAGCATATACATACTGTTAACCGAACACACTCGCACACAAGTTAGTACATACACTTTCTCACTAACAAAACAAGGACACTGATATACGCACACACATCACCATGCCTATCCCATTTACACACACGAAAACGCATACAATACTATCTGAAACAAACATATGCACTCAATCATACCTTACAAATAAACGTCTTTCTTTCGTATTTTACAAACTCTTTATCTTTTCTTTTTCTTGACTATTTCGTATGGATAAACGTTTTCATTCTTACAATAGATAATATCTTATTTCCTACATTAACATGGTACGCAGTGAACTTCCTTCTTTCTACAGAATTTGAACTCGGCATTCCGAACCTATGATTCTAAAATACATTGTTAATAATTAGCTATACATGCGGCAATAATCCCAGCACTAATCGTACAACAACACAGAAATATTTCGAAGAATTTTTTTTTATTATCGGTGCTTGATTAATAAAAAGGCAACAATGTATTGGTATTTCTATTATTCGTCTTATCTGCTTGCGTAGCGCGCGAGTCTTGCTGATATGTTCGTTTGGAAAATCCCACAGACATGCGCAGTGGTTTAGCAGGTAAAATACAATGGCGGTCTATCTGACTAATCAACAGCAGTAATCGTTGAACAGACGCAGTTGAACGCAAGAAACGATTAGAAAAGTTTCATATAAAGATAGGAAATTACGTAAAAATAAGAAAAGAAAATAAGACACGAAAAAGAAAACCAAAACAATAACGTAAAACAATTCAACATGCAGGTTTAACAATGAAAATACAACAAAAATGATATTTCAACATTTAGCCATTATAGACAGACGAAAATGCTATCCCAAAAGTAAGCGTGAAAACTGATAGGCAAAACTCTAACAGATATTATTAGAGGCATCTGAGCGTGACAGATCAACGAAATGTTGTTTTCTTTCAAATCTAAGCGTAACACACGAATGAAAATGCTTGTTTTCCAATTTTAATGTGAGAATAAACGATGAAAATGCAATGTCATAACTAAATGTGACAGACCAATAAAATGATATTTAAAACTTAAGTGTTGCAGATCAAAAATAGTGCTTTTTAAAACATAACCATCACAGATCGATGACAATGTTATTTCAAAATGAGATGTGGCAGAATGCTGACGGTCAGGGTAATTTAAAAAATATTTGGAGGCATCTAAATTAGGATGCGTTTATTCAATCCACGCGTTCAACTATGGAAATACTATCAAAAGTTAGCGTGACAGACCAAAGAAAATACTATTTTAAATTTAAGACTGACAAACCAATTGAAATTCTATTTCAAACTTAAGCCTGACAGACCAATGGAAATTCTATTTCAAACTTAAGCCTGACAGACCAATGGAAATTCTATTTCAAACTTAAGCCTGACAGACCAATGGAAATTCCATTTCAAACTGTCTGACAGACTAATGGAAATTAATTTTCAAATTTCAGACTGACAGACCAATGGAAATTCTATTTCAAACGTATGCTTCACAAACAAGCAAAGCTATTTAAAACTTAAGTTTGACATACCGATTTAAATACAATCCAACACTTAAGCTTACCAGACCGATGGAAATACTATTTGAAATTTATGCGTGACAGACCAAAGAAAATTCTATTTAAAATCCAAGCTTGACAGACTAGACTGACAAGCATCTCCCCTTATGGAGATGCCTAGACGCATCTAACACAAGATGCGCCCATTCAGTTTGTGCGTTTAGCGAGGGCACTTCTATTTCAACATTAAATGTGATATACCAACGAAAATTGATTTTCAAACTGAAGCGAGAGTGACCAACAAAAATGCTATTCCAAACATGTGGGGCCAGCCGACTTACTTAAAGATCCTGGCATAATAGTGTTCGTTAATGATCCGGGAGATCGTAGTTCAATCCTAGGTCGAGTCATACTAAAGACTCAAAAAAATTTTTCTTGATGTCTCCTTGCTAAACATTCAGTATTATCAGCTGAGAATCAAGGACAAGTGACGTAATCAATAGAAAGAGTGTCGCCTTCTGCAACATATCGCTCTGGCAGCCAATAATTAATCTTTTGGGTCGCCTTCAGCTACGGTCTATCTATTTGCTTTTGGATTTATTTTTATAGATGTGTCCATTCGATCAGCACTTTTAGCAATGGCATTTCTATTTCAAACTGAAGCGCATTAGACAGACCTACCGACAAAGCTTCTTATTTAGATACTTGAAGGCATCTATATCATTCCGCTGATTATCAATCGAGTAAACAGATTAAAGATGGAGAATTTAACGAAAAACGTTCTCTTTTAATCAGCGAGGAAAATATATTTACTGATATTTAATTTAACCGCGTAATCAAAAAGTAGATATTCAAACGGAATGAAATGGGAAATCCTGATTATTCTGTGCTTATCCTCTTGGTGCCGAGAGTTTTCTCTCTCTCTCTCTCTCTCTCTATCTCTCTCTCTCTTTCTCTCTCTCTCTTTCTCTCTCTCTCTCTCTCTCTCTCTCTCTCTCTTTCGTGTGAATCAGATGATTCTGGTGTTGGCATTAGTTTCCCCGATGTTTTTCTAGTTAGAAATCTTTCTGGAAAGACACAGGGTACTTACAGGAAGGACCACAAGAAGGTTGCCAACATCCCTAAGTGAAAGTGGTACTGTGGAACCGACTGGATTCGAACTTGGAACACCCAGGTCTTCAGTCCCTGTCAATATCCACTTAACCACCGTCACCTCCCAGATTACTGCTCAATCACGTTAAGACAATGCTCCCAGTCGCAGCATCGAATTTATTTTTTTATTTTTATTCTATTAACCCCCAAAAAGGCATATTGCCACTGAATTGTAAGGGGGTACTCTGGTAGAGGTCAGATTTATATATATAAACCTGTTCACATCACTTTTAAATGTTTATATTTTGGTACTGTGGGGAAAACAGAGAGCAGGAAGGAAATTTCAAATCCAAGCGGGTCACGGATAGAAGCTATCAGTCTAGAAAATCTTTAAAAAACAGGGATGAAACACTGCATCGATGCGACAGAGGCTGCAACATGTCAGACAGTGCGGGATCACTTCATTTTTGTTGGACTCCCTGACCAAGAGAGAGAAGCTAGTGGTTGGTGAAATAGGGTTCGCCTTATCAGTACTTAGTTGCTTCATCTCCTTCCACTACGCGTGGGCCACGTTTTTGGTGCGCCATTTTGGTTTTTAATATTTCAGAGTGAGAAGCGAATTTTGGATGATTTGATGACTGCGAACGTCGTAGCGTTGCGTTGTAGAAGGAATAATGATACTTGACGAGAGTATGCGTAACTAGGACGTCACAGGCAAGGGGGTCCTCTTTTACTAAGTATAAATTATCGAAACAATACATGTGAAAAGTGGTCTCTTTAAACACGCCACCCATCCTTGGTATAAAAATATCAAAGATGGCCACCTCTATCCATGTCCAGTGTCCATGAACTTAGAAAAAAATCAATAACAGAAATTCTTAATCTTTTACTGTAATGTATCTTCTCTCACAGATACGCAGAACAGTCAGAGAAAGAGTGAGTCGGATTAAAAATGGTTGGAAATACCAATTTGAAAAAAAATCAGCAGTAGAATCTTATACATATAGAGACTGTGTCTGTCTGTCTGTCCGTCAGTCACACTTTTTTAAAACATTGCAAGATAATGGAGAATACTGGATTTACCTAATCTAATATTCCAATCTAATCTAATCTAAATATGAATAACTGCGAATCTTTTCTATGTATATTAACATCAAACCGTTTCAGTGTTACTTAAATATAATGATTCAGTATATGTACTCTTTAAACTCCGTCAAAAAGAAACCCTTTTGCACATTTGTATATTTATTTTATTTTTAAGTTTCTAATAAATAAATATTCTGTAATATACATTTATAATTGGTTATTTCGAATGTTATTATATATTTATATGTTCCTCGATAGTAATATTATAATTATTAATACAATTAATTAAAGAGATTTTATAAAAAAACAATAAATTTTAAAAACATTTTTAAACTTTCACTTTCAATGTTAATGAGGCAGAGTGTTCCTGTACGACCACCTCTAGGCTAGCTTCGTGTGCTTACTTTCTGGTATGTATAATCAACATCCAGAAGAATTGATTACAAAAAACTTTGAGCTATTAAAATATTCATTTCAATTTTTAATTCACTTCAACAACAATTACCCGCCGGCTGCTGTTTTATAATTTCCTTGGATTATGATATACATGCATTTCGAATGCCCATAGGGTGTTCCGTATATCTCGCTGAATGCGTTTACCGGCGATTTAAAAGGTAAGCTCTCTCGAATTATAACGTGATTTTTTTCGATTAATAAGAGCTTAGCATATCAGTCTGTCTTCACTTTTTAACATAAATAGATGCATACTCTTCCTTAGATGATATATATTATGATCGCAATATATGTATATTGAATATTTGTATTTGAAAAATTCTAGAAAAAAAATCTAAAAGAAACAACGTTTTACTAATGTTGCAAATAGATTCACACAGCAAGCTTTGAAAATCAGAAAATCAGAAAATCAGAAGTAAACAAAAAACAAACGAATTTAAATAAGAATACACATAAAATGTTATTTCATAGATGTAATAGGGTAAGGATAAGCTTGGGTCCTAATCTGGATGAGTACCTATTTTTCTAATACAAAGGCAGCAGGGATATTTTATTCAAGAGCCTTGCTGGAGTGCCGTTTTGCTGGACCATCATTCTGCATCTCAATAATAATTCATCAACACAGCTAATCAACTCCACTAATTATAAATCTACCATGTCTCACCAGAGATTGCAAGAAACTTTTTATTTGAAAAAAATGGATCGGTGTTTATGTTTGATATCACGACTGCTACATGAATCTGTATGTGAAGCTATAATTAGGGTTAAATGTAAGCGACATAAAATATCACTGGAGACTACCACCAAGAAGTGCAGTTTAAACATAAAAAACGATGACGCGCTACACACAGAGCCATCTGTTGGCCGCCTAGTAAACTAGTCGGGTGGTGCATATTACCACGGGGCTGCTTCATTGGAGATTAGAATATGACCGCCATTAAATCTAATGCACACATGTCATAAACCGTCTCAATGAGTAAACAAACGTTGACCATTCTATTAATCATTTTCAATCGTCTTATAATATTCGTCATCATTGAATCAACAATCTCATTAACTTTTATTCTCGAGTGGCTGTTGGGCTTGTTAAGTCGTAACCTATTAGTAAAAAGGGTTCCTCGTTTTTTTTTAGGTTAAGAATAAAGAAAGAGTTAAAAATAGATCTTGTGTTCAATATTTATTATCTAATTTTTAAACCCAAATACGTCATAATACCGGTCTACATAATATCTAGTTGGCAGACTTGTATGATTAGGAGGTGGAAAATATTGATTTATTTTTCTTATTTTCAATTATGGATGCTAATTAGAATGCGAATAATGTAATAGAGTTTAATTGTTGCGTCGTTGGTTAAATAAATAAAATTTACTAATCTTTCTTATTTTAATATATGAATATATGAATCCTAATCGTTGCGAGTAAGTTATATCGTAACACAAATTCACTGAACAATGTCTAAACCTAAACTCTAAGATTCCATATAATTTAATGAAAGGAATTTTCCGCTGCCTACAACATCGAGAAAAGGAAATATATAGTAACACCAATACATATCAAGAGGAGATAGGCTACTTAAGAGAAACTCTCAACTAACATCACTATCCAGGTCTGCAATGTTAATCGTTACTGACTTAGCTTACTGACTGAACATATGAAAGTTTTTCACTGAACCCGCTTGGTTGACTGTGCAACTCTTCAGTCACAGGAAGAAGAGACGCGGCAGCCGAGCTAAAATATACGACCGTAGGGAGGATATTTTGGCTAGTCCGCTTATAATATAACGTAGAGGTTATCAGGCACGATGTCGGGATTTCTGTCTGTCCGTTGCCGAGAATTTTTGTAAACGTAAGAAATACATTAAGGCACATCTTAACCATTAAAAATAGATAAACAATAAATAAATTTGCGCCGAGACTTTGAATTGAAGTCGGCATCTTGTGGTCTTCAGTCTCCGTTTTAACCATCTGAGCTACCGATCTAAGCTTCTAGGAGAGCTTCCAAATTAGCGTACTGATTTCTTTTGCTTAGTGAAAAATTGGGAATGAGGCTTTTGTCTCTCTCTCTCTCTCTCTCTCTCTCTCTCTCTCTCTCTCTCTCTCTGCCTCTCTGTTGAACAAACATACACACAATGATTGTTAGCCCCCTCGGATTTTGATCTCGCTTATTTAGTTTGATTTCTGCACTTTTTGAATAAAATGTATTAATTAGTCTTAAATTGTATTTTTTAATTTCAAACTCATTATTTTAAAAGAACTTTATATTTAAATTAACTAAAACTCAAATTCTACTTTTTTGCGATTACCTTTAAACAGACTGAAAAACTATTCGCAGAGAAGGAATTAAATAGTTTTTTAATATTCAAGATTTTAGAGTCAGATCATTTTCTTTTATAAATGTATCGTAAAATGAGAACCCAATTCGGTTATCTTACTGACGATGCTCCGAAAAAGAATGCGATAAATTACGTGTATAAGCATTAGATATGGTATTATGGTGTGGTTTTTGTTAAATAATATTAACCGAAGAATCATTTCGATTTAAAATCCAAGTAGTATTACGCACGAAAACGTGCGAAAAGCACAGTTGAAAATCTATGAACTATCGAAGAAATTCGTAAATAATCCTAAGTTCGTCTAATATGGCCGCCAAGTGTCACGTTTTAGATCGACCGGAATGTGTTGACCAAAATACGAACTCTTCACAGAAAGGAATAAGAAATTAAGTTTACAAGAAGTGTTAATAAAAAAATATTTGTTAACAATAAATCATTTTTAGACCTAATTTATTTTTTTGGAAATACACGACTTTGCTTCGTTTCATTTCTCCAGGTAAACAATTCTGTTTTTCTATCGCATCGTCCGATATTTATTTCTCTCAAGGAAACACGCCTTCCTTTCTATTTTACTAATTAATAGTGCATTGATGTTACTCAAAAACATTCCTACTATCATGATATGAAAGAAAATCTCTCTCTCTCTCACTCTATCCGTCTCTCTCTCTCTCTCTCTCTCTCTCTCTCTATATATATATATATATATATATATATATATATATATATATATATATATATTTATTTATTTATTTTACTAAAATGTGTGACTTTTCTGTTTGAGAGCATCTTCAGTAGGATAAATCAAAATAATTACAGCTTCAGCGTGACGTCATAGATTTACGTCATGTTTCAAAACATGATCATAATAAAAAAAAAAGTTGGTAAACATTATCACTAGCGTTGGAAAGTATTTTTTAAAACTTTTCCATTGATAATGATCCTAAATACTACTTTCATTTGAAGTGTAATTCCTACTTCTGTCACGTAAATTATTTAGAGTGTAATATTCATAATCAACATATATTTTCATTTACTTAAACCACGTCTGAGTGTTATATAATGATGGAGGTAACTTGTGGGATTATAAAAAACCTTTATGAGAGTGTTAGATAATGGTCCGGTGAGAGATGGACGCATCTGTGGAAGTCGGGTTTGACTTGCGCGAATTAACGCGGGGCAGTCGAGTGCAGAACAAGATTTGTCCTCACAGACTGAGCTGGCAGACATGACAAGGTTACCGAGTGATGAGACCTGAGTTCAGAGAGGTCAGTCTCCAGCTGTGAAGGGCTCTGGACTTCGCGTGGGAAACAAAGGGATCTGTGACGTCACTCGCTCTCGCGAGAAGCG
This sequence comes from Sepiola atlantica, assembly GCA_963556195.1. Classification (NCBI taxonomy): domain Eukaryota; kingdom Metazoa; phylum Mollusca; class Cephalopoda; order Sepiida; family Sepiolidae; genus Sepiola; species Sepiola atlantica. Next base: position 89,775,532 of record OY744530.1, read on the forward strand.
AATTTGACTCAGTCTGTTTTCAGAGGGCGAACTGATAAGACATGCGATTCCAATGTAGGGATACGAATATTTTCCTAAAGGGAAGACAAGCGCCAGAATCCTTCCTCTCCCTCTCTCTAGGAATAGTTAGAAAAACATTAATAATCTAACCACGATATTCGTAAATCTCTTAATCTCTCTCAACGATAGCAAAACATCTCCACGGGCAATAGAAACTGACGCCGAATAAAAAGTAATTAAAATGAAAAGATTGTTGTCTAATGAAGCGGGTGAGAAAGGTCTTTTGTTACAGACAACTCCCGGAGATGGACACTACAGTACAGATGCGAAGAAAGTACTCAACCACTAGACGACATAGCAAAACGAGAAAGAAATGAAGGTATGATTTATTTAAGCGGGCTATGCAACATGAGTAAAAACAATTCATTAATAACCCTTATTTATTCAAAGTTTCGTCGTACACGTGAAAACACCGAAATGAAAATTTGATTGGAAAGAAAGGACGGAATACAGGTATTATTTTATAATCTCGCTTATTTCGCTTGATTTTCGCATACATTTTGGATTGAATTAAATTGTATTTATTATCCCGAAATAAAATTCTAAATTATTTTTAAAATTTTTGAAAAGCGAACTTTAATCCGAGGTCTTAATCGCTGGCGGCAATGTTGTAATTTTCTATTAGTTCCTTTTGCGTTTGAAATCTATTAAAAAGAAAATTATTTTATTCTAAAAAAAAATGTAGTGTGTGTGTTTATTTTATTTTTAATTATTTTAGTTTCTTTATTATAGTGACGCGGTAGTTTAACAAAAGCTGCGACTTACAGGGAGCATTTATTTGCTAGGCTTCAACAAAATGGACACCAGCCAAAAACTCATCACAGTGTGTCTTCCATATATGAAAATATTTAGAGAATATGTGATCCAGGACAGTATTCAGGGGCAACTCAACTCTCGTCCGCGTCAAGACTTTTACAGAACACATAATAACCAACAACTGTATTTATCTACTTTGTTTCAAAATATGAACACAAATTCGTACGAACATATCTGTCATGTTATTTTCGTACTAATTTACCGCCATATTTGTAAATCCGAAAAATATTTAATTTTGACCTGTAAATTGTATCAGTATGCCCGCAATATATTTCCTAGTTACTGATACTGTCTTCCGTAAGTAAACAGCATGAATAGATAAACACTCACAGACAATGAATTTTTGATATTTCTTCTCTTTGTTTTTTTGAAGAAATGAAAACAATTGTTCGATATTTCGAAATGTGATGAATAAAGTAACCGTTATGAAGCACCAATATCTGAAAACCCCGTGCTAAAATGAATATGTCATATCCACATACAAAATATAACTTACTGGATTATGCGGTGTGGTGCTTCCCTGGCGACTACAACATGGTCGTTTTCAAATCTCGTAAAGTCGGTTCTCTCTATCGCTTCAAACACTTCTCACACCTGAGGCTAATCTCTATCTCTAGAAATCCACAATCAGACTATGTATGGAGTACTGTTGTCATATTTGGGCTTGTGAATCTCTTCCCCATTTGAGGGTTCTTGATAAGGTGCAGAAACGTATCGGTAATTTGATTGACCCTACCCTTTCCTCTTTTCTACACCCCGTCTCTCATAGATGCGATGTTGCTAGTCTCAGTCGTTTCTATAAATACTATTATGGCATCTGTTCTTCAGGATTTTTTTTTATCTATTCCCCGCTTCTTTTGTTCCACCTCGTTTGACTCGTTGGTCTAGTGGTTTTCATCAGTTCGCTGTTTTGATACTTCATTGTAATACCGAATCCTATTCCAGTAGCTTCTTTCCAAGAACTGCAGGCTTGTGGAACTCTCTTCCTGCTGACTGTTTTCCTCCTACCTATAATCTTGGTCTTTTCAAGACTAATGTCAATAGCCATCTTCTGTCTTTGCGATAATCATATTTGTTCTTGTTAGCTCCTTACATCAAGTGGCTTCATGCTTTGTTTGGAGCGATTTCCATTAAAAAATCCAATGTCAATACTTATTTGTTATAAACAGTATTCATAAGTCATCAAATCTTGTCCATTCCATTAATCATTTTCAATATTCTCATAATATTCATCATCATTGTACTGATGATAATTCCGTCTCATCAAACCTTATTTTCTAGTGACTTTTAGCCGTTGTAATTGATGGCTCATAATGCGTGTCATTTTCACTGCTTTAAACCAGTATTATTGAAAGGCAAATCAGTTTCGCCTAAAAACATTAGAATCAACACGATCAAAGGATCTTGAAAATCGCTCATAACCAATAACCAATCAAGTTAGCTAAACATTAAGAGCCTCAGTTGTTCAATATACAACCTGAAACTATAGAACCATTCATTTACTAAATAATATGCAACTCACTTACAACGAGAAATAGTTTCTAAATGTCCAGCACTTGCTGCAATCTTCCAGACCCTGTCGCATCGCCGTAGAGTTGCATCCCTGTGCTTGTTCTCAAAGAATTTTACGGAATGTGCTTCGATAAATTCACTGCACTTTTATTCCTTCTAAACGAAGCCCCCCTTCATTACAGAGTTTATATCCTGATAGCTTCATTCCTCGGATAGTTTACCTTTGGAATATCCTTCCTGCTCTTTTTTACCCGATATGCAGATATGTTAATGTAATGTGAACAAATATTTTGCTGGTTTTCCTTTCTTCAAGCGCTGGCCTCTTATTAATATATATTCTTGTTATTTCTATTATTTTTAAGTTGCTTAAATAACATAAATTGACACGTCATATTTTCTAAGTATGGGTGTCAATTGCGAACACAGATCTCACGATTATTTCGTACCCTCTTTGATTAAAATGGAAATTGAAATAATAATAATCTTGAGATTGACGGCATAACCATGAGAGTTGACTATTCTGTACTACAAACCAACAAGACGGAAATCGATTTATTAAATCAAGATGTTTTGAAATTAAGAAACAAACATCGTTCTGCCATTAATCTAGGATGAAACTATTTACTCAATGTGAAATATCCTTAAAATGTCGATATGCAAAAATACATAAACTTGATAACTCTCCGTAATAACAACATAAAAAGCAGGACCGCTGATAAGCCCAATCATGACACGGTCTAAAAATGGCAATATTTTGCTCAAATTTTTAAAATCTACTAGTCATTAAGTAACAGTTTGTACATTTTACATTGGTGTATTTGTTGAATTGTGTAGTCTATGTGTATAAGTTCATTATACAGCCTCGTAGCTGGAAACCACGTAGGACATCTTCGTTGTCTTTGATCAAATCACAAGATACGGTATTCGTTTTGCATCATCATCATCATCATCATCATCATCATCATCATCATCATCATCATCATCATCATCATTAGAGTATTTTATCACTTCTGTAGGAGGTACCCTTCCCTGGTTTTCTTCCACCTTGCTTTGTCTTTGGTTGGGCGTGATCAGGTAGAACAAAGTTGGATGTCGAGGTCGTCTTTCCACTGGGGTTTTGCCCTTTCTCTTTGTCTTTTACATTACTGTAGCTCTATATGTCCACCTGTTGAATGTATATCTGAAAACATTACATGGCCATGTATGTTTAGCCGTTTGTATGGTTGTGATTATGTCGTTTACGCCGGTTTGCTTTTTGCTTCAGGTGGGATTTTTCTTTCACGTAGACTGATGCCGAGCATAATGCGTTCTATTTTGCATTTCTATCGCTGCATTATTAAGTGGCCATGCTTACCTACCATATGTCTTATCAAGCATGATATATTCATTGAACACTTTTTCAATGTTCATAGTGAACTTCTACTTTCTATGATGTTGTCTACTTTAGAAACATGTTGTCGATTAAACCGCAATTCGCCGTTTGATTTCAGACATGATCTCAGCGTCGCTTCGCACCATCTTTCGACGGTAGATGTAGTTGTCAGCTTTCTCGCTAGTTTCTCATTTCACTCTAATGAGGGCTTTTGTGGCATAGCTGTTGAACAGGACCATGTTTTTTTATATGGCTATCATTGTGAATCTTTTCTAATTATGTAGGTGTGTGGCTTGTGACAATAATATCTTTGGCAAATTCTAGATGAGTAAAGTATTCTCTGTTTATATAGATACCACTTTCTTTCTAGTCAATTCTATTGATGGTGTGACGGATAGACACAAGTTAGAACAAAATGAGGCATATAATGGTGGAACAGGTTAAATACTTTCACTTTTAATACAATGTATACATACACATCTCTCTATATATATTTATTTATTTTCTTACATGCATACATATATCTGTCTATCTACACACTGTTACAATTTTATGTAATACAAAATGGTCTGTTGCGAAAATCCGCACCATATTATTACATTTCGGGTACTTTTCCTTTCTTCAGATCTGTGTTTAACTCAAGTTCAAATGTGAATATGAAGGTAGTAGTCACGGTGCAGTCCCGCAACAAATACTATTAAAGTTTGAAATTTAATCAGATTTTAAAAGTTTTATTTTTCAATTTTATTTATTTATTTTTACTTTATTTATTTATTATTATTTTCCCTTTCACTCTTTCAATTAATTTCTCTCCCAAATCTAAATATCTTTTTTTTAATTTTTAGAATCTTTTTCTATAAATTTAAATATAAGTTTAACTCCTGTCACCCCTATCTTCTTCACACGATACGTGGACGGCATTTTTATGTGCCCATCGTCTTAAAAGGAGGCTAACACAATCTTCGACACATTTTACAACCCTGATCCACACATAGAATTAACAATAAAACACCCCGACAGCTCAGGATCCTTGGCACTTCTAGTTTTAAGCTTCACCATATCCGGGGAAGGAACCATAACCACTAAATTCTACAGAAAGCTCGCCTGTAGAGACATAGTCATACATTACAGATCGGCCCTCCCTCGTAAGGCTAAAATAGGTCATGCTGAGAACAAGCGAACTCGCATCCGTAAGAAATGCAGCATTGAGGCTGACAAAATTACCTGCAGCGAAAAAATTCCAACAGATACTAGAGAGCAATGGATACCCCACACTCACAATTGAACACCTCAGGAAACCCCGAATACGAACGCAACACGCTCTTTTCAACACCTGTTTCCTGAAGTTGTCGCATTTCAACGACAAGATCACCAGCGCTATCCACAAAGCTATACGTAGAGAAAACCTCGACATTCAACTAACACACACCAGTCTTTCTCTGCGACAACAATTGACAACACGAAAAATCAATTACAAGAATACTCCCTTCCCCCTAGCGAACTGCCCCATGAACACCACATACAAATGCCACCGCAGATACACTGTATATCGTATACAATGCACCACGGGTAATAAAATATGCATCAGTAGTACGGTGAGGGCCCTATATATTAGCGCCAAAGAACACCTACCAACACGCACATCTTCCTTCTACAAACACATTCACGCATGTAGCAACACCAGCAAATCATTCTAAGATCGATATCCTGGCCACGAAGAGAAACATCGGCAACCTTCGAATAAAGGAATAGCAAAATTACGTTCCCAGATAAACCACCGACTCAAATTAAGGTAATTATTACTAGTATGATACAGTGTCACATCTCACTCATTTTGTATCGATTTTATTTTAATTTCACCCTTAAATTAGTACTAAAGACTAGTAAACTAACAAAATACATAACCTTATAATAATAACAAATAATATAGCGACATAGGTCAAATACTCACTCGGCACAAAATACTAGAGAAAATATGAATGAATAAATAAATAAATAAATAAAATAGATAATACATTAAAAAAAAAAAAATAGTGATAACTAAACCCGACAACAAAACATTACCTATAATACTAATAGTAATAATAACAATAAATGATGATGATAATAATAATAATAATAATAATAATAATAATAATAATAATAATAATAATAATAATAATAATAATAATAATATGGCAACATAGGTTAGACACTCACTAGACATTGAATGCATGAATAAATAAATAAATAAAACAGATATATAAAAATAGAGAGATTATTAAAACAATATTAGGAATTGATGAAAAATATTGAGACCGTCCACGCGTGAACATTCAATTTACAACAATAACAGTTTATCGACATGAAATGTTGAAGGGGAAAAATAAAAACACAACAAATAAATCAATAAATCAATAAATCAATAATAATAATAATAATAATAATAATAATAATAATAATAATAATAATAATAACAACAACAACAACATTAAAAAGGGGAAAAAATTACAGAAGTCACCCCGGCGAATATAACACTCGACAACATTAATTAACAATAAATAGAATGAAATATAATATATAACCCAACACAATTAGAAAAAAACAAAATTTTAAAGCGACCTAAATCATCATTAAACAGACACAACTTGATTACCTTTCTTCCATTAGTCTTATTAGCATTTGACAGATACGAGCAATGAATGAACAAATAATACTAGCTTGAATTAAATTAACTAATAAAATATACATAATAAAAAAACAATCAATTAATTAAATATTAATCTAAAACTAAAAACAGATAATAAATATATTTAATGAAAAATATGAACTGTCACATTAATTTAAACAAACAAAAGACATGGTTTTAATTAAAATTTCGATTAAAAATTTTAAAAAAAATTCTAATAAAAGTAAATTTCAAGGTAAAAATATTTAGATTTAAGAGAGAAATGAATTATAATATTGAGAGTGAAAAAAAATAAATAAAGTTAAAATAAAATAAAATAAGATAACTAAACTTTTAAAATCTGATTAGATTTCAAATTTCACTAGTATTTGCTGCACGACTAAGTATCATATTTATATATATATATATATATATATATATATATATATATATATATATATATATATATACTAAGCCCCTTTAAGAAATTAAAGTGTAGCACTCTCGGGGATGTTAAAAATAGACTGTCAAAAATCTCTAATGCAAAGTTCCGAATACGTTCGTCGAACACTCTCGACTAGTATTCTATCTTGCCCGCTTCTAGGTACATATAGATCTTAATTTCCCTTAATATGTGACAGTTTCCGTTGGCCGAGTGGATATGGCGACTGCTTGCAGATGCTAGGCTGACTCTGTGACCGACCGTCTGAAATTGTTACTTTCCTGCACTGATGAGAGCAATAAGCTGGAAACGCTAGCGGCTGTAGGTATTAATAATTTAATATTTATTTATAAATATTATATATATATATATATATATATATATATATATATATATATATATATATATAATATAATATAAAATGAAGTAATAAAATAAGGTGTCAATCAAATTTTATTAGAATTCAAAGTTCAAGCAAAGTATCCTTAAGTCCTTAGCTCATGAGTTTTCAAAGATAATTCTTCTCTTCAGAGGACCATTACCGCAGTTATACTACTACAGGTAATAAAATTACGCTTTGAAAATATATAAAATTATATACACAAATACATAAAAATACATAATATCAAATATATCAACCCAAAAACATACTTTTTGTTGAATCCATACAATCCATCCAGGTCATACAAATTGAAAAACATAATCAGGAAAGACATTACTCTAAGTTATAAACAGCAGTCTATATACGTGAAATTGAAGGAGCTTTTATATTATATTATTAATGCTCTATCCAGTATATTGAGCTTCAGTTTTTATCCAGATGTTTCACTAATTATAATATATTAGTTGACGCTTATATCTTTTGTTGGATTGCTTCATATATATATATATATATATATATATATATATATATATATATATATATATATATATATATATTATTATTATTATTATTATTATTATTATTAAACATATTATTATAATTCGTTCTAGAATAAGAGGATAATGCAAACAAATAAAACCGATTTTTCTCTTCCAAAATCATTTTCCCATCGCACCGAAACTCATTAA
>OY744530.1:89788451-89955951 GCA_963556195.1 Sepiola atlantica
AAAATACTACAAATTAACTTACACTGAATATAAAAACTTAATTTATAAAGAACTTAATAAATCTTATAAAAGTACACCTATAAGCACTCTCAATACTATCAATTCGGAAGCCAAATCCCTTATCACCCCCTTAAATATCTTAAACTACACAGAAATATTAACTCCAGCCACACCTAGATGCACATTAAAGGACTATAAAATAAATTTGGACGACAACCCTACCATTAGATTAATTTGCCCTTCTAAATCGGATTTAGGCATTATAAGCCAAAACATATTAGATCGAATAATCCCAAACCTCAAATCTAAAATTTCTCATACCCCTTGGCAATCCTCAGGGAGGTCTCTAACTGGTTCCTTAACCTTAAAAACAAGTCAAACCATAATCTAAATTTCATTACATACGACATCGATAATTATTATCAATCTATAACCTCCATTCTTCTTAATAAAGCCTTAATATTCGCTAAAAATAATTCAGATTTGACTGACTTAGAAATTGATCTGATCAAACTAGCTAGAAATCCCTTCTATAATTCGACAACAAACTTTGGACAACGAGGGACACCCCCCAATAACTTCGATATCACAATGGGTACGGCAGATTCTGCCCAAGTGACCGACTTAGTGGGGATCTACTGGAAGAACTTAAATATAATTTCGGACATTTGAGAGGTGGTCTATACAGGAACGGTGCACTATTTGTGTCTGGAGAAAGATCAAGACAATACAACAACACCATAGAAAATCTCCATAGTTTCTTTTAAAATTTCGCTCTTGCAATTACAGTAGAACCAGAAAAGAGAATTTCTAACTTTTTAGATTTAACTCTAAACCTTAACTTTGAAACTTTCAGCCCTTATCATAAGCAAAACCTAACTTTATTCTACGTGCATAAATATTCTAACCACCCCAAGTCAATAATCAACTCAATTGCCCGGTCAGTTTCCAATAGAATCTCTAAACTTTCTGCAAAGAAAATCTATTTTTGAGCAGAATTGTAATTTTTATAACAACGCCTTACTTGCCTCAGGATACAACGATAATATCAGGTACAACAATACTCCCCCAACCCGTAAAAAAAATCTCACTAGCTTAATTACCCATAATAGGGCTTTACATTCCAGAAGACGGGGTAACTCTAATATCCCTTCGAACCCTAACCCTCACAATACAGACAGCTTGGAAATTATAAACACTAACCGGAATTCTGAGAGAAATAAAAAGTCAAGAAGGAAAAATAATATCTGGTTTAACCCCCCCCCCCTTCAATTGCAATGTAAAAACCAACGTCCCGAAAGAATTTTTTTAAATCTTAGACAAATGTTTTAGGTACCCCCATAAATATTGCACAATACTAAATAAAAACTCCATGAAGATATCCTACTCCACTATGCCTAACATAGCGCAAAATATAATTTCCTCCAATAATAAAAAAAATAAAAACTGCCCAACAAATTCCCTCCCCTTCTCCCCAAAATAAATGTAATTGCCGTAGACCCAGAGACTGTCCCCTTAATGGTGATTGCATTCATAGTGATGTTATATACGCGTGCACTATTAGGGAATTCCGACAGAGCTCTAGCTATACTTCGAACTCCGCTTCGACAGCCCTGCAACCTTTGCGTACTGCTTCCTATCTCTCTGCCCCGCTAACTCAAAGTACCAATAATAACCTCCCTAGCCCTTACCCCTCACCTTCATCGAGTAATTTTGTAACCCTATACAAGTCGCAGTAATACCCCGGTTGTTCTAGGCCCTACCACAGCACCCCAAGTTAATATAGTTTCAGATTCATCCTTTCAAACAGCTACCAATGACCTTAATTTGTCAAATGCCAATTCTGCACCTTGCAAAATTCACACGTACATAGGTCTAAGCGCTTTCCCAATTAAGATAAGAATCTCAAACCACATGCAATCATTTAAATTAAATAACGATAACCCTAGCACCTCGCTTTCTAAATTAATTAGAAACCTTAAAAGCAATATTACACCCTACTCCTTACATTGGTCCATCTTGAGAAAATCTAGATCATACACCCCAGGATCTCCACAGTGCAGCCTCTGCACTTTTGAAACTTACGCAATAGCTACAGCTAATAAATCATTAAATACTATTAACTCTAAAAACGAATTGATCTCCCATTGCAGACACAAGCGTAAATTTAAATATACCAACTTATTTGCCCCTCCAGATACGCCCCACTTAGCAATAATTAATTGGCTTCCCCCTCCCTACATCTTATAATCTCTGTACTTACTATTTACATATCCCAGATTGCCCCTTTACCAATTCCCCTTCCTCTGGTGTGACCATTTAACCTATCCTTTAAGATTCATTTATCTAATGCTGAACTTATGCCTCGCTGTGTCGCTGATATTGATATTGATTTACCATCCCCTATAATGTATCGTTATGCGCCCTATCCACTGTCGCTTTCTCCAATTGCGTTGCCCTGTATAATCCTCATTCCCCTTTCCCCTATCTCTACCTGTTTTAACATCGGATAATTTCCTTTTGCACTTGTGTACATGTGTACCTTTATGAGGTGGCTTGAGATTTCAGGTGCATGTATTAGTGCTGTGGGTATATGAATAATTGCTTTTTATACATTCAACATGTGTATATGTATGTAGTTGCCTGGGATCTCGAGTGCATGTATTGGTGCTGGGCTTGTGTGTGTTTTGTGCATATGTATATATATATATATATATATATATATATATATATATATATATATATATATATATATGTATATGTATATGTATGTATGTATGTATACATGTGTGTGGTTTTTTACATGTGCATTTGTGTGTGTATTTGCGGCTTTGTTCGATTTATTTATAGATTGACAATTGGTTCAGAATCCCTCAGCACCCCTTTTACCTCACAAAGAAATTTACTCAGACCTTAACAATTATAATAAGACAGATATTTCCCAACTCTTGTTTTAATTTACTTTAATAGCGCCACAAGTTTTTTTTCCTTCCTTTCCATTTTTCATTGGTAGTATGTCTGAGAGGTTATTGAGGCTGTGCATTATAGGTAGTACGTAGAGATTTGATATTATTGGTAGTTTAGAGGGGTGGTTATATATTTATAGATTCATCATGACTTGTTGGGGTGGGATTGGGTTGTAAATTTGGGTGGGTGAGTAGGGGGTTATAGTGTGTTTTGGGGTAGTGTATAGTGGGGGTTTAATGTTATCATTCATTTTTGTAAAAGAACAAAAACAAAAAAACTGTTAATTTTATGTTGAAGTTAAGTAGGGTTGGTGTGGGGTTAAGGTGGGGTATTTGGGTTGCTAAGGAGGTAGAGTCTACTATGTTTACAGTTGATAGATGTCTCTTGTTTTCTATTTAAGAGTTTGTTTTTGTCCTTAAAGCGGATAATTTCCAGTTTTTCATTTAAGCATAATCTACATGGAGAGTTTATTGATTTGCAGGTGCTGGATTTTTTCAAGATTTTCCACTTTATTATGGGAGTTTCTTTTTTGGTTTTTATTTTGTGGTAGTGTAGTGAAAGTCCGGTTTGCCCAGGATGGTCTGGGTTGTTGAAAAAGAGTTTATGGTTGTAGAATCTTTCCTTGAAGTTGTTGCCTGCCAGACCAATATAATAGTTAGTCTGGGATGGGTTTTCAGTTGAGGAGATAGATGCCTCATAGACCACTTGGGTTGATAGGCACTTTTGATTTAGGGGGCAGTTTGATTTGTTATTACAGTTGCATGTTCTTTTAGAATTTGAGGTTACTGGGGTGTTTAGTATTTTCATGTTGTGCTTTTTTATGATTTTTTCTAAGTTGTCACCACAACAATAGCTGAGTTTTAGTGTATTCTTATTGAAAATTTTATGGAGTATGCTGTTATTGGGGAAATGAGTGTTTATTAAGTTCAGGAATTTATTCCCTATTTTGGTTTTAGTTGAGTTGTTAAATGGAGGTGTATACCAGATAATTTTCCTATTTCTATTTTTGTTCCTATTAGGGTTATTTTGTGTAGTTGGAATATACTCTATTTTGGTATTTTTGTATCCACTCTCCTTTAGTGCTTTATTATAAAAGTATTTATGTTTATTGAAGATATCTATATTGGAGGAGTTGTTGCTAATCCTTCTACTAATTGATTCTGGGATGTGTTTACTTACAGATCTAGGGTGGTTAGATAGTGGGTTGACATAAAGGGGGTAGGAATTATCTTTAGCATAGGGCTCATAAGTATCTCTATTGAGGTTGAAGGTAATATCGAGGAAATTGACCTGTTTAACATTTGATGTTATTTCAGCCTTTAGGCCTATTCGTTTCATTTCTTTGGATATTATTTTTTTGGTTTGTTCACATTTTTGTCCGTTTGTATTTTTAACGTACATTAGGCCATCATCTCTGTAGAGGCCGATTGAATCGACTTCAATATATATATATATATATATATATATATATATATATATATATATATATATATATCTGTGTGCGTGTGTGTGCGTTCTAGTACATTTACACCCATTTAATCCGCAAGTCGAAATCACTTTCATGTTATCTTGTCTACTTTGCTTTTTATATATAATGTTCGTTACTTTGTTTTTTTCTACCGTAAATTTTATTTCCGCAATTATTTATGACGCTTTCTCCGGTCTGTAAATGAATTTTACTCCAAGTGAACCGGTAAATCATATACTGAATCAATATTGTTATTTTCCAAATAAAGATAAAAAATATGCAATACACGTATACAAGAAAAAATTGATCCCGTTGGTGTTTTCGAATAAAGAGAAATTGAGTTTGCAAAGCCAGTTATTTTTTTTTATATAAAAAGACTAAATCCAAAATTATTTTTTTATGCTCGCAATATACTCTCTCTCTTTCTTTCTCTCGCGGCATCTCAAGTTCCGGATTAAATAGTATTACCTCTCTTGGTGATATTTCCTTTTGTTTATAAATTCCAATTGTGAGTCTTATAGTTTGTTGTGTTACTTTTGCCCGTTACTAACGAGCGAGAAAGAGAATGAGACGAAAGCGAGAGTTATAGATACCGTATAAAATGAGAAAAAAGGGACAAACAATATACGATGAGAAAAGTTGAGAGTGATGCAGAAACTTAATAAGATATCGGTCAATTGCTGATTTAATTAAAAATTATGGCGTATTAGAACAACTGAATTGGATTATCTTCTAAACATAATTCAAGTCGTAAACAAAGGCTGTACAGAAACAGCTTCGCTTTAGTGAAACATATCTTTCTATCAATATAAAGTTAGCTATGTGTTTATATATTTTTATGTAAAGGATTCACTCCTACGCTAATTAGCAGATCATTGTGAACTTTGGAACACAGCTGCTAAACGTATTGGATCAAAATGTGGGCTATATTAGTTTAATTTTGTCTATGCAAAAGGTAAAAAAAAGGGATAGAGCCGTTCATAAAAATTCAAATACTTACAATAAGTATTCGACATTACGTAATAAATATTCCTCAAAGTTCAGTTTCTTTAGAGTATTTAAAAATATTTTACTGGTATAATATTGGCATGCCCTCTCATTTGACAATGAAGATATTTCAGGTTTGCATTAAATTGTATCCATAGAAACAAACCACCAATTGATCAACATTTCTTTCATTTCAGTTTCTTTTTAAGCTTTCTTACGCTTAAGTCTTGAATTTTAAACATTTTCTAGAATACAAATCTTTGATCATAATTGGAATAAGAATTCTAGACATAAGGTTTAGTATCATATTATCTTGATGTTAATATTCGTAAGGGGACATAAAAGTGGTGCAAACTGTTCTGTTCGGGGAATTAATTTTACCCGTCGTTGTACGGGTATTCGTTTAGTATATACAGAAAGTAAAATATGTGTAGATGGTTATATATTTGTATGTGCTGGATTCACTCCTAAACTAATGAACTGATCACTGGAAATTTTCTAACACAACTGATAGGCGTAAGGGTTGAGTTATGTGGGATATATTTAGTTTAATTTAGATGCATGGGAAGAAGGCAAGGTGTGGATTTAAGCTCTTTGTGAAAATTCAGATATCTCCGTTTTTGTGAAATTTTTACAATAGATATAAGATTTCATTTAATAAATATTTTGCTGATTTAAGATTCTTTTGTGTGATTTAAAGCGGTTTTAGGGGGAGGGCATTATATGGGCACAAGCATTTATTTAAAATTTAAAATATTTCAGGTTAGCATTAAATTTCATTCATAGTCAGTAGACACAAATTAAGTAATATTCCTTGAATTTTAATTTCTTCTTAAGACTCCTTAAGTTCTAGTGTTTCATTTGATATATTTACAAGAATCGTTATCATCTGATAGATTTTGATAAAATGTGAAATAAAGATGTTAGTCATATGATTTAGTAGCATTATATCTTGATTTAATTTCAGTACGGAACATTAAAATGGTGCAACACCGTCCTGTTCTGGGAATTTAGTTTACCCTAACAAGAACGGGTATTCTTCTAATATATATGTACGTGGAATTAGAGAGATCATCCTTGTATATTAAATACAAATTTAATTTCGAAATTTACAGAAAATTACCGGACAAAAAACATCTGTAAGAAGACCGGAGAGTACAACAACTGAAACATTGCGAAAAGAACAAAGGTCAATATATAGACAACAGTTCGAAATATGCAAATAAGTTATTTTAACAACTTCCGTTTTAAAACGTTCCGAAAATGTTGTATTTTATTTGAAACGCTATCTACACTTCGAGGAAACGGAAAGATGTGCGTGATTAATTTAATGGATACCGTCGTGGGCTATAGAAACCGCTATGTCGGGTTCGAATCCAATTAGATCTATTCTGATAATCCGTGTGCGATTCTGTTGGGAATGGCATACATTTGAATTTGCCCCATAGCTCAAAATAAAATCGCAACTTGTGTTTATTTTATCGTATACAATGAATCGTTTACAACAGGTATCGTGCTGCGGGATACAATAACTTGTCTCTAACGCGAGGAAAGTGAACTCATACGCAGAGTTGTGGGCTCCGAAGCTATGCGCGTAGTGGGTAGCTGAGAACATGACCCACAACGGTCAAAGAAGACACAAAAACAATGTCTGCATATCGAATCTACAGTCTTCAACTTTGGATAAGAGACTGGGTCCAAACTATCACCTATACTTCGGCGGAGCGGCGAAACTAGAGCGCAGCGATTACAGATTTGCTGTACCCCCTGGATGGCGGTTAAGCCTATTTCCATCGAAAGCCCGATCAGAATACAAGTACAAGTAAAGGGGTTGATTTGCCGTAGAATGAAAACTAAAACTTATTTCGTTTAAAGAAAGTTTTGTTGTCAAATTGTATAACATTATTGATCGTTTTTTGATTTGTGTGCTTATGGCGTTTTTTGTTTGAATGTCTCATGTTAATTAAAGAAATAAATATTGACCTCGTGTAATTAATCAATTTAATCTGCAGTGAAACCAAACATCGTCGGATTCAAATATGAAGAGGACACAGAATTACTAAGACCAGAATAAAACTGCCCGTTAGTGTGTATGTATATATGTGTTTCCGTTAAATATCTTTTGGCTATTAAAACTGAGATCGATAATTTGGTAGAAATAACCTTCTAGAGTATTCAAAGGTTTGATTCATATTTTCCCAGGCAGCATATTTGGCCACACTTGCTTGTTTAAACACAAACTAATAAGAATGTATTTTGAATTAAAAAAAAGTTACACTCAAAACATGTTTCTCACAAAAACTAGTACTTTTTAACCTCGTAATGTTCGAATGTATTAACATATGAATATCCTTAAACAACTTTAGTACGCCATAATTACGTTGATACATTTGCTTAAGTTCAGCGACGTTCAGCTTGGCCTTTACCAGATGGGCGACAAATTATGAATACGAAACGATGTATGTTGGATGATAGCGAAACCTCACTACAAAACTACAGCTCTGAAAATGCGCTTAGCAAGTGCTCTACTATTACCTGCTAACCCACACATTGGTCAACATTTAATTTAAAAGAGATCTATCAGAATATCACTTATGAATAAAAAATAACAATAGGAATTCACTGTCAGAAATTTACGTGACTCAAATAGGTATTACAGTGCTTGAAATAAATTTACGATAAATCCTTACTATCACAATCGACGTAAGTTAACCCCAAAACAACTTCAAAATCTACTTTTTTGGCGATTACATATATACAGACTGAAAAATATCAACAAAAGAAACAATAACAACAAAAAAATCATATTTTAAGGTAGACATCACTTTCCTATATTAAATTTATATAAATTTAACAAGAAATAAGCTCCTACTGTAATTAACTATAACTTTACTCAGGGCAGATCACATACGTGACGGTAAATCGACATGTATAATCGAATGGTTTTTCAATTTTGAAACGGGAAAATTGGGGTGGTGCATTTTTTTTTTACTCATACACATTTTTTTCTGTTTTAAATAGAAATGGGGGGGGTGTACTTTTACAAATTTTCGATTTTTTAAAACTTTTAGTGGGCTTAAGAAATTATGAAATTAGCGACCACTTCACAATAAAAAAAAATCGAGCATGATTCCCTAAGAATGAGGTAATGCGTGAGAAGGCGAACTTACTTGGACCATACGTCATTTTAACAAAAAAAAAGTTTTCTCACTAGCGAGGCAGTCCCTAGGTTGCCAGAAAGCTGGAATGGGCCTATCCCCGACTTGTATTAAATGTTTGGTCGGATTTATTTGCTTCCCACAGCAAGATCAGGGTTGAGGGAAAACAGTTACCCCGAAATGGTACTGGTTTTGGTATAACAATAGCTGAGAACAGACTCGTCAAGATTACTCGGTAGGAACTGCTCAGGCGATCGGAAAAAGATAATGGGGGAGATGGTGCAACTCCTAAGGCAGAACCATACGTCATTCTAACATTAGAAATATCTGCTAAACAGCACGATAGTTTCTCCTTGCCACAATTATGTGGAGGACGTAGCCTCGGCTGGTATCAACACACACGGTTCACCAGATATTCTGAATTAATTTTGGTTAATCGACGATTCTTCCTTCCTTCCAACCGCATGAAAATATAGGGCAAGACCGTGCAGAAAACGCCAGCGCATCATTAGGGGTGAAATGTGGATCCGCATAAATATCCTGAACTGCCCCGTCGGCATTCTTCTATAATGGCGCCTTAGACTATTCGCTATAAACAAAACCTTTCATCGAAGAGAAAACGTAAAACCTTGAGGTATACTTCCGGTGACTAAACAGAACCGTACTTCATTCCAAGAAAAAAAACGACTGCTCATGGTGAGACAGTACCGCTGTGCAAAACTGATGCTGGGGACGTATCTCCAGCTGGTATTAACACAGCCGGGGAACCCAAAATTACCAATGCTGGTAAACCGACCCAGTTAGACAATACTGTAAAATGATGTTATACACTTCGGAGTAGTCAATTGTAAGAGGTTTGTTATTCGCCCTTTACAAGACGTACCGACCAGATGACAGGTGTGCGTCACCACAGAAAGATGGCGGTCGGCAGGTGGAATAAGTGGCAACGCAATAATAAGCTTTACATTTTATTTTGAAACAGTTTCATCAATTCCAGTCAATAATCATTTGAAATCAGTTTTATCTTCTGTTTAAACAGTAAATTATTTAATTCGTTATTAAATTTTGCCTCGACGATGTTTCCATGTTGTAACATGTGCTTATTTCAAACGATGGCAATTTGTGCTAAATCAAGTGGATATAGGTAATCGTTAAAATAGTCTAAATTGTGATTCAACAGTAATTAATTTACAAATGTTGATTTGCCGTAAAATAGTTTAGCCAAATCATGCGAGATGCTGAAACGAAACTATCCATTAAAAAACTGT
This sequence comes from Sepiola atlantica, assembly GCA_963556195.1. Classification (NCBI taxonomy): domain Eukaryota; kingdom Metazoa; phylum Mollusca; class Cephalopoda; order Sepiida; family Sepiolidae; genus Sepiola; species Sepiola atlantica. The sequence continues at coordinate 89,798,300 of OY744530.1, forward strand.
ATGTTTCCCTTTTAATATAGGGAAATCAACTGGATCGATAAACATAATCGAAATTAATCTCTTTCACGCTTCGAATATTCAATGTTTCCCGTTGGGAATTAACTCTAAAATTAGATTCTATTCGGATTGACATACTCGTCTATTCCGGGTTATACAGGGCTGGTCATAAGTGTCGCCGGAGATAAATAATTAACTACATATAAAAATAAAAATATGAAACTAAAATATTAAAATAAAAATTAAATATTAAAATAAAAATTATTGAAAAAAATATGAAAATAAAAATTCGCTAACAAAACTTATAGTGATTATACAGTAAAATTGATTTACTGCATATCAACCCTTTATGGTGTTGTTCAATGCTGAAACAACATCTATTGTATACGTTTAGATATATACAAGTTGCTATTATACCGATAACCGAGGAAAAATTGTTGGTGTATACCTTTAGCACGGATATTAGATCGTAAACTCTATAGATGCGATTAGATTTGAACTCGGCATAGAATTGTATTTGAACAAATGATTAATTCCAAGGCTGTACGGAATCGAACTTAATGTAGTGATTAGTCTTAAGCAAAGGTATGCCTTTACCATAAATCTCTATTTTCGTTATAAAATAAAACTCTGAAATTTCATATAAAATAAATGATGCTATATTTACAATGTTAAAAGTAATCTGTTAGTAATAAATATCCACTCCTTCGAGATATGTAGGAGATACACATATTTTCTTGTCTGAAAATACGGTGTAGGCGCCATCCAAATTCCAGAGAAGACCAATGGTCCTTACCAGATGGAAATCAATGGTAAACAGATGTTGCGATGCTGCAAGGTTATTTTCAGTGGCTATCGATAATAGGTAGAGAATACTGGAAATCTGGGGAGACTTGTTGTCACTCAGACTCTAGGGAATACTATCGGTTGTCGATGAGTAATCACTGATGACCTGTGTGAGAACTCCGAGTGAGTACAAATAATAATAAAAACCAACAACAGCAATTGTACGATATAACTTACTGAAAGGAGTCGATACAAATGAATACGAGAACAATAATGAAGAGGATGAGGACTTTAATAGTAGAATTGCAAAATATCAACGCCTTTTATGTAAAGGTACAGAAAAGAACAAGAACTAAAAATCTTATTCTATTTATATTCCATGAAAAATGCCAGTATACTGAAATCATATGCCCTTAATAGGGTTAAGATGAAAATTCCTATACATTAAATGTACAAAAGCAAGGAAATTCCCAAATGTTTACACTGTTATTGTCATTATAGGTATGACTACATATCAACCAAACCATTTCATTATCACATCATTACAGTATAAATCTCTATGTATGAGTGGATGAAGTGTGTGAGGTGCGCTGAAGAAAAATTCCTACCAGTAAAATACATAACCCTGTTGTGCTCGCATACCCTTAATGACAATAAAAGTGTAAACATTTGGGAATTTCCTTGCTTTTGTGCATTTAGTGCATATGAATTTTCATCTTAACCCTATTAAGGGCATATGATTTCAGTATACTGGCATTTTTCATGGAATGTCACTACTTTTGTAAAGGCTATGCCTCAATACAATGGTCATTTTAAAGGTTTTTTGGAATTTTCTGGAAAACTAAGGTATATGGTAAACTGAAATTAAAATGCCATCAACTAGACTCTTGAACCTCTATCTTTGCCAAAAATCAGCTGAATCCATCAAATAGTTTATGAGATACAGGGTGGCACATACGAACGTACGAACGTACGTACGTACGTACGTACGTACACACAGATAACATGATTTCATGACTGAACTTCCTGGATCTCTGAGTTGCCTTGATTAATGATGCTGAAATTCTACACACTTATAGAACCTATCAAATAAAAATTGTGTGCAAAGTTTTAACTAATTTGGTTTGTTGGTTTTTGAGTTATGATTGATCAAAGAAATGAGATTTCCAGCATAGGCTATTCGTGTTGGTCTATTAAGAGATAGAGCGCTCTCGCGCCTTCCTTGATATAGAGAGAGTCTTTTTCGCGCTCTCAGACCACTACGTGTGATAGTGACATATGTATCCTTTGGAGGAGTATGCAATTTTACAAGTGTAGTACAAGTTGGTTGATGCAAAGTGTATGTAGGGAGAAAATAGATATTTTGTGTTATAATGCCTGAAAAGCCCCTTTTACCCTATCAATTGATACTGTCTCTTTTTTCCTACCAAGAAAATTAAGAATTTTTTTTTTATCTTCTAAAGATGATTTGTTTCACTTACAACTATTTGCTAAAAAAAAACAATAAAATTATTTAAAAGAAAGATAATTAAAAAGAAAAAAATCAAAAGAAATCAATATTTCGAGTGAATTAAAGAGAAGTAGACACACAGGCACCTACGTCTTCTTCGATGATTTAGCGATAAGAGACGACAGCATATTTACCAACAAACTATTTAAATAGCAAGTTGCAATTACATAATTTAATTTAGAAAAATACAACTTTTCTCTTTTTTTTAAATAAATAACATTATCTACAAATACTTTGAGCTTATAACCACTGCTGAAAAAGTGAGTACAAACTACACAAAACAAACGAAAAACAACATATATACATACATACATGTTTATATATATATATATATATATATATATATATATATATATATATATATATATATATATATATATATATATATATAGTGTCAGGTTGTATATTAAGAGAAATCAAATAAAGTGCTCGATCATATAGGAGAGCTAATATAATTTAGTTAAATACTGTATATTACATATTTCAGAAATGTACCGCGGTTTCATCCAAAAGGGCAGATTTAGACATCTTTAGTAAATCTCTGTCGCGTCAACAATGACAGAAAACGGTGTATCTCTGAGGGGGGTCCCCGAAAAAAAACCCGTGTGGGACAGTGATTAACTAAAACTTAAGTGTGTTGGATGTTAGTTCGTGTTTGAAAGGCCTTCACGTTATTCACTCGAAAGTTTTATTTATTTAGTTATTTATCTGTTTGTTTGTGGATTTGTAATATTATTGTTTTACCTAGTCTGAAAATATACGAAAGGGGCGGCTTTGAACTTTGCCGTTTGGGTTTGTGAAATTAGGGTGCTTTTTTGTCATTGTTGACGCCATTCCCCATCGTGTCGTGACTACAATCGTTTGAGCATGCCGACGATTCCACTGGGCACAGAGATTTACTAAAGATGTCTGAATGTAACATACAGTATTTAAATAAATTATATATATATATATATATATATATATATATATATATATATATATATATATTTCACTTTCTGCTTAAAATGGTTTTATTTATTTCTTTGTCCTCTTACTAATAAAACATTTTATTTATATTTATAATATATTTCTTTGATAGTTTTTCTTTTTGCTTCTTGAATATTTGTATATATATATATATATATATATATATATATATATATATATATATATATATATATATATATATATATATATATATATATATCTGGTAGCACTGCTTTACTTGCGTTCGCTGGGAATGTACATGCTTTGCTCACTCGAATGGGGTCTTATCTTGGGATTTTACAAAAAAGTCTGCCTCCGTGACCACACTTAAGTAACAAACTGAAGTCTCTTCTTTCTCGCTAGCAGATACCACTTCTTTGCCTATACTTGAAGCCATCAGCGGTTCACTAGTACGTGGTTTGCTGCATATGGCCAGTGAAGCTTCCAACTGAGAAGCTACAAGTTTCATTCATTTCGCTGCAAGCCGTCAATCACTTTTCTGTTCAAACGTACGGTCAAATTTCTCATTCATTGAACTATGAATTGCGCAGAGACTTTACGTGGGGTCGGACTTTCTGCACCACTTAAATCTTTTAGTGGATATGCGCAGACGCTGGCTGATTTAATGCTTATACGGAATATTCCGTCCCATTCACCGTCTGATCTATAAGCCAACTTTCCGCAGACGCCTTATTTTGCCTTCCCATCAATTATGTCATCATCTTCGGATATCGATCATCAACAAATGTCCTCAAACCTGCCAGGTCAAGATGCTTTGGATCAGTCGGCAAATAAACATACATGCTTGTGCCTACTTCGGACACGCAGATTATCTGTGAAACCTCAACAGATTAATCTCACCTTCTTCTTCTAGTGAGTCATCGTCTGGTTGTCTTTGATACCCTCCACAATCTGGCGAACCCTGGAATCAAAGCCATAGTGAAGCTGGTTTCGGCTAGATTTTTCTTGATGAATATTTAGCGTGATAGCACTGCCTAGACACGTACCTCTGTATCCTGCTAGAAGTCAAAGAATATCCGCACACTATTTCGAACATTCATCACCCCAGATGCTCGTCTCAACCATGTTCATATTGATCACGTTGGAGCATGGCCGATTAGTTAAGGAATTACTTATCTCCTGACATGTATAGACCGCTTCACACAGCGAGGAAAGGAATTGAATAATGACTTCAGTCATTATTCAATTCCTTTCTTCGCTGTCTAAACTTTTGTCGATTCTTTTCTTATCGATTATTATAGGAGATAGTCTTACAGTTTATGTTCTGATTAGTTGCTATAATGTCATACTTATTTTTTTAAACTTTTCACCATAACAATAATGTTATGGTTGGCTTTGAAGTATAGATGTTGTTGTTCTTTTGAATATATAAAACGTTACACGTCTATCTCAAATAAGTATTATGAACCCATTGTAGTCTCTGAATTCAGTGATAATATCTTGTGCAAAATTCGGCTCAAATTAACCAATCGTAAAGCCGGATTTGTTTCAATCTAATAGAAGCACACTTAATCGTTGACAAAAAGGCGAAACTGCTCTCTTGAGTCGATCCAAAACTTTATCTAGCAAGTTTTTAAACGACGTGCCTAGTCAATCAAATTACCGCATTCAGTCGCACATTCATCTGCGAATGCTTAACATAATTGCACACTATGTAAGAGAGAGAGAGAGATAAATGACCATAAACTGTCTGGTTTACTTACACATGATGTACGACACACATGAAAACACGAAGTCATCATCTTGTGTATACAGTAACTTTTCTCTTTCAGCGAAACACATCCGACCAGATATTTCTGCTTGTGTAAATAATGTTCCTTGTTATTTAGAGCTATGTATATCCACCCATCCGCTGTTTGACATGTATTTAAGCTGGTATACTCTAAGTATGAAGCATTGACGGACGAATATACTATATTTTTAATTAAGTACTTAGATGAAAACCATATGTTTTCATTGAAACAGAATTAAGTATATAACTTTTATTAAAAAAGCTAATAATATCAAAGAATCTGTGAATATGTTTGTTTCGCAGAATGGTTCTTGGGTGTAGTGTTTGGATATTATTATTATTATTATAATTATTATTATTATTATTATTATTATTATTATTATTATTATTATCATTATTAATTTTATTTGATATGCAAATTACCATATCACACAGTAGTCTTAAGGGTAATATATTATTATTAATATTTTATTATTATTATTTATTTATGTATATATTAGTGACTATAAAAATATCTGCATCTAACACATGGTTTTTAGAAGGCATTTTGCCTCTTTCTTTAAGTTTATATATATATAGAACAAAGTTGCGTGCGTGTATATATGTTGGTCGCAGCGCGTAGTTAAACGGTCTAACTAAGAACAAAATTAACCGCTGATTTGGAATCAATATCTTCAATCCGATGTCCTGTCACAAGTTCTTGAACCTTTTATAAACTCATTATTCAAATGAGAAGTACGTAAAATTAACATTAGAAACAAATGCTTCGACATTTTATTGTTTCCTAACTAAGCCGAACAGACAACACATTTCTGAACCTTTTCACTATTAGTAGGACAAATAAATAAATAAATTTTAGTCAAATTATAGTCCGCATTTCACATCCCTTGTTATATTAAAAATCTAACTTTTCCTTGTGTTTATTTATTTATTTTAGATAATCAAACTATTTTATATAAATCTATGCGGAGTTTGTATCCATCCGTACACCGAACTCATTAACAGTTTAAGGAAATTACAAAGACAAAGTTTGTTTGTTTGATCGGAGTCTGTGATTAAAGCGTTCCCCTTCAATTTCAATATTATATGCCATCTTTCAGGTTCGGATTTCACATTAGCCAATTGTTGGTTTTATTTTGCAATAAAGTTCCAGTTGTTTCCTAGCTGATATCGGTCCTAATCATAAACCTGAATAATAGAATTGTTTATTTCTTTTTAATTATTTTATAGCGATTAAAAGTTTTAAAAACATTTTTTTATTTGAACTTTTGTACAGAAAGGAAAAGGTTTGAGAAACTAAGCGTTGACGGGTACTTCATATAAGATGAGGGTATCTACAAAATGATACCATAGCTGTGATAGTTTCAGAGATAGGCAACCATTTCGATATTTCCCTCTCCATTTAAGAGTATCAATGACACGATTAAATGTCTAAAGGCACAAATCAACATGATACATCGTAACAGACATAATCAAATATAAGAAAGAAAAAGTTATATTTTTCCTGAAATCAAACGTCTGCTAAGGTTTAGACGTGTCTCTAAAAATGTGAGGAGACTAATTGGATTTATTGTCCACATAATTGCGTTATATTTTGGCATATATTCAAAGGTCAATGGTTCTATGGCAAACAGAAGTCTTTGAAGATAATTGATTCATACACACACAAACGTCTCTTTCTCTCTCTCACACACACATACACACACACATACATATATATATATATATATATATATATATATATATATATATATATATATATATATATATAGTTGTGTGTTTGTGCTAATAGTCTCACGAGTGTTACGCTGTTTTGTCTAGTCATTCTGTGATAGAGCGGAAAAGTATGTCTGTAGATGACTATATATGCCCCATCTTAGTGGGTTGAGGTATCTGGTAATTGAGATCGCCGGTGACCATCAGCAAGTATGTATAGCTCTTCGTAAAAGGAATGGCGCAGTCTCGGCTGCTGAAACGCTGCTTAATATAAATATGTAGATTTAAATTAGTTTAGTACGATGGTGCATATAGCCTAACTGGTATAACTTCTCCATTGTACCACACAGTCGCTTATTTCGTATATATTGATTCCAAAACAAAAATACATGTTGAATGTGTCTTATTTTTGAGATTGAGTTATGTTTCGAAATACTTCAATTCATCCTTATTCTAATTAGTCGTAATTTACAATAAACTCATCAGTGACCCATCTCTTACGAAGTTTCTCTCTATCAATTTCACTTCTTTTCTCACTGTCTGTTGTATACGGTGTATACCTCCCGTCCCCTCTCTTTCTCTTTGTTTTTATTATCAGTTGAAGGTAACACAGAAAGGAAAGAGTATAACAGTTGAAATAGTCCATCATGATTAAAAAGAGAAATGTCACCAACAGTAAGTATCTAGGCACGGAAAGAAAAGAAAGAGAGAAAAAGAGCGAGACAGAGATAGGGAGTTGTTTTGTGACCAGCAGTAAGAGACTCATTTTGGAATCTGTTTTTTTAATTTTTTAAATAGAATTTGCTTTGCATGCTAACTCTTACCTGATTATTGATATAATCGAAACCCAAGTGAAATGAATGAGGGTCACAATTGGTTACGTATATATATATATATATATATATATATATATATATATATATATATATATATATATATATATATATATATATATATGTGTGTGTGTGTGTGTGTGTGTGTGTGTGTGTGTGTGTGTGTGTGTGATCGGAGTTCGCGACCGCCGACCGTCGGGAATTAACTCCCTACACTAAAGATTGCGTAAGCATGAAACATCGATGTCTGTAGGTAATAAATAATTGATATTCATTTATAAATATTATTATAGCCCCCTTTACTAAAGCCGGGCACTCTGAGAGAGTTTAATAACAAGCAGTACCACTAGCGTGATTGCGAGATCCAACACGGTTTGGTGTTGTTTATCACTATTCACTGCTTGTTGTAAATACCCGCCAACTTGACATTTATCAAGTTAAATTCCTTCTAACTTCCAAGCTAATTTATGTTGGCCGACGGGTAAGACTCTTGACTGCGAATCAGTGGCGATTTGTGATTGCGTAAGCATGAAACATCGATGTCTGTAGATAATAAATAATTAATATTTATTTATAAATATTATATATATATATATATACATATATATATATATATATATATATATATATATATATATGTGTGTGTGTGTGTGTGTGTGTGTGTGTGTAAATTAAAAGCATAAAAAAGGCCAGCTAAACTAACAACACATCAACGTCTTATGTTCTCTATGCTATGGGATATGACAAATCTACACGACGATTGATCGAATCAGCTCTCTTAACCCGCTCAACAAATACAATTAAACAAAGAATGGGCTCCTAATATGTCTCCCCCGGTTTATCTAAAGATATTATCAATAAAAACAATATAAACTTAGACACAGGATGATTCTCTGCTTTTAAATTATAGTCCTTTGGATTCCCTTTTGTTTTCATTTTTGCTCTTATCTTCCCCTTTCTTTTTGCTAATACGATGTTTATTTTATATATATATATATATATATATATATATATATATATATTTCGAGTACATATGCATATATGTTTTTATTATATTTTATTTTATTTATATATGTATATATATATATTTACATGCATATATATATATATATATATATATATATATATTTATATGTATGCGCGTGTTATCTTCCCCTTGTACATGGATTTAAATTTAGTGTACCCTATCACATTATATATTCCCCCAAATTACAGAACATTTTCGGGTTTTTTTTTCACATTTAGCTTTTTCGCTTTTGATAAATCCCACGCAACAGCGGGGCGAAACGTGAAGTTTAAGGTCTTCCGCTTTTCTTTTTTAATTTATATTGTATTTATTTTATCATTTTATTTGTCATATATATATATATATATATATATATATGGGAAGAGAAGGATGAAAGTAATCCGACGTGATGGGAAAATGAAAAAGGAAAACCAAAAAATGGATGTTTTTTATGTGTACATCAACGTTTCGTCTTTATTTATAAGACTTCATCAGGATGATGCCACTATTTCATTCTATTTTTCCCAATCTGTCTACCCTACATGTATCTGTGCTTGCATGACATTTTTTTTCTCTATTTTATCATCCTGATGAAGTCTTATAAATAAAGACGAAACGTTGATGTACACATAAAAAACATCCATTTTTTGGTTTTCCTTTTTCATTTTCCCATATATATATATATATATATATATATATATATATATATATATATATATATATATATATATATATATATATATATATATATATATATATATATGATGTAATAAATTCGATTTCATCAGTTTATTTAATCCGTTCTTTGCTTAATCTTGGTCTTATCAGTCTACAAACTTGGCTCCAGAACTTGTGGCTCTCATTTCTGTACTTCGTTTCGACTTTCATTCTGGTCTTCCGATTCTTACAGCTGATTAGTGCTTTGCATCTTGTGGTATGGACTCTAAGTTTTCTTGGAGCCGTTGATTTTGAAACCATCACCCCTGCAATGTGAACGTGGTTGATCATTTCTTTATTGGGTTGATTTTTTTCTTCACAACCCTCAAAATGTGTTTGCTATTAACGGTTAATGATGTTTTTTAAGAATTACATGGAAACTACAAGTAAAAACATGGAACAAGACAATACTAAACTTTTATATCTAAATTTAATCGAAATAACAAATAGAATGTTTCGTGGAATCGAAGAAAACATGTTTTAAAGCCTCATAAATGACTTCGTGTTATTTAATAACATTTGTCTTAATATATATATAGATAGAGAGAATGAGATAGATAGATAGATAGATAGATAGATAGATAGATAGATAGATAGATAGATACATACATACATACATACATACATAGAACATATATAATACAGATAGACACATGATGTAGCGGGCACTTGTAAAAGATATACCACCGTCGCTTTTGGATCAGTAAGAGAAAGGCAGCATTCGTTTTCAGTGTTTCTGCTCCACGGAACAATCTTCCAGAGGAGATCGTGACAATGACTATCATATCCAGGTTTAAAGTGTCTTTGACATACATTAAGACTGTATCGTTTGTTTTAATACTTTTTTTTTCTACTTTGCTATTTTTGCCAAATTAATTTGATTTGATTCTATACGAATGCAAATCAGGCAGTATTGATGACGGCGGATTCATTGATAGTTCAAACTATTGTAACAGACCGGGCGTAATCTCACCACGTACACAAATATGATCGGCACATGGCAGCAAGTTGCGGATCACCATGATGTAAGGTCTCGTGTTGATCGTAGTAGTAGATTTAGCATAACGTCTCCCTCTAACAGTAGTCAGCAATGTGTATCAGTCAGCATACGTGTTGACAGCGAATATATAATAACAACAACACATTATCCTTTTGGGATTAAAAAATGTTCTTACTTTTATTTATTTTTAAATATTTCTACCGAGGATTGCAACGTATGATTATTCCTCCAACACAACCCCCACAACGAAGAAGAGATTAAATCCTCCAGAAAAAACGTCTGCATCGTCTTGCAGATATAACCAAAGAGAGCTGACTTGTCCTCTCTTTTCGCTATGCCATATTTCGAGTCACTATTTGTGGGGGATATCCGCTGTTGCTCGAATAAATGCTATATAAAGCTCAGTTCAGGGAAGCATATTCGTGTGTATCACTTTCATAAATCCGTTTGTTAAAAGTATTATATTTATAAATAGCAAATAACACCTATGCTACGTAAGAAATTATGCAGCCACATCAGTTCATTTATTTATTCTCACAATAAAATTTAACCACAGTTAATGGTGTAGGTGTCTATTCAATAATAAAACATAATACTGACATATTCGTTAGTTAATTCAACTGTCGTTTGAATAACATCATTTTCAAACTAAAGTGTGAAAGAGGTTCCAATATGGACGAAGCCAGACAACAATGCAGTATTTTTGCTTGCGTCTCTTTCTAAAATCTACAAACATGACGATGGCCGACATGCCCTACCGTTCCTTACAGAAACACAATCGTTGCACAACTCTGTTATCTCACAAGACGACGATGATGTCCCATAGCAAGAGAAACGGTATATATGGAAACTCATTATCTGCTTACATCGCTTCCTGGTTTTGTTAGTAGCAGGTTTGGTCGATGTAACTATGGGGTAAATACTCGACCGCCTTTCACTATTCATGACTAATAAAAATAATATATCGATCAGTATTAAATATTAAAATTTATGAAATAGATTGATTTTTTTCTTTTTAAGAACACGGACCAACATTTGGTATATAAGTCTGACAAAAGAAATTGTTTTATCTGTATTTGCTTAAGAAAGCTATCCTCGTTAATGATATGAGGGGAATCTGACTTTATTTAATATATAATATTACTCCGTAAGCAGAAGTTTATATATATGTTAATTTGAATCTGTATAATTGACAGACTTATTCTGATGTAAAATTTATAGACATGCGCAATGCTAAATTTAACATAGGTATTGATTTTAGTCATATGTATCTGCAGTTTAGAACTCCTACTCATATTTACTATTATACAGCCATAGACAAGTGCTGCAATCTTTGAATCCGCTAATTTCTTCTACCAGCAGGTATCTGACGCCACCCAAATCCCACGGATGACAATAGGTAGAAAAAACACTAACACGTATTTTCAAATTGAATTACTACCAGGATAACAGATTTCATTAAAAGTCTACATCAAAACCGGGATTCGACTCGTGCGGCCGGTGGATTTGACACAAATAGGTTTAGTTGTAGATAAAAGATAAAATAATTAAAACTTTAAAATTATATAAGACACACATTAACCTAACCTAAAATAAAATAAAAACAAAATAAAATAAAATAAAATGAATGGAGTATGAAGGAAGGGGTTGGGAGTGGAGTAGTTATTATTTATTGTGCGTAATCTATACTCGTTGCTCAAAATCTGCTCTGTATGTTTTTGAAGTGCTTGCACTTAATTGCTGTTTGATTTCTAACATTAATTGATTTGCCCCTGTTTTTAAATCTCATAATTTCAAGCTTCCCATGAAGACAGAAAAAGCAAAGCCAGTTAAGTGATCCACAAGCTTTGTCTTTCTTAATTATCTCTCATTTAATTATTGTTGTTTTCTTGTCCTTAGTTTGTTTCAAGAAATATAGGGATAGTTAAGTGTCTTTCTATATCGTGAAGGCTATCCTCATATATTTTTGTGGACCTGTAAGGGGTTCAGAAAAAAAAGCCACTAACTCAGGATTAAGTGAAACAAAGTATATTGAAGTAAGTATAAATACAGCATATAAAGAGAATGGTTGAACGTCAGTCTGACTGTCAGTGTTAGACTGGGGTAATTTTAACACTCGGTATATATTGTGACGCGGAAGAGTTCATGTAGTTTGTAAATGTAGGTACCATAACACTCCACTCCCAAGCATTACCTCCGAAAGAGTTCCAGTATCGTTTCCTTTTTAGATTAATAACAATAAAATCCAGAGACTTCCGTTTTCTTTTAGATTGTCGCTGTTCTGGGGCTTCTGTATGTCAAAAATGTCGTAGATGCTATCCAGGTGGCGTGCTGTCTATTTCTTGTGGCTGAGTTTTTTATAATAGTGTTTTATGTTTAGCAACAAGTTTATCATATTATTGATTAAATGGGATAATTCTTCAGTTTTTATTCCCTATAATTTGTTTTCGTACACTTGGTATTTTTGTTTGTTAATAGTTAGTTCGCATTTTGTTCATGTCTGCATAGGTATTTGTTTCTGTCAACTTTCTGGCTTCTGGGAAAGGAATGTTCTCTTTCAGTTCAACTGTTCCAGACATCTTGTTACATCATCCTAGACTACCAGAAGAAAACCTCGGGAAAGTTTTTTTTTCTAATTCCTTATTTAGTTTTTCTGACTCAGTCGTTAGATTTTCTATTTTCTGTAACGTGTTAATTGGTAAATCCCACAGATTGAACTATCGCATCCAGCCTGTGCCAAATAAATTGTTGGTGCTTTTTAATACAAACAGGCTCAACTTGTTGATAGTTCCGTTTAAAGTAACGTTGGTAATAATTTCACCCCTGAATTAAATTTTTCACCAGTGACCGTTCTGGCTATTTTGTTGGTTTTTAGCATGGTCGGTTTATCCAACCTTTTACATGTATGCAGGTTGATTATCGATACGTCTTAATCAGATTCTAGTTGTAACTTCACATTTTTATTCAGGATGTTTACCTATACGTACTTTCTTATATCTATGCCGTCCTGTACATTTGTTTTTGTGGATCGGACCCGACTTTTATTTCCATTATTCGTTATTCAATGTGAACTCTTGTTTCCTACTTTATTACAAGTTCGACAGGTTTAAATGAAAAATCCATAACCCAATAAAGGGATCCACAACGGAAAACAAGGGCTAGGCTGTAATCTTTCCTGTTTTTATTGTGGTGGCTGGTTTTTATGGGAGCGTGAATATAATCTCTAATTTTGGTTTGACTTGTTTTTTTAGACGTGTCGAAATATAATTTCTGGCGTATCTTTCTTATGAGAGAAATGCCCGACTCTTTAATATCTTTAGAATCTTGTTTAATACTTACAAATCTCCGGCAGTCTTCGGCTATTTTCAGTAATGTTAAATTTGGCTCACTTTCTAACTTGTTTAATGCTCTTCGTCCGATTTATTCGTCTTTGGCTGATACAAGTCCTTGCACAGATATTAGACATTTAAAGTTATCCGTGCTTAGTTCAGTTAATATTCAATCATCACAGTGTTTATTAACGATTGACGCGAAAGTCGAGTAGTCTTTTATATATGAAACTCGACTACGAAACAGTAGCGATTTTTAAACCGAGTTCAAGCCCTCCTACCGACGTGAATTAACATCCCTACACTGAAGATTGCGTAAGCATGAAACATCGATGTATGTAGGTAATAATAATTAATATTTACTTTAAAAATACTATTATAGCCCCCTTTACATAGATTGGTGCACTCTGAGAGAATTTAGTAATGAGCAGTACTACTATGGCTTAAATTCGAGATTTTAACTCTTTTTGTTTTTGTTGTCGAATCACTGTCCCTCCGTTCACTGTACCGCCCGCTAATTTTGCGTTTATTGAGTTAAATCTCTTCTAATTTTCATGATAGATGACACCGGCCGATGAGTAAACTCGACTACGAGTAAGTGGCGATTTGTAAACCGGGTTTGAGCCCTCTGGCGGACGTGAATTAACATCTGAAAATTGTGTGAGCATGAAAAATCGATGTCTGTAAGTAATAATAATTAATATTTATTTTTAAAGTATTACATATGTATATATATATATATATATATATATATATATATATATATATATGTGTGTGTGTGTGTAATACTTTTAAATTAAATATTAATTATAATTACTTACAGATTTGTCGCTCCTCGAAAAAGTAGAGCACTGTAATGGTAGTACTAACACAGCATGACGCCCTTGCTTTATAATGCATCATTCCTTCCCTTAAAAAGAAGTAGAATGCCTGGACGTTAAGCCGCCGACAAAAGTGCTAAAATTATCATTGTTTATCAGCTATTTAAAATTGCCCGAGCGGTTAGAGACGTTGGATTTGAGTTGAAAAATACTTGTAGTCAAGGGTTTCGAATCGCATGACCGGTAGTGTATAGTCATATCTCTATGCTGAAGAGTCCAGATTAAAAGGGACGAACGTATACGTACATAGATAATAAACAATAACAAATATATATATATGTATGTATTAATTCTTACAAAATGTAGATATTGTTTCCTATAAATTCTGGGAACTGAAATAAATGCTGTTATAAATCTTTTGATTTATTTACTTTTTATCACTATTCTCTCACTCTATCTATCAATTTTCTATCTATCTATCTATCTATATATATATATATATATATATATATATATATATATATATATTAAAAAAATTTACAAAAAGTAAATACGTAGTTTAATTTTGTCAAATATCATTCATTCCAAGCGCCGAATAACTAATTTTACGCAGAATTATAAACAAAGTGAAATGACACAGAATGAAAAATAATCTTTAGCGTTGAAAGAAAGAATTATTTCGGTAGATAACTTACAAAGAACAACTAATATAACAATTGAGTTCTCAGTCGGATGAAACTATCTCGTCTGTTTTATTTGGTCACACGTTGCCGCTTCTCTTCGGTTTAATCTCCCTAGTGATCGATACAAAACATAAGCGAATTGAGGTGTGTCTTTTTTATCTATTATTCAGACTCGCTGAAATGATAGAACTGGACATTTTTACACACATTCCACTCGTTACTCGTATTGGAATTCATAAGACAGGCATAGATTGGTCAGTCTGGTTGTCTTCTCCTGTGTCTTTAACGGTGACGTTGATTGGCCAACAGTTAAAACTCAATCACTGCTCTCTTAGTGGTCACGTGAGCCCACCTATATAAACTCAAACAGGGATCCTGTCTCTTTCTTTAGTTTCAGGTTTGACGTCGGTTAACGGTGGACTCCATTAGGATACACACCTTAGAATGCTGTCTCAAGCAAAGCCAATTTTCCCACGACAGAAAGGGCCAGAAACTGCTGAGACCAAGCGCGCACCGCTTTACATTAGAAATACATATCCGCGAGACTGATTCCCTACAGAGTATAACATGGTCGCCTTCCAGTAAAATATCAACAAATATTTGTCGAACATCTTCTTAAGTAATCAAATTTCATCCTTTCTGTCCATCGTTTTTAACCGTCGCATTGTGTAGTTTAGCATCCAGCAGAGAATATCATTAACTGTTATCTCTGAGTAGCTTTTGACCTTGATAAATGGTCCATTAGTAGTAAATATCATCTATCTATCTACCTCTATCCATCGCATCACATCGCATCGTATCGTCTCTCTTTCTCTCTCTCTCTCTTTCTTTCTCTCTCTCCTTCTCTCTCTTTGTGTGTCTCTCCCTCTATCTCTGTCTCTATATCTCTGTATCTTTTTTTCTATGTCTCTTTTCCGGCCTCTAATGAAAGCGTGATACAAAAAAAGAAAGCAATTAATGAACGAACACAATAACTCATTAATATTAGAATATAAGTAAATATGTTTAAAATAAAAATCGCTTATAAAATATTTGTCAAATTTTTTTTCTTATACTCTTACATATAATGTATTTTCTCTGTGTTAGAAATAGTTAAACAAAAATCTCACTTCTTCTGCAATCCTTTACTTAAATAAGATCGGTACGCTCTAAAATGACCTACGGCTGCAATACTTGGGACGGGACCGCCTGAAGCACCTTTTATTGCCTTGACAGAGTACAAAATCGATATATACGGAAAGAAATAGCCTTACGACCACCACTGCAAATAAGTTTCCTTTCTTCTTCTCTGTATCTAAAACCAAACGGAATTTCCACGAACAGAGCTTTTTCCAACGTTCTTCCCATCTGAAGAACACATTGCTATAGGACTACTTCCATGGAGGCTACAATACGCTCGTCTACAAGTCCAATATTAACAAATATTTGTCGAGCCGTCTTTTTAAGTAAATATTTGTCTATTCCATAGTAGTGTTCACCATCAAACAAGTAATATCATTAACCCTTACTTCCGAGTTACTTTTGGCTTTGTTAAGTGGTGACCTGTTAATATATTAACATTATTTAATTAAAATCAGAGGGTTTTGTTTACTGATGATCGGAATAAGCTTTAACGTTTCGCCATCTTTCCTGGAAACCAGCCCTGTCTAATAATACTAAATCAGCATTGTAGCCCGGGATATAGGTGGAGCAATCTAGTAGAGGCAATTATGGTTTCCACTTTGCGTAAAAGCAATAACATTCTGTTCTCAAGTTACCAGTACCGACATAAATGTAAACAAATAAATCATTTCATATCAATACGATATACTTTTTCCCACTTCTAGTAGCGGGTTTGATGGTTCAGTTGGTAAGGCCCCAGGCGCCAGTGACTAACATCCTCTGTGTAGCTTATTTGTCATTGATATATTTTCCTAATACGACTAAGCTCTACTTACATATTGAGCACTGTTGAAGTAAAAACTGTAAATATATATATACACAATATTTTGTATCACTTTATATTATATGTTTATATAATACAAAGTAAATAGTAAATGATATATATATATATATATATATATATATATATGTATATATATATATAAATATATATATATATATATATATATATATATATATAATGTGTCATGGCTAACAATAATGATTATTTCATACTTAACATATAACGATTGCTTTATCGAAAACTTCAAAGCATGTAAAAGTGTATTATATATATATATATATATATATATATATATATATATATAATAATTTTAATATTTTAAGCAGACCTTCATTTTTTATAAAAAAAATATATTATTTAATAAAAAAATTAATGCGAATGAAACAGTTGTGAAATCTATATATATATAGTGACTGAAACGTTTTGTCAGACCAGTGTGACTCTTTCATTCAATGACCGTTCAGAGGCTCGCAGATGGCCTTTCAGCTTCACCGGTTATTGAGCACTATCTTATAAGCACTTGAATGTCATTAGATAAAAATCTAGGAAACAACTACAATACAAGTTTTGTAGCACCTTACATCTACAGTAGCGGTCTACTTTTTTGGGGTTCAACTACGATGAAAAAGAACTATATATATATATATATAAACACTTATTTGGTATAAAACTATATTCATACAAACATTGATGGCCACACATTTGCAGACGTTTCCGTTCTAGCTGGAAATAAGATGAACTCTCTCGGGCCATCATTTTTTGTGGCCAGATTGTATGGAATGCTCATTGACATGGGGAGTGGTGGAGTACTGCCCCGAGCGGTTGAGGGCAGCAGTGCAGCTTTACATCTATATACCTATTTATCCCCATTTTAAAATTATATTTTATTCTCCTCATCCTATTATTCTATCCTTTATTTTAATTTTCTATTTCTCACTTTCTATTGCTTATTCACTATTTAATTTTATTAATATACTCTGTATCTGCTAAAACATCCTTCCTCTCTTTTCCATATTTTGACAACCTACACTGTCAATTTATTTTATAGAATTACAATTAGTTCAAAATCCTTCAGAACAATTTTCTTCTAAATAGATATCTATTGAATCCTTAAAACTTTTTAAAGCCATTACGGGGAAAACAGTTCCTTTCTTCATCTCTTATAATCCTATAAACCCTCCCGACCCCATCTCCCCACCCAAGTTTTTTATTTTTTTATCTAACCATCTTCACAGCCATTTTCTGTGTTGCCCCGCCAATAAGTCTATTCATCTTAGCAAAATCTACCTCAAGGTATAACCTCTGAAGCTTATCTGCATTTAATCTAAACTTTAAACCCCACGGGAATTCAATTTCCCAGTACCGACCAGAAGTTATAGCACTTCTTAATTTGACCACCCTAGATTTTATTTTTCTTCCCCCTTTTGCCTAAACATCATTAACCTCATTCCACACTCATAGGATTGGCGCCTCCCCCCTCTCCTCATTCTCTCTTGCTTTTTTCATCACTCTTTTCTTTTTTTTTTCTTCTCTCCTTTTCTTCTGTTTTTTCTTTTTGTTTTTTTTGTTTTTTGTTCTTTGTTTTTTGTCTTTTCCTTCTTTTTTCTTCTGTCTTTTCGGTTCCTAACCCCCACCTCCTTTGCTATTTCCACTTTTTTCTTTCTCTTACCTTCCCTACATATCCCACAATTCCAAGTAAGTTTAACACTTTACAACAATTCGGATTACCAGTTTTCATTGTGTTTGGTTCGTTGCTTTTTGCCTTTGGATCTGTTTACTTGAAAACAGGAAGAAATGCGTTTTCTTAATATGGCTAATTTTGTTCTGATCTCCCCTCTAAGGACAAAGGACTTGGATGGAATCTTCGCCGTTGGATTTTCATGCAGATTCTGCTGGATTTACCAATTACATTTGAACCCCATACAACTTGGATCTCCGTATTTGGTGACTTTCATTTACATTGAAACATACCCGTTTGAACTTTTAAAACTTTCTAAAAACAACTTTTTTTAAAAAACTTTTTCCAAATTTTGAATATTGACTGTTTTTATCTGTCAACTTATCAATCTCTACTTCCTGTTGAAGTAGAGGATAATATCAACCATTATCACAAGGTGATAAGCGTTGCCGAGTGGGTTATGAGCCTTCATCTTAGTGTAGGCAAGAACAAGTCGAGAGGTTAGGCTTGCTGATCCTTACGATCTGGGAGACGAGTCGAGAAAGTGGCAGTTTGTAAAAGGGATTGTGCAATGGACAAACTACACGTGCTGTCACCAGCTGTGTTTGTTTAGCTCGAGAAAGAACGCAAATGTCTTTGGTGGGCATTAAATTTTCCAAATACATGTATTTCGACGCTCGGATCTAAATAGAGTGCTGCATCTATACAATCAGAGACATTGTTGAGCAGGGTAGACTCCCGCGTTGAAGGAGGACGGTTGATAAAATATAACTTAAGATGTGTTGTAAGCTTAATCTGAAGCACATGTAGGTCTGATCATTTGATTCTATGCTATGTTCTCTGGTCAGTGGGGAGGGTGTTACGAATATATACGCTAAGTCAGTGCATATGTTTGGTAGGATGGTATCGGCAGAGTTGAGGTATCCACCAATGGCAAAACGATAAGTGGAGATTGATGTGTGTAGGGCAGTTTCACTTAGAGCGAGTATATCCGAGGAGTTTACAAGGAGAACGGATTCTAAATCATCGAGGTTAGTTCTAAGCACTCAGATATTTTGATACCTAGCCTCAAGGGAGGAGACAAATTAGTTGTTTCTAGATAGGCGTCTAGTTTGAGCTTATTTCTTTTTGTTTGCAATAATATTTTTTCTGTTTATAGATAGAGTGGGTTGGGCAAAGTGTGTACTTGTTTTTTGCCGAGTGTGTTATGAGCCTCCATCATTGTGTGATCAAGAACAAGTCGGGAATTAAGTTTCTTTGGTATTGTTGAGTATGAAATAGAATTTTCCCGAGTTTTTGTTGTTTCATTTCCGTTTGATTCTGTAATGCGAGCCTATCTTCTTTGACTTGCGTTTAAAATTCTAACGGTTCTTTTAGTATATCCAGCTGGAGTTGATCCATTATTTTTGCTGTTCCGTTTGGAACTTAAGATAATCGAGCATGGCGGATTTAACCTCGTCCATGTGTGTCTGTGTTTTTTTTAGGATGAAACGGAAATAGAACTTATTTACGGTGAAAGACATTTTATTAGAAAAATATCTTAAATTTCTTACTGACTCGAGTAGTCACGGGTGCTCTTTATTTAAACAATAGATCTAAAATGTTGAAGTAAAATGAAAAGATAATCTCCCTTTTTCAATAATTATTCTCAAAATAATATTTGTGTGAAAACTTAAGTTAATAATTTAGCGGCTCGCGTTTAAGTTCAGATTCAGTCAGTTAAAGTTTTCGTTCAGTTTCCTTTCATGAATTTTCAAGTACTGTCGTGTAGAACATAGTGTGACGAAAATAGAATCGGGTGAGTCCAATTTGAACCTATAATGACAATTTCAACAAAGTCCTTTTGGGTTTTTTTAAAAAGTCCTTCGTCGCTAAGTTGTTGTGTTCTTGTTAGAGGCCAGAAATAAAAACAACAACACAAGAATTGAGTAAATAAATATATTAACAAAGGATAGTAGTACAAAACATACTAATAAAAAAGTTACCTGCAAAATTTCCATGGAAGGTACTCGACTGAGCTCCAATTATTGCTTCTTCCTTGTAAAACGTCCACATCAAGAATTCGTCTTCTTCCACAACGAAAAAGTATTTCCTCTTCCCCGCCACGTGCCTGGCTGGCGTCAAACGTAATTCCATGGACAGACTTTCTTTGCAGTTGCTTGCCAACTGTAGAACACATTAGCGCGAGACTGCTTCACTGCTGATTACATCTTGGTTGTTTTGAAATCTAATGTACAACACATTCTTGTAATAAGCCGACTCATAAATAACCAAACGAAGCTCTTACCATTGATCAATAGTTGTAGTGTTCCTCATCCTTCGACTGGGGATAATCTCCGTCTCATTAATCCTTATCCTCGAGTGTCTCTTGGCCTTCATAAGTTAAAGGTGATAGTTAAAAAATCGTCTTTGACATCTCCCTTTAACAACATAAGATTTACACTCTAAATACCAAATCAACAGAGATATCAAATTTTAGTAAATATTTTATCCGATAGTCACTAAAATGCAGATTTAATTCATAGTTTACCATTATTTGTTAATTCACCTAATTCCAGCTTACAATGTCCTACGCCGTTATTGTTCTAAATCCGACCGACCAATAATATATTTCTCGATTTGCAAAATTTACATGATGAATTAAACTTTTGATCAGATTAAGACGCATACAGTGTGGGTAAATATGCTTTTTTTCTGTAGACTAGTAGAGCTACCCAACGTTCCCACGTAGCATAAATAACAAAATATTAGACTTGAAAAAGGTGTAACGTGTTTCTGTTGAAACTTATCTCTGTACCTCTTATTATGACTGCCCTATCCATTACTTTCTCTCTCTTTCTCTCGCCCTCTCTCTCTTTATCTCTATCTAACGCTATCGATCTCTCTCTCTTTTTCTCGCTCTCTTTCTCTTTTTCTATCTTTCTAACGCTATCGCTCTCTCTCTCTCTCTCTCTCTTTCTCTCGCTCTCTCTCTCTCTCTTTCTCGCTCTCTTTCTCTTTTTGTGTCTCTCTAACGCTATCACGTTATCTCTCTTTCTTTAGCTCTCTCTTTTTCTGTCTTTCTAACGCTATCGCTTTCTCTCTCTTTTCACGTCTCTCTAACGCTATCGTTCTCTCTCTCTTTCTCTTTCTCTCTCACTCTCTATCTCTCTCTCTTGCAGAAAGAAAGTAAAAAAGGAAGTACGAAACTAAAGAAAACAAATAAATTTTGTTGACTGACATTTTCACCTAGTTTCAGTGTTTTTTATTATAACTACTGTAAGAATGGAGACGGTAATTATTTGATAACCCATGCACTAATTTGCTCCATGGTGAACCCAAAGGAATAGATATTACAGTATGATTGTAACAAATAATGTTTATGTCACACTTAATTCAATGACAAAAGGTTGGTAGGTGTATATTATGTAGTTTATGAATTTATGCAGTAAACCACACAGTCAGTATTAGGATTTTACTTTATAGAATATAAAAGTGTTGTAAGAAACAGCCTTAAAAAATTGCTTTTTTCAGCAAATATATTTTCTCTCTCGAAATAGTTATGCTCTATAACAGAGAGAAAACTGTGTGTTCTACATTTCTCTATAGAATTCTCTTCACACGCTCGAAACTTTCCAAATAGACGATTTTAAAAGCAAATTATTCATAAAGTTTATCTTACTGTAAAGGGGAGATAATTCTTTCATTCATTTTACTTTAAAATTTGAGTTTTGTCTGCTCGTTCTACCTTTCTCCTTTGATTCTTCACAAGGGAAAATCAATACTCGAGGAAATTGCAATGACTAGAAACGCGCCTTTGGAGACAAGCAGTCTTCGAAATAACAGTCTTCTCCAAAGAAAGACACGAAAATGCTGATCTTTGATGGCCTGAAATACTTGTTTTGCTTTTTGTGTTATTTTTTTTTTAATGTTTGCATGAATTGAAATCTCCATGATAGATGATGTTCAATATAATTTAATGGAGACAAGAAAGCTACAAAAAAAAGCAAGATAATATTGAGTGCCTTTTTATGACAGTGTATGATCAATGTGTCAAAAGGGAGGAGCATATAAATTCGAAATAGCATGTTGTCAGTTTTGCTTCAATAAATAACAGAGGTTGTGTTTCTAAAAAAAAAATGATGATGTTCTTTGAATCCTGGTTTCAAACATCCGGGATAATAAATTATTTTATACTCGTAAAAGTAAACAAGAATCCATATTCTTATGACACGACTATTCGATCAGCGGATTTAGAAATTAAAGTGTTTTTTTAACTTAAGCGTGACAGTCCGACGGATGAACACTCACATTCATATAGAGATGATTAGACGCATCTAACAAAGCTATTTCAAAATTAAACTTGACAGATCAGCACGAATACTATTTCAAACCTATGCCTGACAGACTCACAGAAATGGTATTTGAAATCAAGTATGACAGACCGATAGACGGACAGGTATAGTTTCTCATAGAGATGCCTGAGCTCATCTAAAATACAATCTCCAACTTCATAGTCCTGTCAATCTAGTTGATTTTTTGGCTTAACCTTAAACATATTGCTAACAAGAGATTTTAACTTGAATATTGAGCATGAATAACATCTCTTTCAGAAATAAAAAGTTTACCAAAATTAGCTTTGCGGAAAGGGGTCAACGGGTGCCATTTTTAAAGATTGCCGACGATTCTAGCCTCCTCTCTCTCAACTCAATTTCTGTAAATTCATCTTCAAAAATATTAAATGTAGCAATGTGAAATTGGATAAAACAAACAGTTTTCATAAAGTTAAATATAATAAACACTTATTATGCCTTATTTTTGTCTCTTTTGATGTATTACTGCAGGAGTTTAATATTCTGTCATATTCTATTTTCAGGTTGGCCAAAGTGAAGTACCGATAATTATGGATGCTGACAAGTGTGCTATTTGCAACAATGAACTCTCCAGTAATGAAGAAACATTCATCGTCAGCCAGAAGGGCATCGATTCCATTAACAGATCTTTTGAACAACGTGAAGAGAAAATCATAATTCAGATTGGTCAATGTCTTCACAAGAAATGCAGACAGTGTTGGATCAACCTCAAATACATAGAAATTTACCGTAAAAACAGGTCAACCTATGATGAAATGCTATCCCGGGCAAGCCGCTCTTTGTGTGTGTTTAACTTTAAGGAACATTGTCTTTTTTGTGGTTATAGGGCAAAGTCTGATAAAAAGAAAAGAGGTGTTGATGTTTCCCATGTAGAAACAATTGAGTTTAAGTTCAGAATGTTAAAAGTTTGTGAGAAAGACCGAGAAAATGATGGCTGGGCATTCACTGTTAAAGGTAGAATAGTTTATGTAGCTGACCTTGTTTCAAAAGAAGCACGTTATCACAGAACATTTTTTGCAAACTTTGATTCAAATAAAATCATTCCTAATGCATTCTTTTCTCCTAATTCCTCTAAGAAATAAAACCTTGGTACACAAAAAGAATCAGAAAGAAAGCAGGCATGTCTGGAAGTTGCTAAATAGTTGCAGCAAAATGACGAGGAGCAACTCACCATTGTCGATCTTGTTAAAAAAATGGAGGAAATTCTCTAGGACACTGGCTTTGAAACATACAGACTCTCATACATGAAATCTCGATTGTTAAAACATTTCAAAGACAAAGTAATTGTGACTGACATTAATGGGAAACATAGTGTTGTTACATTCTTAAGTACAGGAAAATGTATTCACCATGAATGGAATTGGGAATTGCACCTTGACGCTGTAAGAAAAATGCTGCCTATATGCAAAGTCGGCCTACTTGTACTTGCAGCAAATAGAGGGGCTGCCGAAAAGACATCCTGAAGTATAATAGAAATTTTCTAAGGGATTCCATGTGATTAGACGGAGTGATCGCTACTGGGCTGGCTTGTCGACGGATCTGGTTATTGAGCAGGTGCTAATGAGAAGCATGAAGACGTTAGGAGGTCTTACTCATGGCATAAGAATAGACGAAATTTAGCGATTGGTTTGAACGCTATCACTGCCAGCGTGCGCTAAAAGCACAATGCATACAATGCTAGAACTAGCAGGGATTTGTTATGGCACTAGTGACCAGCACCAGAAGGCTACTTCAGCAAGAAAAGAGCGAGATGGTAGAGACACATGGAAGCTCCTTGCGTTTCGCCAGACATATGACCTTTTCACGGAAGATCCGTCCATTAAGGGCATTTCAAGTGGAGTAACTGGAGACAAAAAGGTGAATGTGGACACAGCAAACTCCATAGGAGAGGCAATCATAGCTTCAATGGTTGGAGAAAATCTCCACGAGTACACTTAGAAAAAAAGATCAGACAATTACACTTGGGTTAAAAGTTTCGCTCAGCAAAGATAAAGAAGTTGAGACTGATCTACAACTCTTATTCCAGAGACTGTGTGTGCTATCTACTAATGAACTCTCAACTCAGCAGCAGCAAGAACATTTCCAGTATGAGATTTATGGTTACCCACCTGCACTTTTTGATTCTTTAGGACTACCACGAGAGGCAAATAAACGGCTTTGGCAGACGTAATATGAGAACTGACTTCCTCTGTACAATCAGGTCCACGGTCTTCAGATCCACAGTATCTCTTAGATAGTTGAGCACTACTTTAACGCCTCCCATGGCAACAAGGTCACACATTTTATGAGATCTGTGCCCAATACCGCATATATGTCACAACTAGATATAGAAAAGCATGCATTGTCTTTGATGGGTATGGAAGTAGTCCAATCCAGAAAAGACTATGTTGGTATTAATGTGTCACTGACCCCTTTAATAGTGTTCAAATTAAAAAAGGATGTTTTCCTAGCTAATCAAGAAAACAAATATTTGTTCATAAACGTGCTGGGAAAGAGTTTTGGGGAAGCAGATTGTAAAGTAGTCCATGCATCTGGGGACGCTGACGTATTGATTGTGAAGACTGCTCTAGAACTGGCGTAGACATGAGAAACCATTTTGATAGCAGATAACACTAACCTATTGGTCCTTCTATGTTATCATGCCAATAGAGATGATGGTTACAACATCTTCACGCCACAACCAAAGGACAGTGCAAAATGTCTATAAGTGTTTTTGGAATTGGGAAGGCAGCATCCCTTCGAAAGGTGATGAACAATAGAAACTTCCTCAAACTAGCAGAAGTGTTTGGTAAAAATAGCAGTGCAGAAGAGGTTTTTAGTGTGCCTGTATAATGGTAATGATGGAGAAACATCAATCATTTCCGACTGAGGCGCTTTAAGGAAAAGGTTGCAAAAAGTTCAAAGTATGTTGAGGCCAAATCATTGCCATCAACAAGAGCAGATACAAAATTCCACAGCCTTCGGGTTTACTTCCAAATTCAGGAATGGAAATGTAGAAACCAGCTAAAACCTGACAGGTGGGGATGGAAACTTTTAGATGGTAAATTACAACCAATCAAGACTGACTTGCCAGCTGGTTCTGTAAATTTGTTGGCTATAATTAGGTGTAACTGTACTTCAGGGTGTACTACAGCAAGATGCAGTTGCAGGAAACACGGCATTGTGTGGTAATTGCAAAGGCCTCCATTGCAGCAACTCACCACAGCCAGATCTTGATGATGATGAAGTTACCTTTGACTAATTCTTGACAAGAAATGTTCTTTGGTCCGTTCATGAACTTGTTCTGTGGTGGTTATGCAAGAGCCTTGCCCCAGCATTCGACCAACTGACTATTCCTTTATTGTAAATTGTACTTATTTTGTACCTATTTTTTTATGAAATATCAGGAATTAATGTGACAATTGTTGCCTTTTAAAGGGCTACTTTGTCTGTTTTTTCACCTTTTATATTCATATTTGTATAAGAAATAAAAAAAAACATGAAAACAATGGCAAGGGCTAGTAATTTTCTGGTGTTAGTGTATTATCAAGCATATAGTTAGCTATCATTACAATTTAAAACACCAGGAAAATGTCAAGCTGGCTTGGGGTGGGCCCTGTGTGGGTTTTCCTGCAAAAAAATATTTTTAATTTCTAATTTAATAAAGGGTTTTTGTCAGGAAAAAGGTTTATTTTTGTCAGTAATTGTCATAAATAATGGACATACTTGTCAGGAAATGTCAGGTATTTTTTGTCTCGAAATTTTAATATTGTTAAGTTGGATCTTAAAGATGACACCTGTTTACCCCTTTCCGCGAGGCTAATTTTGGTAACCTTTTTTATTTATCTGAAAGAGAGGTTATTTATGTCCAATATCCAAGTTAAAAGCCATTGTTAGCAATTTGTTTGATGTTCAGACATATTTTGACTGGATTACAAACTCTACAGTCGAACACAAATACTATTTCAAACTTAAACGCGAAAGACTCTTTTCTGTATTTACAGAGTACAAACCCGACTTCGAAATGTGTGATGTTCTCTTTTCTTCGCTACGGCTTCTTTCTCATAGAAGAGACGTTGCTAGACTTTTGTTTTACTCTATCATTATGTTCATGATAGGTGCTCGACTGAGCTTCAATCTCTGGTCTATTCTCGCAAAAGCTCGTCTGGCTAGACATACTAAATGATTTTCCTTTCTTCCTCTATGTAAAAAAAACTAAACGGAACTTTCATGAGCAAAGTTTCTTTCCAAGAACTACCCGTCTGTGGAATACAATACCACAGGGCTGCTTCTCAGCTGACTACAGCATGGTCGTTTTCAAGTCCAATATTAACAAATTCTTGCCGAGCTGGCCTCTTAAATAATCAAATTCGGAATAGTTTCAATTATTGTCACCAATCCTTAAGGTGTTGTCTCACTGTCAACTTGACAAACACAATGACTCTTATCTTTCAGTGACCTTTTGGCCTTGATAAGTGGGGACTCATTAGTACATAAGAAATCTGAGAAACCGGACAGACGGACAAGTACAGTTACTTGTAGGACAGATCTGTTTATAGAGATTTTGGGACCGTTGCTAAGTATAAAAACAACAAACACTTTTAGGGTTAAAAACCACTTTCTAAAACTGCATCAAATTTGGCATGGAGCACTCTTGAGTTGCGAGTAGCGTCATGAGGAAAACCAAATACTATTATTCCTGTCAATAATACTATTACTATTACTGTTTAGACTAACAACAAGAAACAGCCATATAATTTAAAACTACTCGAAAGAATGCCCCTAAATTCTGGATGCAGCATCCTCGAGATGCCAGTAGTATCACCGAGGAAGATCAACTACTAAGAATAATGGTAAACCACAGCTACTGATAAAAATAATTTTTTATAAAGTTATGCAAATTTGGCCTGAAACATCTTTGAGTTGCTAATAGTGTCATGGGGGTATCAAATACGACGACTAATGTTACCACTACTACTACTACTACTACTACTACTACTACTACTACTACTACTACTGCTAAGAAACAAAAACACCAAACATTTATAGGGTTCAAAACCTCACGACAGAATTGCACCAATTTTTGAATGAGCACCCTTTATTTGCCAGTAGTGTCATATAGTGAGGGTCAACTATTACTACTACTACTACTACTACTACTGTTATATTATGGAAGCTCCTATGTTGAACAGGTGTACTTCAGCTCGTATTGATTGTGACGTGAGTAAAAGCAATAGTTCTTCAATAGTTGAAAAAATGCTATTTGAATTTTGTATAGACAATTTATGATAGTCAACCTGGACATTTTAGCAAAAGATTAAAAAATAGACAAGTGATAACTTATTTTCAAAATGAAAATACTGCGTTTTTTTACTCCTTTGAAGATTACAACGAATACCGCTTTGTTGTTTATTTCTAAATTGATGAGATGATGTGGTGTCCACATTACCGACACATCTAACTCCACATCCAGAGACATACCTTCTAAGAATACAGGGTGTTTCAAAAGTCTTGGAAACATTACAAATGCGTATATCTCATGAACTATTCCAGGTAGAAAAATGAAACTGGTGCCATTTTAAAGCTTGCTTAATCAAGTTTTTGGCCATACTAATGATTTTTGTGTTATCTTTCCAGGTGCAGTAATGGCGTTCTCTAAACAAGACAAGGCATTTTGCGTCCTCCAATTTGCAAAGACTGAACACATGTTCAGCGTGCATTTCGCAGGAAATTTAAAAAAGAAGCCCCTGAAAGGAAATCCATTGTCAGATGGCATGCTAAATTTGTGAAAGATGGGTGTTTGTGCCCAAGTAAGCGAACAGGGCGCCCTTCAACTTCAGAAGATGCAGTTGAGCAAGTTCGGACAGCCTTTCAGCGGAGCCCCCGTAAATCAGTGAGAAGAGCCAGCAGGGAACTTCAGCTTGCTCCAGCAACTGTCTGGCGTGTCTTAAGGAAACGACTTCAAACGGTACCTTACAAGCTCAAGTTGGTCCAAAAGTTGAAGGACACTGATAAGCCACTTCGCCGTGACTTTTGCATTGCAATGCAAGAGAAGTTGGAAGATAACGGCTTTGATGACCGGCTTGTTTTTAGCGATGAGGCGACCTTCCATCTGAATGGCAAAGTTAACAAGCATAACACTCGCATATGGGGTACTGAGAATCCTCATGAACTTCTTGAGCACGAGCGAGATTCACCAAAAGTGAACGTGTTTTGTGCAATTTCCAAGAAAGGTGTCTATGGACCGTTCTTCTTTGAAGAGGCAACTATCACTGGTGAATCCTATCTCAACATGCTGGAAGACTGGTTAATGGCTCAGTTGGAACAAGCAGAATCTGATGACTTCATTTTTCAACAAGCTGGTGCACCACCACACTGGAGTCTTAGAGTAAGGCAGTTTCTTAACACAAGGCTGCCTGGTAGATGGATTGGGAGATCTGGGCGAGGTGATGACGTTCTCATGCCCTGGCCTCCTAGGTCTCCAGATCTTACCCCGTGTGACTTTTTCCTTTGGGGCTTTGTCAAGCAACAAGTCTATGTGCCTCCCCTTCCAAGAGATATTGACGAACTAAAGGCTCGAGTAACGGCAGTTGTGGGAACCATTGACGTCAAGATGCTGGAACGCGTTTGGCAGGAAATGGACTATCGACTAGATGTCTGCCGTGTGACGAATGGTGCTCATATTGAGCAACTTTGAAGATTCTCCACAAAACTTGAAACTTTAACCTTTCCAACGGTACCAATTTCATTTTTCAACTCCTAATAGTTTTTGAGTTATTAAAAATCGTTATGTTCCCAAGACTTTTGAAACACCCTGTATATTAAAATGTATGACTCACAAAATTAAATAGAATTGTTACATTGACTGGCTGTATGAAAATGTAATCGTAAGTTTGTAACTAAGTAAAACTATGTTAAATACAACTAACATTAGAACCACTTACCTTTCTCTGGCAATTCTCAAATGTTAAGGGTTCGAATTTTACATGGGTAGACGCTTTTTATGCTAAAGATTACTTACGCATATTACGCTACTGTTAACATTACATGTTATTAACGGTACTACCGATTCAACAACAAACTTTAGGATGATAAAAAAACTGTTTTTCAAAATGTTACTCGCTTAATTTTTCGAGGGGGGCAGTTCGCTATGCAAGTTTAACGTAAATTTACAATTCACCCAAAGGGATGTCCCCACATACCACTTGAGAGTGAAGGAGTCAATTTACGTTAAACTTACATAGCGGACTGACATCTTTTCCCAATATACCTACTAAACATGTAAGATTTTCAAATTTATTCTGAATCTTAATATATGTGATGTGTGGAAAAGTTTGTAATTCGGGAATTTTGACAAGGTAGGATAATTTCGAATTCAGTAACTATAAAATGGTAGAATCGCAATTGAATCATAAAAATAATTAACAATAATAAAATAATGAAACTGTAAACAATTCTAATTTTATTTTTTAATACACAAAGAAGAAGAATATTGAAACGACCTACCTGTTTACTCGTTCTTACTTCAAAATGTAATCGTACGTTCGTAACTAGTAAAATTATGTGAAATACAACTAACATAAAACCCACTTACTTTTATTTTTGGTCCCCCGATTTTATAAATCGGGGGACCTATGTTTTGAGGCATGTCCGTCCGTCCGTCCGGATTTTTCTCCGCAACTATCCATTGAATTTCTCTGAAATTTTGCATGAAGTTGTAACTTTGGTCAGGTTAGGAATTGACATTCTCCAATTTTTGAAAATAGATCTGGTTAGCCCCCCAGGGGGTCAAAAGGCCCCGAAATGTCAAAACAATGACCCTTTTCTCCCATAACGTTTGATCCATCCATTCAATTTTTCTGAGACTTGGCCAAAATTTAGAGGCAATTGTTCTGGATATAAAATGCGCATCCTTGACTTCAGAAAAATTCTAGTTCGCGCCCCCAGGGGGTCAAAGGGGGGGTCAAAAATGCCCCAAATTGCTCAAATGTATTGCATTTTACACTCGCCACATCGAGTCACATACAGAGGGGGACCACGCATGCGCGGCTTGTTTAAATACATAAAATAGAAGAATATTGAACGACCTCCCTGTTTACTTGTTCTTACTATGTACATCTTTTACTAAAATTCAAAGGGTTAATAAAAAGTAACAGTTTTGAAGACATGAAGTCCTTCCGGTGAGCCATACTGAAGATGATGATAACAGTCTGAGTCTGATCCTCCATAGAAGCGTGACAGATCAAGAAGAGAAAATGCACTAGACAAGATTAGAGAAGATTACTTTCAAATGTTGTTTGTGCTAGCATTAACGTTACTTTTCAGTCTCACATTTTTTTCATTTACCAATCGTATAAGGTTGTGTTTAATACCATTAAAACAGCTCCTATTTGGCTAAGTATAATTAATACACCCCACCCACTAACTTACACACATACATGAACACAAACAAGTCAGACACACAGCTGATTAGTATTTAGTGTGTGTATGCGTGTTTGACTTAGAAAAGTAATTAAATTGATACATGCCATCCGCTTACCTACACACATATATATGGAAAATGAAAAAGGAAACACCAATACATATTTTTTATATATTCATCAACGTTTCGTCTTTATTGTAAGACTTCCTCAGGATGTTAATTTCAAGAAAAATGTCATGCAAGTACATCGAAATATTGGGTTGACATGATGGGTTGATGAGGAATAGTAGTAGCCGTGGCTACTAAGAGCGCTGGGCCAGGGTCCGGGCTGCTAGAAGTCAGTCAGTAGCAGAGAGTGAAATGAATATGGAAAGCTGTGAGTATGCACATTAAGGCAGCATTGAAAAAGGGGTGGGTGGGAGTGTTAGTGAATTTGTATATATACACGCACAACCTGACATAGTAATATTGGACAAAACGGATAAAGTAGCAACCTTAGTTGAAGTCAGTGTCACTAATGATGCCGGCTTAAATAGAGCTGAAAGGGAAAAGATTAAGGAATACCAAGGTCTTGTGTACGACATGAACAGAAACTGGAATCTGAGGAAGATCTCCATAATCCCAGTAATTATAGGAGCAACCGGACTAATGAAAAAGAATTTCAAAAGCTATCTGGCGAATATACCAGGTGAATCGGGTGCCAGAGAGATACAAACAATTGCACTTAAAGGGACAGTTAGAATTTTTAAGAGATCTCTCGGCTGCAGTGTCTGAAATAGCCGGTGAATGTCTGGCATCCGGTAGGATGCTCCATCCCCAGCAAAAAAAAACAAAAAAAGAGAGAATAAAACACACCCATGCAGGTACTAGTCTGCGGTGTATGTATGTGTGAGTGACTGTGTGTATAATGTATATGTGTGTGTGTAGGTTGGAAGATGGAGGCTATTAATTATAGTCTGCTGAATAGAACCTCCCTTGATAGTGATAAAAATCATCTTTTCCTTTATGCCTTCTTTGCTACTTCGGATGTGATGTTTTATTGCGGTATGTCGTGCGCCCTTGCTTGTTTTGTTTCTATCTATTGTCTGACTTTTATTATTTCATTCCTTCATTTTATTTTTGTTATTTTCTTAACATTTTCTCACTTCCCAATCTTTTCTATTCTTCTCTTTGTTTTGTAATTTCTGTCTCGTTTCGATTCGTTATATTTCATTTCCTTATCATTTGTTCTAGTTCTATACATATTTTTGCTTTTTTATGAGCCAATTATTTTTGTATTTGCTTCAATTCGGTGAGAATGCGGAATCAAAAAGTGTATTTTTCGCTATTGCCTTATGACGAATTGTTGTTAAATGTTAATAATAATGAATCAATATATATATATATATATATATATATATATATATATATATATATATATATATATATAGTAAATCAATAAATCTCTTATAATTACTTATTAGTTAGCTTCCAAGAATTAAGCTAGTCTTAATATGTGTAAGGTTCATCAGTTTTCCCTCATTAAAAACTGTTTCGGGGATTTAAAAACAAAACAGCATTTTTCTCATGGCTCCCCAGCAGTGTTGATCAGACACCACCACCCTTAAAAAACCCTTGCGGATAACATACCTAATTGTTTCATCCAGATTATTTTTCCTAACCTATTTTTTTATTAAATCTATTCTCCTCATATATTTTATTCGTCTTTCCTTAAGAAAAATGTCTTAGTAATTTACAAAACTACTATATTTTATAGAGTTCCTACGAATCTATTATACTACTTTTCGCACCCGTTTAGTTTATTTTTATTTGATATATTTATATTACTATTTATTTCATTTCATTTTTATATTTATTTTAGTTTCTATTTAAAAATATTTTAAAATTAAAAAAAAATTTTTTTTTAAAAAATATATATATATATATATATATATGCGTGTGTGGGTGTGTGGGTTTTATTGAACAGGAGTGCTAGTTTCTGTTTATTCATTTTCGGATCCATTTTTTCCAGTCGATTCTGTGCTTTTATGCATGGTGTGTAATAAATCTCCTATATTTTTTAAACATTTCATTAACATTTCAACATATATGGGGATTTCTTACACACCGTGAATAACAACACTAAATCAGTCGTTCGACGACTGGAAAAATGGATCAGAAAATGAATAAACAGAAGCCATCACTCCTGTTCAATCAAACCTGTATAAAAGAAAGAATGTTCCCTATATATATATATATATATATATATATATATATATATATATATATATATATATATATTTCCTTCTTCTTATCTACTTGCCTATCTGGTACCTAAGGTACTTAAGATTTTTTTTCAATGCAACTTTTATTCCTATATAATTTTATTGCTAGCTACGATATCGCAGAATGGTTCTTGGGTGTACTGTTTGTATAGTACTATTATTATTATTATTTTTATTATTATTATTATTATTATTATTATTATTATTATTGTTATAATTAATGTTATTTGATATGCAAATTACCATATCACACGGTACTCTAAAGGGTAATATATTATTATTATTATTATTATTATTATTATTATTATTTATGTATATATTAGTGAAATTTAAGCTAGATTATTTCTACACTTGATTATTGGGAGAATAATCGTTTGATCAGTACCATTGGAGAGCCATGGATATCATAACTGTTCTGTTTTTAAATCTCCGAAACAGTTACATGGTAACCAGCTGATGACCCCCGTTTTAATATTTCATGCTTAAGTTAAGGTCCTCTGTTTTTGCTTCACTGTTAGATACTTGAATTCTCCTTTTTTATTTATTAATGAATTTTCCAACGAATACTAAGTCTGCGATATCTTGGATTTAGTTAGTTTCTCTGGTGATTTAAACCGCATTTTCCTTTTTTTTCTTTTGTTTAAAAGGACACAAAGCTTATATATATATATATATATATATATATATATATATATATATATATATATATATATATATATATATATATATATATATATATATATATATACATCGGATGTTTTTTGTATATGTACTATTTACATACGCTATACATATTTCATACTAAATTTCTTATATAGTTTTGCATTTGCTCTATGAATCTACTTCAATTAATTTGATATAACTAAAAAGCGATAGGATGGTGCGTTATTGCCTTATTTAATTGTCTAAATATGTTATTTGGATACCACCTTGTGTAATCATTTTTATTACGAAAGCAGCAACTGGTGTATAAAATCTATTAATCATAGAATAACGCGGGCTATTCTCATAAATTCGAACACCATTGTCCTTTTACAGGATCTGAATTATTCAACGCCCAATATTGGTTTATATTACTATATAATTTCCTTTTATATGATACTTATTTATTTGATTAATAATTATTTTTAAAACTTTGGATATAGATTTACTTAAAGATATTGTGATGCACATTATAAAGGCAAAAAACAAAACGGGCTCTGATTGAGTCTTTTGTGTATTTTTTATATCCAATAAATACATGGAAGTGTTTTCGTTTTTTCCCGCCAATTTCAGTCCTAATTTCTCACAAATAATGGTGTTGTTTAGGATAATACTTTCGAGTTCATAATTACTTAATTTATAAGTATCTGCAGCTCTATCAAAAATTCCTACTTCTGACAATATATATATATATTACTTCATGTATCAACATAAAATGTTACAAAGGGATATAATTTTTTATGTATCAACCTTCAGTATTTCCTTCAACTGTGCCTGATAAGTGAGTAGAGCTAAGCAAGTTATAAAAGTATATTTATGGCAATTAAGCTACATGGAGACTTCCGCGTTTCATTCCCGGAGGGAATCGTCAGGCATTTTAGCCTGACGATTCCCTCCGGGGAAAAATGCAAGGTTTTATCATTACAGGAGATCATCGGGATAATCAGTAAAAATTATATTACTATTCATAGCAAAGTTAAGAGAAATATATAGTTTTTTTGCTGAGCATCAGAGCAATCGTTAATTTAATAGTAATAAGAAAACTTATCCATAAAACAGCTTAAGGAAAGAAGGAAAAAATTAAGAAAAAGTTATGTTACAAATAACATGGTTAGGGTTTGGGTTTGATTATAGGTGACGTTTTGAAAGGTCATTTAACATTTCGAGAGTAAGATTTTTTTTGGGGGGGGGGGCTAGATGTTTGTCACCACTTTTATAGTAAGTTTTTTTTTCATGTATTTTGGCTTGCCGTTATTTTAAACATGAGTTTTTCTTAAACTTTTTCATTCTTCCTTTCTCCATAATAAACTTCAGTGCACAGTGAAGTAGATTTAACTTCCGAAGATAATCATTAGCCTTTATGTGGGATTCAAATATTGCAAAAGTATCGTCTACATAACGGTAATAACACAATGGCATCGACAACTGCTGGAACAAAAGCTGTTCCTGAAATCCGATAACAACTACTTCATTATGAGAAGGAGCGGTTAATAATTCGTTGGCATTCTTAGAGGTGTTGGTCGAAAGATCCGACGAATGCCTTTTAACCACCGTATACAGAAAGCCCACATTTACAAGTCAGTATATAAGCTGGGCTTCATTATCCCACAAAATTAGAACGATCAATCTGATGTAAACATTAGTGTATAGGGCGTTGTCTATCTGCTTAAGTTTTTAAATAATTGCAGAACTTTTTTCTTTTCTTTTTAAAAACTTAGTTCACCCCAAACAAGGCAAGTTGTCACTGTAGACGTAAGGAGGTACTGACAAGTAGGGTCAAAGTTGAGAGGGTCATCCCGAATTGAGAGCTGTGTAGCGAGATGCTTGTTCACATTAGTTTTAAATTTCTGCATGTCGGTACAGTGGAGGAAACAGGGAGCAGGGAAGGGGTTCCAAAAGCCAGCAGCACGAGGAAATAAGCTATTAAAGTAGAAGGCTGGGAACTTGCACGGTGAGTGGATGGTGCTTACCTGATTATCGTGTTGATCGAGTGTATTTACGTCGAGGGGGGCATCAAAGCAGCAAGTTCATCGGAGCACATTCCATTCAAGTAATTGTAAAACAAGCACAAGGATGCAACATTGCGGCGATGGGACAGGGGCTGGAGCTTGGTGGATAATGAAGGACCTTATTAGATTAGCGACTCTTTTTCGGACCTTGTCTAAGAGGGAGAGACTAGTGGACGGTGCACCAGCCCAGATGTGACAACAATACTCCATACATGGGGGGATTGTAGCTTTGTAGAGATATAGGATACTATAGAAGTGTTCTAGCACGGTAGATGGACCAGAGTTTCTTTCCAGAAGCCTTGACGAAGTCTTCTATGTATTTGTTCCAATTTATGTTACCTGTGAATGTAAGGCTTATGAGTTTGAACGTTGGACTGCTAGGTAGAATAGTATTTTCCATAGAAATTGGCGGTTGAAAAGGTTTATTGTACTTATTGAAGGAAATGAGCTTTGTGTTAGTAGCATTAAATGTTATCATCCAGTTATGACCCTATTCCGCTATAGATTGCAGGTCACTTTCTAACATTCAGCCATTGCCTCGGATATGTGCGTGTTCGTTTTACTCACATGACGAGAGTAAAGCGTAGTGTTGTCAGCAAATAAACCCACTTAAGATATAATGTCATCAGGGAAGTCGTTTATGAAAATCAGGAACAATAAAGTCCAAGGATCGAACCCTGCATTTATTTGGTGTTGTTTAGATGAACGGTCATCGAGGACAAACTGGATCTTTCTTTTGGTTAGGAAGGATTTAATTATATCAAATATTCGTCCAGTAATAACATATTAATTATTTTTATGAGAAGACTTTTATGCCACATCCTGCCAAACGCTTTGGGTATATCAAGCGCTACTGACCTTGTCGAGTGTATGGTATATGCATTTAGAGATGACTTTTAGAATATCGGCAGTAGACCGTGCCTGACTAAATCTATACTTATGGTCAGAAAGAAGTTTAGCTTTAACGAGGTGCCGGACTATTGCTAGAGCAAGATTCGGCAAGGCATTTGTTGTAGGGGTTTAAGGGGACAGGGGCCAGTTCAGCAGAGCATTTCTTTATAACTATTACTGGTATGAGATCGGAGCTACATGCTTTGGAGGTGTCAAGGTTTTTTATTATGTCCATGACATGACATAGGATGATGCCGAGGTGATAAAGTGTGGCTTCAGTCGCAATGAGAAATTTGGGAGGGAGTGGTTTGCAGAGTCCAAAAGCGAGTTTAAAGCATAACACTTGGCAAGTAGTTCAGTTTTATCAGTTGCCGTGCAAATGGCATCATTGTGATTGGATAGCGGGAGAATTGTTGATTGCCCATTGTCCACCACACTATTGAAGATTTTTCAGAAATCACGAGCACCTAGTTATTGTGATTGAATGCGTTTTCTGTATACTATCTCTTTGCTTCATCTATCACAGTTTAAAAAATTGTTCTTAACGCTATAAATTCCTTAAAAGAATAACGGAAATCATCTATTCTAGTGGTTATACTTTATATAAATATTATTAAAGACAAAATCGCAGCATTTAAAGAGGGAAATATTCTGGCCCCCACAAATGCCTTGTTTATGTGAAATTTCCATGGATTGGCACCACATGTCAGGAATTATTACATAGAATTGCTTTAGCCGAGTCTCGCTTAATTTTTCAACCAACGTACGATCGGTGTTTAAGACTCAAAATGCTTTCCCCTCTTTTCGTAAAGATGATATTTACACCATTCAACACAATCTTGTTGTTTATGTTCCCTGGTCAGTGGATGGTTGACTACGTGGGGCGTACCATTCAGCGATTAGAGATGAGGATTTTCCAACGCACCCCCCAGTGTAATACGTAGACACAGACAGTGGCCGACGTCCGGGCGTTTACAAGCCCATGAGTCGGCCATTGGTGAAAAGTTATTGGGGTGTCAATTGTGCACTAGAGGGTATTCTGATTAGGAGTTTTATGTTTTGTACAGGCTCGTTCGAGATTCTCGAAGCTGTTGCTATTAATTTGAAAAGGCCGTCTCTGTGCACTCACAATTTAGAACTGATGGGTGTACGTTGAAATATCTTCCCAATATATAATTGTTTAACACTTATTCGCCAATTCCTTTTAGAGTTTTTTTGACTACGCTTGTATCTGTAATTTCATCCCCATTATATCGCCGACGACTACCTTGACAAATAATCGACCGAAAGACGTCTACGTAGCAATAACATTCTTTCTCCTCCGTTCATTAATTTATTTTCTTTTAACCATGTTATTGTAGTAAAAAATAAATTTAACAGTTTCTTGATCCCCTCTACTCTTGTGTTTTTTTTTTATTTTGTTAATAAAGGCATCCCTCTTTCTCAGTAATTATGACGACTTCGCCCATATTATTAAAGTTTATAATGTTTTGAGGGATGTCCGTCCGTCCGTCCGTCCGTCCGTCCGGATTTTTCTCCGCAACCATCCATTGAATTTCTCTGAAATTTTGCATGAAGTTGTAAGTTTGGTCAGGTTACAAAGTGACATTCTCCGATTTTTGAAACAAAATCTGGTTAGCCCCCCACCCAGGGGGTCAAAAGACCCCGAAATGGCAAAAAATGACATTTTTGCCCCATAACTTTTCATTCATTCATTCATTCAATTTTTCTGAAACTTGGCCAAAATTTACAGGCAATTGTTCTGGATATAAAATGAGCATCCTTGATCTCAGAAAAATTCTGGTTCGCGCCCTCAAAAGGGGGTCAATGGGGTGGTCGAAAATGGCCCAAATTGCCCAAATTTATTGCATACATCGAGTCACATACAGAGGGGGACCACACATATATATATATATATATATAATAGTTGTGTTGTTTATTTTCTATGTACGTACGTTTCGTCCTTTAATCAGGACTCTTCAGCATAAAGATATAACTATTCACTACTGGTAGCGGGATCTGAAACCCCGGGCCCCGAGTATGTTTTAACTCAAATCCTGATATATAGACCAACACGACCACCGCTGAATAGCTAGATAAACAGTAGTAATGTTAACACTTATTTCGGCGGCTTGACGTCAGGAGAGCGTTCAACTTAATAAAAGGAACGATGCATTTATAGCTATATATATATATATATATATATATATATATATATATATATATATATATATACTCGAGTCGGTCGGATATTCGATGGTAAACTAAATAACATAATATTTCTCAAGTTTTATCCTTGCAGCGTGTTCCTCATACAAATATAATTTATTCCACTTTGTTTATTTATAAATACTTAGTCGGGTTAAAAATACTGTTAGAGTGGTAATACTTTCCTTTACTCAGAAACTTGAGATTATATCCCCTAATAGAAAATGAAGTTTCCACATTTTCCTGTTTCTGCTATAAGAGTATTTACTTCTTAAAATTGCTTATTAATCATAATACTAGATCAAATATTTGTCATTCTAATTTCCACTTAGACATGCTACAAGAAGTAGATTGTTTCAAGTATACAAAAAAGGAAACAGAAAATATCGTGATGCTTTTAGAATGGTAAAGCATAAGTTTTACTGCCTTTCTTTGCGTATCGGATAATCCTTGGCATGTTCTTATACTATGCTCTGGTTTGCAAAGGATCTTAGCCAATTGTCTAAATTAAGTAAGTTTCGCTTCGATTCTACGAAGCAGTCCTCCCAGGCATTATCGTCTACTTCGGAAGTGGAGTTGGTATATTGCCGGTTGTCTTTTTTATCATTCAAACAATCAAATCCTTGCTAAAAGGATGACAGATAGGTTACATTTTTCTGGTATATATATTATTTTAATAATAAATATTTGTTTATTATTATCCACATGCGTTTCATTCTAATGGAATCGTCATGTGGAAGACAACTGTTCAGCCAGTTGCATCATTAGAGCCCCCGTATACGAGTCACTTGCTACTAAAATCCGAGCGCGCTAACCAAGAGGCCAACTTCGACAGCAATGCGATAGGCCGAGAAATAACCCCTATTTATGTCATTTTATTAAGCAGACAATATAGTCAGCCATCTAAACAGTTTTCAACAGATCACGTGGACAGGAACTTCGCATGTGTTTTTCGATTGCAATATGAAATACTTTACACACACACACAAATGTATATATATATATATATATATATATATATATATATATATATATATATATATATATATATATATATATGAAGAAGAATGGAAAGGAATTAGAGAAGCAAAAGCCAAATTCCTTTCCATTCTTCTTCATATCTACCTGCTCTATCCTGGATATTGAGCTGTATACTCTTCACAATAGGTTTTACCTTTCCTAAAAGTTCGCTTTTAGTACACCTCTTTATATATATATATATATATATATATATATATATATATATATATATATATATATATAAATATATATATATGTAAGATATTTCATAGTGCAAAGGAAAAAAACAGTGTTTTTACAATGGATAGGACAAGTTAGCAGCTATATTTGAAGTGGTCAGGGTTTAAAAGAAATCTCATGAGATGGTACCAGACAGCCGCACGTAGCATGTGTGATACAAAAGGGATGAAGAGGGAGAGCACATACATGACACCCGGGGGAGCAACAAAGAAAGAGAATAATAGGTTTAACTTAGTTCCTTCGTGCATCTATTTGTAAAATGTGTTTTGTCATTCTGTGTGAAATTCTTGAAATGAACTTTTTTTCAATGCAATTTCTCAAGAGAGTCCTCCTATTTGTATACGAGATGGCGAGGGGGGTGCTGTCACAAGTTGTTTGTATTATTTTATCAATCTACGTAGTTTGTATTTGTTTTCCATGTTAGAGAAATAAGATTATAAAAGAATATATCTGAAATGGAAAATAATGTAGAAAATGTAGAAAATTTTTCTATTTGTTACCAATATTTTGTATGTCAAATATAGCCATTTATATATCTTAGTGTCCATAAACACGCGCACAAATAGAATGCCTACAGAGAAAATGTTAATGTCCACTCGACACTGTCCTCCAATGTCTTAAGTCTATGTGTAGAGAGATTTGTCAGGATAACTTGACATGAGGATACTTTCCCCTACAAGTAAACCCCGACAAAATATTCAAAATAACATAGTATTCGAAGCCTAAATAAGATCTCCTCGGTATAGATTCCCCACACTGGCTTATACAAGGAATGGTGCAACTTCTTCACGTAATGTATCCTCTAATATCAGCACTAAACGAGCTATTCCACCAGATTAGTTTAATTCTTGTACTGGAATCTGATAACACTAAGAGATTACAAGAAAGATATACTATAACAGTTAACTTTTTCAATTAGTGAGAGGAAATGTAATATTCCTAAGTTCAACGTTTGAGAGGTAAAGGAGAACTGTAATGGAACACTCGAATATCTATGTATCGCATATAGAGATCAAGTGTTAGCCCAAGGAATGTGCTCTTTGATTTCTGAGAACTTCGACTGAAGTAATATATATATATATATATATATATATATATATATATATATATATATATATATATATATATATATATATATATATATATAAAACAAGATAATGGAAGCTCCAGCGTAAGGAAAGAGAGATCTGTCGATATGGTTCAATGCAATTTAAACCAGAGGCTTTCCGCCCTTCAGAAACCCGCAGATGATACATATTGCTATATATATATATATATATATATATATATATATATATATATATATATATATATATATATATATATATATATATATACGAGGCCTGTCTAAAAAGTATCTGACCTTAGGCCAGAAATAATATTTCAACTAATTGACACACACTAAGCCCACCGATCCATCTACTGCCGGAAACACCTCTGGAAGTCTTCTGTTGGAATAGTGTTCATCTCTGCCGTCGCGTTCCGCATTATCTCTTCTCTTGCCCCAAAACAGGAACCTTTCAGTGGCATCTTCAATTTGGGAAAAAAACAGAAGTCGCAAATAGTCATGTCTGGACAGTAGGGATGGTTGGCAAACGACTGGAATTCATGTTTGGCCAAGAAATTTTGGATCAATTGGGATGAATGTGCGGGGGTGTTGTCGTGATGCAGTTGTCAGTATTTCGCCGAAGAACATCTTGATAGTACTCCTATGTTGCATGTGCGGAATCTTTACTCACTCCGACCTCTTGGGCTATCTCCCACACTATTGAATGAGGATATTCCATTACCGAATTTAGCACCCTCTCAACAATAGCGGCATTCCGCGCAGTTAGAGGCCTGTCAGAACGCTGGTCACTCTCCGCTGATGTGCAGTTATTTTTTAACGGTTGAACCATTCTTTAATTTGTGTTACACTCATCGCCCCTTCCTCAAACACCTGCTGAATCTTACGAATTGTGTTACTTTGAGAATTACCAAGCTTTTGACAAAGTTTGATGCAGTATCTTTGCTCAACATGTTCAGTCATCTTAAGAGAATCGGTAATCCGATGAACACATTGTGTAGCACCTCACTAAGCGACCGACAGGCGGCGACTAACGCGCAGGAAGGTGATGATAAAATTCACACATGCGTATTAAGGTGTCTTCCTTCACTGTGTAGAGTGTCGCCGCCCTATCGTCTCTATTTCGCACGGAAGAAAATAACGGTTGGATACTTTTTAGACAGGCCTCGTATATATATATATATATATATATATATATATATATATTCTTTCATGTATTAACATAAAATGTTATAAGAAGATATAATCTTTTATGTATCAATTTTCAGTATTTACTTCAGCAGTGCTCAATACGTGAGTAGAGAGAGCTAGGTAGTAAATTATTCCCTACGAGGATGAAACACGAAAGCCTCTGTGTAGCTAATCACCATAAATATATTTCCATAGCTTATATATATATATATATATATATATATATATATATATATATATATATATATATATATATATGGGGCGTGGTCTGTGTGTGTGTATGTGTCATCGAAGATGTGTTGTGTATTAGAAAGATACCTGCCCCATGACAGGTCAAATTATTTCTCCGAACAGAACATTTTTGAACTACTTTAAGCCCGTTTATGAAGATTGAAACCAACATATATAGCTACTAATCTTTATTTTTAGTATAATTATTATAATTCTGATCATTGTGAATATTGAAAATGGCGTGTTTTTTTTTTAATTTTTATAAACCATTTTTTAAAACTTTTTTTAAAAATTGACTATCTTTATA
The DNA here is from genome assembly GCA_963556195.1 of Sepiola atlantica. Lineage (NCBI taxonomy): Eukaryota > Metazoa > Mollusca > Cephalopoda > Sepiida > Sepiolidae > Sepiola > Sepiola atlantica. The sequence goes on from OY744530.1 coordinate 89,841,925, forward strand.
TGTCAACTTATCAATCAACAACTTTCTCTGATGATCATAATTTTAATTCTTTGAAAAGCCGGCTTAATGAACGAAAGAGAGGAATAATAAATTATTATTATTCATTATTTTCCCTTGCTTTGAACTACGAATGATTTTGATTTGCATCAATCTGTGAATCTAATTATTTTTAATCTTTCGTACCCCGGAACTATACTATTTCGTCTATTAACAATTGATATTTGCTGTAAGCCTGTCTGAAGACAAAACTATACTATTTATTTTATTAATAGTTGGTGTATTGTATGTTTCTGTCTGATGTCTAAACAATACTATTACTTCCATTAATAATAGATATGTTATATATGTCTGTCTTAAGCCTTAACTATACACTTTCTTTTATTAATAATGGATATTTGCTATATGTCTGACTAAATCCAAAGCTATACTGTTTATTTTATTTATAATGGATAGTTGGTACCAATCTGGTTTAAAATACAAAGTAAAATTAAATGTGACCTACTGTAAAACTGGAAGGAAAGTGTAGGGTTAACAGAGTGAGAATTCGATGTTCAGTGGAAAAAAAAGAACTTATGTTCGTAATTAAATTTTTCATTGGTGGCATTCATTTGCATATGGAGAGGACACATACGTTAAGATGGAGCAAATGCTGGACGACAGTTCTATTTCAAAATCTCACAGTTAAGAGATAACTTTGGGATTGAGATTGTTCGTTGTGTAAGAGAAGTTGTTTTAAATGAATTACCGGATTACAAGCTATTTCGGCAGTAAGAAGAGGTTATGGAGTCAGGAATTGTAAGGTTAAGCAAGGATGTGATATCGCCTTTTAGTGGAGAAGGTGATGTAGTCGGATGGACAAAAAAGTGAAAGTAGTGGATAAGCTGCAAAAAGTGCAAAACCTTTCTAGTTTCATTTCACAGAGTACAGAGATGCGTTTGCACTCTACCTTGAGATGTGTAATAAAGACCAGTTAGATACGGAAAGAATACAAATGAGACTAGTGGTATCGTTACGCGAATGGCCTTTCGATGCATATGAACATCTGAAACGATTCAGGTGGACTGAAGAATCGGTGGATTTTAACGCCATGTGGCAAACGAACTATCACAGTACCGGCTGGTCTGTTATAAAGGAAGAACGTACTGCCTTATTCAGTTAAGATTTGGACTTAATATTGCACCACAGATTATGGTAGTCGTTCTAAAAACTGTGTTAACGATAGGAAAGATGACAAAAGAGACCACTGATTTGTACATTGATGACATAATGGTAAATGTGACAAGGGTATCGACAGATGAAGTTGTGGAACATCTTAAGGGATTTTCTGTTAAGCAACGCTGCCAGAATCCCTAGACGTAGGAGCGGCACAGGGCTTTAATCTGATTAAAGGAAAGATTGATGAGCTGATGTTCAGAAGGGGCAACGAGATACCGGATATAGCAGTTGTTCTCTATCTGCAGCAAATTGTTCGGGCACTATCACGTTGCTACATGGCTGACACTGGCATTCAGTTATGCAAAAAGAGCAAATTCAATAGACTGGGATGGCAGAGTTGATGGCAAAACCATCAAAGTAATACAGCAGATTCTAGCTAGTGTAGAAAACGAGGAACCTGTTACTGGAACTAGCAAATACCTAAAACAAAAATAGAAGTGGTGTGGTGTGATGCAAGTATTATTGCAACAGGTGAAGTTGGGGAGATTGGTGGTTTGGTGGCGGAAGATGCAGCATGGCTGAGAAAAAAGAATAACCATAATCACATTTACAGTGCTGAATTGGATGCTGTTCTGAAGGGTATCAATTTAGCTATAAAATATGGAGTGAGAAAGATCGAAATAAGGACTGAATCGGCTACAGCACTTAGTTGATTGAACTCTACAGAGGAGAGCTGAAGAAATGATAGTAAAGCGGAAATTTTGGAATACTTGGAGAATTAATATCCGAATTTGGACTGGGAATATAGGCAGTGTTTTTGCCTTCAGAGAGAAACAAAGCAGATGTGCTAACCCGAATAAAATAAGAGTAGTTAGTTGAGAAAGAAGAGGCCCCGGTATGCTGTGTAAGAATTGGAGAACTAGAAGAGTTGCATAGCATGCACCACATGGGAGTAGATAGAAACATTATATTTGGTGCGGAAAGTTGATCCACTTATAAAACAGGGGGAAGTTCAGATGGTGGTCAAGAATTGCGTTTTATGTCAATCAATCGATCCTGCTCCAAATATGAATAATCCTGGTGAAATTAGAACTGCAAACAATTGGACAAGATTAGCTATTGACATAACACACTATTGTGAAGACGCATACTGGTCAATTGTTGCCTGTGGATCTATGAGACTAGCAATATGGACGTAACTACATGCGGAGTCGGCAGCTGCGGTTGCAGATTAATTGGAGAAGGTGATGCTTAAACGAGGTCCAGTAATGGAACTGGTAGTGGGCAATGGTACCGTATGTCGCTCAAAACTTCTCCAGACAATGTTAAAAAATGAGAGATACGGAGGTATTACAGGGCAGTCTATAGGCCCGGGGGAATCGAATAATGGTGCAACATCATCGGGCAGTGACAGCAATAGCTGAGAGAGGGGGAATATCACCTGAAGAGGAGACATGCTGGTACAACATGGCACTAAAAGTCAGACATAGAGAGTAGACAGTGCCGCATAGATCGATTTTAGATTATAAATCTAGGCACCCTAAAAGATACATCCCCAGAAATCGATGAGAAAGAACCAGTCAGAATGCAAATAAGAGTAGAGGTTTGTGTGAAGCCACCGAATGCACGATGAACGACGCAATGGGGAAGAGGAGTAATTACTAGATTACAATCCCCTAACAACTTGAGCGTGAATGGGATGCCACGGCACATTTTAGATTTAAGGCGTTTGATACATGTAAACACTGGAGATGTAAGCAATGAACATGAGGACAATGAAGGTGGGGCTGTTGCAATGCACATACTTGAGAGAGAATGTAATGTGTCGATTTGGGGCACGGGATTATGTGATGTGAAATGATATTTGATAATAATGCGTAGTTTAAGATACAAAGGAAAATTAAATGTTTCCAACTGTAAAAATGGAAGGAAAATGAAAGGTTACCAGCTTTGAAGTGTGTTGACTGTTTTGCAATGTAGCCACTCAAGGTCTAGTTGAAAATAAATGTTGTTTGTAGTTATACTGTTTCATATGTGGCATTCAGTTGCATAGAAGGAGAACAACATCTTTAAGGAGAAACGAATGGGAAAAACAGTTCAGTTTGAAATTTGAAAGCTGAGAGAAGGTTTGAGATTGAGATTGTTTGTTGTATAAGAGAAGTTGTATTAAATTCATTACCGAGTTACAGTTAAAACAATACTACTTATTTTATTAATTATGGATATTTTGAATCTGTCTGCCTAAGGTCGAAAACAATATACTATTACTTGAATTATAACTGGATATTTGATATCTGACTGAATCCAAAAATATACTATTTATAATAAGATAGATTTGGAATCTATCTTTCTGTAGACAAAACTCTCTTATTACTTTTATTATTAGTAGATATTTGGTAAAATACTGTCCGAAGCTGAAACTTTACAGTTTCTACTATTAATAATGGAAATTTACTGTCTATCAGTGTGAAGTCGGAACTATACTATTACTCCTATTATAAATGGATAATTGGTATAACATTTTCAAAAGTCGAAACTACACTATTACTTCTATTAATAAGTAATACTTATTATCTGTCTATCTAAAGTCGAAATTATATCATTACTTCTATTAATAAGGAATATTTAGTTTCTATCTGTCTAAAGCCAAAACTATACTTTTTTGGTTTATTAATAATTGATATTTGGTATATGTCTGTCTAAAGTAATAATAATATAGTTACTTCTATTAAAAATTCCAATCAAGTATCAGCCCCTCTTACTCCTATTAATAATGGAGATACTAAAGTCTAAAGTCGAAACAATATTATTACTTCTATTTACAATGGTAGATTGGTATCTGTCTGTCTGAAGCCAGGACTATACTATTTATTTTATTAAGAATGTATATTTGGTATCTGTATCTCTGAAACCTACACTAAACTAGTACTTAAATTAATAATAGATTTTTGCTTTCTGATTGTCTTTAGTTCAAACTATACTATTACTTTTATTAAAAAATGGATTGGTATATCTCTTTCAAAAGTCAAAACAAAACTATTACTTCAATTTATAATGGTGGTTTGGTATCTGTCTGTCTGAAGACAGGACTATACTATTTATTTTATTAAGAATGTATATTTGCTATCTGTATCTCTGAAGTGTACACTAAACTAGTACGTCTATTAATAATATATTTTTGCGTTTGATTCTCTTTAGTCAAAGCTATACTATTACTTGTATTGAAAAATAGTATATCTATTGTAAAAGTCGAAACTATACTATTACTTCTATTACTAATGAATATTTAATATCTATCTGCCTGAACACAAAACTATTCTATTGCTTCAAATAATAATGGATATTTGGTTTCTGTCTGTCTGAAGTCGAAATTTAGCTATTACTTATATCAATAATGGGTATTTAGTATTTATCTGTCTGAGGAAAAATTTATAACATTACTTATATTAATAATGGATACTTAGTATCTGTCTAAGCCGAAACTGTACAATTAATTCTATTAATTTTATATCCGCCTGTCTTAAGTCGAAACTATAATATTTCTATTAATAATAAAAATTTGTTTTTTGTCTGTGTTCAGTCGACACTATACTATTACTTGCATTTATAATGGAGATTTTTCATCTGTCTGTTTAAAGTCGAAACTATACTATTACTTCTATAAATAATGGATAAATTGCATCTCTCTATCTCAAGTCATAACTATACTCACACTTCTATTTTAAATTAAGATATGCTTTTCATTCTGACTGGAGCCCAAACTATAACATTACTTTTATTAATAATGGATATTTGGTATGTGTCTGTCTAAAGTCAAAACTATACGATTACTTGCATTTATAATGGAGATTTTGTATATGTCTGTTTAAGGTCAAACTTATCCTATTACTTGTAATTATAACGGATATTTGTTATCTCTCTGTCTAAAGTCGAAACTATAGCATTACTTCTATGTATAATGGATATTGGATATCGTTTAGTCTTAAGTCGAAACTATACTATTAATTATAATTATAATAGATATTTTGAATTTGTCTGTCTGAATCCAAAACTATACAATTAGTTCTATTAATAATGGATATTTTGTTTCTGTCTGTCTAAAGCTAATATTATACTATTTATTCTATTAATAATGGATATTTTGTATAAGTCTATCAGAATCGAGACTATTCTATTATTTCTATTAATAATCTATATTTGGTTTCTGTCTGCCTGAAGACAAAACTATATAATTCCTTTTTATGATAATATATTGTGTATCTTCTATGTTAAGTAAAACTATACTATTTTTCTATTAATCATGGATATTTTGTATCACTCTGTCTAAATTAAAACTATACTATAACTTCTATTAATAGTGGATATTTGGTATTTATTTGTCTAAAGCCAAAACGATAAAATTTATTCTATTTGTTGCGAAGTGATTATTCCTGAAATGTAAGAAACAATATACAAGCGAAAGGAAAGATCAAAAGAGACACAAACACGCTGTCACTTGGTCGCCCGCTTGGTGTGTACTCTAAGTGACATGTTGCAAACCCGAGCCTTTTATTTACTTATAAAATAGTCCAAGGGGCACAACTCTCAAATTCAAAGCGACAACTCTACACTATTCAAACTGGATATTTAGTATCTGTTTGTCTACAGTCGAAACTATACTATTTATTCTATAAATAATGGGCATTTGGTATATGTATGTCTGAAGCTAGAATAATACTATTCCTTCTGTTTATAATATATAGTTTTATATGTATGTCTGAAGCCTAAACTAAACTTTTTACTATTTTTAATGCTCTATTTAGTTTACTATAATATCTAAAACTAATGTACTATCTTTCAATTTTTAATTCAGCTGGAAGGTAGTATATGTTCTGTTGTCATGATAACCCTCCTCTCAGGCATAAACGACTCTTTTGGGGGAAAGGGGAGCTAGTGTACTGTGTTGTCCGGAAACAATGAAGTATGTGTTCGTTTGTTGTGATATCATCCTCGCGGGCTTCCCCTTTTTCTCGGGGAGGGAGGGTAGTGTAGTATCTATTCTGTTCTTATGAGACAATACTCTCCAGTATTACCTCTTACTTATAGGAGGTAGTGTAATATATGTTCATTCATTATATATATATATATATATGTATATATATATATATGTGTGTGTGTGTGTGTGTGAATATTTTGATAGTATAATTAATTGGACACACTTTGCTAATTTATATGGCAGTATTTCGTGTTTATACTTTTTGCAGAGTATTAGTGTGCTATCGAACACAATAGATTGCCTAGTTTATAAACATTAGTGTTGTATGTTCTTAATTAAGTGTTCAAAGCTTGGTTCGCCATTCGGGTAAAAAGTCAGTTCACAATGTTCTTACATTGTAATTAAGAGTTGCAGACAAAATAAGAAATATATAACCAAACAGGCAACATTTTAATATATAAGAATATAGGCAATTATGAACTTATAAAGATACAAACAAAATATAAACACCAAGAGCTATAGAGAATTCAGTGCAATGTCTTACTCAATTGTTAAAGATTTAAAATCACTGCATGTTGGCTAACCCTTTATGGTATTTATTTTCTTCAACCGAGGGAAGATGTTGCACAATCCCGTGAGAGTGAGTGGTAAAAAGAATCCAGCCACAAGAATAATGGTACACTCTGGTTCCCATAAAATAGCCCGAATAGATAGAAGATAAAGCCTGGGAGATTGCACCTCTTAGGAGTGAAACGGATCATGCCGCACCCTGAGAAAAGGTCTAGCTGATACCACAACAGCACACTCTCCATCTAATTTATTGTGGCACATATCCTCGACTGGTATGAATGTGAATCTCTCGATTAGCACCACTTGATAGCACATCATTTCTAGACCTAAAACAACTTCAAAATAAATGCCTCCTCCAAACTACACCAAAAATAGTTTAGTTAATTAACATTTAAGTGTTCCATTGTAAGACAAAATAGTAATTGAACCAGGGCAAAATTTTAAAAGCTTTTCCTATTTAGTTTTGTTTGAAGACTTTCACAAATTTGTTTAAAAAATCTTATTCTCTAATCTAAATTATTAAGATTCTGTTTTCTCACTGAATTTCATGCACTACTTTAAAAGGTAAATAATCCGGCGTTTTCACACATTTTTATAAGTGGGCAGTTACAGGCAAAATATGAATATATAAAAATATACACAACGTGAGACATTATAATAACTAACGTAACGCAATCGAAATCCCATCGGCTTTCTACATCAATCTGCATAATTCACTGTTAATGCTAGAATTTATTTGGCTGTCCAAGTAAATACTATTAAAAAAACAATGACACTTTCTTCTTCCAAGTGTCATTGCCATCTAAATCCTCTTTTAAAATATAAAACGAATATGTGTCTTCTTTCTTTATTTATTTAAAATTGTAAAAATGTAATCCTAAAAAGAATTAAATTGCTACAATTCTGGTATCTGTCTGTCTAAAGTCGAAACTATACTATTACTTCTATTAATAATTGAGATTTGGTATCGGTCTTTCTAAAGTCGATGAATATTCTCTGTATTTTACTGAAAGAATAATTGTCAGTTAAATATTCTTTAAATCAAAATAATGAATGTCTCTTTTGGAAATGTATTTATTTAAAAGTGTGTTGATTTAGTCAACAGGATGATATAATTTGATTTGTGAACAATTCATTTTAAAATGGGAAAAGTTGGAATTTATTACTTTAGCGATATCAGAGTAATCATCAATCAATCACCATCTTTGCTAATCGAACAACCTCATTTTTTTAACTGTGTGTGAAAGGTGATAACGTACATGCGGACATAAAATACCTTAGCATATTATTATATAATATATTCTAATGTAATTTTTGAGAAGCTTACATATAGTGTTACTGTAGATAAATATTAGTTAAAATAGATTTGTTCGGGAAGACCTAGGGGTCGAAATACGAGAGGTGAGATTCGGTGGCCAAGAAATGTGTGCTCACTTTACGTATAACTTATAAAGGAAAGTGATCCCCCACCCCTCCTAACATCTAAAATAATTAAAAAATTCATTTTTTTTTTCATAGCGGATATTTGTTATGGCTGTTTACATGTAATTTGGCCAAAAAAGTAGAAACCTTTTTTTTTAGGGGTCGAAATACGAGTGTGAACAGGTAATATTCTAGACAGGAGAAGTGATGAGATTACAGGGTTGACATGCCGTGTTAGTGCGAATTGAAAACAATACATTTTAGGCTGAGTGATGTCAAACAGACGAGTGAGTGAGTGGTGGTTGAAACCTGAGAATCTTGCATTGAAGTTGGGTAAACAAGACTTGTTTTGAAATGGATTGAGTTTTCGGAAAATAATTGAGCCAGATGGTATAGAAAATAATTCTCTCCCTCACTCGCTCGTCTGTTCTCCCCCATCCCCCTTTTTGATTTTTCAGCACAAACGATCACGACCCTGTTAGTTCGACATGCTTCACAAAGACTTGAAAATCGCTGGTGCATACAACCTAAGGTAATGTAGAGAACAAAATAACATATGTGGACCTTGCGATATGATGTGGACTACACAAGGAAGAAGAAAGCAACAGTGATTGAAGTGAGAATTGTATAAATATGTATGTATTTATTTAAAAGTGTGTTGTTTTAGTCGACAGGACGATATAATTTGATTTGTGAACAATTTATTTTAAAATGGATGAAGTTGGAATTTATTACTTTAGCGATATCAGATTAATAATCAATCAATCACCATTTTTGCTAATCGAACAACCTCATTTTTTTAAATGCATGTGAAAGGTGATAACATACAGACGGGCATGAAATGCTCAACATATTATTATATAAATATATTCTAATGTTATTCTTGAGAAGTTTACATAAATGTTACTGTAGATAAATATTAGTTAAAATAGATTTTTTCATGAAGACCTAGTCTTATGTGTAAGTGATTGACGTGAGAATTGTATAAATATGTATGTGAAATATGTGAACCTTGCAAACGGGAAGAATAATTAGTAAGGCTCAACAGGCAAAAAATAATAACTGTGTGTTGTTGGTGAATCACAAACACTCACATACAGTAGAGCCTATGCAATCTTCTAACATGAGAGAAGGCTGCTGGGGCCATCAGAAGTGATGGGTTTATCAATAGTCTAGAGGCGTCACTGTTTTTATTTTGGGCCTCTTACTTAAACTGTTGTCGGAAAATGTAAATAGAGAAGCTTTTAACGGCAACAACAAAAATAGTAACTGTTGTGAAGTTGTCCAACAGTAAATAATAAATAAAGGAAGTCAAGTCGAGGGTTGGTTTAACAAGTGTATTAACAAAGTAAGAAAGTGACTAGCACTTGGCTAGACAGTTACAAGACTGTGCTGTGTCTTCTCTGTGTCTCTGCTGACTCGCACTATTTATAGTGACAACCGGTGTAGTTTCTCCTATGTAAGAACGGCCGGTGTAACAGTAACAAATATCACTACAAAGTTAAATCCAAGTTTAAATTTCATCAGACTGTCACTCATTTAAAAATCTATATGATATTGTGTAGAAGTATTGATTAGATTTTAATCAAAAGCTGTAAAATCGGTTCCTACGTTGTACTAAATGAAATAGTCTTTAATTCATGTATTAATGTTTCTGTTGTTTCAGTTCTGTTCTATCGTATGCTGTTACTGGTGGCTGATTCTTTATCATGTAAGGGAGCCTTTAGAAATGTGATTGATTGTTAATTAATTTTGATTATTTGCATAATGTTATCACAGTTCGTAATTTGGTTTTTATATATCCAAGAAAGTTTTTTAACATGATGATGTTATTGCTGCTTTACATAATTGGTACATTTTATCCATTTTTAGCAGTTTTGTTTTATGTCTGGAGGAGAAACCACATATTGTATATTTATCCTGAGACAAATGCAAGAGAAGTATCTTGGTAAGAATAACAACCTGTATCTTTCTTTAGTTGACTTCCAGAAAAGTTTTGAAAAAAATACTAGGAAATGTTGTCTGGTGGGCTTTGTATACATTAGGGGGAACCTATTTGTTTGTAAAGATTTTCCAAGCAATGTACATAAATTCTCTTATAAGAATTATTGTTAGAATTTACAGCACTTTTAATAACAGCTTTAATGTTAAAGTGGGAGAACATCAGAGATCTGTACACAGTATGTTGCTTACCTTTTGTATTTTAGAAGCGTTTTCCAATGAGTTTAAGACGGGTTGTCTTGAAGAGATGATTGAGACTGTTCATTTAGTGTCGGCATGTGAAAAAATGGAAGGTCTATTTGTTAAGACAAAAACTTAGAAGTAAACTATGGAAAGTAAGGGTATGAGGGTGACATAAAGAGATGATCTGTGGTTACAATGTTAGAAAGCCCTAACTTAGTGGAAATGAAGGTGAGAGAAACTCATCCTTTGTGGTATTTGTAAGTATTGGGTAGACAAGAAGAACAGAGAAATTACAGTTAGGCTGACAAATGATAACCAGTTTGTGTGCTAAAATTGTAATGGAGACGGATGAAAACTCAGATGTGGAGAAAGTATATTTGGACGACAAGGCTATTGAGGTTGTGTAGAAGTATTGCTTCCCTGATGATAGTATTTGAGGACAGGGCAGAGCTAATGCTGGTGTGATAGCAAAAGTTTGAAGTGAGTGGAGTAATTGCAAGGAAATTCTGCTATTACTAACTAGCTGAGCCTTACCACTGTCGACCAAAGAAGAATCTATTAGGCATGTGAGCAGTGCGATAATGTATGGAAGTGAAATCCGACAAGTGAGGATTGAGATTAGTAATCTTATAAAATATATATAAACTATCTGCCTTTACTTGTAAGTTTTTTTAATATATAGTACAGTTTGACCTTAATTCCCTCTCAACATTTTAGATTATGTCTATATAAGTATAATACAGCTGGCAAATTAAAAATAAAAGAATAACTATTTTTTAATATATTTTTGGGGTGGGGTGGGAGGTTATTGAAGATGTTTAACGTTTTTAAACTCTGTTTATATCACTTAATTTTGTTCCTTCGCTTTTTCGGTAATTCATAACATTTCATCAACAGTGTCTATTCACACGTTAACTTTAACTTTGTCTTTTTAATTTCAAATTCACCGTCCCCCATACTTTTTTTTACTAATAGCTGACAACTTATCAAGGCCTGCGGGCCACTCGAGAATGAGGGGTAAAGAGATTTTCAGTTGGACAATGAACATTACCAAAGTAGGATTGGAACCCAATGGATGGGATGGGGAATTTATTATTAAGAGGAATTTATTATCCAAGAGTACGGCTCAACCAGTATTTGTTGACATTAGACTTGAATACTATTATGTTGTAGTTGGTTAGGAAACATCCTCGTGGTATTTTGTTCCACAGATGAGAAAGTTCATTTCTGTAGTTGTAGCTAGGCGAATTCTTGCTGTGAATTTTTGGGGAGAGGAGGATCGTAAAAGGATCGGTACTCTGTCGAACACCTACCATGAACATAACGATACAGTAGAGAGAAACTAGCCACATTTATTCTGTCAGAAAGAAGCTGTAGGAAAAAGAAGAAATTATCCTCTACTAGATGTCGAAGTCAGTTTTGTATTATATGAAGGTATGGATGAGTACTCCAAACGGAACCTCCCTATATATAACAGCAATATTAAATCTTTGAACTATATGGCTCTTATACAGATAGAGGATCGCGTCAGAAGTAAGGTACTATCTGGAGCGTATAATGATCTGACCATTTTTCCAGTGACCTTAGCAACAAATTAGATGTAAGTCTTCCATATGTTGTCTGAACTGAAAGTCAGTCCAAGGACCTAGTAAAAAACGGGGACTTCCCGAAGGAAGGAGTCATTCATTTTAACTGGGGGAAACCGAGAATCCAAGCATTGGTAGTGAAAGGAGAGAAGTATGGTTTCAGAGGGATTAAAGGTGACTATCAACTTTTTTCCCACTGAACTCTGTGCAAAAAGTACAAGGAGATAGAGTCAAAAAGTGCTTAATCATAAATGTTCTTCGAAGTGCTACAATATATAGCTGTGTAGTTAGCATAGATGTAAACAACTGACATCAGAATATGATTTGGAATATCCTTTATGAACATCAGAAATGGGGTTGGGCTCAGAATTGATCCTTGAGGCGCGCCAACATTGATGCATTGTGCTGTGGAATTTTGCCCATCAGCAACTACTTTTGTAGACCTATCGGAGAAACAGAATTTGAAGGTTGAGAGGAGATTTCCTGACCTTGCATAGCTAACAAGCTTGTAAATCAAACCTTTTTAACAAGTCCTGCAAAGTGCTCAGCAGCATCGGGTACACATATGGGATTGACAACAATTTTATTGAGCTTATATGCAAGGGAAAAGTCGTGAAAGAACCTCCCTTCATCATCAGTCTTGTTTGAGTGGATTAGTTACTCAACAGTGTGAATATTAAAGTCACTATAGACATGAATGCTAGCAAATACATGAAAACAGACAAGATCTTGTCAATTTTCTCAGAGGTTAGCTCAATAACAGTAACTCCATCAGTACGGTAGAAGGCAGAGATAGAAAGCAGTGCTATGGACAAGTGCAACATGGAAACACATGTAGGGAAAATGAAGGTCTCCATTGGAAGTGTCCCTTCCACATTGAAAACCGTCCCTGATGTGGGAGTAGATTAGGGCTCGAGTTTGGAGTTCATGTTTGAGTAAGTTGTGATCATGAAGTCATCTGTAGGAACTGATGGGCCAATGTTAGTTTTGCACAGAAACAACAGGTCAGGTTGTGTCTCTTGTAAGTGCGCTTCAACCTCTTGAAGGTTGCAACGTAGACCTCCAATCTTGGAAAAGGAGACATGATAGTAGAGATATACGACAGAAGTTTGTGTTCTGGGTTTATGTTTATGTTTTGTTTTATGACGTATCCTGTTGGAATTGGAAGATGTGTGGAAGAGGTCAGCATATGCAGAACATAGAGAAAATGAGTAAAAAGATAGGTTATTTTTGAAGCCGTTAAAGAAAAAAAGCCGTAGCAGTCTACACTAAGCTGGCATCGAAAGACCCCACCGGAAACTACTGCATGGTGCAGACTCCATTCAAAATATGGCAATCCAGCAGCCTCAGTATTATGCACCTGCTGATAGGACAGCCTACTTGAGGTTATTCCAAGGTTCGGGTCCTTGAACTATGAGACGGATAACGTTAGCCCAGATAAAACGTTTACCGCCAGCACCATTATTAGTGACATGGACACAAAAACTAGAGAAAGGGAGGGATTCAATTAATACCGATAACACTAAAGAACTGTCGGCCAAAAATATTGTTTTCACTTTGTTTCTTCTCCAGATTAAATTGACATATTGTTCTCTGTGAAAATATAAATTTTATTTCGGGACAAGAAATACAATTTCAAACCAACAATAAATAAACAATCCTGGCTGCCATTGTGAAGACAAACCAAAACAAGTCAAATTATTTATAAAACAATAATGTGAGAGAAAGAGAAGCAAAGAGACAGATACAGACATAGGTAACAGTCCAATAAATAAAATAGTGTGTTATTTAAATGTCTGTTATAATTTAAGGATATCAAATTTATTTGTTTCACCAAATTTTAATTCATATGCATTTTTAACAGGTTGCACATGTAATAATCAGCACAAATGCAAGTTCGATTTAAAATTTCCAATTTTCTTCAGCAATTTTCTTCGGTCTATGTATCATCACAAACACTTACATACAGTAGAGCCTATGCGATCTTCTAACATGAGAGGAGGCTGCTGGGGCCATCAGAAGTGATGGGTTTATCAATAGTCCAGAGGCCTCACTGGTTTTATTTTGGGCCTCTTACTTAAACTGCTGTCGGAAAATGTATATAGAGAAGCTTTTAACGGCAACAACATCAATAGTAACAAATATCACTACAAAGTTAAATCCAAGTTTAAATTTCATCAGACTTTTACTCTATTTAAAATCTATATGATGTTAAATTTACAAACTTAAAAAGTTCTACTTACGATTAAAAATCAATATATAAATATTTATTTTATAACAATATGCGTTATGTATCTGTTTTAATATCTATATGTATAAATAGCTATTCTTCTTTGTGTGTAACAATGGAGAAAATTAAGTATATGTATATTCAAGCGACTGGCATCAGGAGTATCGGCCTCGTTTATGTAAACAAGAAGACAACTGAATAAGACTACAATCCAAGTATAAACAAATGGTTGCGATTAACACTGGGGTAGAAATACAAATTTATTATTTTTATTTATTAACTTAATTCATGTTTCGAAAAATTAATATGCAACGATTTATTCTTTTTCTTAAATGTTAATATGCTGGTTTTTTTTCATTAAGCTTTTTGAACGATACAGCGTTTTGAACGAAAATGTATTTCATGGCATCTTAAAACTACCTTTATTGAATATTACTTATATATCAATACTTTTCTAATTAAAAAATAAATAACACGGCACATACATTTTTTACGTCACATATTTTCTATATTCTAAATGGCTTATATGAGGATGATGGTGTGATAACTTCTTGAAGAGATGAAGAGATATAAAAAGTCCCGGACACATTGTGAGGTCTGTTCCGCTGGATGATGCATGTGTCGGAAATGGGGGTTATTCTTCATGAGGGATTTGTCTGTTTGTAGTTGGATCGTTGTTACTTACAAATGATTATCGGATAGACATTTGTATATAAGTCAGATAGTTCCGCATTTATTGTTCCAGGTATATTATTCAGGAAGTGAAATAGAGATAGAATCTACTATTGGCTATTTTTAAGACCTCATACTTTAACACATCCACCTCGGTTCGCTTTTAAAATAAGTCTCATTAAAACGTCTCAGCAACATAGTTCTTTTGCATTCAGCTACCACAACCTCTCACACATATCATATTTAAATTGTTAATTCTTTGAGAGTCTACTTCCTGCCTGTAATATTATTCAGGTTGATGAGAATAAGGACACTATACTGAGTGAGAACTAATGTGTCCCTTACGGTCAGGCTAACAATATTTATATCTATATTGTGTCAAATTCTCTATGTGATCTTCGAACATAGGAGAGTTCCTTAGCTATGAACTAGTGCAAA
This sequence comes from Sepiola atlantica, assembly GCA_963556195.1. Taxonomy (NCBI): domain Eukaryota; kingdom Metazoa; phylum Mollusca; class Cephalopoda; order Sepiida; family Sepiolidae; genus Sepiola; species Sepiola atlantica. The sequence goes on from OY744530.1 coordinate 89,857,157, forward strand.
GGGAGGTAATTTGGATTACACCACATCCCCTTTTCAGTTCATAAAGAGAGTTTCTTTGTTGGTCGAACTTTTCGAGTACTCCTTGTGTAAACTGCTGGTTTGGGACTTCCAGAGTTGACAGTTGGAACATCCTGATGTACAGTGAACTGGGTCTCTGGTTCGGTGAGTGTTTCTGCTGAACTATCATAGTCGCTATACTCAGAAATATCCCTGGGTATGTTTGATAATGTCGACATTTCAGTAGGTGTATCGACCTGAGGAAACTTGGTATGCTCACTTCTATTGCAAAGATGGCTTCTGTTTCGGCGAAGTAGACCTGACTCAGTCTTGACCAGTACTGACCTTGGTGATAAAGTCTTCATCACTTTTGCTAAACTATTTTTGGGTGTATTTACATAAACTGACTGTCCTTCAGTTACTGATGCACAGTCTCTAGCTCTATGATGCTATTAAATTAACTTTTTGTTTCATTTTGAGCTTAGAGTCTGCATTTTTAAGTTTCTCAACATTCTGTTGGTCGATTACACTTTGTTGAGACAGTCTTGAGTTTTCTTTTCATTAAAGCTTCTGCAGGAATCTGGCCATGTTGGAGTGGAGTACTGCGATAATTCAGTAATGCAATGTTCAGATCACTTGATTTTTTGAACAGGTTCTTAATCTTCTGAACCGCACGTTCTGCTTCTCCATTTCCTTGTGGATAATGAGGGCTACTTGTGAGGTGAACAAAGTCAAAATTCTCTGAAAAATCTAAGAACTCTTTAAATATAAACTGGGGACTATTATCGAAAACAACGATATCGGAAATTCCGTATCGAGCAAATATTGATTTGCAATTATCCACAATACTGCCAGAAATTGGTGTCTGTAGATTAGATATTTCTATCAACCTGGAATAATAGTCAACGGCTATTAAATATCGGTGTCTCTTCAATTCAAATAAGTCCATTCCTACCTTCTGCCATCGCTAGTCAGGTAACTTGCTAGATTGTAGAGCCTCTGGAGAGAAATTTCCCTTCCTTCTCACAGATACTGCACTCTCCTATCCTCTCAGCAATTTGCTTGTAAAGGCCTAGCCACCAAACATTTTCATGTGTGTGTGCTCTGCACTTGACTATACTGTTGTGCCCTTCGTGTAGACGATCCAAAATGTATTTTTCTAGATCTGCTGGGATGATCAGTTGGCTCTGATACAATAAAAGTCTCTGATAAACTTTAAAGTATTGCCGCACAAACCAGTAGGGTCTCAGTTCATGGTGTTGTGTTGCTGCTTCAGGCCAGTGGTCTATCTTGTAAAAAGTTGATAATTTGACTGCTGATTTTATCAAAGCTTTGCTTCTGCCTAATTTCCTCCAGTCGTTTATCACTCATGGAGATGTCCTCTATGATTTAACGGACGAACATGTCTGTCTCTGTGTCCTGATGGAACTCATTTTTGTTTGGTAGGCTACAAAGAGCCCTGGATAAAATGTTTGCAGTAATGAGGTTTTTCCATGCAGTGTGTGTAATCTCGTAGGTGAATCTCATTAGCCGCATACAGAAACGTTTGAGTCTGGGAGTCAATACAGTCTGTACAGTCTGGCCTTCAGCAGTGGAAGTAGAGGCTTGTGATCTGTTTCTATCAAAAACTTTGGAAGTCCTATCAAGAACTCCGCAAACTTCTCACACCATCACGTAATTGCTAATGCTTCCTCCTCAATCTGTGCATATCTCTGTTCTGTTTCAGTGAGAGATCTTGATGCATAAAATACAGGTCTCCAGTCATCTCCTTCCTTCTGAAGTAGTTCTCCACCCAAGCCATAAGATGATGCATCTGCTGAGACTCTTGTTGGTTTGTCAGCACTATAATGCATCAGTATTGGTGCAGAGCTCAGTTCTTTTTTCAGAGTCTGAAACGCTGTTTCCTGAGGCTGGTCCCATTTCCATGTGATTTCTTTTCAAGAAGATGGTTTTATAATTTCTGCTAAATTCTCAGTGAATTTTCCCACGTGATTTGCCATTCCAAGTAAACGTCTTAGCTCAGACACATTGTGTGATCTGGTCAATTATTTAATGGCCTTCACTTTCTCGGGATCAACTCGAATTCTTTCTTTTGAGATAAGATGTCCAAGCAATTTAACTTCTCTAGCAGATAATAAACATTTTTCATTTAGTGTTACCCCTGCTGCTTTCATTCTTTGAGGTACCATTTGTACTCTTTGGTCGTGCACTTTTCGAGTTTTTCCACTGCCATCATCTATAGGGTAAATGACCCCTGGTATTCCGGACAATATGTGCGACATTTCCATGTGGAAAATTTTCGGTCCAAGGCTTATTCTAAATGGTAGACGCAAATTAGTTATGAAGGCGGTTAGTTCCTGTGAATCCTTATGCAGAACTATTTGGTGAAAACCACTGTTACAATCAAGTTTTGTGAACACTGTGGCTCCATCAAACTCAGCAAGTAGTTTATTCGTGGAGGGAAGTGGAAAATTTTCCCTTTTCACACTTTCATTAAGTTTTGAGAAGTCGACCCAAAGTTTCAATCTTCCATCCTTTTTCAGGGCTGCTACGATGGGATCACACCAGTCTGTTGGGGACTTAACTGGATGGATAATTTCTTCTTTTTCCAAACACTTCAACTCTTCCTGGACTTTTTTCTTCATGGGAACTGGTAGACATCTAGGGGCAGCAATTGAAAAAGGTTGAGCCGTCTCATCCAAATGAATCTTATAAAGATGCTCTAGCTTTCCTAGGCCTGTGAACAAACTGGGGAAGTCTTTTTTATATTGGTGACCGGCGCTTTTCACCATATTGAATTTACTCAATATTTTTAGAGTGTTGATTGCTGCTCCACCCACTAATGGTTCGGCTAAATCTTTTGCAACATATAATTGCTGTAGCTAAGTTTTTTTTCTATAACTAAGTGTGTGACCACTTTTCCTAATACTTTTATTTTGTGTTGATCTGGTCCATATAAGCTTTCGCTTGTCGGTTTTATGATAGGAGCATTTTTCCTAAAGAACCGGTCTGGGACAACAGCCACATCTGCGCCAGTATCTAATCTAAATGTGATGACTTTGCTGCAGACTTCAGTGGTGACTTCTACCTTAGCTTACCATTCTTCTTCACTAACTGTATTACATACAACAGATCATAGGAACTGGGTTTCTTCCTCAACTTCCCTAATTTTCGTGTTACTTTTACAGACAGTTGCATAGTGTCCTATCTTTGAACACATTCTACATCTTGCTTGTAAGGCAGAGCAGTCTTTTCTGTTGTGAAATGCATGCATTCCACACCGCATACACTGTTTCTCTGTCATCTTCTTTTTCTGCCTTTTATCTCTAAAAGATTTGGTGACACGGTTTAATTGTGGATCTGTTGTATTCACGGTCTAGGAGATTGTTTTGGTTTGAAGTCTTGATGATTCGTGTACTCTACCCATCTGTAGCCACTTGTCGAGGGTTAGCTTTTTGGCAACTAAAAATGTATCTCACATTGAATGATCGGTAACCCCCACCACAACTTGGTCCGTTAGTTTCCAGTCATTACATGTTTGTTGGGAATTTATGATTTACTGTTAATGCAATATTTTTCATTTCTAATATCAGGTTGGAAAGAAAGTAATGTCGTTTTTGTCCAACACATTTATTTCATCTGAAATATTCACATTATGGCATTTTTAACTTTTACAATAATTTCCCTCATTTTCTATGACTTTTACTCAACGATCAACTAGCTTCTTGATGCCTTCTTCAAAAAGATTCTCTGATTTTTTAGAGAAAAACAAATTTAGATCATTTTTGAGCTGGTCGTCATTTTCATAAATGTTACTGTTTACGTGATGCTGCAACGATAGTAGTCGGATGGAGCAATGTCAGGTGAATAAGGCGGATGAGGCAAAACTTTCCAATTGAAACTCATGACTTTTTCCTGTGTGAGGTTTTGCGTTATCATGCTGAATCACTACACTCTTCCTATTGAGTAATGCTGGTCGTTTTTTTGATAGAGCAATTCTTAGATCATCCAGCTGTGAACAATATATTATTGCTGTGATAGTTTGATTAGGCTCCAGTATCTCATAATGAATCAGTCCTCTCATGTCCTACCATAAAGAGAGCATAACCTTCTTTGGGTGTAGTCCTTGTTTTGGAACAGGCTGTGGACTTTTGTTTCGGTCTAACCATTGTCTTTTGCATTGGGTATTCTTGTAAAGAACCCATTTTTCATTTCCAGTCACAATTCTTTGCAAAATGGTTCTCGATGATTCCTGGAAAGCAAAGATGTGCAAATAGTCAATCTTTGATTTTGTTGAGCGTCAGACAAATAGTGGGGAACCCAGAGTCCAAGTTTTGAAACTTTTCTTAACTAGTGAAGGCATGAAATAATTGTGGTATGTTTTGTATTGAATTGTTGAGGTAATTCTCTGCTGGTTAACTTTGGATTGGCCTCCACAGCGTCTTTAATGGCGTCTTTATCAATTGATGTTCACCTTCCCGAACGTCGCCGATCTAACAGGTTAAAATCTCCAATAAAAAATTTTGCAAACCACCGTTGACATATTCGATCATTCAGAACATGTATCCCATATACAGTTCAAATATTCTTTGTAGCTTCTGCAGCTGAGTTTCCTTTTTTGAATTCATAGAGCATGCAATGTCTCAGATGCTCCTCACTAATATCCATTTTTGACGGCTGAGACTGTTAAACTTACTATTTTCTAACTAATTACTATATTTGAAAGGCAAAACAAGATATAAGGGCACCAATTTACCAAGAAATCTAGAACTGTGTACAACTTAGGCGGCTGCAAAGTGATTAAGTACAAATACGACATTACTTTCTTTCCAACCTGATAGTAGTTAAGGTCTCTGATATTTTTAAATGAGACAAATTCGTCAAGTGTTTATGATGTTTAAAGAAATTATGACTGATGGTAAAAATGTGGCTGACACACTGACAAAATCTCTTATTATATAAGATGAGAATTTGCTAAGAATTTTAAAGTCACACATGATTTTCTATTCGGCAGTTTACATACTTCAACATTCTTTTAAAACTTCAAAGGGTCACAAAGTAATTAACTATACTTTTCAACTATTAACTAAAGATGAAAAGATTAACCGCATTCACTTGTTTATGAATAAACCAAAAAGCATTGTGGTGGATTTAATTTCATACTTAAATTTTTTTCGTAAGATTTTTAAAATGTTATTTTTAGTATTTTGCGATATTGCAATTTGATTTCAATAAATATTCGATTAACAGTAAATAAAAACAAAACAAGAAATACACAAAGAAATGGTCGCACAATTTTTATTAATATAAAGATTATTAAAGCACAAAATAATTTTTCATTTTTAATATTTTTATGATATTTTTGTTCATTTTGTCATAATTTGTTTACAGTGATTTCTAAATCTACATACAAGATTTTTCAAGGTCAAAATATTTTATAACAATCAAATATATTAAACCAAGGGTCCATTATCAAAATGTTTTGTTTATAGGACTCACATAGAAATGAGTTATTTTTTTACAAATATATTTTAATGTGTGAAAATTTGATATTAGCATTTCTGAGTCTTGAAAGCACTTCGTTCACGGGAAGAGGTCTGGATTTGAGGAGAGTATCTGGGTTGGTTCTGAAACACCAGCAAAGCAATTCTTTCACACTATGAGTTTTCAGAGTTGGATCTGTTTGTCGGATGGCCAAATCTAAGCTTTGAATTGACACTGGACTGAAAGCAAAGAAAGACAAAAATAAGGTTAATTCATTAAGAGTTTGTTTTTTTGAATCCCAACTTAGTTTTTATTGTTTCAAATTTAAAGTTAGGCAAAGACACAAACAGAGGTACAGAATATAGTCTAAAATATAATAACTTCTTCAACAATTTATTGCGTTATTTTGTGGGGATGTCCTTGGTTCAATGTTTGGGGTCTGGTATTTTAGACAACGGTCGCGTCTTAAGAGATTACCAAGCTTCACACTAAACAATGAATCTTGTGTAGGTAAATTGAGACCGATTCGATAACAACATATATGATTGGCAAGGATCACCAGTTAGCAAGTGCTAACTTTTAACAATATAATATTGGTAATAAAAAAAAAGAAACTAAAGTAAAAAATAAAACTTTTATATATAAACAATTTTACAAAAATGTAAAATATAACAATAAAGTTTGTGAAGGATAGAAAATGTTTGAAACGACACGAGCGTTAAATTTGTCTTTAAAGTTTAGTGTGCGTGTGTGTGTGCGTGTGTGTTTACTTGATTAAGCTGTTATTGTGGAAAGACAGCAGGCGTGCTTAAAAGTGGATGCTGGGGTTCGCACTTCAAGTCGGGTGTTTTTGTTTTGTTGTTGCTGTCTTCATTGATAGCAAGGCAAGTTATTCCTTTGTCGCCAGGAACACTGATCTTTTTTCCGATAATTCCCTGGTTTTATAAAAGTTTATTTCACACCCACTTGTTCAAAACATGTGTGAACACTTTTCTTGAGTTCACACTTTGGCCACATCTATTATAACTTATTTTTACGAGTCTGACCGCAATGTGATTCCCTCTTGATCTGCCACAATTTCTTATGAGTCATTGCTTTTTGGCATTATATAAAAATCACTACAGTAGTAAACTAACTTGAAGTAGCCTGGAAAAATATTAATGCCACAAGAATAAGAATTGTACATATATAAAGAGAAACGGTTTAATTTTGTTTACATCAAAATTTCATGAAAATAACCCTAAACAATAAAAGAGATAACTTAGATTAAAATTGAAGCATGAGATCGGTCACTTTTTAGAGAGGGGCAACATGCAATCTCACCTCGTTATTCGGTATTCCTTTCTTAATGCCTTCTGATATCATCAATTTTTTTTACGGTTTCTTTTTGTAAACCTTCCTTCAACCAATATTTCTTCAGCCTAGCAACGCCGGTTTAAATTAAAGACTAAATAAATCTTGAACGTATTGGTGCGATGTAAAATGAAAAAAAGAAACAAAATAAATAGAAATACTCCTGAGCAACGACGAGTAAGTAGAACTAATGACTAATAGAATCGAGCGTAACTTATAAGCCATTAAATACTATTAAATAATAGATAATTAATGGTTAAATAATGCCACTGTGAAATATAAAACAAATTTCAATTATAACCCTTAGTTCAAAAAGTATATAATTAAATATAGAAATGTGATACTTAGAAAGCAATACAATGCAGAGGTGTGACGGATAGACACAAGTTGGAGCAAATAAGACATATGATGGTGGAACAAATTAAATAGTTTCTCTCTTAATACAATGTATACATACGCATATATATATATATATTTATTTATTTATTATTTATTTTTTTCACAAACACACATATATCTGTTTATCTACACAATGTTACAATGTTATGCAATACATGTATCAAAATGGTATGGTGGAAACTCCGTATGATATAATATTTCGGGAACTCTTCCCTTCTTCATATATATAGAGAGAACTCTTCCCTTCTTTATGTATAGAGAGAGAAGTTTAAAAATAATGAAAAAGATCACTCGCCAAGCTATATAATATTAAAACGTTATTGCGTTTGGGGAGTTCGTCTATGCGAATACAAACATGCGATTAGTTGAATAAAAGGACTAGGCAGAGTACACATTACTAAAGGAATATATTTTGTGATGTCAATACTCGAGTTCGAATCTCACGTTAGTCTAAATACTTTTTTTTAACTGGATCCCTGTTTTATAAATTTAAATGAATTAACATAACATAATTATATAAAAAAAAACATTAAATGAATATACTTTTTTAAAACTAAATGATCTTTTTAAAATTATCCACAAAACAAGTAGACATAAAGGGTATTCGGCATTAGTTCAGAGCGAATTATTTTTGCTAAGAACATAATTTGTTATGTTTATTGCAAATAAAAACAATACTTAATATATTCATAGTAGTTACTTATTCACTAATGCAAATACTAAGTAGCATCTGTATTACACAAAATTTCAAATATTTTTCTTCATACTTGCTATAAAGCGGCAGAAGATATGTAAAGATGGAAACTGACATACCCTGGTCGAGTACCAAAGCCGCTCAAAGAGCGGGTATAAACTAATATCAGTATAAATGTTACGTGCTGAATCAGTTTAAATTTTAAAAGGCTCATTTCGTGTGTTGTTCTCCTAGGCAACACTTCATAAGAACCTAGTGGACAAAAGTTATTATTATTTGTACTCACTAGGAGTTCTCAAACAGATCATCATCAGTGATTGCTCACCGACAACAACCAGTGGTATTTCCTGGAGTCTGAATGACAACAAGCCTCCCCAGATTTCCAGTATTCTTCACCTCTTTTCGATAACGATGCGGTACCGGAACAGCCCCTTACCATTGATTTCTCGCTGGTAAGGACAATTGGTCTTCTCTGGGATTTGGGTAGCAATAAGCCTCCCCAAGGTCCTAGCATTCTCCGCACTTTTCCAGTGGAGGTCTGGTTTGTGCTGTCTCTCCTTGGTCTTCTCATACTCCTCCATCCTCTACAAATATTTTGTCTGGTGTCAGCCTAGGCCGGTACCATTTAAAAAAAAATCTTTTGTTAATTAATTTTTTATTTTTTTAATTTTTAAATTTTAAATCTTTTTTTAATTTCTTAATTTTTAATTTGTTTTATTTTTAATTTTCTTTTGGGGCAGTGGGGTAGGGAGAGAATGTGGAGCTAGTGGTGTTTCTGTTAATTTCTGTTCCTTGGTTCATTTTAGTGTGGTGATAGCTGAGGCCTGTGTAATTTATTGGGGGGGGGGGGGTAGATTATGAAGTGATGTTTCTTGCAGTCTCTGTTCTTTGGTTGGTGTTGTGGTGTTCTTCGTGTGGTTTTGTTTTCCCCCTGTTGTAAATTCCTTGTGACTGGTTACCCTTTGTAGCTTATTCGGGTTGGTTTCTGTATTCGAGGATTTTCCTTAAGATTACAGATGTTTTGATCATTGCCGTCCTTTATATTGTTTCGATGGTCCCTTTGATTCCAATTTCAAATTATTATTATTAATATTATTATTTTACACATGATGAGTTCTCTCACAAGTCATTATCAGTGATCGTTCACTAGAAAAAACAGGTGTTTTTTCTCCAGAGTGCAAATGAGAACAAGTCTCCCCAGATTTCAAGAACACTCCGCTTCTTTTGATACCCATTGCAAATTATTTAGCGTTTTTGCAACAGCCATTTACCATTGATTTCTCACTGATATGGCTTTTGCTTTTCCCTGCCACCTAAGTGGCAATAAGCCTCTTTAAGATTCTAATATTCTCTATGCCCTTCCAGTAGAGCTCTGAATGTAATCTTCCTCCTTGGTTTTTCTATCCTCCCTGGCCCTTTCATGTCCATTTTCTGTGACACCAACCGATGCTGCTGCCAACGCGTTTTAGGGGTAGAAGTGGGGGGGTCACATGATGTGACTTTTTTATCTACTCTTAGTTTCACATACATTGGTTTTGTGTAATGTTCATCTGTGTTTCTACTTCTGTTTACACAGTGTTCTTATATTTCAGTTTATCAAGTTATGTGTGATTGGTAGGTGTTATCTGGTTTTGGTAGTTGGTCTCTGCATTTAAAGATTTTTATTAATACTTCAGCTTTTTTCATCAGTGCCATGTTTTGTATGATGTCAATCCTCCCTTTGATTCAATTTTCCCTAGTCTTTTTTCCTAGTACTCCTACTATGATTGGTATTACAGTTACGTCTTTATGTTATATTTCCCGTTCAGTTTTCTGACAAGCTCTACATAATTTACTCAGTATTTCAGCCTTCTCAATCTTCACTCTGTGAACAGCTAGGAAGGCTGCGAAATCTACCATTCATCATGTTTTCCTTTCTTATTCCTATCATCATGTCTGGTCTTCTAGCTTGAATGAGTTTTTCTGTTTGTATATCAATCTCTCATAGGATTTTATGCCTTTCATTTTTCAATGCTGACCTCGGTTTATGCTTGTACCATTTTTATGAACGTTCAAAGTGCATTTGCATGCATGCTTCCCAATGGACCACATTCTCAATTCAGTCATGTTTTTGTATTCTTTTCGAGCATATCTGCTGCATTCACTTATGATGTGATTTGCCGTTTCGCCTCGTTGTCCAGAGAGTTTTAATTTACTGTGTTTGGGGTGTTATCTATCTTTGCTTTTATGTAGTTTGTTCAGATCGCATTATTTTGTGCAACTGTCTATAGTGATTCCATTTCTCTGTTTAAGTGTTCTTTTATATAGCTATACCTGTGTTGTTTTGTGGGCGTTTTCTTTTGTCAGTCTTATAAATTGTCCATGAAGCTATTTTTCTTCCCATTTTGCTTTTCTTATCTTTACCTTTCCTGTTCCACTTCTATTCATATTGAGCAGCAGTAATCAGTTGTTTCTTTTTTTTTTGTATTATGTATTTTCCTAGTTATCTTATCGCGTTATCTACACAGTTTTTTACATTTATCAGTTCTTTTTTTTCCTCTTTACATAAAGTTAATCAGTATCATCTTTTGGATGCAGTGCATTGTTCATGGTCATTATTTTTATGGTTCTTTGGTTCAGGTACTTGAGTTCTGCTTTTGTCCGGCTTATGAAGAGTCAAGGGTATCTTATTAGGGATACTGCCCAAGTAGTTATTCCTATCATATGGTTTCTGCTATATTATCTACTTTCAAGAAAATGTCTTGCTCTTCTCAGTTATTCTTTTCTAATCTTCTCTTTCATCTATGTTTGATGGTGTCGGCTTCCAGAATTCCTAGATATTTATAGTTATCATGTGTACCAAAGTCCTTTATCCCCCCCTCGATTGGGCATTTGCATATCTTCAATTGTTTCAGATTTTCCCTTCTCTGTTTCAAGTAGTGCACACTAGATTATTATTATTATTATTATTATTATTATTATTATTATTATTATTATTATTATTATTATTATTATTATTATTATTTCTACTCACTAACAGTTATCACACAATGCATCATAAGTGATTGCTCACCGACAACAACTAGTAGTTTTCCATGGAGTCGGAGTGACAAGAAGCCTATTTAGATTTCTAGCAATTTCCACCTCTTTTCGATCACCATCGCAAATGACATTGTGGTATCGCAACAGCCGTCTAGCATTGATTTCTTGTTGGCTACGACCATTTTTCTCTCCTGGAATTTGGGTGGCAATAAACCTCCCCAAGGTCCCAGCACAATCCGCACTTTTCCAATGGTGGTCTGGTTAGTGCTGTCCCTCCTCGATCTTCCCATCCTCTTTGACCCTCTACGACTATTTTGTCTGGTGTCAGCCATTATTATTATTATTATTATCATTATTGTTGTTATTATTATTTTTATCATTATTATTATTGTTATTTTGCATTATGTGTGGCCCTATGTTGAAAAGGTGTACTTGAACTAGTAAGAATTGGGACTGAGGTTGGGATAGGTATAGTTCAGTGCAGGTTGGGGCGACACAAACTTTCGGGAAATAAATATGTTTTCCCACGAGTGAGTAACGGACAGGTGAACTAAATATCAAAAGAACAGGACATTACGGTCAATAAAATCTTGAAATAGAGGCGAACAGACTGAGTACATGATGACATCACGTATTGTCGTGCACAAAGAAACAACATTTTCAAAAGAGTTCTGCTCATGAGTCTGAGCGAGGCAGACTAAGAAACTATGCTCTGAGACTGTAAGTTTAGTTGAAGACAGAAGGCTACCCTCCCTTGTCTGTCCAGCCCCGTATGTGTCCTCTACTAAGTAAAACGTTAAGATGAAAGAAATTGTAGTTAGGATAAACTGGGTCTCTCTCTCTCTCTCTCTCTTCTACGTGCCTGTTTTATTCAGAAAAAATAAAAACCCTGAGATCTCTCGAAAAATTCTCTTCAGACTCCCCGTTGTCAAGTTTGTTCACTAGACACCCTCATGAGGAGGCCATGCGAAAAGAAAGAAAGAAGATATCAACGCATAACGATCACCACAACGATCACGGCATAAAAGAGAAGCAACTCAACAGCGATGAAGGAGAAAACGAAGAAAAGAAAGGTAAATTTCGCTTTATATTGAATGAACATGTGTATCAAAAGAATATAGAGAAAGAAAGAGACTAGAAAAGTACGATTAGCGCTCACATACACATCTGTTAAAATATACGTTAAAAGTACTGTGTACACACCCGCACATACTGATCCACGTTAAAAGATATGAGGAATACATGCACACGCATACGTTATAGGTAAAATACGCGAAAACGGTGTAAGTGAAAAAGAACTTAGCAAACAGCTTTAAGATTATTTAGTAACAACATTTTTTAACATTCTTACAACTTTTTACTTCAAGTCAGTCACTCAAGCACGGCATAACATTATAATATTGTTTCCCCTTTTTATTTTTATTATTCCACACATTGGGTGCGATTATACGTGCATGTTTTGTATATATATATATATATATATATATATAGGTGTCAAATGTGGACACCTTCACCACGCATGATCTTGTTTCTCGCCCTTATCTCTTCCCTTGCCGTCCTCATTTCCTACACCGTCCTATTTCTAAACCCTGATCTGTTAACCCTCCGGTTTCTTTCATCTCAAGACTAATTTTAAAAAAGATTCAATAAACATGTCTCATGTCTCCTCCTCTTATTTCTAGCCGCTACCAATGTTCGCCCCCACTCCTTCGACAATTATTGTAATATCTCTCCCCTACTTAATGATTTTATAACTCCAACCGCCACCATTTTCCACTGCCACCATCTATATGTATCTCATACTTTTTTCCGTAAGCGGCTGCAAATTTTAAGATCACCCGCCACCACCTTTGTTTCAAATATTTTGTACTTGTTTTTTTATTTTTTTTCTGAGAAAATGTTAAAATAAAGACGAAACGTTGATGAATAAATAAATATTTTTTGGTTTTCCTTTTTCAATTTCCATATATATCTATATCTATATTTATGTGTGTGTAGAGAGAGAGAGAGAACTAACATAATATATATATATATATATATATATATATATATATATATATAGATCAATTTTTTTCTCCAAGGAAGATATTTGTTAGGATAGAAAATAGAATCGATTTGATCACAATATAATCTCATCGAATGGAAATCTTTCAACTTTGGTAAATTTCTTTAAACATTTTGGTGTCATAACATTAAACATCAAAATAACATTAACCCTTTAGACTGTTAGTTGACTCTTGAACTCATCTAGCCATTTCTATTCTAATAAGAAAACACCCTACTTCATAACACTGAATAGATACCAAGAAAAGCCGTCAGTAAACAAAGCAGACCAAGTTAACTTAATAAGATACAGAGTTAAGCAATGAATGTGGTTAGTTCATTAGTTTTAAGTGCTGGAAGTGTGATGGCTAACAACATAGCATGTTGTCTCGGCATGCCAAGTTCGAATCCTAACAGAGCCATTTCATCACTTGTATTTTTTTTTGCTCTGCCAATGAAGTATCTTATCAGCAATATGCATTTTTGCTTTCTAATTTTTACGAACTTTCTCAGGAGATATTTGCTTGTATTTTTTGTGTGATGAGTCATTTTATTATAAACTAGCGGGGGTAATGTAAAAGAATGAAATAAAATGTGTGAACAGGCGACCGCACGCAAATATGTCACAACGAATCGTGTTAATGAATTTGAAGCGATCCGAACCAAACAGACTTCTCCGAACTGAACCGAAAACTTTCAGTAGGATAACTGTAAAGTTAGTTTGATGTTACGAAAAAAAAATATATTGATTCTAGTTTTATTTAGTTTTAAAGCGAATTTTTAATTAAAAAAAAGAAGTTCGGTACAAATTCTGTAGAAGTACCAATATTTTGTTTTATTTTTCTAAATAAATAAAACGAGTAAGTATTTTTATATTTGTATTTTGTTATTGTTTAGTGTTTTAACATAATTGTTATAAAAATGCCCTCGAAAAATTCAGTTCGGCTCAAATTCTATAGAATTAGCGAGATCTATTTTTTTTTTAAATAAATAAAACGTATAAGTATTTGTATATTTTGTTTCTGTTTGTGTTTAGGTTGTAAACGAATTGTTATATTAATCCAAGAGAATTGTTATGTGCAAAATTTGTAGAAATACGAAGAATATTTTTTGTTATTATAAATAAATAAAACGTAGAATTACTTTTATATTTTGATTCATAAGTCTTGGTCTTGTTTAGTGTTTGATTCATAAGTCTTGCACTTGTTAGTTGAATGTTTGTTTAAATATACGTTTACTTAGATAAAAATGAACTTGATATAATCGATATTAAAATGTAGTAATACGTAAAATATTATTTCGGTCACTCCTACCTACCTTGTAATCATTATGTGTGCAAAAGGCGTAAGAGTATTGGACAGCATCTTGCTGGAGCGTTAAGCGTTATTATGAATGTTGGTTAGTCATCGCTCATTGGCTGGTTTACGAATTTTGAAACTGGTGATTTTGTTTTTTGTTCTTTTGGAAATAATGGGACCGCTACGCTAGCCGGTGTTTATGAGTTTTGTGAGAGGACTTATTTGTTAGCGGGAATATAATCTGCTACCGTTTCTTTGACTTACTTATTTGGAAGAGGCTTAGAGGCAGGTAAAACACACATCACTTAAGTCCGTTCTTAACTTCGATCGTGCTACCAGAAAATTAAAATTATTTTTAAACCCTAAAGCAAATACGCTTTAGGGTTTAAAAATAATTTTAATTTTCTGGTAGCACGGTCGAAGTTAAGAACGGACTTAAGTGATGTGTTTCGATGAATGTGATGCAGTGATTTTATAGTCTACTTCAAACTGATTTGGGAGGGGAAAACACGTCTTTACTTTATATAGAAGAAGATTGACTTTTATCTTGGACTTGAATCCGTTCATTTTCCAAACTTGTAACTTTTACCATTCGGATTCTTTGGATTACCCTCCAATCTTCACCTTATATCTGCTTCATCTATCTGATACCTTGGATATTTTTACATAGACAATTTATTTTCTTAATTGAAGATGATTTATTTGCTCATAACTTTTTACATGTTTTTTTATATTTAAAAATATTTGCTTAACAGTAATACAAATTTGACTGATTTATTCTTCTTATGTTCCTTGGATGATAAAAGCTTATATTTGAAAATCCATGGATTAAAGAAAATGGAAAAAATTGTGTTTTTTATATATTTTTTTGTTTGAACTAATTGATGATCTAATAAATATTGTATTTTATCCAATTTTTATTTTCATCATTCCTTTTCTTATATTACACCTTTATCTTGTATATCGAGCATTGACTTATCAGAATAAGATATAATATACAGATATAATATTATCTTTATTTTTTCACTCGTATATATATATATATATATATATATATATATATATATATATATATATATATATATAACAATTTGAGGGTTACTATATACTTATACATCCTTTAGACTACTCAGGTTTCATCCATCATGTCACCGGGAATTTTGAAACAATTCTGGTTTACATTGCCTATTTGGGATTTTTCAGTTTCTCTTGGATAACGTTGGACTCGTTAAAAAAAGGCTTAAGAGTCCAACACGGTCAATTTAAAGCATATTCTTTCTAAAATCAGGGTGATCTGATAGACGAAACCTGGATACCCCTAACAAAGGCCAAAAGAAAATGAGCCCAACGAAAGGAAACGAACGAATACCAGATAATAATATTTTTAAACATTGTTGTCATGGCAACAGGACGCATGGTGAGTAAAACTAGATGGGATTTGTCGATTTTTCGTAAACGTCAAGTTTCACAATCGTTTAGACTCAAAGAAAGGAAATTGTTTGATTTTATTAATTTTTCAAAAATGCGTCATTAAGAAATTGTGTATTAAATTGAAATGCAAACAGAACGATGTGGCATCTATTGGGGAATAAAGACAGATTCATTAGTTATAGAAGCTTTGGGGGAGAAGTCATGGTTTGGGAAGAACACTTATATGTAATGTAATAAAGAATGACTTTAATGATGGATAATTAAATCAATGCTAACTTTAAGAGTGCTTAATCTAATATTATTGTAATTAGGTATTGACATAGCTACAGGTGGTGAAATGTTAT
Source organism: Sepiola atlantica (assembly GCA_963556195.1). Classification (NCBI taxonomy): domain Eukaryota; kingdom Metazoa; phylum Mollusca; class Cephalopoda; order Sepiida; family Sepiolidae; genus Sepiola; species Sepiola atlantica. Next base: position 89,873,221 of record OY744530.1, read on the forward strand.
ATAATTAGTTCTTTGTTTTATTACAGTAAAATTTAAAGTAATCATTGATTTAATTCTTCTATGGTAAAATGTTGGTGACAAAGTTTAACTCTTCAAGAATTATCCCAGTTTAAATAGTGGGTACTTACTCTTACAAACGTGGATTTTGTCTCTAATGAGTCACCACTTAGCAAGACCTAGCTGACACTCGACAATAAAAGGTCAAAATTTGATTATTTAAGAGGACGGCTCAACTAGTATTTTTTAACACAAGACTTGAAAACGACTGTTTTAGTTAGCTTGAAGCAGCCCCCGTGGTATGGTATTCCACAGATGAGAATTTCTAGGAAAGAAACGTTGTTCATGGAAGTTCTCTTTAGTTTAAGAAAAATAGAGAGGTAACGGAAAGTTATTTGCTGTGCTTATAGCTAGACAAGTTTATGCTGTAAATGTTTTACAAGACGAACTAGAGATTGGAAGTCAGTCAAGAAGCTACCAAGAAAATAGTGATAGAGTAGAGAAAGACTAGCAACGTCTCTTCTGTGAGAAAGGAGCTGTAAGGAAGAGAAAAAATCGCCCCCACTCGATTGCGAAGTTGATTTTGTACTCTGCCAAGGTAATAAAGAGTACTCCTAATGGCACCTCCCCAGATGTGGCAGCATTACTCGTTCTTAGGATGAATTTGGATTTTACACTGGTAGAGGATTGCGTCAGGAGTAAGGTATTTGATAAAAAATTGAAACTAAATTTAGATAAACTATATTGTGTTCCATATAGAAGTTTTGATATGCCATAAAAGTTACTCTTTGTTTAATAATATGCTAGTGTTTTATATTAATGTTTTTATCAGAAGAAATTTAGCTGACAAACTGCAACAATATTAATTCAATTCCTGGCAACAACATCTGGTCAGCAGGAAGGAACATCTATATCCGCAAAGGAAAGAAGTAGGGTTTCCTTGATTGGCTGAGCACCATCTAGAAGACCTCTCAGTCTGACAATCTCTATGGATAGACAGTTTGAATAATGAGGAAAGAGCACGAAACATAACTTGGCAGTGGCAGAACATACACAACGATGTCACGAGGTGCATTGAATATAAGCTGAAGTAAACACTCAACCAAAAAAGGCCAATATGGACACCTTGCTCCTATCTCAGTCTTGCTAAGGACGAGAATGCCCCGGCTTGTTAATCACTTTTGACGAAATAAATCAGAATTTGTGAGTGACATTCTCTTATGGAATCTATTAGGTGTCAAAGATCGTCTAGAAGATCTAATCACACCTACATTGACCAACTTTTAGAAGACTCTCGATTCCATCTAAAGAACCTGCCAACAACAATGTCCTACAGGAATGGTTGAGGAGAACGAGTCAGCAAAATCTGATAAGAATTCTAAAACTTGATTCATTAATTTATATTGAAGGTTGCGTATTTTAGCTAGTATAATATAATGATTTTCTGCATAGGAATACTTAGAATTGTTCAAGAACGTCGTGGCAGGGTATGTTGAAAGTGTGGGGACAGAAGTCAGGAAAGTGTAAATTGGATGGAGTGACATTATCGAGAGTACTATGGTATTTTTTAAGTGAGAAGAACACAACCAGAATATAGTTGCAGTAGATATATGAGAATGGAATGTTTGTAAGAGATAATGAAAAGTCTATTTCTCCTCTCCCTCGCTGTGTCAATTTTATGTGAAACCCAAACAAAGAAACGGACTGTTGGGTTGAAAATTATTTCGGAGTTGGTATTATGGATTTACCAATAAATGTTTGGTTTTCAGTCAGTCGAAAAACTTCTTCAGTGATTTTACTACTTCAACTTCCACAGCAGTTCAACCCCACCAACCACTAAGCAATCATTCAACTTGCAAGAATAACGACGATGAAGAATGTGTAATATATAACATATTCAATTGGTCCCGACAACATCACAATATAATACTAATACCATCTCGAGTCATTGTTCTAACTTTAAGTTTACATAGCACATCTATTAACCAGAAAAAAGAAGTAATATATTAATCAAATTAGACACTCTACGCACAATAATGATCATGTCACATGGGAAAATAGTAATATAACAATTTTGTCAAAGTATTGTATGTATAGAACTAAAACACAGTAAGAAAAATTGATATAAAGTTGTAGTTTTTTGTGTTTGTTTATTCACAAAATTCTCTTAAGCTTTTAGATATGCATCTCCGTAATAATATATATTCGTAAATTACATTTCCACTGGTATTTGGATTAGTATATTTAACTTTAACCAACGAGGGTACAACATTATCGCAGTGTCTTCGTTCATGCTTGACATCCATAAAAAGTAAAATACAATGTTTTATATTATTTGATTTGATTTACTAGCAGAACCCGTGCCCTGGAACTTGCCCTGTAAAATTGAAAAACACAGAGAACTGCTTAAAACCTTGAACCCTATAGTATGCTTACTTTTCGTTAATGTTCATGTAGACATCAGTTAACAATTTTTTGGGGGGGAGAGTCAGGAATTTTTTTTTTTTTTAACTTAAAATATTTCTCAGGGTAGGGGGAGAGTAAAAAAAATTGGGGTGGGTGAGGGTAGAGGGTAAACATTTGGGCGGGGGGGGGGTTGCTAACAGAGTCGGCTGTACTGCTACTGCTGTTGTTACTGTTATCATTGGATTAGTGTTTTCACTGCGAGCAGGAATGAAACTGTTGCAGTGGCTGGTGGTAATGAGTAGGGTGCTGCAGTCGGAATTGGAAGTTGCTGCTTGTAGTCATCATCGATATGGCTACTACTGCTGTGACTGATTGTCATTGTCGTGGATCGCCATGTCACCTGACAAAAGGGTGAGACCAAGCCCACAAAGTACTGGAGTGTGAACAATGCTTGTATTTTCATACTGGTTGTTCAGGTCCTGCTGATGTCACCTTATTGGTCAACAGAAAGATAGATACTCAAAGAGAGACAAAATTATGTTTATCTCTGTGTCATATGCATCAAAGTTATCCCGTTTTATTACTAGGAATGCAGAGCTGTCAACGTGGCATCGTAAATGCTATTGCTAGTGTGAAAGAGCGACGGCCAGTGCCACATAGAATTTCACAGACGAACTTTAAATGCTATTTATAAATTAAATTTGAAGCACCAACACAGACACTTATAGAGGGTGTGGACATGTATAAAATGCTATTTCAAATTTAAGTGTGAAAGTCTAAAACACAGCACTATTTATCGAGATGCATCATACATATTAAATGCTATTTCAAAGTTAAGCAGGTCAATCTGATGAAAACTCCACCTGAAATTTAAACGTGACTTACAGAAAATACAAAATTCAAAGTTAAGCATGACAGACGAAGCAAATTACTGATGGATAAAATCACTTAACATTTACAATAGAGGAAGACACAAAAACGAACACTGCGTTACCTGTTTTCATCGAGTTCCTTGCTTACAAGTTCACAAAATTCCATTCTGAGAGAATGGAACCAGTTTTTCATCTCGGTTAGAAATGGACCCACTTCTCCTTCATCATCCTGCCAATACAAAGCAAAATATTCCATTTAGACATATTGAAACCAAATGCACACGGAGAGTAACAACCTTCACTTCAACCCAACACTATCCATTCTGGAAAAGCAGACGATGTGAACAGTATGGCTTACTAGTTTCTGTGGTTTAAATGAATGAAAAAAGGAGGACTGTAATTTTGAATACATTTATGGACAAGGAGTAAAACCAAAAATTGTGGGTAGGGAAAATTGCTATAAAAAAGAATGGGCATTCACTCTGTTGAACTTTTCTTAGTTTTGGATCAATTAAAATTGAAGCAAGCTATAATGTGTCTGCCAGAATAAAAGGGTGGAATAAAAAGAAAATAGAGAAAGAAAAAAGGAGTGGAAGAAAGCAGTAAAGAAGAGTGAAACTAGTTCAAACAGTTGGCAGCTGATTAGCTTTTCTATTATACTTTCTTTTCTTCTACTACATTGTACCAATTGCCAAGGTTTTCACATGAATTAGAGGCAGTGAGAAAGAAAGAGAGAGAAAGAGAGAGTGAGAAAGAAAGGGAGAGAAAGGGAGAGAGTTAGAAATAAAGTGAGAGAGAGTAAGTGAGAGAAAGAAATAGAGAGAGAAAGAGAAAGATAGAAAGAGAGAGAGAGAGAGAGAGATGGGGGTTCAAAAAGTAATGTGACTGAGGTAGTTTTAAAGGAAACACATTACACACATTTTTTATTTGATTCTCTTACTCAGGACCCCAGCCAACATCGGGTACCTCTGATAGTCTTCAATAATGGCTAGATTGAAAGAAATGATTTTTCACCGTAAATGGTGCTGCTAGTAGTCTTTGTATTGCCATGGAAACAAAAGAATGATGGTGCTTCATAACGAATCTGTAGTGTAGACGACATTTATATAAAACTAGCATGGAAACCCGTCTTTACCTTCAATTGGAAAATTAATCCTATGTCGTTCTGCCATCAACCCATAAGACCATATTACATTTTCTTCTTATTTTTACATGTCATATTATTCAATTTTCGGATGGGATCCAACATTGTACTCAGCATTGATTTGTTGAGGGGGGTAAGTACAATGAAATTTATAGAAAGAATGTATAGTATTTAACTTCTTCGGACTATACTTTGCATTTCTCGATTATGAGTGAGTACCTATGTGTATTCACGCTCCTAGCCCTGTACCCCATATTTCTATTTCTACTTTTTTTTTATATATGTTTATAATTATATATTTATGAATAAAAGAAAATAAAGAAAAAGTCTTTCCTTTTTTATGGATGTTCAGCACGAACACAGACCCCACATTATTCTTATTCTTATTCTTATTCTTATTCTTATTCTTATTCTTATTCTTATTCTTATTATTATTCCATTTGATCTAAATGAAATATAGTTATCCAAGTAGCATGGGTAATACAGTTTCAAAATATATTTTGATACAAGAGTGTATCTCACAAAACAATATAAGTTTCCGAACAACAACTATATATATATATATATATATATATATAAGTATGTTTTAAAAAGGCTGAGGGCAATGCAAAGTACCGGGAAAGTTGTAAGCTGGAAAGAAAAAAAATAATAAATCGAAATCGAAATGGGACTTACTATTTATTTTTTTCTTAAAATCTTACATAACAGCAAGTGTGGTGTTAGCTGTTTGTGTATTGTCCGGATGATTATTAAAAATCATTTATTTAATATTTCGGGGAAAAAAAACTTCCCTTTGTCAAAAATAATAAACACCAATGGAAAACTCCGTCTGTGCAGAGAATTTGCCAAACTGGATGCATATATATATATATATATATATATATATATATATATATATATATATATATATGTGTGTGTGTGGGGGGGGTGTAAATTTATATATATATATATATGTGTAAATATATATATGTGTAAATATATATATATATGTAAATATATATATATGTAAATATATATATATATATATATATATATGTAAATATATATATATATATGTAAATATATATATATATATATATATGTAAATTTATATATATATATGTAAATTTATATATATATATATAAATTTATATATATATATATATATATATATATATTTATATATATATATATATAAATAAATTGAAGTCTGTCAGTTTATTCTTTAGGATTAAAGAGTGGAGGGCCGAAGACGATTATATAAGAATGGAAAAGAACATCGGAAAATTCAACATTTGTGATTCTTAGGATATTTGTGTCTGAGATGCACATCTTTATTAAAGTATGAAGCAGTCTTAAATGAGCATCAAAACAAGAAGTTATTTATGAATAGCACAAAGAAAATGATCAGTTAGGGTGTCCGTAAGCATGGAACCTTTGCATAATTGTGTCTAATTTGTAAAAACTCAAGTTGAATCACTGTTCAACCTAGTAATAGTATTAACATTCAAATCACGCAAAAAAGAAAATAATTCTAACACTGAACTCTGAAAACATATCCAAGTTCTGCCTTCATACAGAATTTGGTCTGAGACTCTCATATAAATCAATAACGTATAAAAAAATCTAAAATTTACTGCTCTACATATAAAGAGAGATTTAAATTCAGAGACACAAAAGTCAAAAGTGTGTGGTGACAGTAGAATTTTCACTTTCATTTACCAAATCATAAACGAGGCATGTGTAAAAAGTATTCGACCTTTGGTCAGAAAAATATTTGAAATATGTGAAAGGGTTGGGACCCTAATCCCCTTCAAAGAATGTCCCTTGTGCTTGCACACACTTAGCTCACCGATCCATCCACTGCCGGAAACACCTCTGGAAGTCTTCTTTTGGAATGATGTTCATGTCAGCCGTTGCGTTAGATTCAGCAGGTGTTTGGAGAAGATGCGATGGATGTAACATAAATTAAGGAGTCGTCCAACCGATTCAAAAATGAGAGTGACACGCGTTCTGGGAGGCCCCAAACTGCTCGGAGTGCAGCTGTTGTTGAGAGAGTGCAAAAAAAGAGATTATGGGGAACGCGACTGTGGAGATGTACACCTTTCCAAAAGAAGACTTTCAGAGGTATTTCCGGCAGTGGATGACATGGTGGGCTAAGTGTATGCAAGCACAATGGACCTACTTAAAGGGGATTAGGGTCACAAACCTGTCACGCATTTGAAATATTTTTTTCTGACTTAAGGTCGGATACGTTTTTGACAGGCCCGGCATACCTAAATTATTCAATGAAAACCTCTAGAATATATCTGTTGCATTTAACATGAAATTCTGTTTATATATATATATATATATATATATATATATATATATATATATATATATATATATATATTAAATGAATTTAGTCGGATTATCGACGTTAGACCTAAATAGAATTGCATATCACAAATGGCTATTTCATTCTTACTTTACAATCTGTGTTATTAGATAAAATAAAGGAATTCCAATTATTTTACCCCATTACATATTTATTCCGGCTTGTTTAAGAAGACATGCAATAAATGGAAACCATTTTCAGTTTTGCATCTTAAAATAATTTGTTTTTAGAGAAATCGCTCCAGACAAAGCATGAAGCCATTTGATCTAAGAAGCTAACAAGAAAGAAATATGATTATCGCAAAGACAGGAGATGGCTATTGACCTTAGTCTTGAAAAGACGAAGATTATAGGTAGGAGGAAAACAGTCAGTAGGAAGAGAGTTCCACAAGCATGCTGTTCTTGGAAAGAAGCTACTGGAATAGGAAGCTGTATTACAATAAGGTATCAAAACAACGAATTGATGGAGACCACTAGACCACCGAGTCAAACGAGCTGGAACAAAGGAAATAGGGAATAGATCACACAATTCTGAAGAACACATGCCATAATAGTATTTATATGAAATACTGAAATTAGCAACATAACGTCTATGAGAGAGAAGGTGCAGAGAAGAAGAAAGGATGGGGGCAATCACATTACAGATACGTTTCTGCACCTTATCTAGAACCCTCAAATGGGACAGAGATTCACCAGCCGAAATATGACAATAGTACTCCATACATGGTCTGATAGTAGATTTGTAGAGATAGAGAATAGCCTCAGGTGTGAGAACGTGTTTGGAGTGATAATGAGATCCGACTTTAAGAGAAGCAGAAAGAGCAATGGATCTAATGTATGAACTCCAAGAATAATTTGATGAAGAAGAAAGACAAAGAAGTTTCAGAGTCGATTTCTCCTCAAATGCAGAGCTAACCATGAGAATCTCAGGAAGAAAAAGGATATACTTACGATTGAAAGACACGAGCTGAGTCTTAATAGGATTAAATGAAACAAGCCATTTCGTCTCCCAACCCACAAGTGAAGCCAGGTCAATTCATAGATCAGCTGCATATTTCAACTTAACCGAAGGAGATGGGAGAAAAGCAACACCAGAATAGAGAATGGTATTATTGGCATAAATGTTAATTTTCTGAATTCAATATTAAATAGTGCTCGGAAGAAGTTCAGCTGGTTATTTGCAAGAACCGAATCATGTATGCACATATGTAGTCAAAAGTGTGTGTATAGATAAGAAGTTTTATGCCAAATAAATATATCTCTATATAAGAAAAAGACGATCCACCTGAAAAAAGTATTCAAAGAACAACTTATCTCCCTGATCCACAGTAAGCAGACAACAGCTAAATCTACATACTCTGTGGAACACATTACTGCAGGATAACTTCAGCCGAAATATGACAATAGTAGAAAAATATAGATGCACCTTTCTACAAGCTGAGCAAGGGAACCTTCCTCTTTATGGAAGATTTACAACACTAAAAAAATACCACAAAGGAAACAATGAACCGCAAAGGAAAATGGTGTAATAATGGAGTGCTACTACAAAAGTCAACCGTCACAAAAAAGACTCTTTCACATACATGGAACATAATCGCAAAGTTATGTTATCGGTTTTCAAAACACATGTTATATATCATTTTATTTTTTACTAAAAGTTGAAATGGGATTATTGATACAAAAGTAAATTTGCATAAATTCGCATAATAAAACAACATTTTTGCCAGTTTGATTCTGTTGTTGTCACTGATTTTCCTGATTTTTCTAAAATCAGGTACTTACAGCAGGGACCATGTGAACATTTCCAACATCCATAATTGAAAGCAGTGCTATGGAACTGACTGGATTCGAACTTTGTACCCCAGATGGTCAGTCCATGTCGTTATGCACTTCACCATTGACATTGAGTGTAATAAGAAGAACCCGAAGATTAAGAAGATAAATGACATGGTAAAACATTTAGAAGACAAAACAACAGTTTTCCTATGATTTTAGAAAATAGCTTGTCTCACCTCCAAGAACAGCTGATCAATATTGATTTCTTCTTCAGCATTCAATTCTTCTAGAGCCACTTTGACGAGAGAAGAAATTATTTCTGGATCATTAGGATTGAGGAATGTCTGTAAATGTATTTGGAACTCATTGCATTTCATCACATTGCCAGGAAGCACCGAATCGGAAAGATATTTCATCAAGTCTGTGATGACAGTAAGCTGTGTATGGTAGACATTTTCATCCATCTGGAAAAAAAAACAATGACGCCATAATTATACGTGTAGTAACGGACACATGTCCTGCCTGCAAGCAATGCTTATATTATTTCGAAACAAATACATTTTCCCTCATTTTCAGTGCACAAATTGGTCTTTTAAAATTGTTCAAAACAATTTGAACTCTCTAACCCCAACATTGCAAAACTTAATATTCATCAATAATGTGTGTTCCATTATTTTCAGAATAGCTAAAACTGATGATGATGATGATGATGATGATGATGATGATGATGATGATGATGATGATGATGATCATCATCACCACCACCACCACCACCACCACCACCACCACCATCATCATCATCATCATCATAATAATAATCATCATCATCAGCAGCAGCAGCAGCATCGTTTTATTCGGATTTAAATTTTATTTTTCATGGGCATGGCAGTGATACCTGAGAACTTGTATAACTTGGATTATGAACATTTTTTTTAGAAGATTTTGCCTCCAAATGCAAATGTCTTTTCGAACTGAGCATAATAATTGTAGAGTAACACATTATATGTTTATGAATCAAAAGAGAAACATTACTATATAGTAAGGTTTTAAGCACTTTCTCATAACAAGAGTGGGAACCAATAACTCCTCTGCAATCACCCATCTTCTCCAGCGTCAACTTGAGTCATCAGTAATGCTCACGGAGGTAAATGCACTCATAAATCATTTCATTGTATTGCATTTATTTTATTTTATTTATTACTTTTATGTAATATCTTAATGATTTCCAGTGTTTTATACCTTGATAAGTGCATTTTACATTGCTATATTCCATTAAATTACTACAGTAGCATTTGGTTATTGAATGATTAAGTGAACTACATTGCTATCAAACTATAACTAGCTTTGTTAAGAATATTTTTATTTAAAGAAATATAAGTATACTAGACCACCCGTGACCCGTTGGGTCAGTTTGTTATATTAGCTATGGAATTCATGTATGAGCGTGACACTTGTGGCATAAAGAAAATAGTTTTTTTTTATATAACAGAAGCATTTCTATGAAAGTATATTAAAATGAAAAAAGAATATAGATAGATTTCTATGAGTCGTTCTGTTTATTATAATTGTTTTTTTTTTAAATTACAGTTACTGAATTATAAGTGGTTGGTTAGGGCGATTTGAGAAAGGAAGGGGGTACAGCAGGCTTTCTCGCGTACATAACGAAAACAGAGGGAGTAGGAGTGGTGAAATCTATGAGAGGGAAAGTGGGAGGTGGTTTCGTTCACCGACCGCTAGTATGGCTGATATTAATAATGAGTGTTGTTTTTTTGTTTGTTTGTTTTTGTTTTTTAAAAGGGAGGAGTTTTTTTGAAACTGCGACAGACTTTACGAAGTCCTCCCGTTGAATGTTTTTAGCCGTGAAGAAAACAAATAAACTATTTGATGAAATTAAATGAAATTGTTTAAAAATTTCCAGAATGAAAAATTTCATGCGTTCGTTAATCATAATAGAGAATAACGGAATTGGAATAACAGATTGAAGACGATGCTATTTACGCATGCGCAACCGGATGTTGAAAACCGGAAAGCTGAAAGCTGATTGCAAACATACAAGATCAATAGACTTTTAGTATTATATAGATTTCAATATATCCCTATTTACTTACCTGCACATGATGGCAAAGATTTATTAAATTAGGTGCACATTCATTTTATATTGGTCTCATGGAAACAGATTCATTTAATTCTCATTATTCCTTATAGAAATAATTGCTTTGGAATTCTAACATTTTTGAACTCAACTCAAGGAATAAATACTGTTAATGTTATAAGGTTTTTGTGTATTTATATTATTTTCATTCATGTTTATTGTTAGACTAGCAGGGCTATCCAACGTTGCCTGGGGAAAAAGTGTAACATATTTAATTAAAACTTCTATCTCTCTACCTCTCTCTATTCGTCTCTCTATCTTTCGTTCTTTCCCCCTCTTTCTCCTCTATCCAGCGCATTCTTCTCTAGCTGAACATGAACACACACATACACACAGACATCTCCTCCTTATATAATAGATTCCTCGATAAATGAGTTGGCATTTCCTTTCTAAATTAATAATTGCTGCCACACCCCTGACGAAATCTGGCCCAGTTGACCTTCAAAGAACAGATAATTTTTTTTAAAGTTTAGATATTATTCACCCAAGAGAACGCTGATCAAGAATATACCAACTTTGTGGATGTTTAGTAGTTTTTTTGTTTGTTTTGACTTTTAGCTACACACATACAGACAACTGTCTTTTATATAATAGACTAGCGAAAATAGCTTCCCTACGGTCGTCTATGTTTGCTAGGCTGTTGCGTCAGAAATGATCGCTTACCCATAAATCGATGGAGCCCAAGTCATATTTATTGGGTGGTTAGACATTGATTTTCTTTGTTTCGGACCAAGAATATTTTTAGTTAAACAAAAAAAACAAAAAAAAAATTCCGACCAAAGAAAACATAGTAGGAAGTGATCAGAATAGAGTTTAGAGAAATAAATTTGGCCAGATTAGTTTGGTAGTCAATTTTTGAAAGTCGTCCTACACATACCAGGATGTAAAACGGATGTAAAACCGAATATGATGATGATGATGACTGCATGGATTAATTTATGACAACAACCAACATAAAATATTTATAATACAAATTTTTACCATAATCATCATCGACTATTTTGATGCCTCATACATTCCTAAGACTTTACGTTGTAAATTTCGATTTCCCAGGTGGCAATAAAAAAAGAACCTTCCTTCTTGGCCACCAGTCTTCTAACCGTGTGTCTTACTAACTGCCGTAACTGACTATTTAAAAAATCCCCATCCCTCTGACGTCATTATCTTGTTTTACCAATCACAGTTCCATACCTTTTAGATGCCATTATTATGTGGACCCTCTCTAAAAAAAGGTTTTGCGATTTATTTTTTTTAAATAAACATTTTTCGAATAGTTATCAATGAAACATCACATTTTCATATCATACAAAATTCTTGTAATTGTTTATTCATCTTTTAGCAGTGGGGTTCAGTTTTATATGGACGTTTAGTGCAAAATGATACACCAAATTGATTTTTGGCAGTGTTTAGCCAAAATAATGCCATTTACAAACGTCTGTTCGGAATTTTTTGCAGGGGATAATTTTACATATAACTCACACTGCAGCAAAAATAATGAGATGATGATAAATAAGTGATTCCATGAGAAATATCAATTTCAAAGAATAATTTTATAGTAAACTCGAAGAATACCTGTATTAGGATAATTAAAATGAATTCCCCAGAACAGTTTTGTACCAATTTTATGTCCCCTTACCAAGATTAAAATAAAGGTATAATGATACAAGACTATATCTAGAATACGTTAGAATACGTTAACCCTAAACCATTTTTTAATACGTTCTTACATCCTTACGCTTCTATGAGATGCTTTGTTAATCAATTGGTTTGTCATGCTTCAGTTAGTGAAACGATTTTTTATTGATCTATCATGCATACAATTTCAAATAGCATTTTCTTTCACCTTGTCAGGCTAAACTTTCAAATAATGTTTTCATTCACTTTAGCAGGCTAAATTTTAAAATTATATTTTATTCTGCCTCAACAGGCTTAAGTTTGAGCTAACATTTTCCTTTGCCTTGTCCAGCTAAACTTTGAAACAACATTTTCCTTTACCTTGTCAGGCTTATGTTTGAAACAATTTTTTCCTTCGCCTTGTCAGGCTTATGTTTGAAACAACATTTTTCTTCACCTTAGCAACTTTGTAATAATATATACTTTGGGCGTGCCAGTCTTATGCTTGAAATAGCATTTCCTTTTGTCTTCTCAGACTAAAGTTTGAAATAGCATTATCCTTCACATTGTCAGGCTAAACTTTGAAACAATATTTTCCTTCGCCTTGTCAGGCTTATGTTTGAAACAACATTTTCCTATACCTTATCAGGCTACACTTTGTTATATTTTATTCAGCCTTGTCAGGCCTAGAGAGAAAATAGCATTCTCCTCCACCTTGTCAGACTAAAGTTTGAAATAGCATTTTCCTAAGGAAAATGCTATTTCAAACCATGTCAAGCTCAACTTTGAAACACTATTTATTTTCGTTTATCAGGCATATGTTTGAAATAATATTTTCATTACTAAATGACTAGATGAAATGGATATGTTGAGAGTAGTAGCAGAGTGAATATTGTATTTTATAAATTGATTCTTTGTTGGACAACATCTCCAATCATCAGTTTCTTTCAACCAATCAGAGAAGCAAAGATATTCAGTGTTGAAAATAGGCACATAGTATAAAAAGCCAAACACAGCGTTTTCTTTCTCTTTTTCTCTTTTGTTTTAGAGTCAACGGACAGGCATACAACATAATCCTCCCTAGCCTCTTTGAGGGCAAAGGGCCGTAACAAGAACAACTTGAGACACACAACAACGATTCTAAGCAAGTAGCAACAGATAACAAGAGACTTTCATGAACTTCTAAACAATTGACACACATGCAGCTTAACACATAAGTACAAAAACAAAGGCACACTCATGTATGCACACATATCTTCATACCTATTTATTTATGAACACATGTATTTAATTTCTTCTTACACAAAAAATAACTCTTTCACTCAGAAATGTTTCTTGGGACGCTCTGAACATTCTTATTCTACAAATTGTTTTGTTGGACACTTCAAACTTTTAAACTTTATCTCTCATTTTCTTAACAAGTTGTTGAATAAAATTAATTAATTTCCTATGGATAGACTTTGTCATTCTTTTATATCATAATTATGTATCCACTTTAGATACATCTTCAGAATCTCAAATCAGCTTATTCTTACATTTTAATCTGAAACTATTAAACTCCATCATAAGACTTGTGATATCAATCTCTTGCAGTATTCCGTGCTCAGATGTTTGATAATTTATTTGAAAATGGTAATTAAATTTCATTCTAATTTGAACACGCATCACATGTATCTGCCATTTAATTGAGAAATACTTCAGAAAAAAACGAAAAGAAAGTCAAATAAGAGCTCAATTGACTGGCTCACCTCTTCGTTTAAGATGAGCCAGAACAATTCAATATTTCTGTTCGTCTCTGCGAATCGTTTACACGCATCCTCCAAATTGTAGGCCCATTCCGTTTTCATAAGTGCAGTTGGGAAGTTCTGGGTTAGATAATAATCTACATATTCAGAAAAACTTGTGGCCTGCAAAAGAAAGTTAAACATCATTTCATTATTATTATTATTATTATTATTATTATTATTATTATTATTATTATAATTGTTGTTGTTGTTGTTGTTGTTGTTATTATTATTATTATTATTATTATTATTATTATTATTATTATTATTATCACTTAAAAATAAAAGTTAGCTGACATGATAGAATTTGTTGCAGAGTCTAACATTTACCATTTGTAAATATTTCTTGGTTATCGCACTTCTGACACATGTTATATTTGTGTTATTATTACAGTACTTCAAAACATTTTTCATTCTTTCAAAAACAAGATTTCAAACAACACTAACTATTTTTTGAGACACAATACTGGTTGGTTACAGACTATGTAATCAACTATGTATAGTCTAAATCTTACCAGTTCTATTGTATTCAATTATGCAACTAATACTCTTAGAAAAGGTATGGATATACAAGTTTCACTAAATTATAGGCAAAAAAGCAATTTAATCAGTTATTTGTACACAATTAATTGTTAGCAATGGCATTGTACTTCAGCATTAAATAACCAAAAAGGTTTGATATGCCATAAAACTGACAATCGATCTATTAGTCTCTAAAGCAGTGCTTATAAACCACTGTGCCGCGATACATTGATGTGCCATGAAATGATAACTGGTATGCCGCAAAGAGGTCATATGTGGATGTTACTAGTTGTTATAGGTGGAAACAGCTTTCATATCATGATAACCGGAGTCGTTTGTATTAATAAATACTGACTCATACATTATTACTTATGTGATATTAACGCTTGAATATCAAACAATACAAGATAAAATGTATAATAAATCGTTAGTTTAAATTGTTCGATATTTAGAATTTTTCGATAATAATAAACATTTTAAGTGTTGTTATGTTTTATATCATCTACATATATCGTTTACAATATTATCAGATTCTTTGTAGGTATATCTTATCTAATATTTAGATGTCGTAAAGTTATTTTTTTATCATGAAAATAAAAATACATGATTAAGTATGATAAAACTCCTCTTTGATTTATTATTTTGTTCAATTTTGGATGTAATTCGCCCTTAATTATGGACAAGTTTCTAAAAAGAAAAAGCGATGATGACAACAATAATTCTATAACTTCATTTAAAAAAAAAACAGAAATGCACCGGTTTTATAATGATGATTACTTGAAATTAGGATTTCACTGGATTGGAAATACACAGATTCCTCCTCCGCTGTGTGTTGTGTGCGGCCAAACGTTGTCTAATGAAGCAATAATTCCAAGTAAGATAACAAGAGACATTACAACTAATCATCCTAGCCTTCAAAGTGAGAGTGTTGGACATTCCCAATGGTTGTTAGAATTATATACAACACAAAGTCAACTATATAAGAAAACAATAACTGTTTCTGGAAAAGCTCAATTAGCTTCCCAGGTGACACCAATTATTGCTCTAAAATTGAAGTCTCATGTTCTTGCAGAATCAGTAATCCTTCAAAGAATGATTAAAACTATGCTTGATAAGCCCGAACAGAAATTATCAAGATCCGTCTTTCAAACAATACAATTCAGAGAAAAGTTCTTGACTTATTTAATAATATTAAGGAAAGCGTAAAATAGTCTGTTTACTCCCTAAATCGATGAATCCACTGATCATGGACAGTTAATTGCATTTATACGTGTGATTGATGAAGATTTCTAGCAGCTTCCTCAGGTTGTTCAGACAAATTAGATATGTTACAAAAAATAATGATGAATAAGCAAATTAAAGCAAATCCCATCTTCTGCCTATTATGAGAAGAAAACTTATCTTCAAGTTTTTTTGGGTGGGGAAGAAACATAAAAAATCATTTGAAGTAATAACCTGGCATAATACACAGGCGTGTGATTACCCTTCTCGGTGCGATTGATCTTTAGATTTTGTCAGGTCATCAATTTAGAAGAAGGAAAACTCTGATATAAAACCTGTGCTACTGACTTACGTCTTGCGCACCAAACCACTGGTGGAGAGAGGCCTCCTTAGTCCTAGCTAACAACCTTCCTAGAGCTGGAGACTCAAGCAAAATATCCGGTTTTCGAATCTAAATTGCTTAACGAGTAGATAGGCTTTGCCTATCGCTCGGCCTTTGTCTATTAGCCAGGTGCAGAGGTATCATTACAGAGACTCCTCAAAGATACCCAGTGATTGGCCTTGTTTCCTTACTAGCACAATGACCGCCGTCTTTTTCTCTTTGTCTGAGAAACCTGGGGAAGATTTCTTGTCAGTTAGTCTCACATAACAAGTCTGGGTCATTCTTTTTTGACAGGTTGAGGGTACAGGTTTCACAGCTTGATGGCTGCTGTTTCCAACTGGCAGTACAGGAACCCTAACTCTGGGATAGTGCTAAAGGCGGCTGCTTTATCAACAATTGTATAATATCGGGGTAACTTTAGTGTCACATGGAAAAAGACCCCGCATTTATCTCTGGTGGGCATTCCCAATACCACAATCCCATAGATGAAGACTCGGCGAATAGTCTACTTGTGTGAGTCCACTGGCATCAAACAAACACCCACTTTGCCCAACATGCTATATAAAATAAATAAAAACGAATTTACAAAGAAAAAGCAGCAATATCAAACATGACGCCCACAAAAAAAAACAATACACTTGCCTCCTCCCTTGAGGCTTGCATTCACAAATATCTGAGGACTAAGAATCAACATCGATAACATTGAATACTTCTTTCTAGTAAACTTCCCGGATATCCTAGCACTAAGTGAAAGTACACTCCTCAATCTCGTTTAATCGTTTTGACATGACTGAATACCTTCTACTCTACCGTAAGGACTCTGAAAAAGATATGCACGAGCTCGGAGTTTACGTAAGGAACAACCTCCTCTTTACTAGAGAACATAGTCAAGAATCAGATGGTCAAGCCTACATGTTATTAGATTAACTTCACAATGCAGCATTAGTTACTTATATTTCATCTATCGTTCTCTTTCAACCCAGGACTTTACCCTGTTCAACTTCGTCTCTGATACCATAGATGCAGCACTCTCATTAGATACGAGCGCCCAAATACATGTATTTGGGGATTTTAATATCCACCACCTTGACTTGCTTGGATTCTTCAGGCTATACAGACGCAGCTGGTAACAGCATGCATAGTTTATCCATTTCACACTCCTTTTCACAGACCGTAACTTTCCCAACCCACCTCCCAGATTGTGAGTATCAGAAAGCCTTACTTTTTGACCTCACTGCCCGAGATGTGTGTGACGGATGCACATAGTCCACTTTGAAACTCTGATCACTTTGTGATAATGGTTTGTATCACTCTAAAGACTCAACCCCAAGCTGATCAGTTATTATTCAACATGACAAGATATTTTAAACGGGCTTATTGGAAATCCATCAAGAATCACATCAGAGATGCCCTATGGAGTGAAATTTTATCTCTCTCTGCTGATCAGTACACAAATTAGTTAACTAAATGGGTCAAAGCAGGCATTGAAGCACATGTCCACACACGAAAATTCTATAGCAAAACCTACTTCCTCTAATGGTTCTCTTCGAACTGTGCAGTTGCTATTGCTCAGAAACAGCAAGCATTCTGTCAATTTAATCTCCATAAGTCAACTACAAATAGACAGAAATTTATAGCATCACAAAATCAAAATAAGACTGTAATAGCAGCAGCTAAGAGAAGTTATACGGATATGTACAGAAAACACATTGAGTCACAGAAATTAGGAACTCTCGATTTCTGGAAAATCTATAATAACGTGGTGAACAGTGGCAAATCAACAATTCCTCTGCTATCCAACAACGATAATGCTGTTTGCATGGCTACTGATAAGGCTGAACTACATGCTCAGCGGTTTGCATTGAACTGCACTTTGGACTCCACAAACCACTCCCTTCCTAAATTTCCCATTGCGGACTAAAGCCACACCTGATGGCTGATTATCAAGTCCGGGATATCATAAAAAATCTTTACATCTCCAAAGCATTTTGGGCCTGATCTTATCCCAGTTATAGTAATGCTCTGCTGAGCTGGACCCTGTCCTCTCCAAACTCTATATCACTGCCTTGCTGAATCTTATTTCCCTGATAGCTGGAAAATTACTTGTGGTACCAATATTCAAGAATTCTGGTGAAAAAACTGATCACCCCAAATTATCGCTCCATCAGTCTTTGCTAAAATTAGTGAATCTTTAATCAATCTAGCAATAGGCCATCACCTTATTATTGCTAACCTTCTTTCTGAGTATCAGTATTGATTTAGGCAATCCTGTTCTACTGTGGATATCCTAACAGTCATCTCTGAACAAATATACCATACACTGGACAAGGCAGGCGAAGCTAGGACAGTAACACTTGATATATTTACAGCCTTTGACTAGATTTGGCATGAAGGTCTTCCCAGGAAAATAAATGCATATGGTATTTCTGGATGAATATTTAATATAATTAGATCCTTGCTAGACAAAAGAAAGACCCAGGTTGCACTCGATTGCATGACATTAATGCAGGTGTAACGCATGGGTTGATCCTTTGACCTTTACTGTTCCTGATTTTCATAAACGACCTATCTGATGAAATTATGTCTGAGATGGGAATGTTTGCTGATGATACCAGGCTCTACTCTCAGTATGTGGGTAAAACAAACACGCACATATCCAAGGCATTGGCTGAATACTTAGAAAATTACCTCCAGACTGTAGTTGATTGGGACATAAATGATAGTAGCATTTAATGCTACTAAGACAAAAATCCTTTCATTTAACAGTTATAAGAAATCTCTTCAACCACCAATAGCACTCTATCTTGGAGTCCAGCATTTAAATTCTTAAGGTAACATGAATTGGAACAAATACATAGAAGAAACTGCCACTGCTGCTGCAAAGAAAGACTACTGTTATAGAAAACTTCTCATCATTTATCTCTCCAAAGCCACCATATCCACCTATGCTTGAGATGCTGTCGTTACATCCGAGTTAATACATCACCACTAGGATCTCTCTCTTAGACAGGGTCCAAAAAGAATCTGCAATAGGTCCCTCACTGTCCACCAAGTTCCAACCCCTGTCCCATCGCCGCAATGTCGCATTTCTGTACTTATTTTAAAAGTACTACTATGGAATATGCTCTGACGAACTTGCTGCTTTAATGCCCTCTCGACTTTTATACACCCAACCAACCCGACAATCAGTTAAATCCTATCTACTCACTCCTTTTGGCTAAGATCAAAGTGTAGTATCTGTTCCGATGGATACTGCACCCCATACTGGTGTTGTCTTGGCCTTCGGGTCTTGATTTACGCCGGTCAATGGGTCTGTCCTGTGCAGTTCTGGGAGGTCCACCTTCCCAGGCTTTGCCTCCTCTCTTTGGGGAGGAGTAAGTTTATTGCTTACTGCCTGAGTCGCCCCTACCGGGGAATGCCGACGGGGCTGCCCAGGCAATTTTTAAATCCCACTTTCCCGACCCGACCTTGGGTCACATCTTACTTGTGGGAGTAAGATAAAAACTGGCCTTGTGCCTAACTCCTGGAGAGGAGTAAATCAATACTCACTGTCAAAGTCTCCAAATGCCGAAGGACTTTCTACTTTAATAGCTTCTTCCCGCGAATTGCTAGCCTTTGGAATTTCTTCCCTATTCCCTGTTTCACTAACTGTACCATTTTTCAGAAATTTAAATGCAATGTGAACAATCTGCTCACTGGGCAACTCCTCACTTAAGATGTCCCCTATGAATCTGGCTGTTAAGAAACAGTAGCCCCTTACAACTTAGTGGCAAACATGCCTTGTTTGAGATGAATAAAAGTTTTAAAAATATATAAAGATTAA
This sequence comes from Sepiola atlantica, assembly GCA_963556195.1. Taxonomy (NCBI): domain Eukaryota; kingdom Metazoa; phylum Mollusca; class Cephalopoda; order Sepiida; family Sepiolidae; genus Sepiola; species Sepiola atlantica. The sequence goes on from OY744530.1 coordinate 89,893,272, forward strand.
TCAATTTCTATGTTGCAAACAGTTTCTCACAATTAGAAAAGATAAAGATATTCTTGATACAATTACAAACAATATGGCTTATCCAACAATATGGCTTTTGATTCGATTTATGCTGTAACAGGTTTCGCATCTTTCACAGAAAAACAGAACCATAACATTGTGCAAACTCATTGTTTTTAACACAGTAAAGTTTTTGTTTCAAAGATAACACAAAATAAACTCAAAGAGGTGATTGAAATGGTTAACTTCATAAAAACTTGATCGAATACGTCCAACATTTTTTTTTATTCCTGTGCAAGGATAATTATTCATAACATGTTCGTTTACTATTGCACATAGAAGTAAGATGGCTGTCAAAAACAAAACGTGCTATCTTCCGTAAATGAGCTTCAAAAAGAAATTTTTATTTTCTTTGACGACAAAAAACTTGATAGATTTTGTAAATGGCTTAAAACTGAATTGCGGATATCTAAAATAGAGCACTTAAATAAAATATTTGAATACCAATATGCAAGATAAACATGAGAATAATCTCACAGCGGTAGATCAATTAGTTACTTTTAAGAAAGAAATTAGATTATAGAAAAATAGGACGAAGTTAGACGATTTGGATATGTTTTCATCAGTTTGCAACACCTGCATTATCAAGATGATTCCAATTATTAGTAAGCATTTTAAATGTCAACGAAAATAAAATTAAAGAATATTTTCCCTCAATCAGCATTGCAGATTTTGATTGGATTCACAATCCTTTCCTAAATCGATCGATTATCAATTTTTTTCAATTTTGAGTGATCGTAGACTCAAATTGAAGCATGCACAATTGTTATTAGAAACCTTTTGGATTTCTGTTATGGAAAAGTATCTAACTCCCAGTAAAACAACATCAAAGCCTTAATGCAATTCTCAACTTCGTACCTATGTAAACTAGGGTTTTCTTACCTAAACACTATTAAAAATTAAAAACTTGAAAACTTTAAAACACATGGAAGCTGCAGTATGGAACCACTAGATACAACTGTCCCACTGACATTGACCATTATTATTGTATACCTGCTACTCAATACCTGATATGTTATATATATATATATATATATATATATATATATATATATATATATATAGTCTCGGAAGTTTCTCAACCATTAAAACTATATTAAAAATAAAAAATAAAAAAAAATAAAAAAATAAAAATTAAAAAACTTTTAGTCTCAAGTCTTTCAGTGGAAAATCACTCATGTAAGTCAATTTATTTTTTACAGTTATTATATTAGTTGGTTTCTAACACTATTTTAAGGGATCATCAGTTGTTTACAATGAAAAACTGTTTCGGGAATTTTAAAACAAGACAGTATTTAATTTCATGGCTTCCCAGCAGAGTTGATCAGACCCCACTTCCCTTAAAAGACAAACACATAAACGTTCCTTATACTAAATCTACGTTTTGTTCTATATAAATGTTTTGCTAACTTATATTAGTTATTTAAAATTAAATTTTTTTTTTTTTTTAAATAAAAAAAATTCCCTTACCTGTGCTGTTCGTCTGTCTAATAAAATTTATCGGTTACTTACAAAAATGTTGCTGCATTTTAAAGTGTTTGGACGAATCCATTACACTATTATTTAGGTGATTAATGTATTATTTTTAGTTTTATATTATAAATATAAAAAATATCCACACATCAAATATATATATATATATATATATATATATATATAAAATATTCCTTATATGATATTTATTATTTTTTATTATTTTATTGCAAATAAAGTTTATGAGTAGAAAATATTAATATTTTGTGATAGGTGTGCCGTGAAAATTTAAATAGCTCAATAGTGTGCCTAAATATAAAACAGGTTGGGAAACACTTCTCTAAAGGTTAGATCAATACTTTTTTCTGATTTCATGAGCAACAACCTAATTCATTAAATACAGTACAATAACGGTGTGAAATAAAAAAAAAAAACATTTTAACTCGAAAAAAGCTTTTTCTTCTGTGAGATGTCTGCAATAAAAGAAAAGTAATCTTGAGGATGGGACAAGTTTAAAAGAAAACGTATATAAAGAAATGTCATCATGTCATTTAGTTCCTCAGTTCTTTTAAAGTAAAGTAAAAAAGCATCTTGCAATTAAATAAAGCGAATTATGCTCACCAAATTAGTTATCCTCATTTTCCAGATGTCTTTGATTAATAAGGCACAGTCCCTTTTGCTGAACCAACGATTACGAATTCGACCTTCGTATCGCAAATATTTAGGTACATCTTCATCTAAACCCTGAAAATAACATTAAACAGATTGTATTCACAATATATATATATATATATATATATATATATATATATATATATATATATATATATGGACAATGAAAAAAAGTAAACCAAAAATATTAGGAGAGACGCGCATAGAACGTTTTTCGTATTGTTCCAGATAATGCGATTCTGTTCTGTGATGCCATCAAGCATTGCTAGATTTAAATCGTCAACGACTTCCTAGAACAATTCGAAAAGCATTCTATGCGCGTTTCTCCGCCGTAGTTTTTTAATTCTCTTCTTCTCCAGCTTTTTTGTTCATTTGCTTTTGACACCTGAGGATGATTCGACGAAGAATTGAAAACGTTCGTGAAACCTGTGAAACCTGTGTAACATATCGAACATTATTTATTATTTAATTTTTTATTTTAATGCAAAAAAGACCATATGGAAAATTTTAAAAATTAAAAAAACCTATATAATTAAACAGACGAATTCTGTTATGTTTAACAATGTTTGTATGTATATATATAGCACTTGCACTTGCACTTGCAAAACTGAAATCAATCTGGAAAGACGGAAACATTAGTCCCCGTTGCAAACTGAAGCTGCTGCATACACTAGTATTATCTATCTTTTTGTATGCATGCGAGTCATGGACCTTGACAGCCGAGCTCCAAAGAAAAATCCAAACGGTAGAAATGAGATGCTACAGAAGAGTGCTTGGCATCTCGTACTCAGACCGTGTCACAAACGAAGAAGTTCGTGCGCTCATCAATGCAAATCTGAACAACTACGAAAATTTGCTGACAACTGTAAGAAAAAGAAAGCTTGGATGGTATGGTCACGTGACAAGGGGCAGTGGTCTCTCCAAAACCATCCTGCAGGGAGCAGTGCAAAGCAAGAGAAGGAGAGGTAGACAACACAAAAGATGGACGGACAACATCAAAGAGTGGACGGGCTACAACTTCGCTACAACCCAGTCCATTGCCCATGACCGTCAGAAGTGGAGACAGCTGGTGTGGAGTTCATTGGTGCAGCGCCCCTACGACCCAGGAGGGGGTTAAGGGACCAAGTCAAGTCAAGTCAAGTCATATATATAAAGAGTAGTGCAATATTAGTGCAGTTTCAACGAGATAAAAGTATATATGTAAAGGAGTAAGGCTACCAACATTTGTAAAGGTTTTTTTTTTTCAACATTTATTGATTATTTTGTCGTTTTATTATTTTATAATTTTATATAACCCGTTTCAAGCGGTGGCCCGCTCTCATCAGATATGTAAATCCATTTGAAGAAATGTCTATCGATTTGAAAGAGTGTTGTTTCATTTAAGGAAATGTGTTATTGTTTGGCGTTTTTGAGCATGTGTGGGTTTGAGGCTGTGTGTGTGGATCGTAACTCAAACAAAACACCATACGGACCGCACTTCTATCTGCCTTCCCTACCTCTCTCTATCCGTCTATTTAACCATACACCTGTGTGCGTGTGTACGCACATATATGTATATGTGTGTGCGGGGGGTGTATGTATGTCGTTCACCTATGTACAAGATTCAGAACTAACGAAAACACACATACACGGACACAACAGCCAATTTGGCTACAGGGCAATAAAAAATAATGAATTTCAAAAGAAAATCGAAGCACTTCAAGAAATGGAGATGACCAATAAAATAAAGGTCAAAATCACACGTACTAAATAAACACACACGACTTTGACCAAGAGAAACAGAAAATAATTAAAAAATTAAAAGATATTTTATTAGTATAATTCTGGTAATTGAGAAGATTATGCTGATTATCCAACGAAAATGCATCTCACAAAGAAAACGGATATGAAGAAGGAAGCTTACTTTGTAAGGTCTGAAAATGAAAACGAGTAACTTACAAATGCATTTAATTTAAATATATATATATATATATATATATATATATATATATATATATATATATATATATATGTATATGTATATATATATATATATAAGAAAGGGTGTGTAGACATATTTTTGAAACCATTGTTTTAGATAGTATTATATTTTTTTGAAAAAAAACAACAATGTGTAATGTTAAAATAAATAAAATTTATTTTAATCTTAAGATTAAAAATAAATTTTATTTATTTTAACACTACACATTGTTATGATTTAAAAAAAAATATATAATATATATATATATATATATATACTACCTAGCTCTGCTTACGTATTGAGCACTGTTGAAGTGAATACTTAAGATTGATACATAAAAATTATATCTCGTTATAAAATTTTAGGTGGATACATGAAATACTAATATATATATATATATATATATATATATATATATATATATATATATATATATAAATATATATATAAATAAATATATAAATATATATATATATATATATATATATATATATATATATATATATATATATATATATTAAGCGAAATAACTCATCTTAATTTTTTAAAAATATGGAGTATGCAGAGTTGCATTTCTTTGTTTTTAAATTTTTTAAATTAAATTTCGTTTCATTTTGAATTTATAATACGATTTTTTTCCTATTTTTTTACAATTATCTTTTTGTTCTTTCTATTTATATTTATTTTGTTGTTTATTCATGATTTATTTTATTTTCTTTTAACCCAGATGTTTTTTTTTTTCGATTCAATTTAGTATAAAAATATTTAGGTTTGTATACATATTACTTCTGTCTCTGCATGTTGTAAAGCATGGCGTTCACGAGAATAAACGAAAGCTAATATTCCTAATTGAACCTCCATACATAAATGCTCCGGTGATGTGAGTTTTATTATTTTTGTTTTGGAACCAATTTTTTTACCTTTCTTCTAGTGAGTTACACTTATAGAAAAAAACAGTATATATAACTCTATATGTTGGCTGTCTCTGTGGTAACGAAATGGTCCGTCAAGAAATGATCTCTTCAGAAATAAATAAAGACATTGTTACTGGAATCTAACCTTCTCTTATTTATTTATTTATGCATTTTCTGGAATTAAAATTTTAAATATATTGAGTTTTCTGAAAGTCTGAATATTACTAATAAACACACACACACACATATATATATATATATATATATATATATATATATATATATATATATATATATATATATATATATATATAAGTGGTGAACTAAAAGCGAACTTTTAGGAAGGGTAAAACCTATTGTGAAAAGTATACAGCTCAATATCCAGGATAGAGCAAATTTTAAATCTTGGCCTTTGCCAACTTATCTATCCCAACGACTTCCTCTGATGATAAGATTTTGATTTTTGAAAAGCCTGGCTTAAGGAAAAATTTAACTTGAATAAATTGCCTTTTTGCGGAATATATCTTGCTCTGAGCAACTGAATAGAAATACGATTTGACTTTTGCTTTTCTAATTCCTTTTCATCCTTCTACATATATATATATATATATATATATGTATAATATTCTCACATTTCATAACCATTTCTAGTATTTAATAGCGTTAAACTGCAATGGATACTGTTTCTGTATACTATTGGTGGATTTGAGAGCTGAAGACTGTAGACAATGGAGAAGCATCCAGAAAGTGGAAGCGATTGATCTGAATGATGATATTTTATGCTGGGTTAAAAAATGTAGAAATCTTAACTGCAACCTAGTGCCCCTTGAGAATTGCGATAGAGTTGTGGAATCAGTGGCTAGTAAGAATGCACATAGCAGACATTCTGTCTGTCAATATAACAAAATTTCTCAAGAAGTTGCAAAAAGGCGGGACAGCAAGAGCCATACAAGACAATGCGGACCTGAGTGAGATGGGTGAGTGTCAGAGTTATGACTATGAAGAAAGAGCTGAACGAGTATCTTTACTACACCTCATACAAGAGTAGCAAAGGCCAACTACTAACTGCCAAGGCCTAAAAGAACTGAAACTTATGAAAGGCCAGAAACTCCTCGAGAACGTCAAATACCCAGCTGAGCAGAGGATGCTCCGTTTTTTCTTAGGACCAGTTGCATAATGTGCAAAACAACAGATGTTTAGCTTACAAACCACACAAATTCCTGTACATCATCAATACCAAATTCACTCAAACTTTGAAGATCTTCGAGTGTGATTCCAGCATAGCCACACCATGCTACTCCCCATCTTTGAAAAGGTATTCAAATTCGATTCAGATGGTTATATTTAGTTGCTATCCACTGTTGTCAAGTACTGAATAGAAACGGTGGCTTGGAGAAGACCATGCATGTGGCCACAGGTCTAAACTCTGTGTTACACCTCCAGCCAAACCCAAAAGTGACTGTCTGAGAACTTTCCCAACTTCATAAGTCCCAACATCTGGTATTACAACCCACCTGACTGCCATTGACTATTATCTGTGGGGCGCAGTTGAGAAATACACTAACCTGCATCTGCAAGACCAAGAACAAATTGATTGCCAGGATCAAACTGGTGTTCAGGCATCTCTTGAAGGATACCTGTAGGCAACATGCTCCAGGTTCTGCTCCTGAGTAGAGACCATAGTGAAGTCTCAGGGCTGTTTCTACAAGTGAGTTGTATCCAACAAACGATACTCTAAGATAAATATTTTGAATTTTGAGAATACATCAATTATTAACCAAGATATGACGTCTTTTCCTTTCATTTTCTAAAAATTGTTAAATTTGTCTCAAACACTCTGTATCCAGGTTTCATACTTCTATTGTAACTCAGGATAAAAGTGAGTCCCTTTTCTTTTAAACAAATCTTAAAGAAACATTTTTCATGGAAAATACTACCTCAAGGTGGATCTTGCAACGTTCTCTTGTCCACAAGTGGTTGATGTTTGATTAAGAGATCATGAGTGAGTAGCCATCTCATGCGAATTTGCCCACAACTATAAGTTAAGTGTAAAAAGTCAACTTCGGAATCTAGTAGGGGTGGGTGGTTGATATCCTCGCTTCTCTACAACCTTTCTCCCAGAAGAGACTTGCTAGTCTATCTCTCTCCTTTATCGTTATTCCCATCGAAGGTGCTCGACTGAGCTCCAATTTTTATTTCTTCCTTATAAGACATTCACAGCGAGAACCCTTCTTGCTACCACACGAAGACAGGTTTTCCTTTCTATCTCCATGTGCTTAGCGTCAGGTGGAATTTCGATGACAGAGCGTTTTTTGCAATGTCTTCTTACCTGCTTCTTTGCTGATTACAACTTGGTTTTCTTCAAATTTAATGTAACGAATTGTTTTCATGGACCACCCAAGAATTAATCGAATGCAATCCATGCGATTGATCAATCATTATGAGGTGACGATGGTTAAGTGGTTGACGACATGGACTGATAGCCTGGGTGTGCCAAGTTTGATCCCAGTTTGTTTCATAGCCATACTTTCACTGAGAGATGCTGGCGACCTTCACATGGTCCCTCCTCTAAGTGCCGATTCTTTCTAGAAAGAATCTGGGACACCAATGTCAACAACAGATCGATCCTAATTCATAGGAATTTACTTATTTTACTTTATCAATATTAGTACTTTCATATTGTTCCTCATATTTTTGCTGGCAATCTTTCCCATCTCATTAATCCTTATCCTCGAGTGGCTCTTGGCCTTGTAATAGTAAAAAATAGTGATAGTAAAAACAAAGAGTAAAAACATGAAAGGAAGGATAAAGAGCGAGACAGATTTGAACATGAAATACTCGTTGCATTCTAATAAAGAAAAAAAAAGAAAGAAAACAACAAATTTAATTCTGAAATCGACTAACTACTCATTTCGCTTCTTGTAATTGCTGCACTATTTCTTTGTTTCGTTTTAGCTTGCACGAACATTAATTACAAGTAATGTGTGAAGATTTCAGAGAAATATATTTATGAAAAAAGAGAGGAAAACAAACCTGAATTAATATAATGGGAAAGACTTTATATGTCTGAAAAGTGTTTGGGAGTGAGTTAAAAATGGTCAGACGAAAATTAAACAAGACAGAAAGTGATCAGAAGAAATTGGCCAAAGTCACGAGAGAAAATGTGTCGATTTTGAATGTGACGAGAATTGATTTAGCCAAGAATAGACTTAGCATCGATTTGTTGATAAGTACTGTTCAAAATTCACGCTGGAAATTAGGAAACATAACTGAAGTAATAGTAGTTTACAAAACAATGTCTTTTGATATACATTATCTCAGTTGAACATGAAAACCTTCTAAAAAATATGAGTTGTAAAATGTGAGTTTTTTTCAGTCAGTAGGTGTGATATGCCAGAAGAGTTTATATCTCAGAGGATAAGTTTCATATAAATATTGTTGTCATAACCTACCGATGTAATAATACTGATAATAATAATACTAATAAGTTATTATTTGGTTGAGGAAAGCTCTAAAACTAAATCTTATATTAAGATTATAGTTCAGGGGTGGGCAACCTTTTCAGAGTGAGGACCAGATGAGACTTTTGGAAGGAGATCGCGGGCCGGAGTGAAAAACGAAATCGCAGAATTACTATATTTTGTTTACATGAATAAATTGTACAAAAATTGCATTGAACACTCTACAAATCTGATATTTTTTCTCAAGAGACTTCTGTATGTGATGTTATAAAAGGCGCCGACAAAGAGCCATTTTGGAATCATAAAACTAATGACGGGGGAAGTAGCAAGTTGATCCAGTATTCGTTTTAACACACCTCACACAAGTTCTCTGTTTTATGCCCTTTCCTCGTCTCTCGTTTCCTCTTTGCCTCTCTCTTTCTCTTTTTCTATTTTTAGCTCAGGCCAAGGATTTGAAATTAATAGTTAAAGAAAAATGAAATATACATGCATCATCGCTCGCTGATGTTGATACATTTTTATCCCACTGTATTTCTTAATAGAAACCTACTTTTACATCTATGTCACAACATGATATGAGTTTTACTGGGAGGTCCGCGGGCCGGATTGCAATAATAAAGCCTAGCAGGGTGGCGGGCTGGACACTAAGCTTTCGCAGGTCGGATGTGGCCCGCGGGCCGGAGGTTGCCCGCCCCTGTTATAGTTATAATAGTTCTTGTTAGATCACCGAAGGTAAGCGATGTGAGCCTTGCCACTACCAGATACGTGACAATTTGGGAATACCAGACGCTGTAAGTGGGTGGACAACAGAACTATCCCAAAATAAACTAAAACCCTGAAGATCCCTTTAATAAGTAATTCAGTATAACTTGCTAAACCACACATGTAATGACACAAAAGAATAATCACAATATGGGGAAAGATCTCTTCTCAAGCATGTTGGGAAGCTCTATGGAGTATTCAGTGGAGAGCTTCACCACATGATTGAGAACGAAACTTCGACCTAGGAGGCAGTTGTCTCATTGTATGACAAAATGTGAGGATTAGTAAGTTATACTTAAGTACTTGCGAAGGGCATCTTCGGGGCTGCATGTTTTTTGAAGAGATGGTTTACCGTCCTCCCACATAAATTGATAAACCATTTGGTACGAGCCATGCTCAACGTTGCTTAACTTTATTTTATTAAGTTTATTTTATTCATCAACTAGCAGGTACAACCAGCATTGATTAGTACTGAATAAGAACCATTTGTGTACTCCTTCTCCAAACTATGAACCCATATTTCATTTTTATTTTTACTTATCTATTTCTATAGTTTTCAATTTTCCAGTATAGACCCCTGATGGACCTTTTGACTACGAGCAAAGTGTAGTGTCTGTTCTGATACTATGCTCCATCTTTTCTCTCCTCATTTAGTGAATAAGAAATCCTTTTAGAGTGAGGCAATTTAGATTTTTCCCACAAATTAGAGTGTCCCCTTTTGGGGAGTTTGATTTTCTCCACATTCAAAACCGATCTAGTGTCTAACTCTGCCCTCGTGGGAAGGAAAATAAATAAGGACATGTAACCAATTTTTCAGATGAAACTTTGACGTGGTGAAGAAGCTTGAGCGTTCTTGTTGATTTTGGGTGCTATACTCCTGGTAGGGGCCTCTAAGCCGGGCACATTATGTGGGAGAGTTCCCAGCTAACACCACCAACACAAGAATCCCTCGTGTGTATGATGGTGTTTGAATATTATGTTGTTTTATCTCAGAGACCAGTATTAAACATATATCCCAAACATATCTATCATCAGAACGAATAATAGACGAAACTATAACCAAATACAATTTACATATTTATTTACAGTTTACAACATATAAAGAATAGTAACGTAAAATCATACAAAACATGAATTATTTTAGTTTCTATTCAGAAGAAGAAGTAATTCTCCACCTATCAAGGTAGGTTAAAGATATCTCGACAAGCCAGATATATATATATATATATATATATATATATATATATATTTGAATAATATGCATTACATAATAAAGAATGAATCGTTAATTTTTGCTTTAAATATTTGTCCGATAATTTCAATTTATGATAGAATCTAATGTTTAATTTTATGCACTTCAATTTAATTTTTAAAGTTTTCTCCAACTTTTCGAAAATGCTAACTCGATTTCACGGCAATCCAGCACTATTTTAAGAAACCTTATTGTTGTATAAAACCATTATATATATTATTAAAAACATAAAATCTTAACTTAAAGCAAATTGAATCATAATTGCTGGAAAAAACATGGATGTTTCAGATGGTAGATATAATGAATAGATGAAGATGCAAAGGGAAATAATTTTACAAGGAAGATAATCCTGCTGCTAAGAAAAAGTTCCTTTCCTTCAACAACTACAAAAGACCTCTTCAACCATCGATTGCCATGGCAAATAACACCCTAGTCCAACGTTCAAACTCCTCCGCCTAACATTCACGGGAAATATGAATTGGAACAAATGCATAGAAGACATTGCCAATGCTGCTGCAAAAAAGTTGGGCTCCCTCTACCGTGCTAGAAAACATCTCACACCTGACAGTATCCAATATCTCTACAAAGCCACCATCCGCCCATGCATGGAATATTGTTGTCACATCAGGGATGGTGCACCGTCCACCAGTCTCTCCCTCTTAGACAAAGTCGAAAAAGAGTCGCTAATCAAATAGGTCCACCAAACTCCATCTCTTGTCCTACTGCCGCAATGTTGCATCCTTGTGCTTATTTTATAAATACATCAGTGGAATGTTCTCCGATGAACTTGCTGCTCTGGTGCCCCCTTGACGTGAATACACTCGACCAACCTGACAATCAGCTAAATCCTATCCATTCACTCAGATGTCAGAGAGCCTTCTACTCCAATAGCTTGTTTCCACGAGCTGCCGGCATTTGGAACTCCCTCCCTGCTTCCTGTTTCCCTGACTGTACCGACATGTAGACATTTAAAACTAATGTGAACAGCACAGTTCCTAATTTAGGATGACCCAAAAAACTTTAACCCTAATTCTCAGTAGGCCCTTACGTCTACAATGGCAGCTTACCTTGTTTGGGGTGAACTATGTTTTTTTTAAAAAGTGAAATAAAGATGCAAATAAAAACATGATTTTTGCTTTTTCCATTTCGTCAAAATCCTGTTTTCTGACATAATATGAGAAGAGTTCTTACCCTTTGTATCCTGTTCGATTTGTTTATATCAATCATATTAAAATATATGAGATGTTTTTTCAGAGCTTAATATTTACAATAAGCGGATTTTTTTCATTTTGAGTCAAAGAAAAACGTTATTTACAAAGTGTAGATAACTCGCTTTTTACGAATGGCAGATAACTGGCCATTTATAAAGGGAAAACACTTGCACTACTTCCAGAAATTATTGATTTTTTTCCATTTATTTATTTATTTTTACTAAGCAACAAAGTCGAATATATATAAGTCATCTTGTTCGATTTGTTTATATTGGCCATATTAAAATTTCCAACGTGATGAGATGTTTTTTCAGCATTTACCATTTATAACTCAACTCGTTATAACTTACTGATTTTTCTTTAAAAAGATAATGCATTTGATTTTATAATTAAATTATGACAAAGAGACGCAATCCAATGTAAATAAATTGTATGTAAATGATAAGTTCTATTAAATCCATAGACACAAACAGGTACTACAATTCCGGTGGCAGAATGGAACTGGGAGTAATGGCAATGAAGAGGGTACTCCACACCCTCGAATGCTCTCAATTGAGACCACCGCCGGATGCAGATTCATGTCATAGAAGAGATTCTATTTGACCCATGGATAGGACCCTGATAGGTACTACCAATCTGGGTCAGAGTGGACCTGAGAGCTGCATCAATTAAAGGGTAATTTCACACTTTCCAAATCTAGCAAATTGGAGCTTTACCACCGGATGCATTTTAATGTTCTACTCTGGAACTGTTATGTTGTGTATCAACTCCAAAGAGAAGCAGTGAGAAATGACCAAGTTAAATGGATGATATGGTGTCAGCCATCCGAGAATATAACATTCTTATGTCTGGAAATTGGTATATTCAGGTTGTTTGGTTGTTTGGTTGTTTGGTTTTATGGCATATCAACCCTTTTCGGGTTATTTAATGCCAAATCCGGTAATTTTGGTAAAATGTTTTTATGCTTCAAGTTCCTTATATGTTCAAGTATTCATTCATGGTCTTTTGTTTGGTTGTTTTGTTTTACGGCATATCAACCCTTTCAGGTTATTTAATGCTGAATTTGATCGTTTTGGTTAAAGTCTTTATACTTCAAGTTCTTTATATGTTCAAATAGTTGTTCATGGTGTTTGGTTGAGTGAAAGGATGGGAAGGGATGGGGAGAGGAGAATGGGAAAGAAGGGAAATTGTTATTTTTTGTTTTGGATTTTGCAGAACATGATTGACTTTTGCAAACAAAAATAAAGAAACAATAAAACATCTATGTTTGATGCATTTTAAGTCAGGAAGTCAATAACTTCAGACAGCCTGATCTGGTAGCGCCAGTAGGTTCTATTTGACCCATAGATGGGGGCCTTACAGGTACTAACACTCCGGGCCAAAGTGGACCTGGGAGCAATGACAACTAAGGGGCAACTCCACATTCCCCACAGCTCCCAAATGAAGGCCTCACCACTGGATGTCTTTTAAGATCATACACAGGACCGGTATATTCAGGAAAAAAAAAAAGACAGAATGATAACGATTTTAACTTTTACTATATTTTATTGACAACTAGGTGGATCGTTCTTTCCTTACCTAAAAGTTGCTTCTAGCTGGACCAGTCCCAAAGAGGGTGTAAGCATCCCTGTAGCATCTATCTAAACATTATATTACATTCACGCTAATCCAAAATTCTGAAAAAATCTCATCCTGATTCAAAATCTTCAGTACGTCATGGTGGTAAGTTAAGCAACTATCTATATATCCTTCATATGGGCTTCAGCTGACACATGTGCATCACCTATCAATCATATCATTGCACTTGTGGAAGTATCACATCACCTCAAACGCAAAACACACTACTGTACAGAAATATGCAATAATACAAGTCTATCAATATAAACTTCCAACAAATGTCATGTCATGCAATGAATGCTGGGTTGTACCCAGCCCTCTCTCGCCCGACTGCAGTGCGATGACAGATACTTAATTAGATCGATGTACTATGTTGATTCTGATAAAACCCAACACATTAGGTCAGAGGATTGGCTGAAAGCATTATATTTGCCCAGAATAGGGATTATCCAAAGGACGAATCGGTTATGCTGGGATGATTATGTGGAGCGTTCATCTTCCTGGATAAACTGTTGCAAGAGCATGGATGTCTTAAATGAAAGAAAAACTTGGATGCAAGTGATTGGACAAGACCTCACAGAGTAGAATTTGGAGACAGCTGACCTGCTGAACTGTGAAACCTGGAGAGTAAGCTTGGGAAATATCAGAAAATGTCTGACCTCTAAACAAGGGAAAAATGATGTTAAATGGACAGAAAAAGAATAAGACAGAGTAACAAAGACTATTATGAAGATAAATGAATTAACTCTGGAAAAATAGTTGGAATGTAGTTCGTCTCAGACAGCATTTACTTTTAGGATTAATTCGTAGAAGGTTTTATGAATGCGTCATGTCATAATGATGATAGCTCAAAATTCTTTCGCATCTAAAATGGTCTGAGAACATTACTGCAAAAAAATTATGATGTATCTTTTTATGGCAATTCATTGAATTATGGAGAATCCTCTCACATAATGGTTTAAATTCAGAGAAATCAATTGTTTTACATAGAATTACCAATTCTCTACTTTCCACAATAATTTCTTTGTTTTTGGTCCTCTGTTCATAATTACAATTTCGCGACCATGTCTTTATTTATTTGCCTCCCCACGAGGTCAGAGTCCGACATAAGGTCAGTTTTTAATGTGGGTAAAATCAAGCTCCCCCAAAACATAAAAATGGCCTTAGTCTAAGAGGATTTCTCCTTCACTGATCGAGAACATAAAAAAATGAAGTGTAGTATCATAAGAGATACTACACTTTGCTTCTAGCTAAAAGTTCTAAGGAATTATGTTGCTTTTTTATGTTTTAAAAAGATATGTTTTTATTTTCTGATGAGTCAAGTCTAAAATCCACTCCAGAATAAGGGTTAATGAAACGGATAGCTTGTCAGTTAAATGATGATGACTTATTAATATGGTTTATGATAAGTATTTATTTACATTGGCTTTGAAGATGACCATATTGTAACCCTCAGGAAAGACATTCTGTGGCAACGTATGCCACAGATGGAAAGTAGTGGGACAGAAACCCTGTCCATGAACATTCTATTTGATGTTAGACACACGGAGGAAGAAAAGAAAAGTTCCTTTCAATTGTGGTAGAAGACGAGTTCTTGCTCTGAATGTTTAAATAAAGTTCAAAATTCGTTGAAGGTTACTGACTACGACAAATTGGCTTTCAATTGTGGTAGAAGACGAGTTCTTGCTCTGAATGTTTAAATAAAGTTCAAAATTCGTTGAAGGTTACTGACTACGACAAATTGGCTTTCAATTGTGGTAGAAGACGAGTTCTTGCTCCAAAAATATTAATTTTTCATAATTTTTTTTTGTCTAATCTTATTACTTCTGTCTGTGCACCTTCCTAAAGGGCAACTTCATTTTATATACATTTTTGGGAACTAATGTTGGATAATGGAGTGCTCATTTGAGAATGGTGGAAATAGTGGTTAGACAAACTAAGAATGATTGACAGCTGAGCTGTCAGCAAATAAACGGAAATTGAGAATCGGAAGTTATTACCTTGTAAGGATATTATTGTCACTTTTCTGACAGATCTTGAAGTAAGTAGATATAGGAATTGGGGCTAGCTCCTAAACGGTGATGGGAATGTGGCTAGCAAATAATGTGTTAGCCTAAGCCTAATGTCGGCCAATGTCTGTCTGTCTTTCTCTCTCCCTATCCTCTCTCTCCCCTCTCTCCCTCTTTCTCCCTTTCTCCCTCTCTCTCTCTCTTAACTCAATGAATAACGTTATGTATGTCTCTACGGAATTCAGTAACCGTCTTCAAACGTGTTCTTCATGTGAATAAATCCTCCATCAAAAAGAGTCCTGTGTG
Organism: Sepiola atlantica; assembly: GCA_963556195.1. NCBI lineage: Eukaryota > Metazoa > Mollusca > Cephalopoda > Sepiida > Sepiolidae > Sepiola > Sepiola atlantica. Next base: position 89,908,969 of record OY744530.1, read on the forward strand.
TTCCTGTTAATCGATTGAAAATAGAGACAAGATGATATGTGGGTTACAGTTGCAAGGGTATCTAATGAGTTACACATGCATTAGGAGATGCAGCCAGTATATAAAACTAAATGTACATTCAGCAACCCCAGTTCTGTCTGCCTTTGAATGGCTTCAAATTTTGATTTCAAAATAAAAACAATCATTTGAAAAATCCAAAACAATTTATATATTATATTGATTTCTATCAAAATATGAAAAATGGATGTTTTTATTTGACAAAATTGATTTAATCAAACACGAATAGGTATTGTTACATTAATTATTTAAAAAGAGAAATGCAGAAGAATATCTCATAATAACTAGTATTTTAGTTTCTATTAAGAACAACTAATTGTTTTGATGTAATTAAACAGAAACTAATATGGTTGTATCTGTACTTCACACCACAAATATGTTACTGACAGAAAAAAAAGCAAGTAAATACATTTGTATTATTTGGATTATTCGGACTATTGTTTTAATCTTGAAGGTTATAACTCAAGAATGTTTATGTCAAACTTGGGAATCTCTATATATATATGTATTAAAAAATAGTAATGTATAGTAATAAATAGTAATATATAGGAATAAGTAGTAAAACTACACATCTAAAACAAGAATCTATCTAAGGCTCCTAAAGTTCATAGAAGACTATTCTGCAAGGACACATAGCTTAACTGATATAAGTACTGAGTAATAATTAGTTCAAGGTGACAATCTTTTGAAGTTTCAATCCTCAATACGAGCGATACAAAGAATACAATTACAAATTATTTAAGACTTCTACTCGATCATGGCTGACGAATTCTTGGCCTTTTGGCTAAGATCAAAGTGTAGTATCTGTTCCGATGGATACTGCACCCCATAGACTGGTATTGTCACGGCCTTCGGGGCTTGATTTACGCCGGTCTATGGGTCTGTCCTGTGCAGTTCTAGGAGGTCCACCCTCCCAGGTTTCGCCTCCCCTCTTTGAGGAGGAGTAAGTTTATTGCTTACTGCCTGAGGCGCCCCTACCGAGGAATGCCGATGGGGCTGCCCAGGCAATTTTTAAACCCCACTTTCCCGACCCGACCTTGGGTCACATCTTACTTGTGGGAGTAAGATAAAAACTGGCCTTGTGCCTAACTCCTGGAGAGGAGTAAATCAATACTCGATCATGGCTGACGGAATGAGAGCAAGCTACACCCGTGAATTAAATCAAAGGTCCGTTCAAAATTCCGTACAGATTCCTCAGTTTGACATAAAGATACCCAAGTTCGGCAAGAAAGTCAGAGGTTATATCGGCCGAAATGTTGTGAGAATAGCAACCAATATGAGAACAGTAGTCAGAATAATCCAAATTATACAAATTATCAATCCTCATCTCAAAAATTTCCAAAACATAACTAAAAAAGAGGAAAAGAAAAATGATCTCGAATACAAATGGAATAACACACTCAATAATATTAATAGATATTCACAATTAACTAGTATAATCTAACAAATAAATAAATAAAGTGATCACAAATACAAATATTAAATATATTAACAATAGTTGGTAGGGTACATTAATTATTAAAAGTATAAAAATAAGTAAATAGAATGATCACAAATGCTAATGCAATTAGTAGATAGATTTACAATCAATTAATTATAAAAAATGAAAGAGAAAAAAAGAATTAAAAAATGTAACGACTTAATTAAAGATATCTAAACTCACAGACATGAATTATTAAGAACTTAACTGTTAAAATATTTCAAAATATCTTATTATAACAAGGGGAATAACTACTGCAAAATTTCTAAATTATTACCTCTCCTCATTTTGCAAACTAATTCTGTATGAAATATAACGTAAAAAATATTTGTTAACTGATTAAATTTGAATTCTAACATTGGAATAAATTAATGTAATAACAACTAAATCAAATTAATATAACACACACCAAATCACTTAAAATAAATAAATGAATATAACAATAATAAATAAATTTAACGGAAATTATTTCATAATTTAAAATATCTAAATCTTATTTTTGGCAAAATATCAATGCCAATGACTGTGTTAATACAAAAGAAAACAATATCCCTAGTGCTTAAGACCACACGAGTTTTACGAGATTTGATAATGAGATTTTACCTCGAAATATATTATGCAATACGGTTACACACATTAGATCATTGTGTAGAAGTTTAAACATAATAAAGTCAGATTTACTAAAAAAGTAAAAAGAATAAAATAAAGGAAAGAACAAACACTTGTTTATTGTCTTTTTTTCAACACCGGCATATTTCCACTTCCTGCATTGTGATAGCCTTCTATGACCCTTCTCTCTCCTTCTCTCTTGTCTGTCTGTCTGTCTGTCTGTCTATCTCTCTCTCTCTCTCTCTCTCTCTCTATATATATATATATATATATATATATATATATATATATATATATATATATATATATGTATATATATATATATACACTCTAAGTGGGTAAATCAAGGTTTGTTTCCCTATATACTTTAATAACACAAAACACATGCTAAATACATACCATAGTTGCGGGATTGAGTTATGTTTGAAAAAAATATGTTTCATGTTAGTTGTTCGATTTAGTCATAATTGTAAATAAACTGCACAAGTCACCCATATCTCTCTTAGCTATCTATGTATTTCTCTCGTCCTCTTACACTCTATGTTGGTTTGACTGCTCTCTAATATTTCTTGACATATCTCCGTGACATTTACAGAAAGAGTGACTCTCTTTTTAAAACGTCAGCATCTAATGTACATGCATGTGTCTGTACACACCGCAAACATTGTATGTAAATTAGATGGCAAAATAATAAGTCTCTTTACTTGTATATAAGAATAATAATACTTCTATACAATAATAATAATAATAATAATAATAATAATAATAATAATAATATATGAGTAAAAGGGCTCATTACTTTTTGTTATGCATGAAGAATGTCTCAAAAGTTTATGAATTCTTTAATTAAATCAAAGTAAAATGAATAGTCGTAATGGCTGTGATGTAACAGGTCACCGCTTCATCAAATATAATAGCACATAATTCTGAGGAAGTTTATTTAATATATAATATCAGAAGCAGCTGATTCGAATTACTATATAAACGGTGAGAATAGCTTGTGGTTGCTTGTTGCAAAGTAGCAATAAAAAATCATTGAAATAAAGCTAATTTTTATTTATTTATTTATTTGTTTGTTATGCCTCCTTGGGCATCTCCCCTTTAACTATCTTCTCAATTCAACTGTTAAAAAAAAAATTATACTCTTAGTACAGTATCGATATCCAGATCAAATTCTGTTAAATATTTCATTTGATAACTCCCAAAAGTGCCCCCTCAATTTTTCCCTCCTACCACTTTCTCTGAATTCATCCAACCTCATCTTAAACTGATCCACGCTATTGCTGTTCTTAATCTGATCTGGTAAATTATTCAAAAACATATTACTCTGTGAGCAAAAAAACTTAACTGGTTTACAGACATAGTTTTGAAAACTTCCTTGACAATAACCTTCCAGATCTAGGAGAAATACTAAAAAATTTCCCACCATAGTTAGAAATGCTATTTATTATCTTGAAAGTCTTGATGAGTACGATTTAAATAGATAATTGTTTAAAAGGAATTACATGTTATCGCTATAGTATTAAAAAGTTATGGTGTTTTGGGAGTTCTTTCATAGACAAATAGAAACATGTAATTGGTTGACAAGAAAAGAATAGGCAGAGTACACATTACTAAGGCAATAGGTTTTACGATGTCAATACAGGTGTTCAAATCTCACGTGAGTCTACAGAATTTTTTTTTAACTGGATACATGTTTAATGAATTCGAAGAAATTAAGATGACATAATAACATGAAAAAACATTGCATAAATATTTTTTTTAACTTAGTGACATTTTTTTGATAATCTGCAAAAAAATAGGCATAAAGGATATTCAGCGTTAGTTTAAACAAATTATTTTTGGTCAAAAAAAATTTCTTTTTTCGGCCAAAACATAAATACATTCATCGTAGTTACTTTTTTTTTATCATAGTTCACCCCAAACAAGACAGGCCGCCACTGTAGACGTAAGGGGCTACTGAGAATTAGGGTGTAAGTTTTTGGGGTCATCCTAAGTTGGGAGGTGTGCAGCGAGATGTCTGTTTAAATTAGTTTAACATTTTTGCATGTCGGTACAGTGAGGGAAACAGAGAGCATGGAAGGAGTTCCAAATGCCGGCAGCTCGAGAAAAGACCCTATTAGAGTAGAAATATCTTCGGCATCTTGGAACCTCCACGGTGAATGGATAGGATTAAACTGATTGTCGGGATGGTCGAGTGTATTTACGTCAATGGGGTACTAGAGCAGCAAGTTCATCGGAGCACATTCCATTGAAGTACTTGTAAAACAAGCACAAGGATATAACATTGCAGCAGTGGGACAGGAGCTGAAGCTTGGGGGATAGTTTGGGACCTATTAGATTAGTGACTCTTTTTGGACCTTGTCGAAGAGGGAGACAACAGATGTGACAACAATACTCCATGCATGGGCGGATGGTGGCTTTGTAGAGATATAGGATACTGTCAGGTGTGAGAAGTTTGTTAGCATGGTAGAGGGAGCTCAACTTCTTTGCAGCAGCCTTGGCAATGTCTTCAATGTATTTGTTCCAATTCATGTTACCTTTAGATTTTAGGTGGAGGAGTTTGAACGTTGAACTCTCAGGTAGAGTGTTATTTGCCATGGCAATCGCTGGTTGAAGAGGTTTTTTGTAGTTATTGAATTAAAGGAGCTACTTACTCTCTCATGCAAGTACTTATTAGTCGCACAAATAGTTTTCTTTGTACTAGCAATAAAGTGGTAGAAGCTAGATCAAGATGGAAATTAGTATAAACTAGTTGTGATATAAAATTTGTTAATGCTTCCAATGGCTGATTTATTTTGTGTTCGAAAAATGTAACATTTCGCTCCTCTTTGCTTGCCCGAATCTGTATAAAGTATAATAATAAAACATTTCTATATAAAATATCAAATTTATCATGCACTAGCTGTATCTACCCGGTGCTGCCTGGGAGAAATTCTGATATCGTTTTCGCTTCACTCATTGACCTCCTAACCTCCAGTCCCCCCCCCCCCACTTTATTCTTAATTAATTTCTTGTAAGAGAATATTTAAAGTTTTGCAAATATAATTCAATGAAGAAATATACGTAATTGAAAAAATTAGTTTTTTCAATATAATCGATAGAACATCTTATAAAATGTTTAAATTAGCATCCCATAAATACTTTCCAGATGTGTTTGTCAACAGCAAAATAGACATTGTGTAAAGTAATGAATATGTTTTAAAAACAACTGTTGCATGTCAACCTATTTTACTCTATTTTTTGTTGTTGTAAAGTGTGATTGAATTAATTATGGTATTGCTTGGTCATTACATTAATTGAATAAAATTGTATAAAATCATAACATACAGGGCGAGTCAGAAGTAACAGAGCAGTCGATGTATTCTTATTTATTGTAAGTTAATGTGTGGCTTGCTAGATTCCCCCTATACGCTGAAAATCAGAAGAATATTCAGTAACTCACTGCAAGGATTATGAATTGTGATGCCTTGTGTGCAACTCTGTCCTTCATAGAACGTTTAATTCCATCGAAAAAACATGGTCATCATTCTGAGCACTTAATATATATGTGATCTACAAAGTTTTGTTTAATGTATATTTATTTTTTGATCAAGATCATTTGTTTCATGTACATGTATATTTAATAAAGTATAACTTTTATTATTTGAACTCAAAATGTGTTAGCTAACCCGTTACTTCTGACTAACTCTGTATTTAAAAAAAGTTCATTTAAAAATAGACAGACGATATTTTGCCTGAAAATGCATTATCAAAAATATATCATTTGAAAAAACAAACCTTGCCATCAAAATACACGATTTCTCGTTTGATAATATTGGCGCCATTTTTATCCATCTCTTGTAAAATATTCAAAAGAGTTTCACATATATCTTCGGAAGAGACTCTGTCAAAATAATTTTCTGCTGGATTTACATATTGGCATGGCTTCAACCAAGGCGGTCTGCTGGTGATAAAGAAAAGATGTAAATTGGATCAGATGAATTTCAAATATTTTGGCAAATGAATCAGACTACCATCAGCCAATTGTTATAAAACTATAACTAATTGTTGTTAAGGTAATGTTTTAATCTCTATTTATAAAATTATTGGGTGTAAAACTTTCAATCTTTTAATCCATGAGAATTTGCTAAGACTTTTAAAACCAGAATTGACTTTCTATTCGAGAGTTTAAAGGCTTCTACATTCCTTTCAAATTTCAAAGTGTCAGGAAATAATTAATTCTTATTCTCCAACTATTGCCAAATGATTAAAACGAATAAACCGAAAAGCATTGTAGTTTGTTTTTTCTTCGTAATTAAATTATTTTTTTAAATAGGATTTTGAAAATTTTCTTTTCTTTTATTAATTTTTAATGCAATTTAAAAAAAAAAAAAAATAGATTAATAGAAAATACAAGAATTAATAATTCAATGTGTAATCATCAAAGTCATAATTTGTCTGCTTGTTCGTCATGCTACCATCCTCCAAGACATTACCTCCTTCTTTCTTTTGGAGGAGGCAGTATCTGTTCTTTGATTATGATAACAATCTCTCAACATTACCTTCTCCTTTTATGGAAGGGGAGGGGGGGGGTAGTGTAATATCTGTTCTTATATCATAAGACCACACTCCCAGACATCATCTCCCCTATGTCAACTACAAATTGTCACAATAACATTTATATTCCGGTCGGATATTTTTGCTCTTTCATCTAAATAAATGTTATTAAGAAAGGTTGGGATTTTTAACCATTTAATTTCTACAAAGTCAATGATAAATGCTGGCACTATAATCTTTCTGCTTCACTTTGTTGTAAGAAATTGTGTTTTTAAAGTTAACATAAGTAAAATAAATCTATTTTACTTATCTTGACTTTTAAAACAAAATTTCTTAAAACAAAGAAGTCACTGATATACTGAACCATATAAAACAAAAATAACTTTTGTTGACATCTAATTTGAAAAAAATTCTTTATCATTTCATTTGAAAAAAAAATTAACTCGCAGGATTCATGCAAGGGCGTTGCCCAGGAAAATCGAAGTACCCAAGAAACTTATGCTCCCACCTCTAAACTACATATAAATATTTTTACTGAATTTCTTACTTAGCTATAAATATTAATTGATGTATTATATAAGAATTACATTGATAAATAACATTTGTTGCAGGTGTGTAGTGGGTATGTGGCAACTAAGAAAGGTGGACACAAGCAAAAAAGGAAAACGGCAATGGCAAAGAAGAGAGGACAAACGCAGATGAACAGTTTAAAAAAGAAGAGGCGTTTATTTACCATAAGATGTAATAACTGGTTGAGAAAGAAAAGTTAGAATAATAGGGGTGTCGTCACTGGAAGCAGGAAAGGCTGGAATGACGTCACTGGTACGGGAAAAGGAGATGCTGGAATGATGAGCAGGCAGGACGACGGAGTGTGCTGCAGAGTGCTGTGCCCGCCGGGGTAACCGTTGGAATGTCGTGTTGCAGAGTGCCAGGGTAGTTTTTGGAGCTTGCCGGGGATAGCTGGAGTCTGCTCAAGACTGCTGGAGATTGTTGCAGAAAGCTGGAGTCTGCTCAGGCTTGCTAGTGCAGCAGGAGCCGAGTGAGATAGAGCAAGAGCCTCTGGTGCAGGTGCTGGGGTCGAAGCAGGAACAGGAGAGGCAGGCTGGAGTTCAGGGGATGGAGCAGGGAGGAAAGGGTTAATCACATTAGTAATTTGTTTAGTCCTGAAAAGGGCTGTTTCATTGTTGCTTCTGTCTGCTTCCTGGCTCGACAACTGGTCCACCCAGTCGGATGTGGGGGTCTCCTAACCCCCCTGCTGAACCGTTTTTTTTTTTAGTGAAAAGATGAATACATGGAGAGAATGGGCCATGACAGTCGCTGGTTTTAATAAATGTATAGATTACGACAAATAATTCCTGTAGGAATTATTCGTCACCCAATCCAGTCAAGAAGTTGTTGGACTGTATAAGTAATATAGTTTGCTATCCCAACAAATTATATTTTTAATACTTCCATCCAAAAAGATAGAAGATACAAGTGAAACTGTTTGTTGTGATATTTCTTCTAGAATGTTCGGTGAAGCCCAGTATTTTTGCCATTTGCCAGATGAAGAGTTAAGAGCATCCGCGATGGCAAAATACAGGCAGCAGCAAGTAGTTTTCCATCTTACGTAGCGTGCAAGGGGTTAAAAAACTGCTGCTGCTGCTGTGATCTTTTTTAAGATGGCGTCTGATCCAAAAGTAAACAAAGATAGCGGTACCAACCGCAATAGATTTAAACATTAGTATTATTTCATAACTATGAAAGAGCATCCTCACAGCAATGTACTTACGTAGAGGTGAGAAATCTTTTTTGGGATGGAAAAAGAGTTTTAAGTAACACTGGGAAAGAAATATAAAATAAAAGAAAATAGTACACGCGCAGTTTCTGTAAGGAAAACATTAAAAGTCAATTTATAGCTAAGGTACTGTTTATATTCAATTTCGGTAAAAAAATATCCTCGTCGATCCTGTCAACACTTCTTGGCAGATCAGAATGCATCAGACGTCAGAAAATAAACCCATTCATCCTCTGAAAGGAGTTTATAATGCCTGGGAGGATGTGAAAATTATTTAAAGCAAATAAAATGGATGCATATTTTCTAAAAGCATGCATCAAGAATAGGCCTAAATCGCTGCTTAAGGAGATTCACATAGATCCGCTTAAGGATAGAAAGCTTTGCTCGTCAATGAAATAGGGGACACCACTTTATTAACTTTATTATAAAGATAAAAATTTGAGAAAGTTAAAATATATTAATTTTTAATCTTTTTTAATAACTTTTTTGCAGTTTATATATAATAGCATCATCTGAGGATTAAACAAAACTGCAGATTTTGAGATTAGTGAAGATCACAGGGAATCATAGCAGCTTCTTGTCATAGAAAGGAAAGAAAAGAAGGAATAGACTAGTATAGAGAAAAAGCAATATGAATGAATAACAAAGTCTATCGTTACATAAATTTATCAATTGTATTCATAACTTGTTGAAACAATCAAAAGTAAAGAGTGAGCAGTAATAAGAGTTCACAGGGTGTCCAAGTACGTTCTATGTGAAGATCTGGTGCTACCAGATCAGGCTGTCTGAAGATACCGGCTTCCTGATCAAAAATGCACCGAACATTAATGTAATTGTTTTTTTCCTTTCTCTTTACAAAACTCAATCATGTTCTGCAATATTTTTCCTCTACAAAACAACACAATCAAACACCATGAATAAATACTTGAACATATAAAGAATTTGAAGTATAAAATATTTTACCAAAATGACCAGATTCGCAAGTAAATAACCCGAAAAGAGTTGATATGCCGTAAAACAAAATAACCAAACCAAACAACATGAATAAGTATTTGAAGATATAAAGAACTTGAAGCATAAAAACTTTTACCAAAATTACCTGATTTGGAATTAAATAACCCGAAAAGGGTTGATATGCCATAAAACAAAATAACTAAACCAAACAACATCAATAAATACTTGAACATATAAAGAACTTGAAGCATAAAATATTTTACCAAAATGACCGGATTCGCCAGTAAATAACCCGAAAAGAGTTGATATGCCATAAAACAAAAAAACAAAACACAATCTATGTGAAGAAAGAGTTGATTTGTCTGACATATTAGTTTCGGCTGTTGCCATGTGAGATTGTATGTGGCAATGTGTAAGTTGGGTAGACTAGATAGTGTTGTGTGTATGCATGTTTGCCTTTGGTTTAGTTCGTATATGTATGGACTTGTGTGTGAGTGAGTTCGTGCATGTCTCTAGTGCCGTCTGTAAAGGCTAGATTTGGGTTTGCCCGCAAGAAGCCTTGATTTGTGCCAGTGGCAGGTTGAATGCTTTTGGGTTGTAACTTAAATAGCCAGTATAAAGAGCGTACTTGGCTCCCAATGTAAGTCTTTTATTGGTTCGAGTCTAATTATTAGTAACCAATCTAAATTGAGTATTTTGTAAAAATTAACCAATCAGAATTAAGTATTTATGGAAATTGCTTTGTTGCTGCTGTTGCTAGTACTGCTGGAACAGTGTTCCACACTGGCATACTATTAATATTATTATAAATTATTTGCCAGTTTCGGAAATTTATTTCTATTTTGGGCATGTAGGGGTGGGGAGGTCAACATATTGCCACTATAAGAATGTATGTCAAGGTTGTCTGGTGGTGTGATGTTTCCCGCCTTTCTTTCCTTTCAGCATCATCATCGATGTAATTAAGTCTAGAGGTGACGTCATACTGGTGTCTCACCCGTGCTAATTGGCGCCCTTTTTGATTAGTTCCAGCTTGAAAGCCCGAGAGAGAGGTTCCGTTTTCAGCTATCTCCGTCTATTTTTGAGAATAGACGTAAAATGTTTGGATGATTTCTCCTCGTTCTTGGAGCAAGAACGATTTATCATGAAATTCAGGGTATCTAAGCGACCCTGATTTTAAGGAATATAATTTCAAGACTTGGAGCCCCTTGGAAGGAACACCTTATGACGAAAAGGTGTTTGATGTTTTTGGAGATATTCATTTATGAAGTAATTTCGAGGATTGAGCCTTGGAATGAAAATGTGAAGGATTAATGAAGAACATTTTTGGAGATATTCATTTATGAAGTAATTTCGAGGATTGATCCCCTTGGAATAAAAATGTTGAAAGAGAGACAAAGAGGGACCTTTGAAACGGACATTTCTATAAAAAAGGTAAAAATAAACTGTTCCAAACTTTGCCAGAGAAGATTCTGCAAACAACTATTACGGTCCTGTATTTTTGAGTATTATTTTTTATTGTTTTGTGCCCTTTGAGACCCCTTTATTAAATTGATAAGAAGACTTCTTTAATCATTATTATTATATGCTTTATATGAACATAAAAGGAATTAATTTGTGTCCTGTTTCGTTGTGCCAACGAACTTTCCCCTTTGTGATTTTTGATGTCTTAAGTTTTTTTTAAAATTTTATCTTGGTTACTGAGAGTTAATGTTATTAACCCAGCTTTGAGAATTAAAAGCAGCCAGCCCCATTTTAATGTTAATAAAAGTCTATTTTTAACTCTATCGAACCTCTTATTTTTTATTTACCCCTTGTCATGTTTTCTTTTAAACTGTGTTTTTAACCCCTTTGTAACCAAGTGATTCGGATTTTGCTAACAACCACTAAATTACGAAACTTGTTATATGATCTTGCTTGCTTGTCCTGAAGCATATGTCCTATTTATCTACTTCCCACGGAGTAAAATGTGACACAAGGTCGGAAAGTGGGAGTTGAGAAGTCAGCACTCTAGAGGAAGAGTACTTAGGACCTTTAAAAATTGCCTGTGCATTTCCCGGTAGGACGCCTCATGCGATTAGCAATAAGCTAACCCCTTCTCAAAGGGTGAGAAGGCAAAGCCTGGGAGGGTGGACCTCCTAGAACTGCACATGGCAGACCCATAGACCGGCGTAAATCAAGCCCCAAAGGCCAAGACAATACCAGTCTATGTGGTGCAGTATCCATTGGAACAGATACTACACTTTCATCTTAGCCAAAATGCCAAGGATGTCCCTGAAGAATATGTCATGATTATTATTAAGAAAGAAATATATTTATTTACTCCTCTGCAGGAGTTAGGCACAAGGCCAGTTTTATCTTACTCCCACCAGTAAGATGTGACCACAGCTTGGGTCGAGTAAGTGGGGTTAAAAGCCAGCGCTCGAGAGGTGAGCACTCTGGCCATTTAAAAATTGCCTGGGCAGCCCCGTCGGCATTCCCCGGTAGGGGCGCCTCAAGCAGTAAGCAATAAACTTACTCCTCCCCAAAGAGGGGAGGCGAAGCCTGGGAGGGTGGACCTCCTAGAACTGCACAGGACAGGCGTGCAGTATCCATCGGAACAGATACTACACTTACTTCCTAGCGTGTGCCAGGTAAGTATTTATTTGAAAATCGATGATGTCATAAAAGAAGGCTATCAGCTGCATAAACCAGTGTGACATCATAAAGGAGTAATTGTAGTCACTAGCAGCAGTGGACGGTTATGTTTGTTTAAAAGCAATATCAGCAGTCCCCCCCCCCACTAAAATCCAACTTTTCTTCTCCATGGTAGTGAGGGTAACAACACAGTAGTGTTAGAGCGATCCGACTTACACGGTTCAGGTGAAAATCCAGGAGTCAACACCAGGATCCATAATACTCTGGTCGTCTTTGCCTCTGCATGTGTCAAGGAAGGACGTGTCAGGTGCGGCACGGCAAATCTATAGAGTGAGGATAGCAACCTTACTTCTGTGTATGTGCAACCACTATTCTTTTCTGTGTTCTATGCCCAACCATCCTTTATTTCACATGCAACCGCTGGGCGTTGTTGCTCTTGGTGTCTGGGTAAAACTCTGCAATTTTCTAGGTATAATAAATAGTATAATCAACAAAGAGAATTTCATGCAGACCGGACAATCCTGTAGCATGATCTTTGTGAGTTCTGTACAGAATTCTGATTCACTCAACAACAGCAATAACAACAACAGCAGCCTTAACTGCTGGCTGCTGCTGCTTTATCAACCAGTCAAGAAGTCTTTCTGATTCTCTCTCTTTAGACATGAAGCATGTGCAATGGGGAAAAAGTTACTGCCTACTTTTAATACATCAAAAACCAAGCTTCTCTCCTTTTATCACCAACGCTCGGATCCTAATTTTGCCCCAGTTGAAATGGATGGCTCTCTCCTTGAGGAGGCAACCTGTTTTGATAAGCTTCTAGGACCGACTTTCACTCCGACCCTGAAGTGGATTTACATCAGATCTGTTGCTAAGGTAGTTGGAAAAATGGTTGGATCAGTGCCAACGTTTTACTTTTTTATTCATAACAAAGTCATGTAACAAGATTAAAAGACAATATTTATTTATGAAGAATGCAATTATAATAATTAATAAACAGCCAGAGGTCTAGACATTCATCTAGTAAATGACTTGTGACTTTTGGGGTCAAAGGTCGTTTAGATAAGGATATCTTGCCCCTCTCTTACTCTCTGATTTAATGGATGATGTCATCAGTTTTTGAGGTCATTCAATGTGCATGCTTATCTTGCATCTCTGTTTTGATAGATGACGCCATACTTTATAATGGCCTTCACTTGTGACGTCATTGTGTGCACAGGAACAAACAAACAAGATAACAAACAAGCAAACAAGATCCACAAAGTTTTCCTAGTAAATAGATTATTCAATCTGATCATTTTATTATTGTAATAAACCTTTCTACAAGAATGAATAATGGAGCCGTTGAAGGTATTCATCTACCTCCCACAGCAGTAAAATGTGACCAAGGTCGGAAAGTGGTATTTGATAAGTCAGTGCCTATTACGTTTAAAAATTGACTGGGCAGCCCTGCCGGCATTCCCCGGTAGGGGCGCCTCAGGCGATTAGCAATAAACTAACCCCTTCTCAAAGGGTATGAAGGCAAAGCCTGGGAGGGTGGAACTCCTAGAACTGCACAGGACAAACCCATAGACCGGCGTAAATAAAACCCGAAGGCCAAGACGATATCGGTCTATAGGGTGTAGTATCCATCAGAACAGATACCACACTTTGATCCTGGCCAAAAGGCCATTGAATGTTTAAAAAATAATTGAGTCAAAAACGTTTAGAACTTTTGAAATCAATCGGGTCAAGAATTCTTCTTGGATTTTTCAGTTTCATGTTTTCATGAGAAGTCGTCGTAATTTCGATTATTTGGATTATTTGGACTATTGTTCTCATCTTGGGTGTTATTCTTACAACGTTTTGGCCGATGTAACCTTCTTTAAGTGTGTCTTATTGCACTTGGAAATTTTTATGTCAAACTCGGGAATCTCCACAGAATTTCAAACAGAACCCTTTATTTAATCCGAGGGAGCAGCTTTCTTTCATTCCATCAGGTAGAAGTCTTAAATAATTTGTAATTGCATTCATAGTATCGCCTGTACTGAAGATTGAACCTTCAACCTCGAGAAGACTGTCACTTTTAACTTATTATTATTTAGCACTTTTATCTGTTGTGCCACTGGTCGTTGTGGAAATATCTTACCTGAATAGAAAACTAATGAGTTGGATGTATGGGTAATGAAAACAGAATAAGAATTTTTAAATATGTGGTATTTTTTCTGTAGACACCGTTTACGAAGAAACGACAGGTGAGTACGTGTAAATGTTTATATATTTGCAATAATAGTGCTTCGGAAATTTATGTTTTATTTATTTTGTTTATGGGATCTGGGAGCAGCGTTAAATATAATAATTTTAACATTTTTTATGACTTTCAAAATTTTACACAATCTTGTGGAATTTAATTGATTTTGTAGTTGCTATAGTATTATAATAAACATGAGATCAATATTAATCTAACCAATCAGCCTATTTTACACCCGGTCAATGTCATGTACATCTGCTACTAATGTAAATAAGATATAGCATATTCTACCAGAGAGAAAAGTTCTGATTCTACACGAAAATCATGTCTGCAACTGCACCTTACTTTGGCATCAGTGTCTTCCTTCTTGTGCACTCTTTCTGTAAATTGTTCAATTCTATACTCAGTTGTTGATTGACATCAAGTAAGGCACTGCAAAAAGAGAACAGGGAAAAATTATTTCGCTTCCTGAAGAATCTATCATCATCATCATCATCATCATCATCATCATCATCATCATCATCGGTGTAACATTCGTTTTACATGCTGGCATGTTTTGGACGGCTTTAAGAAAATTCAATTTACCATTTTTAAAAAGAATGATAAACAAAACGCAAGAAGCAAAACCACTTAACAATTGCAAAATTAAATACACCACTTTCATCTCTACATATATAACATTAGATATGTGTATACGTTTTATTGTGTGAGGTAAAATCCGAAACTAATTAACCAATCATTATCAATTTTCGAACACAGTTGCTAAGCGTAAGGGTGGGTAATGTATGCATGCTATATTTAGTTTAATTTTCTTTTTGGCAAAGAGGGCAAAAGGGGGCGGGAAGCTTTTCGGAAAAGTTCAGATAGCTGCAATTTTTATGAAATTTTACCCATAATTGTTAGACATTAAATAATAAACATTCCCAAAATTTCAGTTTCTACGAAATATTTCAAAGAGTTTAGGCAGCATAATATGAGAACCACCTCGCATTTGAAAATTCAAATATTTCCAATTCGCATTAAATTTGATCCATAGTCATTAGACACCAATTAAACAAGATTTCTGGAATTTCAATTTCTTCTTAAGACCCCTGAAGCTTAAGCCTTTCATTTTAGACATGTAATAAATTTTGCTCAAAATTGGAATAAGAAGTCTAGATATAAGGTTTAGTATGATTTTAATTTTCGTAAAAGGGACACAACATTTATGACAAAACTATTCTATTCAATTAATTAATTTTACCTGTCCTAGGATGGGTATTCTTCTAGTAACCTATAATATTTTTCTTAACATTTCCTAAACACTGGCCCTGTTTAATAATACTTAACCAGCAGTGCAAATACACATGTTCTCTCTTAGTTTTAGTTGTTTCTGTAACATGGGCACAACCTCCCATTTGAAATTCAAATATTTGAGATATGCATGAAATTTGATCCATAGTCATTAGACACCAATTAAGCAAGATTCCCTGAATTTCAATTTCTTCTTTAGGCCCTTTAATCTTAAGCTTTGAATGTTAGACATTTTCTAAAGTTAGTCATCTAATGGGGTCTGATGAAATTAGAATAAGGATTCAAGACATATGGTTATGTAGCATTATATGTTGATTTTGATCTTCAAAAAAGGACATAAAAATTGTACAAAACTGTTCTTCTATATCGGGAATTAATTTTATCCGTCCTGAAACGGGCTTTTTCTTTAGCTTTCTATAGGAATCTCTGTTCATGAGTCTGCCAGTCTGTCTGTTATTTGGTCCCCCGATTTATAAAATCGGGGGATTTATGTTTTGAGGCATGTCCGTCCGTCCGTCCGGATTTTTCTCCGCAACCATCCATTGAATTTCTCTGAAATTTTGCATGAAGCTGTAACTTTGGTCAGGTTAGAAAGTGACATTCTCCGATTTTTGAAAAAGAAATCTGGTTAGCCCCCCCAGGGGGGGTCAAAAGGCCCCGAAATGGCAAAAAATGACATTTTTTGCCCAATAACTTTTCATCCATTTCTCTGAAACTTGGCCAAAATGTGGAGGCAATTGTTCCTAATAGAAAATAAGTACCGCTGACTTTGGAAAAAATCTGGTTCGCGCCCCCAGGGGGTCAAAAGCCCCCAAAATGGCAAAAAATGACCCTTTTCTCCCATAACGTTTGATCCATGCATTCAATTTTTCTGAAACTTGGCCAAAATGTAGAGGCAATTGTTCTGGATATAAAATGAGCATCCTTGACCTCAGAAAAATTCTGGTTCGCGCCCTCAGGGGGTCAAAACGGGGGTCAAAAATGCCCCAAATTGCCCAAATTTATTGCATTTTACACTTGCCACATCGAGTCACATACAGAGGGGGACCACGCACGCGCGGCTTGTTTTTAGTTGTTCTTTTTCACTATGTTTTTTCTTCATTACTTCTTCTGCAAGCTCCTTCCATATGCTCACGCCTAGTTTACTAGCAAACGCATTTACAGGCCCACTCCTAGTGTCATTTATTTTAAATTATATTTAATTTTCTATGCCTATACTCACATTGTCACAACTGGGTTAGCATCATTAGACCAAAATAAGTAGTGTCCAGGGGAGATTTTTTATTTCTTTAATTTTTAATTATGTCTATTTGGGTATCTCTTTTTTATTTATCTTCCTCCCACAAGGTAAGATGTGACACAAGATCGGGAAAGTGGGAAAAAACCAGCGCTCGAGAATTTGAGCACTCTGGCTGTTTAAAAATTGCCTGGGCAGCCCCGTCGGCATTTCCCGGTAGGGGCGCCTCAGGCAGTAAGCAATAAACTTACTCCTCCCCAAACAGGGGAGGCACAGCCTAGGAGGGTGCACCTTCTAGAATTGCACAGGACCGACAACCAATAGACCGGCATAAATCCAGACCCGAAGGCCCGGACGATACCGGTTTATTAGGCAGGGTATTTGGGTATCTCTTATTTCAATCAATTATTCATTTCAACTTTAAGAAAATATATCTCCCAGAATATATGAGATAAGCAAAATACTATCTGCAATCTAGCAGCTATAAATCTAGCCCTAAGTATTCTTTTCAAATAAATAATTGACATTACATTTATTTAATATAAATCTATTGTATTTTTTTCAAACTAAAAGTTTTCATTTAAATTAGCTCATTTGAAAATTAATGAGCATAATATTTAAGAAAGATTTTGGAAATTTACCCTTTTTTTTTTTAATCACTTGAATTAATTACTATGAGAATCAACAAAACTATTGCATATATATAGGAAAAAATAGAATAATACAATTACAAATAAACAATACTAATTTATTATAAACTGTTTAAAAAAATTATTATGCAAATTAGGCATACAGATATCTGTGTTTGGGTCTTTTCTCTCTTCTATATATCTCGTATTTAAAAAGACTATGTTGCATTATTGATTTTTTAAAAAGTGAGCTGTTTTGATGGTAAGATAAGTGTGATTAATGAAAACAATTCCGTATTTATTCATTTAGATAAATATGCAGATGGCATTATCTTAAATAGTTCATCAGATAGACCCCAAAAGAAGATGGAGGTTATTTGGTCCATCCGTAATTATAGCAGCCTGATTTTCACTAATTTGGAGAGAATCACATAAGAAAGAATTGTTTCTTACATTTATTGAAAAATAAATGCATGTATTATATGCCCAAGAAAAGTTATATATTTTTCAATGAGGTTTTATTCAAGTTTCCTCTGCTCTTAAAATCTAAAGATTTGTTCAAAAGAAACCAACTATTGCAACATAGAGCGTTCAAACAAATACACAGAAAATGATTCTTACTTGTGTTCAGCTTTCAATGTGTTCAGATCTATTTGCAAAATTTTGTTACTCTCAAGCAATTCCTGCAAGAAACAAAAGTAATAATTCAAAACAGGGCCAGATCAAGGAGCATTTATTTATTTATTTGTTTATTTGTTTGTTATGCCTCCTTTGGGCATCTCCCCTTTAACTATCTTGTCAATTCAACTGTTAAAAAAAAAAAAATCAAAATCTTAGTACAGTATCGATATCCAGATCAAATTCTGTTAAATATTTCATTTGATAATTCCCAAAAGTGCCCCCTCAATTTCTCCCTCCCACCACTTTCTCTGAATTCATCCAACCTCATCTTAAACTAATCCACGCTATTGCTGTTCTTAATCTGATCTGGCAACTTATTCCAAAAACATATTACTCTGTGAGCAAAAAACTTAACTGGCTAACAGATCTAGTTTTTGAAAACTGCCTTAACCTTCCAGATCTAGGAGAAATACATTGGGTTGGTGAAATAGATAAAAAGTGAAATGCCTGAAATACCAAAGAGGCATAAAAGTAAAAATGGCGGAGACACCAACATGGATTAGTAGCACAGTAAATGATTGTGGAGAGTCTGAGAAAAGAGAAGGACCCAGAAGGGATAGTACTATCGACAGGAGGGGCATGAAGAGTACTAGAATACTGTCATTCAAATTTCAGAAGAAATCATTAGTTATTATCAGTGAGAATTTAATGGGAAACTGTCGGTGCTAGACGATGAGTTGCAATGGTGATTGAAAGAATCGAAGATTACTGGAAATCTGAGGAGACTTGTTGTCACTCAAACTCCAGGGTACACCATCTGTTGTTACCAGTGATAATCAATGGTAATAACTTGTGTAAAAACTATTTGTGAGAAAGAAATAATAATAATAATAATAATAATAAGCACAAAACAACAAACACATGGAAGCACAAAACAACAAACACATGGAAGCACAAAACAACAGAACCGGGGAAAATACAACCGCATGAGAGAGGCGCAAGCATAGGCTGATGCAACAAAAATTATGGACAGAGGGTCGAGGAGGGAAAGCGCAAACCAGACCTCCACTGGAAGAGCGCGGACAGCTCTGGGACCTTGGGAAGACTTGTTGTCACTCGGGCCCCAGAGGGGACTGATGGCCCTTATCAACGGGAAATCGTTGGTAGGTGGCTGTTGCGATTACCGCAAAGTCATCAGCGGTGATGAACGAAAAGAGGTGGAGAATACTGGAGGCCTGAGGAGACTTGTTGTCACTCGGACTCCAGGGAATACCACAGGTTGTCGGCAGTGGGCGACCACTGACGATGACCAGTGTGATAACTCCTAGTGAGTAAATAATAATAATAACAATAATAATAATAATAATGGTCCTTACCAGCGAGAAATCAATGGTAAACAGCTGTTGCGATATTGCAAGGTAATTTGCGGTGGCTCCCGAAAAGAGGTGGAGAATATTGGAAATCTGGGGATACCTGTTGTCACTCAGACTCCAGGGAATACCACCGGTTGTCCGTGAGCAATCACTGATGACCTGTGTGAGAACTCCTAGTGAGTACTAATAATAATAATCAAGTACGATGCCAATAGATATCAAACAGGATATGAACAATTTAGATAGTCTTCTTGCAGTGAAAGTCTAAGCCATTCCCTTTCACGGCGGCTTGAGCGATATCCATTCCAGTGAAAAATATGTAATTTTATCAGTTCCTAAATCGTCCTAAAATCCGTACTGTATATGTGAGAATTTGGTGTTCGAAAAAAGACTCCTCTCACAATACTCTTGTTAAAATCACGATCAATTTTAATTAAATGAATGTAAACAGCTTTTCCATTTTCAAATATGTATTTAGGCAGGATCTGCTTATTCAATATCATGTTAAACTTTTATACTAATATAATCAAACTGTTTACAGTCCAAGTGAGTTCAATTCTATTAACCGTTTTCTACACTTTTACTGCAGTATACAAAATATCATGTATCTACTGTCTCCCAGACGTCTTGTCCCTCACTATAATGTTTAGATGACTGATTTATCTGGGAGTCCAGTAATATACATTATCACACCATCTTCTTGGTGGTTGGCCTTCTTTTCTGCACTCTCCAATTATTCCTACTAGAAATACCTTGCTCATGCCAACAGTTGATCTTTTGGGTGTTCGTACAGGCCTAACACTTTTCATTTAACTACATAGGATATAAACATGAGTTTATTCTTATATGACTTGTTCATGATGAGGCAATGTGTAGAATTGCAGTATGATTGGAAAATGATTTTCTATTCGGACAATCAATCGATTCGATCAGAAGTTATAATATTCGAATTATTATTAAGCGCATTGAATTATAAGTGCCCTGTGATTGGATGAAAATCAACGAATCACAGACCACTGCTTCAATCTCTACAGAAAACCCAGGAGAGCGCGTATTTTGAAAATATCGGTCTCTTCTCTCCAGCCTTTGCTGCCGTAAACATCGCTTCTCCTCTGCTGCGGCAGGTGCGTGCAGGCACATGCTTTCTAGGCATATATAACATGCATGAAGCCATCTTGGTGTTCTAAACTTTTCTTCACAGCCTTGTCCCCAGAAGGAATCCTGTTACAAGACAACTGGCATTTTCAGTGAGTCCGCAAAGGCACTTCTTTTGCAAGCAACATTATCTTTCTTTCTTCTCTTTTTTATCCATATAAATATCCTTTCGTTTTCTACCCACGTTGTTTGTTATCTCTGTTCTTGTCTAGTCACGTTTATATGCCACCAACTTTTCTTCTAGCAGACTACAGTCTTCGTCCTTCATTCTAACAGGAAAAATCCCGACAATAAAGAAATATCGATGTTATGAATCATTAACTTTAGAGCAAAGCACTGAATTCTAGTAAAAGTTACTATTAATATATTTTCACACAAGGTAGATTGTCAGGATTTGACGAAGGTTGGCAGTAGTCGGATGGGACCGATCATGTGCATATAACTTTTCAATGTATGTATCTGAGGTAAATGTGTGATAAGGCACTCATAATTTAAGTGTGTAGTGAAACAAATAGACCCAGATTATCAACCACTATACCTGGATGATAGGAGAAATCTTGCTGGTCAAATAAAGTAAACACAAAGAGAAGTGTGATATCTCATTTTTCATGCTTTGTTCAACTAGAAATTGATTTAAATAAATAATATGAAGCAAACAAGAAAGGCAGGAGAGAAAGCTGAGAACCTTTGATACCAGATAACTGAAATGTCACTTGTCAAAGTCTGTTGTGGGGTACAGTAAATTCTCTAGCAGGTGGGAACGCAATCGCCCAAAGAAATACAATCTTGAATCATAATACCAATATATTTAACCTAAGCTACTAACATTTATAATGACACCTATAAGAATAAACAAGTTATTACCAGAAGCAAATAGTTTTCTTTCGTATGATCTTGAAATTATACCTTTATTCACATTATCAACATTTAAGAAAAGTTACCAGGAGACTTGGGGAAATCTTCATAGAAGAGTGAAATACAATGAACTTGAACTGCGAAGTTGGCATTGGTGTACAGATTGTAATTATCACTTGTAACCTTGTACACTGGGGGTTGGTATCATAGTTTAACCTTCATTCTACACATGGCTATCATTATGTTGTTTTGAAAGAGGTTTTTCACTGTTTTGATAATAAGTATCTTCCAAGTATTCAATTAAAATGGAAACAAAATATGAAAAATATTAAATACATAAAATCATAGAATTATCAAATTTAAACAAAATTTGCAGCATTTATTCAATAAATTACATATTTTATATATAATACATATATATTTTCAATAAATTATATATTTTATAGTGAATAGAATATTTTATTTATAAAATGTATTGAAGATATTTTTCAGTTCACTTACAAGGTTTACAAGTACTTCAATGGATTGTGTTCTGATGAACTTGCTGCACTAGTGACCCATCGACGTAAATATACTAAACCAACCCAACAATCAGCCAAATCCTATCCATTCACTCTGGAGGTCCCCAGATGCCGACAGGCCTTCTACTCCAACAGCTTCTTTCCTCGTGCTGCCGGCCTCTGGAAATCCCTCCTTGCTCCCTATTTCCCCGACTGTACTGACATGCAGAAATTTAAAACTAATGTAAACAGACGTCTCGCTGCACAGCTCCCGACTTAGGATGACACCCAAAACCTACACTCTCTTTCTCAGTAACCCCTTACATCTACAGTGGCGGACTGCTTTGCTTGGGGTGAACTATATATTTTTTTTAAAAGCAGAAAGGAAAACTGATGTACACCTATAATTTTACTTTTAACCCTTAAATGCTTTATTTTTTATATTGGTTTGAAAAAAGTGAAAAATGTTTCATAGGGGTAATATAAAGTAGTATAAAGGAATTTTGGAAAAAAAAAATTATTGAACAAAAATAAATGAAGTTGCAAATGTGCAACAAATGGCATAGAATTGTACATGTATAACAAAACACTGCAATATATGCATCTAAATAATCATAATATACTAGAGAATCATAAAATAATTTTTACATATCATTATAATGACATGATTTAAAAGTTTAGGCTCTTGAATTAGGGAGATTACACACCGATGACACTCGCCTGTGACATCAAAGATACTGATTACCTATTTAGCAGGTGTGCTGATACAACATTATACTAATACCCACTCCCACTTGCCAACAGGCTCGTTTCAGATGTGAAACAAGTTGCAGTTTGACAAATTTTCGTTTAATATTATATTAAATAGGCATTATGTTGGAATGTGTCATATTTGAAAAAAAAGCATTTAGCAATGTTGCTTTCCAGCTAATAATATATAATAATAATAATTTATAATATTTTCCAGCTAATAATATATAATAATAATAATTTATAATATTTTCCAGCTAATAATATATAATAATAATAATTTATAATATTTTCTGAGTACATTTTAAAGGGAACAAAAAATAAAACTCAGGAGGTTCCCAGAACACAGCTGAAATTAACAAGATGCCTGTCTCCCCCTCCCCGGTTTGCACCAGCTTTGGAATAAACTTACAGGGAATGTGTTTGCGATTGACTCACATTTCCGCCGCGGAACCACATCAGCATACTCAGCAATCATCTGATCAAGTTTGGCCTGCATTGCATCAGCGTCCAATACCGACTGGCTGAAAGCAGAAAATTAAGAAATGATAACTATTTGAATTCACTTCAAAGATGGGCTGATTCTTACCTCACACCTTATTAACCATTCCACCTGCAAGAGAGATATGTGTGATCACCTGATTATCTACAATCGGGCCATGCAGCTTTCTACCTGAAAGTTGATGAATTTTGTCAACAACTGCTCATCTCGAATTTACAACGAATCTTTACACATTCCTCTATAGGAAAGTGTGTTACTTAAATGCCTAATCAGGAATTTCTCTAAGCAGTTATGAAACTTTGAGACTTTGTTCCTGAACTCTTTAATAATAAAGTGATGGCGGGCAGCTTGAGTTAAGAAAATTGGTCCTGTTATTGATATTATCAGAAGAGAATTCCTTTTACTACTTGGAAGATTCGCTTCCAGGAAATACCATTCTTATGGTAAAAGTCAGATAAAAAGGTTTGTCCTGGTTTGTTTCTTTTATGGAAAACCACCATTTTCTTTTTGGTTATTTAATGCTGAAAAACGATATCTAAAAATTGAATTTACTCTATAAGATTAACTGAATACAAGGTACTAATTTATCAATGGTTGGGAGGTACATTTTGGGTTACTACCTTTCGTAGTTGTATTAGTGTGTAAAGTTAAAATCGGAATTGTCCACCTAAGGTTAAAATTAAGTAAGAACATAGAAAATTCCACTACAAGTTTAAAATTATAGAATTAAGACTACGTTGCACAATAAGACGTCACAGACATAGAAGAGAGAAAGATCGACCTCTTTAGTCTGCAAGCTTTGTCTTCATTTATCCAAAGAGCAGAAGCTTATGTACTATAGAAAAGAACAAATCATCTAAAAGTCTGACGCCATTGAGGACATAAGTGTTGGCACTTTTTATTTTTTGTGTATTCATTATATGTATCAAGAGAATAGAAGAAAATATCACAAGCAGAGACGAGGAACAAGAAGAACTCTGTTTCTGCTGTTAAAACATCACATTAATGATGGCTACTCTCATAACGGTAGAGAGACGTCACGATTTACTGAGCATCTACTAATTAATGTGCCACAGAAACGAACAGCTGTTTCTCACCATGAAGAGGACTATGGGCAAACCGTGGGGATTGATGAAGCTCACATGCTTTGATGTGATATGATTTTAATCCAATTTCATAGTTTACAAGAGTCATATAAATGTAATCACCATAACACGATAGAAGGTAAAAATTGCAGTTAATCAATTTACTTATAGAATAAGGTTGATCCATATATGTCAAATCACTGTTGCCAAAGGGAAGAGTCTATCAGACATGTGTATGCAGTATGGTGATATATGAAAGAGAAACCTTGAGGACATGTGTTGTATGGAGAGAAATGATATGAGAATGATACAATGGATCTGTTATGTGAGTCTTCGAGGCAGGTTTAGATATGATGATTGATTAAATCTGGATAGTATAAGGAGATGTGTGTAGAATAGGAGACTTTGATAGTATGGCCATATTGAAAGACTGGATGAGAGTTCTTGGGTTAAGAGATGTAGAACAGTTGAGGTAGCAGGTTCAGATCATAGTGGAAACCAAAAGAAAACATCGGAGAAAGTGATAAGAACAAACTTGAGAGAAAGAAGGATAACTAAATACCTGGCCAGAGATAGGTTAGTTTGGAAGTCAATTTCTAAAAGCCATCCAACACATCGGCAGTATGTAAAACGAGCCTTAAGAAGAAGAAGAAGAAGAAGAAGAAGAAGAAGATGATGATGATGATGATGATGATGATGATGATGATGATGACGACGATGATGATGGTGGTGGTGGTGGCATCCCATATGTTGTCGTGATCATCATCATCATCATCATCATCATCATCATCATCATCATCATCATCATCTACGTGCTACCCTACATAATTAAAATATTAGAAACTATGCTTTTGAGCTTTGGTAAATAAGCTAATAAAAAACATGGCTTCTATCGTGAATTAGAATTTGACTGAGTGCCCTACATTTGTGGTCTCACGCTAATCAGTAAATCTTACGACTAATCAGTAAATAATTTAGATTTGTGTTGTTCAGTAATAGTTAATTTAGACAAAAACCATTACGTTTTGTAGCATGATTATTTCACCTTCCTTACTCAAGTTGAAAGCTTCTTCGCCCTGATTTCTTTTACTTAATCAATGGAATCAACCTGCAGCTGGTCAGAGAGGCCACAAGAATTCATTGTTGCACAAGAACTTTACTTATCGAACCCCAGACGAACTAATCACATTTTATTCTTTTCTTTCTCTTTAGGTGGAGTTCATTGCGATTTGATAATTACCTTTTCACTAATTGCCAGGAGGGTGGCATGGTGAAGCAGGTAACGATGCTGACTGACGACATATCGGTGCTAAGTTCGAATCCAGCCGATTCCATGGCACCACTTTTATTCATTGGTGTTGGCAAACTCATGTGGTCGCTTCTGAAAGTAGCTGATTCTAAAAATAACCGGAGAAAATCAATACCAACAACAGAATCTAGCTGCTTACAAAGTCGTCACAAACTGATTCGTACAAATTTACTTTTTACTAATTGCCTTCTTTTATACGACTGTCATACTTTTGGATGACACGGTGGCTAAGTGGATAATGACGCGGACGGAAAACCTGTGTGTGTCGGGTTCGAATCCAGTTCGTTCCGCAGAAACACTTTCATCAAAACCCACACCTGATCTTGTGTATAACCTCCTGGAGAGGAGGGAAATAAAATACTACTGTCATGCTGGGTGGCTCTTTCCAATGATTTAAACACCTCGCAAAGTATTCTTTTCCAGACCGAATGGTTCATTGAACTATGCATGGCGATGTTAAGCCATTCACTCATTCAGCATCGAATTGCATAATGTTTGGGTCTGAATATTCTTTCCACGTGAGACCTTATGATGGTTAGCCAACTTTTCATGTGGCCACCACGTTGTTTCTGCCAAAAAGGGAGTAGTGATGAGTAAATGCTGTCCTTTATTCAGATTCCAGGCAGACAAAATGTGGGCATGTCGTGTCGTCAAACCATTTGAGGTGTCGCTTCAAAAGGTCTTGTGGAGAGGTAGAGATAACATTACGCTCACCTTCTTTTCTTTTCGAAGGAGGCCACGAGAGGCAAATGAATACTCAACTCTTATACACAAAAGTTCACACATATTCACACACTGACGAATACCGCACATTCGCAATGTCTACTAAACTCACACATACATATTCACACACTAACAAAGACCACCTATGCACAATGTCTTCTTAAGGCACACACACACATATATATTCCCACTAACAGAAGCCAAACATATAGACATGCATACACACTTCTAACACACTTTTCCATGTCTTCTTACTGTGAACATTTTACAAAACTGAAAACGTATAATTTTCCTAAGGAACAATTTACTCCCTCAAAATATCTTTCTACACCACCAGAAATGTGTAAATATAGAAATATGTTTTGTTATCTAACCATGATTTCCTCTCGTTGATTCACAACACCATTTTGGTGAATTCAGCACTTGCCCAATAGTGACCCATTCGCAATTAGTCATAACAGACTTTTTAGTTCATTTTTCTCATTCGCCACTTATAACATTTTCAGTGTAAGCATGGGACTTAGTTCATTTCCAAAGACACGACCGCCATCTCTAGTCTATCAAGCCAGGATTCACACTATAGTCTCTTTTAATTGTTGCTAACGGAGTGGGGCACAGAACCTCACAATTAGTGATATTGTTAGTCTGTCTTATGTACATTATTTGATAACGACAGACACACCTATCTAGTGTACATCATTTGATCGCAGCTTCCAAGGTTTCCCAAATATGGATGAAGATAGATTGTAAAGAGCTTGGTAGATCGTGCATTTTGTTGTGCGCAGGTAATGCTCAAAGGGGTCTATTTGTTCTTTTCAACAAGAGCATGAATAAAATCACAATACTAGTGTGTTCAACTTGTTGGATTCTGGAATTGGTTCAATTTGGATTGTGACCTCAGGAATCTAACCAGATGACAAAGTTTCTATTTATCTTGCTCCCACAAGGTAAGATGTGACACAAGGTCGGGAAAGTGGGAAAGAACCAGCGCTCGAGAATTTGAGCACTCAGGCTGTTTAAAAATTGCCTGGGCAGCCCCGTCGGCATTCCCCGGTAGGGGCGCCTAAGGCAGTAAGCAATAAACTTACTCCTCCCCAAAGAGGGGAGGCAAAGCCTGGGAGGGTGCGCCTCCTAGAACTGCACAGGACGGACAACCAATAGACCAGCATAAATCCAGACCCGAAGGCCCAGACGATACCAGTTTATTAGGCGGGGTAAAAAACCCTGGTTGATCACCAATCATTTGCATGGAGTCTTTTTAATTTTATTTATGTTTTACTTTTTTTTAACACATCATTATCATCATATTCCGTTTAACGTCCGTTTTATGTGCTGGTATTTGTTGGACAGTTTTTCGAAATTGACTTCCAAACTAACTTATCTCTGGACAGTTTTTATCTCTCTCTCTCTCTTTCCATCTAGTCTATCCTTATCCCTTCTTCCCATGTTTTACTTGGCCTTCCCCTGTCAAATGGCCCTGCCACCTCAACTGTTCTACATATACTAATCCAAGAACACTCATACATTCTTTGAACGTGAGCATACAAACAAAGTTTTTTGTTCTGCGCAAATCTCCCTATATTGTCCAGATTTAATCTTCCTCTGAGGTCATCAAATCTAAGCCTGTCTTTAAAACTTACATTACAGAACCATTGTATCATTCTCATATCATTTCTCTCTGTGCAATGCATGTTCTCAATCCTTATTGGCTGAGTTTCACTTTCATTCATCATCACATTGCATACACATGTCTGTGTTACAGTTGCGTCTCATTGGAAACAAGATGGTCATGCAACAGAAGAAAAAAAAAGTCTTAGGTCCTCAGGTTCAAATATGCATACACACCGAACAAGAGGGGAAATGGGACTCTTTCTTACGACACCGTTAAAAATGAAGAGACAAACAATAAACACTTTGTGAAAGAACGGAAGATCAACACAAGTTAAGAAATTAAAATGACAATGTTTAAAGGGTATAAGAAGGGATGAGATACAAAACAAAACAAAATAATATGGGATGGGGTCTTAACGAATATGTAACTAAAATAGAAATGTATGTATAGTACAAAACATATCAGCTTAGAGAAAGAAAGGAGTCTGACTCACAGTTTTTAAATTCGTAAGGCACGCTCAAATCCTCGAGCAGTTGTGGGTATGTGATGAAAAGAGAACTCTTCTATCCCCATCTATGCTTCGGAAGTGAATTACTTCCCTTGATCACTCTTTCATTTTTATACTCAGCCATTGTTTCTCATAGAGACTAGATCCCTGTGTAGATCTTTGTCGAATAAAGCTTCTTCAAGCAAACTCAGTCTTCTTAAACTCATTTTGACTAACTCATTATAGGGTAGTTGCCGTCGGGGTGTCGTTATTAGTTGTGCGAAAAGCCAATAAAAATTATTGACTTAGTACGCTTTGGCTATCTCGTTAGCCGACTGTTTTTCAGTATTCTTTTGGCATTTAACAGGATACGTCCTGGGCGCTCTCTTTGTGTCAGCGTTCAGACAGTTTTGCAGTTTCCAAAATGTAATGATTTGCACGGTGTGTGTTCCAAGTGTTTTCTTCTGTCATGATTTTCTGGAGCGACCAATGTCACGTCCGTTTGCTCCCAAAGCTAGCGTAGATTTTTTGTCTAGCAGTTTTTACTTCCTCTTTTTTTGTCTTTGGTGGCAAAAATGTTCGCACTAGACCTGGCGTCAAATCAGATGAGGGGGGGGGGCGTCGCATATAATTCGTGACCCCACAGAGATAGAGAGATGACTCATTATTTATCCCAACAGTCATGCCCTTGAGTGCTGCGATTCAAAAAGTTGGAGTCGGAGAAGTCAAGCCCACTGAACTATACACTCTCGCTCCACCCTCATTCTATATTTGTCTTTTTGTCTCTCAAGCCGGCAGGAAGTTTTAAAGCTGGGACACAAAATAATATTTTAAAAGAAAAACAATATATCTTTGCTCGATAATATCTTACATTGTCTAATGCGATATATTTAATTAAAAATCTAATTTTGGCATTGCGTCACACCTGATAGACTCTTTACTGTGGTAACATTTTGCTGGTGAGAAATGTTAACTATTTTTCGTCTTTAAACAATTTTATCACATTAATGAAAACTAACATACGAGATATTTTGTGTACATGTGTACATTAAAGCTCAAATTACCAATCACTTTTTTAATAAGGTCAAACACAGAAACACAAAAGATGGTAAGAGGTTTCTTATGAGAAAAATTGGAGATTTTTATATTTCAAAGATGGTTAGTATAGAAACTGATTTGATCATTCTAAAGACACAACCAAACCAAAAAAAGCTCCCAGAAGTCAAGAATTTCAAATCTTTTTATTAGATTCCTTGTTTTAGGAAACTCTTGTTTCTATTTCAATTATAGTTTTCAGAAAACGACAACCAAACATTCACAGACTTTTTATTCGATAATGTACAGCCATTACTTGTTACGATGGAGTAGAAGTTTATAAATTTTTTCAACTCAACAATAAAACAGATAATATTAGCATGTGTCGAATTTTAGAAGGCATTTTTTATTTTACTTTAACATTTTCTCCACAGTTAAAATGAATTTTGACAACCCTTTGAGTCATACAAGAATATGAAAACGTAAAACAGCAGAAACAAATTTACTTCATAAAGAATAAATGCTATTGTTGCAACTTTCTAACAACATTGGATATCGATTCCGACTGGTGTGCAAGCTACATAACTTGATGATAATCACGCTCCCATCCCTTAATATGAAAGGTAAGTTTTGCAACAAAGATAAACCAGTTGAGACTTCCCAGTCTGATAATGTGCATGAGAAAATAGTAACAAGCTTCAACAGCAAAAGACACAAACTACAGCTGCTTAAAAAGCCTGCATAGTCTAAGAACAGAAACGATGCACCAAGAAGTTGCAAGAAAAAATAGGTTTCTTCCACCAAATGGTGGCGCCCCTTTATTCTAAAACAATTGAATGTTTAAGAAGGAAATTTATGTAAAAGGCACAATCCACCGTCTCTCTTCTTCCAAGAAATGGAATCTACGATCTTTTTCTAGTTCGTTTGCATTATTATTTCTATCTTTCAGTCTCAAAAAGCTTTGGCGAGTATGGAGGGAAAACTACTACTCATACAGCATATACCCCTCTCCATATTACTAAAATGGTGCCGGAGAAAGGCAAGCACTGATACACTTGGTTTCAGTGCCAGTGCAAAAGTGACCATAATTTTACACTATATATTATCAGACTGCTGTGGAAATTTCGGTTTCATGTTTTTCCTGCGAGTGGATATGGTTGCAATGCAGCAGAGGTTTCAGATCAGAGTTTTCTTTCTCTTGGATGAGTTGAATTCCAAGATGGATAATCGTCTAATCATTGTTTTGCAAGTGATAGGCCAGCCATCACTCATAAAAATGGCAAGCGAATTCCTTCAATTTACTCCCCATAAATCTCTCGTCCCACTTTATTTCGATTTTTAAACGAATTTCATATTTGTCCTTGAGGGTCAATCAGTCGGTAGGTCTCTCACACTTTAGTATAGATGCTTTCAAGATTTTATAGCTCTATTAACGTTATTTAGTTCTATTAAAGTTAGGTTTGTGTACATGTTTATGTATCTGTGTGTACAGGAGTAACTCATCAACTAATTAACCGATCATTATTAATTTGTGAATATAACTGCGAGGCATAAGAGTTCATGATGTGAGCCATATTGAGTTTTATATAGTCTTATGCAAAGGCAGCAAAGAAGAGATGGAAACCCCTTGTAAAAATTCAGATACACCCGATTTTTGTGAAATAGATATTAGACATTCATTTATAAATATTCTTCAAATTTTAGTTTTTTGGGGGAGTTATTCTCAAGGGTTTTAGGAGATATAATATACCTCCAACTTCCCATTTGAAATTCAAATATTTGAAATTTGCATTAAATTTGATCCATAGTTATTAGACACCAATTAAGCAAGATGCATGA
The DNA here is from genome assembly GCA_963556195.1 of Sepiola atlantica. Lineage (NCBI taxonomy): Eukaryota > Metazoa > Mollusca > Cephalopoda > Sepiida > Sepiolidae > Sepiola > Sepiola atlantica. Next base: position 89,940,251 of record OY744530.1, read on the forward strand.
ATTTCAATTTCTTCTTAAGACCCTTTAAGCTTAAGCCTTAAATGTAAGAGTTTTACTTGAGTCTAAATAATCTAATTGCTTCTGATCAAAATTGGAATAAGAATTCTAGACATAAGGTTTACCTAGCATTATATCTTGATTTTAATCTTCGTCAGGAGACATAAAATTGTGTAAAACTGTTCTGTTCGGAGCATTAATTTTACCCGTACTGGGACAGGTACTTCTAGTTTTCTATAAGAATCTCTGTTTATCAGTTCGTCTGTTCCTATTAACTTGCCTCATCACGAGGGCAGAGTTAAACACAAGGTCAATTTTTAATGTGGTGAAAAATCTAGCTCCCCAAAAATGGGAACTCTAGATTGGAACAAAAATAAAAATGGCCTCAGTCTAGAAGGATTTCTCCTTCACTGACCGAGGACAGAAACGACTAAGTACATCATCAGAACAGATACTGCACTTTACTCCCAGCCAAAAAAGCCAAAGAGGGATGTCTGTTATGCATAAATTTGAAATAGTATTTTCATCAGTCTGTCATGCTAAAGTTTGAAATAGTATTTTTGTTGGTCTGTCATGCTTACGTTTGAAAAAGCATTTTCGTTTGTCTGTCATCCTTATGTTTGAAATAGAATTTTTGTGGTTAAACATGTAAATTGAATATGTAATGGTCACTGACAAGTAACATAAAATAAAGAAAATAAATAGAACATATATTTTTAGTAGAATTACCTTCCCTTAATAATTGATAACACCAACGGACGCTAGGGAATCAACCTCTATGTTGCACGGGATAATCCCATATATAAACAAGGCTAAAATTGAAATCCTCTTTTCCTTTGGTCTTTGGCTTGTCCAACAGCCATTGCAATAAGCTGCCCATTTTCATTACACACGTCTTTCTTCCCCTTTTTCTTTTTTCTTAACCATCGTGTAAAGCTAATATTCGTTGGTATAGTTATCTTGCCTTTATTGATTTTAGCAAGCACTAGATACCACTAACTGTATATTATGCTTCCCTTTTTACAAACTTGTCAGCGCACTAAATTTTCCTCCAAATATTTGTATTAAGAAATGATCGGGTTACTGGTGGAGCTGGTCTGATGATTTTAACTCGAAACCTGCAGTGAACCTAGTTGATCATAGATGACCTAGTTGATCATAGATGACCGAGCTTGGATAATCTACAGGATGTATTTTACGATATTATCTTTGATTTGTAAAATATTTCCAGTTGTTTATACATTACATATATTCTGTTAATTTCATTTCTCGGATTTTGTTGACAAAGAATAAATATTTCCCTATGTATGCAAGTATAAGTATATTCCCTTATATGCAAGTATAAGTATCTAGGGAGATGCGTGTCCTATGTCAAATATTATAATATTGACATCTAGCAGGGCTGCTACAATTTGAGATCAAGTTAGTTCAACAACAGACCACAAAATGAAGTGTGAATGCATAACTTAACCACTCACATACAAATTGGCCAATCAAATGCGTGCACACAAAGAAACGATCGAATCTCGAACTTTCTAAAAGTTGTCTATGAAAACCAAGACACTCTAATGATCAAGCAGATCATCACAGGCATAATAACAAGTTTATAACACGCTTATGTCGGGCTGCTATCTGTCTTCTTTCTACCACATTGACCGTGGTCACAATCTCCATCGTCTCCTGTCCCTGGCGGTTTCTTCATAAGCTGAAATCGAATCTCCCCGTACACGATAAAAGATAACAAGCCTTTCTTTTTAGTTTGAGCCATTTATTTTCTATTAGCTTGTCGATACTGAAGCAAGTTACGTCGCAGTAGAGAAAGTAGCTTAGACTAGTTAATTTCCTAATTACTTAATTACTTGTAAAGGAAGGAAGATGGGGACATCGCCTGGCTCTCATTTTTGGTGATCCGAATTCCCCTATCTTAATTAATCGCTACATAGTTAATGCGACTTGACTCGTCGGCTTCCAAGTCCAAACTCAAAATCTCACTGCCGTTTTCTCACCGGGAAATCTGTGACGTCACGAAATCTCGTGATCGACGCACAGGTGTGACCTAACCCTCGACCCCGAGGTCTCGTCAACTGTCCCCGCGAATCGTGAGAAAACATCGCACCAAAGTTGCACGAGATGACTCCGTTACAAATCGCGCAAGTTAAGCGATCTCTCTGTACGTCCATCATCACATGCATCCCATTATATAACACATGAGCAACATCAGCACATCAACTACGATGAGCCGCAACGTCGTCGTCGTCGTCATCATCGTCATCATCATCATCATCATCATCATCATCATCATCATCATCATCATCATCATCAATAACAGCAATTATGACTGTTATATTTCTGCTGTCTTTGAAAGAACGAGGACAAACACTGATGTATACATGTATCCATACTCCTCGGTATTTCCGACTGCAACTAACCTTTATGAATAGCATAACCTTTGCAGATGGTTTTGAATTAATCAATAATTATTTTATTTCTGACAATCAACCGTGTTTTCTATCTTCCAACCATCAACTGTGTTTTGTTTCTTACGGCCAGGTGCGTGTCTGTGTCCAGTATGTTTTATTCCTGTCACATGACATTTCTGGTACACCCGGCCAGGATATTCAACCTCACGAACCGCATCATCAGCATCGTTAATGCATAAACTCTCATACCAACACAATGCAACGCGCATCCTGTAAATGAATCATGTATGCACTTGCTTACAAAAAAACTTCCAACACTTTCTTTCCATCAATAAAATGTTATGTTTACATTGGTTGTTTATTATATTTCATTTGTTATTTGATCGCAACATCCTTTTCTTTTCCAATTATCTGTTGATTAGCAGGAGTCGTGTTAGATAGGGCAAGATCTATGCCACCAGCCTTGCTACACACTTGATGGATTATATAAGTGTTTCATATGTTCCCTTCTCAGTGTTGTCATTTACACTGTAGGATTCTTCTTTTTCTACTTCTTTGTTTAATATATTTCTTCCACATCATATGTGGGTTGCATGCTTGCATGAAATTCTAGCATCTATGTTGTTTTCCATGTCTCATAGTATGAGATCATCTTTCAATGTTATTTGAAGTCTTTCTAGGACTGCCTTTTCCTCGTTCAGATATATTATGTACATCTGTTTATCTAACCATAGCTTTGTTCAACATGTCCATACCACCATAGATTGTTGCAATGCAAAGCAGACTCTATGGAACAAAATAAGAAGAAGATAACACTTTCAAAAACTAATTCTTCCACCAAGGTATGAAAAATCACAAGAGAGGGTTATAACGTTAATTTTCAGTTTGATGTCAATTTTTCTTTAGTGTAGAAATTCTAGCATCTATGTTGTTTTCCATGTCTCATAGTATGAGATCATCTTTCAATGTTATTTGAAGTCTTTCTAGGGCAGCCTTTTCCTCGTTCAGATATATTATGTTCATCTGTTAATTTAACCATAGCTTTGTTTAACATAATAAATGAAATAACAATTGAATTGATTTATAGTTTTAGAATTTTTTATAAAAAAATAAATGGAAGAATGGAAAAACCGCAAAATATAAAAGACAAAATCAAATCAAGGACACATCAGTAGACTAATATTTAATTTGTTTAATAACAGAAAATTTGTCAAAGACAATATTTTTATACCTTTTTGTATGAAAGACAAATATAAGGAGGAAGAAAGAGAAGAAAGGGATGATACAAATAAAGTAAGAAGAGGAATAGGGTGGAAAAGAGGGGAAGAGGGGTGGGTAGAAAGTGGTGAGACAATAGTTCGATTGATCTTGAGAATTGAGTCGAGGGACAATAATTGAAATGGGCAGTAGAAGGATATAAAGTAAATGAAAGTAACGGTATGACACAATATGACTCATATCTGGATATTTAGATCATGAAGGGAGTACAGGAGCAAAAAGAAGAAACAAAAACTAAAGTTACTTATTCTTTTTGATTAAAAGTATGGAAGAAGGACAAAAAAGAGGAGTTGGTGGGATCAGTAAGGTGTAGAGAAGTATGGCGACATTTATCAGTTTTGTAAATGTAATCAAACAAAGAAGCCAAATCCTGCAGATAAAGGATGACTTAGAAAAGTTCGGAAATATCTGCGGAATCAAGAAAATTTAATTTAGAAACAAAAAATATTAATTTTATTTTTTTTAAAAAAGGAAGTGTAGGAAGGGATTAAAAAATTTTATGGGAAATTCGAAGGTTTAAATGTTGAAAAAGTACAAAGAAGAGATATTTTATTTATTTTAATTTTTTTTATTTGATTCTAACACTTTATGCTTTGGGGAGAAAGGAGATTATTCGATTATTATTTTATTAGACTTTTATGATGTAACATATTTTAAAACTGAGGTCAGTCAAATGCAAATATGCTATAATAAATATTCAAGTGAATTCAAAGATAAGTAAAGATGAGGAACGATCAACTAATTTCTAAGAAAGAAACGATCATGTCCGATAGGATGAATGTGTACAGGACAGGTTAGAAGATGATAAAAGTACTGACACAATAGAATAAAAAGTTTCTCAGCTGACTAGAAGAACCGATGCCTTCAACTGTGCTTCATCAGAAATGTTATATTTGTGAGATTCTTTGGTTATGTACAGCATGCCATCTCTTGCATCAACTCCATAACACACCTGGATACCGATGGCCTTTTAGCCAAGATCAAAGTGTAGTATCTGTTCCGATGGATACTGCACTCTATAGACTGGTATTGTCTTGGCCATCCCCGCTTGATTTACGCCGGTCTATGGGTCGGTCCTGTGCAGTTCTAGGAGGTCCACCCTCCCAGGCTTTGCCTCCCCTCTTTGGGGAGGAGTAAGTTTATCGCTTACTGCCTGAGGCGCCCTTACCGGGGAATGCCGACAGGGCTGCCCAGGCAATTTTTATTGGCTAGAGTGCTCACCTTCTCGGGCGCTGGCTTTTCAAATCCCACTTTCCGACCTTGTGGCACATACTCCTATTGTGGGTAAGTGTTAAATAACGGCCTTTTGGATAAGATCAAAGTGTAGTATCTGTTCCGATGGATACTGCACCTCATAGACCGGTATTGTCTTGGCCTTCGGGGCTTGATTTACGCTGGTCTATGGGTCTGTCCTGTGCAGTTCTAGGAGGTCCACCCTCCCAGGCTTTGCCTTCTCACCCTTTGAGAAGGGGTTAGTTCATTGCTAATCGCCTGAGGCGCCTCTACCAGGGAATGCCGACGGAACTGCCCAGACAATTTTTAAAGGTTATAGTGCTCTACCTCTAGGGTGCTGACTTATCAAATCTCACTTTCCGACCTTGTGTCCCATCTTACCGCTGTGGGAGGTAGATAAATAAATAAACCGTAGACACTAGGGAGCATGGTAGACCAACGAATTCATGGCTTGTGCATCCAGCATGACTGATATAAACCTTTAAGATAACACCATGTGGAGAGCAAGAGTGAATGTTGCCAAGTGTTGCCCATCCCGGAGTCTGGGATACTAACACCACCTTCAATACCAACACCAACACCAACATTCTTTTGTTGAATGTATGCTGTTTGTTATTTCTACCAAATTTTTTTTTCGGAATAGGATTTCGAAAAATTAATTTAATTATTAAGCATGTTTGGATCATTAAATTTTTAATTTAACCAAATTGTTATAAAACTAAAGCAAATTGTTGTTATAATAATGTTGCTTTAATCTTTATAAAATTAATAGATGTAAAAAGCTTCCCACACTTTCGATTTTGTTTATTACATGAGAATTTGCTAAAAATGTTACAGCCAGAAATGACATATGATCGATCTAAATTATAACCATATGTTTTATGGCTTTATAGTATGAGTTATATTGTGAACATACATTACAATGAATGTTATGTTCAGCAATAATGTAATGCATGCGTGTTACAAGTGATAAACCTGTGATGGGTAAATATCTAGCTTTGGGTTTGACTACTAAGGATTTGATATCTTTGCTTGTAAATGTAATTATCTTTTAAAGACGAGGTTTCATGCTGGAATTACGAGCCACTTAGGATTCTACAGAAGTTGTGTCCACTCCAGATAATATACTATATAGTCAATCAATTTTTATGTCATGGGATTGAACAGTAGATAATTCTTAGGTGGATTTGCTGTGGGGCCTACCCCAAATGACAGAACATATATATATATATATATATATATATATATATATATATATATATATATATATATTCCATTTTAGTAGATCGGTCTGTTGTTTTCTGTTTGTTTTAAAGTGACTGCGAAAAAAAACTCTAGGAATGAATTAGTTTCAAAATGTCGACATAGGAGGAAATTCAAGTATGCACAATGGAGCCCACCACCAAATACACCATAGCTGTTGAATGAGTCTCGGGACCGGGGTTGTCCAATTTTGGAGACGTGTTTGTTAAATCCTTCGTGCCTAAAAGGTTTAGACTTTGAAAATGCCTAAATATCTCTTTAAATTTTTTATGTTGCAGAAGTCTAAATTTTTAAATTCTAAATATTTTAACAACTTCTTAATTTTAACAACTTCTTAATTTGAAAAAATTGAATTTAAATTAAAATATTAAAAAATTAAATTCTAAATATTTTAGCAACTTCTTAATTTTAACAATTTCTTAACTTGTAAAAATTGAATTTAAATTAAACAATTTAAAAGAAATTAAATTTAAATTAAATTTAAATTTAAATTGGGATATTAGATTATTAAATTTTAAATATTTTAACAACTTCGTAATTATTAATTTCATAAATCCTCTAAATTATTTGTTAGGGCTAGATATCTTAAATTCGTTTATATGCTTATGGCAGACAATCAAATAGCGATTGTGGTTGGGAGGGGGATTTGAGGCTTTGACCTAAATTTACATTCTGTCCCTATTACCTAGACTTATAATTTGACCCAGACAAGTAACATCCGTTCTAAATATGGTCGAGTCCACACATCTGTCAAAGTATTATGACGTTTTATCCTTGTTAACGTAGACAGGCAACTTCCGTTCTGATAACGTCGTTTTAATAAGTAGATGTTTCAACGAATTTATTGTAGATTTCTTACCGAGGAGAGGAGTTTTCTATTTGCTTGGCTTGCAGAGAGTGATTATTTTCGAAAATAATCTCATTCATTGTGATAATTTTTATCGGATCCGGAAGAAAAAATGGTCGTATACATCACGTCGTTTTAGTTCTATTCGAATTGGATTTACCAGAGATTTTATTTGGCCAGGAAGTTATGGCTTATACTGTTCCGATCACCTCATAAGAACTTTGCACTTTGAACATCATAATTATTCAAATCCAAGTGAGTTTTTTTAACATTTCTTATGTTTAGGTTTCATTATCGTTTTATTAATTTGCATACACATTGGATACATTTTTCACTGTAATTTACTGCATCGATTGACAACGGTTTTCCTGCTTGGATAACTTTTTCGTTTTTGGAATACCATTCACCACTTGGATCACTTTTCAATCAACATCTTGAGTGTCTTACCTGAATATGTTTTAAATTGTATGACTTAGACTAACTGTATAGTATTAACAAAAAAAAATATGTTTGGGCTGATATATTTGATGTTTTATATACTTTTATGTATTTTTATATATATTTTTATATATTTTCAAAGTTTAATTTTATTATCTGTAGTAATGTCATTGCGGTGACGGTTCTCTGAGGAGAAGAATTTTCTTTGAAAACTCATGAGTTAAGGACTGTAAGGTACTTTGCTTGAACATTGTATTCTAATAAAATTTGATTCACACCTTATTTTATTACTTCATTTTATACTATGCTATATATATATATATATATATATATATATATATATATATATATATGAATAGATGTATGAATTTACATATCTACATACACATATATACATATATATTATGTTTGTCTTCGTTTTGTAGGATGCAGAACATTTGAGATGGACTTTAAGGGCTTTTTCTAAAGAGTAAAGGCCTATTCGTGTCAATGAAACCATAGTCCATCTCTAGAAACTGTAATGTAGTTTTTAAATGAATAATTTGTATTTTAGCTCTCGCATTCCTATGATAAATCACTTTATTGATTTCTTTTCAACATACATTGACTCATTATATATATATATATATATATATATATATATATAGATAGATAGATAGATAGATAGATAGATAGATACAAATTAACTCACTTACATGCATATATATATATATACATACGCTTATATATATATATATATATATATATATATATATATATATATATATATATATACACACATACCCATAATGCCAACAAGTTATATACTGATATACATCCACATAGAAATAAATATGCACACACAGATACATATATGTACAAACGCATACATACAACATATAGCATGCATACATACACACACACACACACACACACACACACACACCCACACACACACCCACACACACACATATATATATATATATATATATATATATATATATATATATATATATTTATTATTTGGTACAGAAAATCAGTACAACATCAGTACGATTGGTTTTAAGCTCAGAACGCATAAACTTCCCGGCTATCTTAAGCTTTATTGTATCTTGGTAGAGAAAATAGAGGGTCTCATATGAACCACGCTTTTAGTGTTAAGTTAGTATTGTCTACATTATGTGTTAGAATAGGATATGTGAAATTAAAAAGTTCAATAAAGTCCAAAAAAAGATTTAAAAATTAAAAAAATACTTTTTTTAAATCACGTGAGCCAGTTTATGCAAACGGCTATTATTATCTGAGGCCTAATTTGCATTGAAGTGTTAAATATGTTTTGTCTAAATTATGTGTTAAAAAAGATATGTGATGTTAAATGTTTTTATGAACCCAAAAGTAATACAAATTTTTTTTAAATAAAATTTTAGATCTTAAATTTTAAAAATATTTTATGATTTAAAAAATATAATTTAAAATTCCGTAAGTCACATTTATTGCTAACGGTAAAAAAACGGTCTAAGAAGAGCAACTCTGTACAAATCTTTATTGGATTTAATTTTAGAGATATAATATGAAAATTTTAAATATAAATTTATAATGGAGTATCATTTTATTATGAAATTAATTAATGATGTCTAAGGGGTTCTCTAATGTTATGGGTATTCAATGGTGTATGAAAGGGGGGGGGGACAAAAAAGGAGGGGGGGATTTCGAGGATCCATTATTAAACAATGAAATCTAATTTAAGATTATGTTGTGGATCTCAGTATTTTTTCTATTTTTTATAAATATATAATATAACCTAATTAAATCCAATTCAGATTTAGAACCATGAAAAGGTGGATAATAAGGGGTCTTCTCTCTTAACAATCGGAAAAGTATTTTAATATTTTCGTAATATTAAATTTACTGGTTTTAAGTTTTGGAACATACTAAGTTGACTACATTAATGGGAAAGGGATAATTGGAAAAAAGAAAAAAAATCCAGGGAAGAAAAGCAGAGTGAATTTAAAGCGCAAATATTAAGAGTAAGTCTGGTATTAAATAAGGCTATTTCGAGGTTATGTTTTTGACAGGGGGGTGATTATCGAAGATCCATTATGTGTACCGGTCAGTCCAGTTTATAAGAAGTACTTGTCTCCTATGGACACATCCTTTAAAAATTTCGTTTCTAATGTTTAAACAGTTTGTATTTGGGCCAATAATTGGCCTTAGTATGTAATATTTTTCTGCGTCATATGTAGGGCACCTGTTTAGAGCTGGAGAGTATGATGGTCTTCTCTCTATTAATTTCCATTTGATGGTGAAGGGTGTCTCCTCATCTTTTAGTTGTTATATCCAGGTCGCAAATGCTGTGTTGGCCTTGTATTTGTATTTTAAGGTATGCATACCTTTATTGTAATCTTTTTAATGAGACATAAATGTCGTGCAGAACTGTTTTGTTTGAGAAATTCATTTTACCTGTCCAAGGGCTGATATTCTTCTTTTTTTTATATAAAAATAAATTTCAAACACGGAATGTCAAAAGTAAGATAAATAAGCTTTGAAATGATTCAAACACAAAAGGAAAGAGTCAAAATAAACATATTCTTGCATCAATTGTTCGCATTTTGATCAATTTACAAGAAATTGACATAAAGTGAAAATTTCTGTTAAAATTTTGAAAATTAAAAACACTTTTAATATTTGTCATCTGGATTGCTTAACCTATATGGAATTAAGTTTGCATTTTAGTGAAGTATAGTTATATTCCATGATAAATGCCAGTATACTGAAATCATATGCCCTTAATGCGAGATCAACAGCGCTATGTATTTTACTGGTAGGAATTTTTCTTCAGCGCACCTCACACACTTCATCCACTCATGCATAGAGATTTATACTGTAGTGATGTGATAATGAAATGGTTTGGTTGATATGTAGTCATACCCTTAATGATAATAAAAGTGTAAGAAATTGGTAATTTCCTTGCTTTTGTACATTTAGTGTATATGAATTTTCATGATTTCAGTATACTGGCATTTATCATGGAATGTCACTACTTTTGTAAAGGTTATGCCTCAAGAAAATGGTTATTCTTAAGTTTTTTTTTAATTTTCTGGAAAACTAAGGTATATGGTAAACTAAAATTAAAATGCCATCAACTAGATCCTAGAACCTCTATCTCTGCCAAAAATCAGCTGAATCCATCAAATAGTTGATGAGATACAGGGTGGCACACACGTACGTACGTACGTACACACGGATAACACAAAATCACTCCTGACCTTTCTGGATCTCTGGGTTGCCTTGATTAATGATGCTGAAATTCTACACACTTATAGAACATATCAAATGAAAATTTTGTGCAAAGTTTTAAATAATTTGGTTTATTGGTTTTTGAGTCATGACTGATCAAAGAAATGAGATTTCTAGCATAGGTCGTTTTTGAAATCTATGAAGACATAGTGCACTATCGCGCCTCCCTTGATTGTGATGGTTACTTTATTTCATTTATACTTGAAAATTAAAAATTATAGAAATTTAAAAAAGACAATAGGTAATATGGGATTCAGAGCTGGAAGCGGGGATACACAAGGTCCTCATTTATTCGCAGGCAATGCTGGTCTACTAGTCAAATAATAAAAATACTATGCGCATGGAATGCTTAAAAAGATTTATAGGGCGTGTCCTAAGTGGGGAGTTGTGCAGCAAAATGTTTCTTAATATTACATTTAAATGTCTGCATGTTTGTACGCTCGGGGAAACAGGGAACATGGAGAGAATTCCAAAAGGCAAGCAGTCTGAGGAAAGAAGCTATTAATGTAGAAAGCCTTCCGGCATGTGGGGATCTCTATAGTGAAGAGGTGAGATTTTGCTGCTGGTCGGGTTTTCCAAGCCTTGCAAACAAAGAGCCGATTACGAATCTGTAACAGAACAAGTCAAAATTATTTTTATTTTTAATTTGGGAAAAATTCAAAAAATAAATAAAATTTCTCTCTTCCTACCTTAGGGTTATTTTCAGTGTGGTCAAATCTTTGGCACCTGGGGGTTGGCTGGAATCACTTGTAAATTGTATATTCAAGTGAAGAATTTCCAATTTGTTATATTCTGTATTCAACAACTTGTGGGCGTCATATTCATCTCGAAACAACTGATACGCCTCTTTCAGTTTCTCTTCTGTCTCTTTCCTTTCTTTATCTATCAACTCGAGTTTTGCCTGCATCGTATTAATTTCTTTCTGAACTTGATCATTATGCCCTTGCAAGATTTTCATATCTGCCGTTAGAGATGTACACCAATTAAAACACACATCAATTAAGGGTACAGAACAATTAAGGGGACACATCAATCAAGAGGGCACGTCGATTAAGAGGACACATTAATTTAGAGGACAAATCATTTGAGAGGACACATCAATTAAGAAGACATCAATTTAGGGGAAACATTAATAAGGAGGGCAGGTCGATTAAAAAGACACATTAATTAAGAGGACACATAAATTAAGGAGACACAGGAATTAAGAGGACATATCAATTAAGGGGACACATCAATTAAGAGGACATATCAATTAAGAAGACATCAATTAACGGGAAACACTAATAAGGAGGGCAGGTCGATTAAAAGGACACATTAATTAAGAGGACACATGAATTTAAGGATACACAGGAATTAAGAGGACATATCAATTAACGGGAGACATTAATAATGAGGGCAGGTCGATTAAAAGGATACATTAATTAAGAGGACACATGAATTAAGGGGGCCACAGGAATTAAGAGAACATATTAATTAAAGGGACACATCAATTAAGAATACACATCAATTAACAGGGCACATTAATTAATAGGACCCATCAATTAAAAGGATACATCAATTAAGGCGACACAGCAATCAAGAGGACACATCAATTAAGAGAACACTCATGGAAAGAGAAATTATCATGGACACTTCACAGATTTAAAAAAAAAAAAACATTTAAAGAAGAACAAAACCGAAAGTATTTCAAGAAGATCAAAAGAGATTCATTGAAGATGGGGATGTGTTTTCGTTTATCTGTTTCACAGCATAGCACTTCACACCTGTGGAACATATGACCACAGTGTAAAAGCTCTTCACGTTGGTCTGGTTCATCAATAAAGTACTCAAAGACTGAAGAACTATCCTCTCTTCTAAGTCAGTTTCTAATACTTCCGGACATCAAGAGAGACCACTCAAAACTGTTAAAGGGGGAATAACTCATAATCGACACACAGGACTGCCTCCCTGCAGGATACAACGTGGTCGTCTTCAAATCCAATGCCAACAAATACTTGTCATAGAGCGTCCTCATATGTAATCAAATTCATCGTTTTCAATCCGCTCATTTTTTGTTCATTTTCTTACTGATGAGTCACAGCTTATCAAAGCCAACAGCCACTCGAGGATAAGGGTTACTGAAATGGATGGCTTTTCGGTTTAATGATGAAGTATATTGGTAAGGAGTGCAAATGATTAGTGGAATGAACAAAGATTGGTTATTTATGAGCGCGGATCATGACAAGTATTTATCCCATAATATTATTTATCACTTAACTGAAATTCTATCCATTCGAGTGGCTTTTATCCTTGATAAATGCTGACTCATTAGTAAATAAAATAAATGAAATAATAAATATCAAACCTTTTGACGTTCTTTAATACAGAAATTCAATAAGTATTGTAAGTGATTCATTAAATTAATTGATGTTGGTTCAAGCGGAAATAATCAAAACATATCAACAATCACAAGAGGCAAAGAAAAAAAGTTAGTTTTCCTCTCTTACGGGACAATATATTATGACGAGCTTCTCTCTCTTTCTCTCTCTCTCAAACGTACTATCTTTCTCCCAACTTTTTTCTCTCCTTTCCTCTCTCTTTTTCTTTCTCCTACTTCGAATCTGTCCTCATTTCTACATTCTTACTTTTATCTCATCAACAAATTCGTAGCCTTATGAACATTTTGAATTTGCATTTGCATGTCCGTTAGGGAAATAAGGCACAAATGCCTGCGCATGATTTTGTTTTCCAAATTGTACATGATGGACTAAGGTAAACAACTTAAATGTCCGTCGTTGCTGGAGAAGGGGTTCATACCTTTCCAAATAGTATTACAATATTAGTGAATGTAATGGAGCTGACTGGATTTGAAAATGGCCAAGACAATTCTATAGTCTACTATTCTATCCATTAGACCTCTCGTGCCACCCAGTCTCTAATAATGATATAACATAAACTTTGTAAGGAGACTCGAAACCAGATAGACTGTTTATTTTTGTTGTTAGTTCACACAAGATACAAAAGAAACGCATACGATTGTTTTCTTTCTTTTGTTTTTGTACTTTTTATTTATTTATTAAGCTGAAGTGATGGCCTCCTTGCAAGAACTATTACGGGCAAAGAACCAAAAGTTCTATTAGGATGAGACACTGGAACGCTTATTTCAAAACACAAATTGAGAATGGGGTTAAAACATTCAAAATCAACCGATTTACGAGCCTGGCAACAGATTATTGGAAAACAGGGATTGCATACTTCTTGTTTCAGAGGCATTGCAAATGCCTTGGTGAAGCAAACATGAGTTGCGGAGAGGGTCACTGGAAGCTCATTCTGGCTGGATCCCGATTTACCAATGATGCAGAATCACGTTACGCACTAGTGGAAGTAGAAGCCTTGGCTCTTATCTACGGGTTAGAGTCCTGTCATAGGTTGTACTCAGATGCCCAGATTTGCTTGCGAGAGTAGACCACAAACCACTGACAAAAATATTTTCTAATCAGGCTCTATAAAAGATTAAAAACCCTCATTTTTTAAACTTCAATGAATGAAGCCTGATGTACAAATTCCGGATTATACAACGCCCTGGAAAACACAATGCAGCACCTGATTGTGCTTCCAGATACCCAGTAGGTGTGTCAAAGAGCCTGTTCCAAATTATAGACACCGAGATGAAAGCGGCCCTCATGTCTATGTACAACAGCGATCCTAAACTGAAGGCGATAACATGGGAATGGAACATGGCTGTTGCACCCACAAATGAAGAATGCTGGACCATAGAAGACCTAGTGCAGAAAGGTTCCCCCGGTCATGCTAATACCTTTCATCCATAGCTCAGGTTTTCTGGGCCATGCACCAGGGATTATACTGCCTGGAAGGAGTGATAACAAAATTTTGATACCTTGACAACTTCGAGCAGAGGTACTCGAGTCACTTCACTCCGCACATCAAGGCATAAACTACATGGGGAAAACGCAAGACAACGCTTGTTATAGACATGACTGGGTGCTAGCGTCAAGCAGACCAGATCCCAGTGCTGCATTTTCAACACGATTTTTCCATCTAAGCCTAAGGAACCCTTGATGTCACCAACAGAGCCTGGATTTTCATTTCAACAAGTTGTAGTGCACTTTGTCGATATACAGGGAAAAAACTACCTTTGTATATGCTGATCGATATAATGGATGGATGGAGGGAAGGTCAAAACCGTTTGTGACATGATGAAAACATGGTTTACACATATGGTGCACCAGAAGATATATCATCCAATGGAGGACTGCCATTTTAGTCCTAGAAGTACGACTCCTTTCTGAAAAACTGGGGGATACAGAAACGAATGTCATTAACGTACTACCCTCCAAGAAATAGGCATGCAGAGGTAGCGGTAAAGACAGCTAAGTATATAGTTGCCGACAATACAGATAACTGCAGATGCCTATGCCATGATTGTGCTGCTCGAGCACTGCTGACCCATCACAACAGCCCCATTCTGGACCTTGACATGTCCCCAGCTATAATGTTGTATGGTCGGGTTATTAAGGATTACCTCCCAGTCCTACAGGATAAGTACCAAACACAGAAAGAGTGGAAAGAAATAGGTGAACTAAGGGAGGTTGCGATGCCACAAAATGCTATATGCAAAATGAACAGTTCTACAACCAGCATTGCTGTCTACTTTGGGAACTAAAAGTCGGAGATTTTGTCCAGATCCAGAACCAAGATGGTCCCCACCTGCGTCAGTGGAGAAAGATGGTGAGGGTCGTGGAAACAGGTGGATACTGACAGTACCAGGTGCGAGTGGATGGGAGTAATCTGGTAATGCTACGGAACCATTGCTTCCTCCAGAAGATCTAACCAGTTGTTGATGGCCAACATTGCTCCACCTACAAAACCTCAGACCCTTCAATAAATTCCGAACCCTCATGGCTACAAGCCCCGTCAATGTCACATCGCCCAATGAACCCGAAGAAGAA
>OY744530.1:89960951-90053451 GCA_963556195.1 Sepiola atlantica
AGAGAGAGAGAGAGAGCACTCTTAGTAGTTAGTAATGCTAATGTAAAAATATATAAACATAATAATTTCTCTGACCCTCAGGACAGGTGTAATAATGCAGGGGTAACATGCCCGACTGCTGATTAAAGTATGCTAATCCAGCAGTCGGGTTTTGAATCTCAGCATGAAAACACTCGCCACATCTAGAAACACTGAATAGCCATGATACGGCAGAACTGTTGTCTGTGGATAATTATATATATTATTAGCAGGAAGACCCGACGTTGCTCGGGATTGAATAAGGATCACTACTATGTAGTTTTTCACTACACCATATTACTTTCTTTGTTGTTACTGCCCTTCTTCCGTTTCACACCTTAATAGAGTCGGAACAATCTAAAATATTGAAAAATGGCAACCTTATGCCAGACTTGTCTAGATGCAAAACAACAACAAAAAAAAACAATATGAGATTTACCGTTAAACAAGAAGATAACAAAAACTGAAGCATTCTCTGGTGTTAGACAGATCAGACAATCAAAGCAAGGAACTCACAATTTCGCTTTTTTGGATACATGAACAACGAAGATAAATCAGTTTATATTCCTAATACTGAGTCTCCATGATTATCTAAGCTGACACTTGGAGCTAGCATGCGACATGAGTGTATGACCCGTATCTTGGTTGAATGCTAGAGATCAGCTCAGAATGCTGGATGTTTTAACAGCATATTTCTGAATAATACAATAATAATGTGTTTGCATTTGGCTAGGCTGTATCATATCATAATGCTTAACGTCTGTTTTACATACTGACATGTGTTTGATACCTTTTAGAAATTGTCTTTAAAACTAACATATTTCTTGCCAGGTCTTGATTTATCCCCCTTTCTCTCAAGTCCATCGTTATCAATTTCTCACGCTTTCCTGAGCCTGCTATTTCAACTGTTCAACATCTGCTAATCCCAAAAATCTCATCCATTCTTTCAAAGTGGGCATGCCATTGAAGTCTACTGTTCTGCACATATCTCCCTCTCTAGATTTCATCTTCCTCTGAGGTCATCAGATCTAGCATGTATTTAAGACTCACATTCAACATCAATCGTATCATTCTCATATTATTTTTATTCATGCAGCACATGTCTTCAATACTTACTGACCAAGTTTCACTTAAATACATCCTGAATATTACATTTTTTTAGTCATCTATTTATAGTACATGTGGAATTTTTGCTTTCTCAGCCTCCTTGGATTGGTATATTGCTCTTCTTTGCCTCCGGACATGCCTTCTTATTTACTAAACGTTTTATTCCCTAACTCCTACACTTCTTTTTGTTTTAGATACACTTCTCAATTTCATCATTTTACCACTATGTAACCCCATGCCTTTGTGGTTCTTTCGTTAACCTGCAAGTCTGGTCTGTTACCGCCAATGGTGTATCCACGGTTTTTCACTGTTCTTTCCCACTTCCTGTAGTAGATCTGGTAGCCGAACGCTCCATCACTTGCTCTCTAAACGCACGTTTCACATGTTCTTTATCACATATTTCACATATCTTTCTCTCCAGATAAATGCTCTCTTTACCTCATTAGCTGTTTTCAGCATGTAATTGCAAATAACCGGTTTGTGCTGTATCACGATTTCTTCACCAGGTATTACTTTCACATAACTTAAGAGCTTTCTTTCATTTTTCCTAACCAGCGAATAATCATCTTAATTGTTTGCTGTACCAAATTCATACAGAACAAGATGGATTCCTATTCTCTAAAAAAAGGTGTTAGCAACCAACATATTCATTGTATAAGCAAATTCTACAATTTGTCTTCTTCTGTATTTCTATCACTATATCTATTTCCTCCATGCACATCCTCAAAATCACTAGAAGTCTTTCCAACATGAACATTCAAATCTCCTGCCACAGCAAGTGCGTCCTCTTACTGCAATAACCCTGTTATAAAAATCATCTTACTCATCTTCACTCAATCCACATTGTAGTGCATAAAACGATATAGCTGTCAAAGTTTTCTCACCAACCAGCAACTTCATCAGTATGATTTGCTAACTTAGACAATAAACTTCAATCACTGTCTACCCACCTCTCCTCAATAAAAAAACCAACACCACCTGTCCCTTTTCAATTTCCAATCCAATACAACTTATGTCTGGTATTCTTTTCCACACTCATTCTAGCAGATTTTTATTTCCAACAAATTGCTTGGACAAGACACAGGTCAAGTTATTCAAGAATCTCACCAGACTTTCAACACAAGCTTCCAATATTTTAACGACATAGCCTGAAATTTAACCAATTTTCTTTGGAAGGCATTTTCTTATTTAAGGCAAGAATTTTATAGGTGGGATGCTCTTCCTAATGTGGTGATGGGGACCAGTGCTTTTATCGAGACACCATCTCTAGGTGATTGCTTACTAATGCTAAAGAGCGCTTCCCCTGCCTTTGTGTTTTGTTTTAATTTGTTTTTCCATTAAAAAAGTAGAATTATTGATTGGTTCTGTGTTCCACCACCTGATGCAAGGTCCAACTTCTGTTGCAAATATTCCAATTCGCCTTGGTTGAGACGGGATATACAACCTATATACTTGCATCAAGTACAATTTTGAGTTGCTTAGTTCCAGAATTAGTACACAGAAACTGATATTTAGTAACATGAATCCTTGTATCTTTTTCGTACAATTGGCATTCAGCAACCACCTTCTAGCATTTACAAGTTACAGAGAGGTGGGGTGTCTGATCAAAGAAAGATCAGGTTTAATAGTACAATCGGGATTAGCTTTACTATTTTTTGCTTCAGCATATCATCACAAGCCGCTTGGTCAGATCTGGCCTCTCCAAACTTCCGTCTAGCACAAGTGGAGTGTTACAAATGCTGTGACTATTTAGGCAACCAGGAGGAAGATTGCTCAATCACCAGGATCACATCTTTAGAAAACACAGGTTGCTACCCACTGCCAACAGATGGCCCCTGTTAAGGGATTCTTACCCCTCTGCTGAGGTACAGTCAGAATATTTTACAGCCCTTGCTGACAAGGCTTAAAAAATAAATAATAAATAAACATGTCCAGATATGTCTAGTCAACCTACACATACATACATGGCCGACTGACACAGCCAAATTATGAATTATTTAAAACTTTTGTAAATCTGCTATTTATTTATTATTTATTTTTAACAATAATAGTAAACAAGATAGATGTCAACAAATCTAAGAATATGCCTCGGAAAATTGTTAATGTACATTAGGAAGAGAGTAGATCCTTGAGGTATGCCAGCATTGATACTAAATGCTTCAGATCACTCATTAACATTTACTTTTATAGACCTATTAAAGAGAAAGGATTAAATGGTTGTGAGGAGATTGCTAGATATTCTATAGCAAGCACATTTTTGAAGCAACCCTTTGTGACAGACCCTATTAAAGGCCTTTGCCACATCGAGCTAGGTCACTATTGAGATGGGTGACCGTTTGAAAATACTAGGACGCATTAGCCTTCACTTATTTATAGGGTAAATAGTAGGATAGACATAACTTCCAAGTCTTGGTAGGGCAGCTATTTTAGGAGTAAGAAAATTCCGAAATAAAACCACCCATTCTCTGCTTACTCTAACATTGCTTGTAGTTTTCTTGGACTTCTCCTTGCCCCTGGACTTAACCAATGACAAATCAGGAAAATGCAGTTGTTAATTGCATACCCCTTGCTTCATTATAGTACATCTCATCACACAGGCAACCTTTCAGAGGCTGTCCATTGTCTCTAGTGACAAAAAAAGAAAGCCAATAAAAATACTTTGATAAGTGTATATGCATTAGTGACACCTGGGAGGTGACGGTGGCTCCGTGGTTAAGGACACTTACTGACAACCTAGGTGTGCCAAGTTCGAATCCAGTTCGTTCTACAGAAACACTTTCACTTAGGATGTTGGCAACCTTCACATGGTTCCTCCTGTAAGCATTCGATGTCTTTCTGGAAATAATTCTAATAGAAAAATATCGGGGGAAAACAATGCCAAGAATAGAATCATCTGATTCATACGAAATGAATAAAGGAATGAATGAGCCCTATAAAATACTGTTATATCATTGTATGTTTTACTAAAATTATCATTCATAATGTAGGACTAGTTATTTACCTTGGAGATATTTGCTTTTACCATGTGATGATGAAACTGTCATGAAATTTGGTACACTTGTGCCTCCGTCTGGTCAGAAATTTCTAAAACAAGACAGTCTCAAAGTGGTCTGACGTTATTCGACCTGCTCTGCTACTGAACATGCTCTATAAATTCTAACAGGCAAACACCTGTGACACAAAGGATATAAGTGCTAAGTAATAATTAGTTCTAAATGACAGTCTTCTCGAGGTTAAAGGCTTAAGCCTAACTACAAGGGATACTAAGAATGCAATTACGAATTACTTAAGACTTCTATCTGGTCATGATCGACGTAACGAGAACAAGCTACCACCATTTGTTAGATAATGCCCTGTGAAAGTTGGACGCATCTATTCGAGACGGGTTTGACTTGCGCGGTTTGTAGCGAAGTCATCTCGTGCTAGTTTGGTCCGATGCGTTCCCACGGCTCGCGCTGACAACTGATCTAACCTTAAGGTTAAGGCTCAGGCCACACCTGGCGGATCACGAGGTTTGTGACGTCAGAGTTGTCCGCTGTGAGAGAATTAAATCGAGATTGAATCAGTTACTGACTTGGGAGCGAAGAGTCAACAATACATCATGTAGCGGTTATGAGAAAGATTCCGAATGACGGAAAAATATAAGAGCCTTTAGAAAATCTAGTAGAATCTTTCATGTTCCTCCCTCTGCAAGTAATTAAGGATTACAGACAAACGTGAGAATATTAACTAGTGAATTTAGTTAGCGTAACCTCTCTCTCGATTGCAACGAACTCGTTCAAGTCGGCTGATTAAAATAGTCAAATAAAAGCGGCTTTTTGAAACAGAAAAGGACTTTGTTGTACTGTTAAGAAATTGATTTCAGAGCGAAGACAACAGCCCGAAAATGTTAACAAGCAGCGAGACGACGAGAAAGAAAAGAGAGAAGAAAACAAAGGTTAGTGTTAATAGTTCCCTGCAATCGACACACGGAGAAACGAAGCACAGCAAAAGGCAGTACGAACAGGGCGACGACGGCGACGGGAAAAGCGCGCAGGAGTTGCAGTATAGCGACAACAGTGAACAGAGAACACGGATCGGTAGCTACGGTATATCAGCCTGTTCGTATGAATCAACAGCGAAGTTCTACGACGACCAAAGAGTTATTGGGAAGCCAATAACCAGTAATGTGACACATTGATTAAATAAAGGATTCCATTTAAAATTCCATACACATTCTCGAGTTCAACATAAAGATTCCTGAGATTGACGATACACATCTGAAGAAGGTCTGAGGTTACATCGGCCAAAACTTTGTGAGATAACATCCAAGGTGAGAACAGTAGTCTGAATAATCCAAATAATACATGCTTTGCCGGTTAGGCCTATTTTTCTAATCGAGTCAACTGACTCTCAGGCAATGGTCAAGGAACCAAATGATTTTGTTTGTATTCTTCTCTGATTTGTGCCTCATCATTATTTAGTTTATGTAAGCAACTTTACATTTCCTACACATGCTTTTATATCGTCTCTCGAACAACTTGCACATTTTTCTATTGTCATGAAACTTAATATTTATTGTTTAGGATTAATATTTCCTAGTTATGTAAGATAATGAAGAGTGACAAAAATGAATCGTGGACGAGTCCATTGTGGGTGGGACGTCGAGAAAGAAAGAAAGCGACTTGATAACTGTTAAAAAGGAGAAGGTTCGGCAGTGCAAAAGGGACTTGAACAACGACGGTTTCAAAAACGCTGAAACGCTTGGTGATCAGAGTATCGATGTATCGGAAGAATGCGTGTTTACCGATATTTATGGCACCGATGAAGCTTTATTGGCTATGGTACCCAAGCCCATGTTGCTATTAGACTTTTGTGTCCGCGGACTAAAAATGCGGCTGATAAGCAAGTTATTACTTTTAAGGAATCCCCCGACTTGTACTTCACCAAAGTGCTTGTAGAACAATTGCTTCAGTTTACGCTCGGATAGCCAATGCAGAGCAAATTACTTTCTAATCGGATATATATACGAACGAGTTTCTGTGACCTCAGCAAGAAAAAGACTTTCATGAGACAAAAGTATGTCAAAAGATTGTTTAATATGTGTGTGTAGCCGGCGTAAACCATCCGGTAATGGCAAATAAAGAAAACCAAAATGTTTTCATATACGTTCTGTTCTGTGTCATTCTTGTTGAACCTTACCGGGTACCCTGAAAGAACGGGTAATGCAACAGTTATTCTTTTTTCTCTGTACATGAGGCAACCATTGTTTGTGTTATATTATTGTTGAATCGGTAAATATTGCACACATGTTAGAAAAAAAGATAAAATAAAACCGTTTGTTAACATATGCTATATGTTAACAAACTGTTTTATTTTATCTTTTTTTCTAACATGTATGCAATATTTACCGATTCAACAATGATATAACGTAAACAATGGTTGCCTCATATACACAGAATTATATATTCTCGACAATTGTGCAGCAAAAAAATATAAAGTGAATATAAAATATTCATGCTTATAATAGCATTAAGTTATAGTTATAGATAAGGAAAATTGAAGTTTGTTCATTGCGACTTTTACACAACTACATCTCATTCATCATTCTGAATTCATCTTTCAGGAATGTTAGCATTTCTCATTGTAAAAAATGATAATTTTGATTAATAAACATAAAACTTTGCCATTTAGGATATAAAATGTTTTTTCTGATATTCATAATTTAATCTGATTATTGTAGTTTGAAAATATAGACATACGTGAAGGATAGTGACTTGAGAATAAATTGAAATGAAAAAAACAGACTATGATCATATACACGTGCTGGTCAAAAAAATAGAACATATGTATAAAACTGTAAAAATCATTCCGTTTGAGATAATTTTCGGCTTTTAAATTGTGTAGGCGAAATATTCTATATGTAAATAACAATTACAACTATTGTTAATCATTTGTAATATTTGCATATGTCAGACTTTATTGTCACAGAGTAGTTTATTGTCACATTGGGAAATTCAGCGTTTCAATTTAATAGAACATTATTCGTTGAGTAATCTTAAACTCAAAAAAATCATGTGTTTAAAAAGATTTTGCAAGTAATTTAATCATAATCTCTCATTATGGGTCGCTCAAAAGACATATCTTTGTTTGAGAAGCAGCGAATGTTCGATTTGCGGGAAGTAGGAAAGACGCACAGGGAAATCGCAACCAAGGTAGTGACCAAAGTGCTCCAGAAAGATGTTAAGGTTGTTTCCAACAGCAATTGCAAGAAATGCGGACGAAAGAAAAGCACCACTGAAAGACAAGACCGGGCACTGGACAAGGTGGCAAAGAAAAGTCGATTACAGTCAACAAGCCACATTACTAAAAGTGGAAACAGGCTTCTGGTGCCGACGTTTCACGAAGCACTACCTACCGAAGGCTCCAGCAACTGGGATACCAAAATCGTATAGCTGCCACCAAACCGCTCCTTAACAAAAATCAGATGTTGAAGAGGCTACGATGGGCAACTGCTCATCAAACCTGGACTACAGACGAATGGCGGCGTGTGATCTTTTCAGATGAGTCTCGATTTTGTATTTCCTTCGGCGACGAAGGGCCACATGTTTGGCGAAGATCCACGGAACGGTATAACCAAGAATGCGTCAAGAAGTATGTGAAGTTCCCGCAGTCTTGCATGGTTTTGGGCTGTATGAGTGCTAAGGGTGTTGGTAATTTCTGCTTCATCAAAGGAAATGTAAACGCAACAGTGTACCAAGATATCATGGAAGCTAATTTACTGTAAGTGCTGGATAATCAGTTTGACAGTGACGCCACATACATCATTTTTCAACATGACTTGGCACTGACACACTCTGCCAAGTCCACAACTTCCTCGCTCCGAGAACAATCGATCCCTGTTCTTGAATGGCCGGCGAACTCGCCAGATTTTAACGTTATTGAAGCCTTGTGGGATCAGATGAAGGGGAAGCTTCGCAAAGAAAAACCTACTACCTTTGCACATCTCACAGATTGTCCTCAATAAGAATGAGAGATTATGATTAAATTACTTGCAAAATTTTTTGAGTTTGAGATTACTCAACGAATAATGTTCTATTAAATTGAAACGTTGAATTTCCTAATGTTACAATAAACTACTCTGTGACAATCAAGTCTGATATATGCAAATATGACAAATGATTAAAAATAGTTGTAATTGTTATTTACATATAGAATATTTCGCCTACACAATTTAAAAGCCGAAAATTATCTCAAACGGAATGATTTTTACAGTTTTATACATATGTTCTATTTTTTTGACCAGCACGAGTATGCATGATATATCATTATATATACAAGATATAGTATGATATATGTAAGAGATATCATTATATATACAAGATATTTCATCGATTATACATTGAAAAGTAATAATTTTTATGTGAATCATGTGGGTATGTCCAGATAAAAGTCAGAAACTACACAAGATACAATTCAGAACTTTACATTATTGGGTTCAGTGTGACTCTGATCTAGTTATTGTGAAAAAAATACTGTAATATGCATTCCCTTGGGCTCAGCAGAGATCAAACTAGTGAATGGGGGTGTCGAAAAAATAGTTATATGATTCTTATTGGTAGTTGTTTCAAAAACAACAATGAGATTAGATCAAACAATCAGTCTATCAGCTTTTTTTTTGCTTGCTTTCTTGTTTCTTTCTTTCTCTTTAACCAGTTGCCAGTATGTGTATGTGTGTGTGTGAGAGAGAGAGAGAGTGAGAGAGAGAGAGAGAGAGACACACACACACACACTCATGAGCAGTAGGATAGAAATGTGTGTTCAAAAAGTCACTTGACTAACTCAAGATATGTGAGTAAAGAAAGAGAGAGAGGGAGAGAGGGAGAGGGGGAGAGGGGGGGAAAGAAACTTTAAAAGAAAGATATTACACACACTATTTATAACTTTTCTATGTTGTTATCTATACTCCAGGCAAATCCAGTCGGCCTATTAATTATATATGTACGCTACATACATAGATCAATAATGAGCGTTCTTTATTCTAGACTAGCAGGGACACCCAGCGTTGGCCGGGACATTGGTAGCAAAAACCTCTCTCACTCTATCTACACATCCTCAGTCACGTTACCTTATGAACACTCCTTTCTGTCGACTAATACTTCCCCACTCTCTCTTTTTCTCTCTTTCTCTCTCTCTCTCTGGCAACTGATTCAATATAATAGAACGAAAGAAAAAAGAAAGCAAGAAAAAGAAAGCTGAATGTATTACCTTGTTTCAGTGTTATTTTTCAAACAAACACCAATAAGAATAAAAAAGAAATTATTTTTCGCCAACCTCATGCATTACTTTGGTCCTTGGTGACTCAGCAAGACACAATATTACAATATTTTTTACCTTAAGCAGGTCGGGGTCGCACTGAATCCGATGATGTAAGGTTTGTAAATGTATCTTTGGTAGTTTCTGAGTTTTAGCAGAACATAAATATATGGAAAATCCGATTTTTCTTTACATGAGAGATTATTTATAGTTTGAAATGAAACTTGAGCTTATAACAATCAGAATATCAAAAAGAAACGGACGCCACTTCAACCAACAAAATATAATAGTTTAGAGAGATAAAAAAGGATCTAATAATTACTTGGTTTTACTCTCTCATTAAAAGTACATATTTTCTCATCATATTCTTCTGCAGTAGAAAGAACCGTCGTCTGAAAGATTAACAACATTTATTAAACACAGAAACAAAAACAGATTATAAACGAAAGCATGAAAAAGCAAAATATTAATTAAAATTTAAGATTTTCTCCTTAGATTTAATCTAAGGAATGAAGAATCCAATTTGTAAAAGCACGGAGTAATGGCGATGAATCTGTTAATAAAAAACAATTCTCTTGCAGAAAATAAATTGATTAAGTTGAAGGATCAGAAATGTAATAATACACTAAGCCATTTCATTATTGTGCATATGTTAAATCAATCAATCATTTTTTCATTTTGAAAAAAAAATAGCAAAGTGCAGCAAGCCATGTAAAAAGACAGTTGGAAAATATTGAATCTATACACCATCTGAATGTTTATTGCAGACGACTTTAAACCTTGATATGGTAGGAATCATCACGGCTTCCTCTGGCAGGCTATTCCAAGGAGTAGAAGCACAGACAGAATGGTGAATCTTTTGTTTTGATGAAAGTGACCATGGTACATCTTCCACGCATGACCACAGAGACCATTACTATGTATTGGAGGTAAAATCCTCTTTAAAGGTAGATTTATTTTCCCGTTGATAATTCTGCATGCCAGAATCCGGTCCCCTTGCATCCTCTGCTGCTCAAGTGAGTACAGATTTAGTCTTTGAAGCCGTTCTTTGTAGGTAAGCATGGAGAATCTTGTCATCGTTTTGGTTGGAATGAGATCGCTCTATTAATAAAGATGGTTATTGGTGATTTATTTGATGTCGCTAAGGTAAGAAATGTCGACTTTACCCATTTTTAAATGAATTGTTCTAAAACCGTACAATTTTAAATAAATATATTCTGACAAGTGAATTTTGTTTGTATTTATTTGAAGAATATTAAGCTTACAAGAAAACAGATAATATTTATTGTTTTAAAATGAATTAAATTGCTACCATTTTAAATAAATAAATACAGAAAGAAAGAAGAGACACATTTGTTTCATCTATTTAAAGAATATTTATCTGACAATGACAATTATTTTTATGAAAGAAAAAAGAGTCATTTTTTGTTAATAGTATCGACGTTGACAGACATTATTTCAAAAGGAATATCATTTTTCACAGTAAATTATACAGATTGATGTAGAAATCAGTGTGGAATTTCTACGGGATCCCACTACTACTATTTTTTCTTACATGAAGAGAACTGTTATCACTTGTTACTCCTTACTTGGTGCGGTCCTGCATATCGCATTAAAGTTCATCCTGTGCTGAGGCCCATATTTGGGAGATTTGAGGAATATAGAGTTACCGTTTAGTTACTATTACCTGTTACCACTATTCATCCACTCTGACCCAGGGTTGTAGTACCTGTCATCTATGGATTAAATAGAAACTATCGTATACGGACTATTTGTTTATAAAATATGCATCTAGAAAAAAAAATTAATCTACAAACCAATTCTCTACAAAACATATGTCCCACGGTTTCAGTAGAAAAGAACCTAACAATGGTTAAGATGCTGTAAACCAGGGGTGGGCAACCTCCGGCCCACGGGCCACATCCGGCCCACAAAGACTTAGCGCCCGGCCCGCCACCCTGCTATGCTTTATTATTGCAATCCGGCCCGCAGACCTCCCAGTAAAACTCATATAATTTTGTGACATAGACGTAAAAGTAGGTTTCGATTAAGATTTACAGTGGGATGGAAATGTATAAATATCAGCAAGCGATGATGCATGTATATTACATTTTTCTTCAACTATTAATTTCAAAACCTTGGCCTGAGATAAAAATAGAAAAATAGAAAGAGAGAGGCAAAGAGGAAACGAGTAAGGTGTGTCAAAACGAATGCTGGATCAACTTGCTACTTCCCTCGTCATTATTTTTTATGATTCTAAAATGGCTCTTCGTCGGCGCCTTTTATAACATTACATACAAAAGTCTCCTGAGAAAAAATATCAGATTTGTAGAGTGTTCAATGCAATTTTTGTACAATTTATTCATGTAAACAAAATATAGTAATTCTGAGATTTCGTTTTTCACTCCGGCCCATGATCTCCTTCCAAAAGTCTCATCTGGCCTTCACTCTGAAAAGGTTGCCCGCCCCTGCTGTAACCTCAATAATCAACACATCCAGATGAAAAAGGAAGGTTTTAGTAAAGAAACACCTATTCTAAAATAAAACCTTCCAAATTTTAAATTTGTGGATGAATGGATTGATATGAGATAATGTTGAATAGAATTATTACATTAATATTCTTGTGCACCAAATATGGTCCTATGTACTGTGGAAATAACTTAGTATTTTATTCTGGGTCACTCAAGACGGACAAGTTAGACACAAGGTCGTTTTTTTTTAATGTGGGGAAAACCCAGCTCCCTAAAAAGGGACATTGATGAAGTGTACAGAAGTGTAAAAACAGATACTACCCTTTGCTCCTAAGCAAAAGGCCAAATGGATACCAGTCTTGCTGAGAATAAAACTGGAGGCAGACGAGCATCGTATCTTAGGAATGGTTCAAGTCATCTGCTCCACTTAATGCTTTGATAAACACCAGACTTATTCTGGCAAATGGAAAGGAACCGTTTTATGATAACTTACCTTTAAGGGCTTTAAACTGTTTATTTGATTTTCTAAATCATTGAGCGACATTTCATATTGACTTTTGATGCGTGCTAATAAACTCCGGTACGTTTTCAACTTGTTGATTAAGTAAGTAAACGTTTGTCGATAAACCTAAAAATGTGAGAAGAAAAAGAAACAAATGATAAAAGAGTAGTAACACAAAACTTTATTTGATTCTTATTAAATATAATCAATGTTGCATAAACTTCTATATATACAAAGTGCATATGGAGGACATACAGTATTTTACAATCTCTCTCTATATATATTCTTTTCTCTTCTTCACCCGAAACAAGGCACATTGCCAGTGGAACGTAAGGGGCTACTATTAGGGACAATACCTACAGGGACACTCTAAGTAGAGATTTGAACAGTGAGATGTATGTTCGCATTACATTAAAATTTCTGCATGTTAGTACACTCAGATAAGCAGGACACAGGAAGAAAAGTCCAAAGTCTAGCAGTTCGAAGGAAGAAACTATTAGAGTAGAATGCTTTTCTGCATTTGGGGACCTCTACAGTGAAGGGGTGGGTTTTGCTGCTTGTTGAGTTAGTCAGATGTATTTACATTGAGAGGGTGCACAAGTGCTATGAGTTCGTCAGAGCACATTCTATTAAAGTACTTGCAAAACAAGAACAGGGATGCAACATGAAGTGATGAACAGGGGTTGGATCTTGGTTGACAGTGTGGGACCTTAAAGATCGGAGACTCTTTTTTTAACCCTGTCTAATAAGGAGAGACTAGTAGTAAATGTACCAGCCCAGATGTGGCAACAATACACCATGCATGGGAGGATGGTGGCTTTGTAGAGATACAGGATACTGGCAGGTGTGAGTAGTTTTCTAGAACATTAGAGGGACCCCAGTTTCTTAGCAGCAGCTTTAGCAATCTCTTCTATGTATTTGTTCTAATCATGTTGCCTAGGAATGTTAGGCTGAGGAGGTTGAATGATGAATTCTCAGGTAGAGTGTTATTAGCCATGGCAATCGGTGGTTGAGAAGGTTTCTTGAAATTGTTGAAGGAAAGATCGTTTGTCTTAGTAGCATTGAATGTTACTGTCCATTTATGACCCCATTCCACTACAGACTGGTGGTCATTTTCTAAGGTTCCAGACATTGCTTTGGATATGCGTACATTCGTTTTTTCCATATGTCTCGTATAGAGCATGGTGACGTCAGCAAATATACCCATCTCGGACACAATTTAATCAGGGAGGTTGTTTATGAATATCAGAAATAAAGAAGGTTCAAGTATAGACTCCTGGAGCACACTCACATTAATACTATGTTGTTTGGAAGTACGGCCATCAACTTGGATTTTCTCTTGTCTAAGAAGGAGCTGATTATATTAAGTATTCGTCCAATAATACCGTATGATTTAATTTTCATGAGAAAATTTTCATGCAAGACCTTGTCAAAGTATTTGGATATATCAATGGCTACCGCTTTTGCTTCCTCTGCCTTGTCCAGTGCATGGTATATGCGTTCAGAGATGATTGTTAGGATATCTGCAGTAGAACAGGCTTGCCTAAATTCATACTGTCAGTCAAAAAAAAGTTTAACATTTATGATGTGGTGAACTAGCGCTTGATTAATGACTCAAAGATTTTACCTAAGAGAGGGAGGAGACTGATGGAGCGATAATTGAGCAAACCAGTTCTTTCATAAGAATTCTTGAATGCTGGTACCACTTATAATAATACGCTAAGGCATTTCATCTTCGTAATTACCGAAATAGCTTATAACTGGGAATTCAGAAGTTTATGACTAAACTTCAAAAAAGAGATTGTCCAGTCAGCGAAGATGGTGATTGATGATGTTACTAAAGAAAAATATTTCGACTTCACCCATTTTAAAATGAATTGTTCCAAAATCAAATTGTTGTCCCGTTAACTAAAACAGTACAATTTTAAATAAGTTTTATTATGTTATTTTATCATTTCAATTTTAAATAATTTTTCAAAAAGTTTATTTGAAGATTATTTAACTGACAATTATTTCTTCTGGTGTTACAAACGAAGGGAGGTCGACCAAAATTAAGGGTAAGAGACCATGGAAGGCCTCGATAAGATATATATATATATATATATATATATATATATATATATATATATATATTCAAGCAGGATTCGGTTTTCACCATTCGTTATACATGACATTTAAGATGCGATTTAATCAGCAGACCTTATACATGGTTACATTCGGGGACCGATTTCATCAGCCAGGTTGGACCCTGTGCGGTCATTTCTATTTTTAGCTGACACGACCAAGAAGAAGAAGGAAAAGAGGAGGGAGAGGAAAAAGGAGGTTAACCGCCCACGGAAAGGGGGAATCATGGTCATTTGAGTACAGACGCACGAGAGAGATGAGTCAGGACACGGCAGTCAACAAGTAAAGATGTGTGACTACAGTGTCGCGAGAAAGGCAGGGACCTTTTGAAATGGGATTATAGCCCCGTGCGAAGACACCTGAAAGACGGGAGAGGTGCTTCTTCCGAGGTACTGTCAAATACCCCTACGAAAGCCGGGAGATATACAGAATGCAGAATGAACGACCCGGGATTGTTTTCCTGAAGAAAATGCATGAATCTCAGTGAGAGATAAAACCTGCTGTTGAGAAATCCCCGAAATACACGTTAACAAAAATAAAAATGACATTTGCAGAGAAGCGTGACTACTGTGACTTGCCAGAAATACCGATCCTCAAATGAACGATATATTCACCCGTAAGTTAACAAATGGTTGATACTTTCTTCTCGGACATTCGCCTCCAGGGCTATATCTATATATGTATGTGTTTGTGTGAAAATGAATCCTGCTGCTATAAGACTATGATAGACAATCCCCCCCACTTTTTATAATAGACTTTTGTTTTCATGTTTTCTTTTGTTTTGTTTTTATAAATATATTTATCCCCTTATTTTATTATCTATAAATAAATATTATTACATTTTGTCTCGGCGTTCGTGTTGTTTTTGTGCATGCTTCACTTCCTTCCTACTCTGTGCGGTCTTAACCAGAAGAAATCCCCATCCCTTCACGTTCTGTCATTGATTATAGCACCTGGGATCATCCTATGAGCCAAATTCCCGGACGTTTCTTTTTCTTTTAATTATCTTTGTCATGTGCGCAATTCCGTCATTCCCAACGGAGGTCCCGGCGTGACACCGGTAAGAAGACAGAGAATATTTATTATTTGAAAAAGAATTAAACTGCTACAATTTTAAATGAATAAATAAAGAAGAGAGATATTCGTTTTATTTATTTAAAGCATATTTAGCTGACAATGACAATTATTTATATCAAAGAAGAAAGAAATATTCCAATGGGAATATTATTCTTAACATTAAATTATACAAACTAATGTAGAAATCACTGTGGATTTTCCACAGGGCCCCATTAGTAACAGGAATATTATTTACCTTTATTTTTTCTATAGTTCAGAATTATCAATTGCAGCCTCTATAATTATAAAGAAAGAGGCACACAGTTATCATGACGATAAAGACTGAATATAGCAATTTTGAAATAGAACCATTTTTAAAAGTCGCTTGATCCTCTGCTTACAATGTTCGCAAAGAGTTAAAGGATGAAGATGCAAAGGTATCATCATTTTAAAAACGTAAGAGACATTCTAGACTTATTGATAGAATTAGAACGTCTGAATTTATTTATTTATTCCGAAAGAACAGCGCACTGTTGGTGGTAATCCTAGACGATGATTGTTAAGATATCTGCAGTAGAATGGGCTTTCCTAAATTCATACTGTCAGTCAAAAAAAAGTTTAACATTTATGATGTGGTGAACTAGCGCTTGATTAATCACTCAAAGATTTTACCGAAGAGAGGGAGGAGGCTGATGGAGCGATAATTGAACAGACCAGTTCTTTCAAAAGAATTCTTGAATGCTGGTACCACTTATAATAATACGCTAAGGCATTTCGCAAAGAGTTAAAGGGTGAAGATGCAAAGGTATCATCATTTTAAAAACATAAGAGACATTCTAGACTTATTGATAGAATTTGAACGTCTGAGGTTATTTATTTATTCCGAAAGAACAGCGCACTGTTGGTGGTAATCCTAGACGATCTATGAGGTTGATTGCAAAAGAAGACTGTCTCAAAATGAACAATCTGAAATGTTGTCCACAATGACATCAGATACAACAAGTCTTATGCGATAAGTAAAGGTCATTTAACGAGAGAAAAAGTTAAGGAAAATTACCTAAGGTAAAACTATCAGAATCGTAAACAAATTTTTGAATACTCTAGAAATAAATATCATTTTCATGATTACATGACACCTAAAAATTGACCTACTAGCTTCTCAATCCTCTAGCTTACTATGTATGAAGTATAGTTGAGAAAATGTTAATGAGTAACCTTTATGACACTAAATAAGCTCTAAAAGTCTTATTAGTTAGAGTAATCTCTAATAAGAACAACCCTAACTTTAACCTTTATGACACTAAATAAGCTCTAAAAGTCTTATTAGTTAGAGTAATCTCTAATAAGAACAACCCTAACTTTAACCTTTATGACACTAAATAAGCTCTAAAAGTCTTATTAGTTAGAGTAATCTCTAATAAGAACAACCCTAACTTTAACCTTTATGACACTAAATAAGCTCTAAAAGTCTTATTAGTTAGAGTAATCTCTAATAAGAACAACCCTAACTTTAACCTTTATGACACTAAATAAGCTCTAAAAGTCTTATTAGTTAGAGTAATCTTTAATAAGAACAACCCTAACTTTAACCTTTATGACACTAAATAAGCTCTAAAAGTCTTATTAGTTAGAGTAATCTCTAATAAGAACAACCCTAACTTTAACCTTTATGACACTAAATAAGCTCTAAAAGTCTTATTAGTTAGAGTAATCTTTAATAAGAACAACCCTAACTTTAACCTTTATGACACTAAATAAGCTCTAAAAGTCTTATTAGTTAGAGTAATCTCTAATAAGAACAACCCTAACTTTAACCTTTATGACACTAAATAAGCTCTAAAAGTCTTATTAGTTAGAGTAATCTTTAATAAGAACAACCCTAACTTTAACCTTTATGACACTAAATAAGCTCTAAAAGTCTTATTAGTTAGAGTAATCTTTAATAAGAACAACCCTAACTTTAACCTTTATGACACTAAATAAGCTCTAAAAGTCTTATTAGTTAGAGTAATCTTTAATAACAACAACCCTAACTTTAACCTTTATGACACTAAATAAGCTCTAAAAGTCTTATTAGTTAGAGTAATCTTTAATAAGAACAACCCTAACTTTAACCTTTATGACACTAAATAAGCTCTAAAAGTCTTATTAGTTAGAGTAATCTCTAATAAGAACAAGGTCAACCTGATCCTAGCTTGTAAGAGATTCATACCTCACATACAAGCTGTTATCGAAAATAATTTAAAAATTGAATAAAATTAGAAAACAATATATTTCTTATGATACTCAAAAAAGTTATTTAGTAAAAATATATTACTTTTTTGTATCATTTTACTTCAGTCGAAGTTCTCAGAAATCAAGGGGCCCTTTTACTGGGGCTAACACTTGATCTCTGTATGAGATACATAGATAATCGAATATTCATTTAAGTTCTTCTTTACGTCTAAATCTTTGAGTTAGTAAAGAAGTGAGCAACATTAATTTTCATCTCCCCAATTGACTAGTTTACTATGTTATAGTATAATTTTCTTCTGGTCTCTTGGTTTTACCGGATTCCAGGACAAGAATTCATCTAGTCTGATGGAGTATCCAGCTTAGTGCTGTTACTATAGGCAACATTACTTAGAGAAAGTGCACCATTCCTCGTATATACCAGTGTGGGGTAACCATACCGAGGGGATCTTATTTGGGCTTCAAACACTATGTTATTTTGAATATTTAGTCAGGGTTTACTTGTAGGAAGAAGTATTCTGATGTCAGGTTGTTCTGACAAACCCTTGTACAGAGAGATCTTAGACACTCGAGGTAAGTGTCTAGTAGGCATTTAAGTTCTTTTTTTTATTAATTTTCTTATCTTTCCGTTTTTACTGGAGATGGGGAATCCTACCGGATGCCAGACACTCACCAGCTATTTCAGACACCCCAGCCTAGAGATCTTTTTAAGATTCTAACCGTCCTTTTAAGTGAAATTGTTTGTATTTCTCTTGCACTCGGTTCACCGGGTATATTCGCTTTTTAAATTCTTTTTTATTAGTCCTGTTGCTCCTATAATTACTGGTATGATGGAGATTTTCCTAAGATTCCAGTTTCTTTTCATGTCATACATAAGACCTTGGTATTTCGTAATCTTTTCTCTTTCAGCTCTGTTTAATCCTGCATCATTAGGGACACTGACTTCAACTAGGGTTTCTACTTTTTCCCTTTTGTCCCATATAACGATGTCAGGTTTAACAGCTCCTGTCTGTTTCACTTTGGGTATGTATAAATGTGGCCTCAAATACATTATGTTATCTGTTATTAGCATATTACTAGGGATGATTTACTATGAGTTTTTCATGTATTTTTATGCTTTTGAGAAGTCACCCCCACCACCACCACCTCAAAATTCAAATATTTCTGATTTGCATGAAATTTGTACCATAAGTATTAGAATAAAGATTCCCACAATTTCAAGACTATCTGAATATTTTAAAAGGATGTTAAAGGGGGGTATAAAAGAGATACACACCTTATTTTGAAATTGTTGTTTGTCATGATCTTTCTTCCTATTATATTGAAGCAGTTTCAAGTTTATATAGAGGGTGTTCGGAGAATAAATGACATAACTTCAGGATTATGTTCTATATGTTCAAAAGCGCCTCTTTGCGTGTGGAGAGTTTCTTTTGTAATATAATTCCATTACTAGCGCATTTTCTTTTTCTTCCTCTGTGTGGTCCTTGGTTTCTGCTGGTCAAATTTATTCACCTGTATTTTGTCTGTTGTAGTATGTTACCTGAAATAAGAAGGTCCAACATTCGCAGGATGTCGACTGGCTCTCTCATATATTAACTATCGAAAGAGCAACTGCTGATCATAAGTTTCTTCTGAGTGCCACTGCTTTTATATTTGTTTGGTATTATGTTTTCATCGTTTTGTTGGTGCATGTGGAAACACCAGGCCCAGGCTTATTTTACCTATGATCCTGTTTATCTATCGCATATGTAAAAATAATAATACACTATCAAACATGATGTACCTGTTAGATGTTTACAATAAAGAACGTTGATCACGATGTATTTCAATTGCCAATTACTCATAAATCAAGCGTTTCCAGACTTATATGAACATGTAACTAGAACATAATCCTTAAGTTATGCCATCGATTTTCCAAACACCCTGTATATATTTGTAAGATATATACTCCAAAATTAATTAATTGATCATCATGAATTTTTTTAACATAGCTTCTAGGCGTAACGGTGAGTAATCTGGTCCATATGTAGTTTTATTTAGCATTAAATATAATCGACATTGTAGAAACTTATTAACACATTTATGGATAATACCCAATCAGTCTTAATCCCACGCAGGCACCAATGCTAATATATTAGAGTGTAACATGTTTGTAACATATTGAAGAGTTCCAAAGCACTTTACTTTTTAATTGACAGAGTTCTGTCACTTTTAGTAAACAGTCAATATGGTGGTAACAGTGTCTGAAAGCAAGAAACAGAAACAAGAATGACATAAGAGGGGAGTAACCAAAGTTTGCAAAGTTTCATTCAACAAACACTTTTCTTTACTCTTACTTATTTTTATGTGGCGGTAAAGGTGGCCAATCACACACATACAAAGAGGTATGAGATATGTAATAATAGCGAATAAGACGAAGACAAATACTTTGATAATTTGTATATTAATTCAATCACGGAATTAATATGCATCATGTTTCGGAATTCTTTAGATGAAGATTGATAATTTGTATTGGATTATTCAGACTACTGTTCTCATCTTAGATGTTATTCTCACAATGTTTCGGCCAATGTAACTTTCTTGTTTAACTCGGGAATCTTTACGTCGAACAGCCTCAGATCCTTCAGATCAGAAATTTCTCTACATTCCATTTCACAAAAGAAAGTATCATGTATTGTATTTGATATAACTGAGTGATTAATCGTTAATATTAACAGCTTCATACCCTCCAAGAAATGTTAACAGAAACCTAACAACCAGCCCTGGTACACCCCTGAATGTGCCGCTGCCAGTGCTCACAGAAATCACTATTTCAATTGCTTTAAATAAAATAGATGCTCTGAAACCAAAGTAGCCTTTAAAACTGCCCACAATTACTGAAAATGGGTTATTGAAAAAAAAAAAGCATCCTATGCCCAATCTGTTAAATCTTGAATGGCCGATCAGAGGCTTGGTTTCCATGAGTTTTGGCGAATACCAAATACTTTCTTCAACAAATGTAAGACCTCAATCCCAACCATCATCAATAGACCAGAGATGATCCCTTCAGAATATGATTGAGCTAAGCTTTTTGCAAAAGACCTTGCATCAAATTCCACACTTTGTAATAAGAGGTGCCTGCATCCTGAATTTCACTCTATGACTGCAAACACTGAATCAGTGCATTGACAGAGGTTTTGTTTTAGGGCAATAGCTCTTGATATATCAAAGGCCTTTGATAGAGTTTTGCACAGAGGTCTGCTTCATAAGCTGCCTAATTATGGAATATCTGGAAATGTCTTCTCAACCATCAAATTCTTTTTTCTCTGATAGGTTTATAAAAGTAGTCGTTGATAGGCAGAAGTCTGAAGCACATTGTATCAATGCTAGCGTGTTTCAAGGATCAATTCTGAGCCCAACCTTCTTCCTGATATTCATCAATGATCTCCCAAATCATTCTAAGATTATTCGTTGACATTTATGAAGATGAAACAACCATATATGGCAGCACTTTGAAAAGAATTAATGATCAAGATCTTTTGGATTATCTCTCTTTCCACCTGGAGAACCTGGGGAAAAAGTGGTTGTTTTTTTTTAGTACATCTAAAATCAAAGCTCTCTCCTTTCACCATCAATGCTCGGATCCTCACTTTGCTCCAGTTTTAATGGATGGCACTCCCCTTGAGGATGCGTCCTGTTTTTATAAGCTTCCATGACTGACTTTCACTCCAGACCTGAAGTGGAAGATTAACATCAAATCTGTTGCTTAGGTTGCTGGAAAAATGGTTGGATCATTCTACCGCTCTAGAAAATAAATCATTTCTGATGCATTTTCTTCTACCTGTATAAAAGCTAGATACGTCCTAAGATATGGTACTATTGCTAGATCTGATGAGGAGCCGCTCGGGGCACTCTCTGCTGTCTTGACAGAGTACAAAATCAACTTCAAAATCTTCTCTGCAGCCTCTTTCTCACAGAAGAGATGTTGCTAGTCTTTTTCTACTCTATCATTATTTTCAGAGTAGGTGCTCAACTGAGGCACAATCTCTGCCTCCCTTTGTAAAACATTAACAGCAAAAACTCGTTTAGCTACAACCACTGTAAATGATTTTCCTTTCTTCCTCTGTATACCTATAACTAAACAGAACTTCCATAAGCAAAGTTTCTTTCTAAGAACTACCCGTCTGTGGAACACAATTCCATGGGACTTCTTCCCAGCTGACTACAATATGGTCTTTTTCAAGTCCAATATTAACAAATTCTTATTGAACTGGCATCTCAAATAATAAAATTGTGCCTAGTTTCAACCGTCGTCTCTAATCCTCAATGTATTGTCTCATCATCCACCCAGGAAAACATTATTAAATAACACGGAGTGTTTTTTGCTTAATCAGACTTTTTTTATTTCTTCATTTTTCTGAATAGTCCATTTAGTATTTCGGTCAAATTGGTGTATATAATTTGACCGAAATACTAAATGGACTATTCGGAATATTCAAAAGATAAAAAGTCTTATCAAGCAAAACACTCTGTGTTATTTAATAATATTTACCTAAATGAAAATATGCTGCCTAAATACACACACACAATATATATATATATATATATATATATATATATATATATATATATATATATATGGTAGTTTGATCAGTACCATTGGAGAGCCATGCATATTATAACTGTCCTGTTTTTAAATCTCCGAAACAGTTACATGGTAAACAGCTGATGATCCCCATGTTAATATTAGACGCTTACGTTAAGGTCTCCTGTTTTTGTTTCACTGTTAGATACTAAATACCCCTTTTTATTTTATTTACTTACTATTATATATTTTTATTTATTTATGAATTTTCCAACGAATGTTAAGTCTGCAATATTTTGGATTTAGTTAGTTTCTCTGGGAATTTAAACTGCATTTTCCTTTTTTTTTTGTCTTTTTGTTTAAAATAACTCAAAGCTTCTTTAGACTATATATATATATATATATATATATATATATATATATATATATATATATATATATATACACCCAACATCATACACCCAATAGCAGATGGGAAGTTTGATCTTAAACAAGATCTTAGACAAGAAGTTCAACTAGTAAATAATTGTAATCGTTTTAATACTTACCTCCAGACATATTTCCCCATCTTCCTCCGCTGATTCATCTATGAATGCCAAGTTATCCTTCAAGAACGCTTCAAGGTTTTCGAGAAGTTTTGGCTGTGGAATGAGATTTGGTTTGCCCAAACTCTCAGCAGTAATTAACTGCAAACTTTTATTTTTGGTAAGTTTAGTCCGTATCTGGCCGCAATTCCGAGTGCTGGCATGGCTTGGCCACAGGTCAATATCAGCTGGTTTTATCTCATTATAGGGCTAGATATGTAGAAATAAACATTGAGATTTCAACGACATTTCAGAAACAACTATGAATAATATACAAAAGGTGAACACAAAATGTAACCTAAAATCACAGACACATTTTAATGGCACTGCTTTTCATAGGCACTTAATTCATCAAAGCAAATTCGAAATGTTTGCAATATACAGTGACTCTATACTGTTACATTGCAGCTACTATTTCGGACAATGACCGAACATAATTTTATGTTGTGCAGACTTACAAAGTCGTAAACAATACAAGTTTCGATTTTTCTTCCAATATTTTTTTGATTATTTTCTGATGAACCGTTGACATAGAAGATTCAAAACACGCTCGAAAACCTTGATTGTCTAGGCAATGTTAAAATGAATCTCTTTGCTTGAAAAAAATGATATTGTTGTTGAAATCTGCTTTTACTATTGTCTATTTATGAATGCTCTGAAATTATAAATTAATATCTATTGAGCTTAAACACTGAAGGCTTGATTACAAAAGATATATTCATATCTATTGTACAAACAGTGTAATTAACACATTTATTTAATACACTTTGAAGTTTTTTTTTTCTCATAGCTAGGCTTAAGAATTTAGTCAATGCTACTATTTAACACATATCTGGCAAGAAGATATATGGTTTCATACCTTTCTGGAGGGTATTAGTGATAGTGATGCCAGAAATAACTACACCGCCATCATTTACAAACTAGCCGCGCATGCGTGGTCCCCCTCTGTATGTGACTCGATGTGGCGAGTGTAAAATGCAATAAATTTGGACACTTTGGGGCATTTTTGAAACCCATTGTACCCCCTAGGGGCGCGAACCAGAATTTTTCTGAGGTCAAGGATGCTCATTTTATATCCAGAACAATTGCCTCTACATTTTGGCAAAGTTTCAGAAAAATTGAATGTATGTATCAAACGTTATGGGAGAAAAGGGTCATTTTTTGCCATTTTGGGAGCTTTTGACCCCCTGGGAGCGCGAACCAGATTTGTTTCAAGGTCAGCGATACTTATTTTCTATTAGGAACAATTGCCTCCATATTTTGGCCAAGTTTCAGAGAAATTGAATGGATGGATATGAAAAGTTATGGGGCAAAAAATGTCATTTTTTGCTAGTTTGGGGCCTTTTGACCCCCTGGGGGGCTAACCAGATTTTTTTTCAAAAATCGGAGAATGTCACTTTCTAACCTGACCGAAGTTACAACTTAATGCAAAATTTCAGAGAAATTCAATGGATGGTTGCGGAGAAATATCCGGACGGACAGACGGACAGACGGACAGACGGACGGACGGACGGACGGACGGAAATGCCTCAAAACATAGGTCTCCCGATTTTATAAATCGGGGGACCAATAATACCTCCGACTACATAGATTCTTTCTCAGCTAGTGGTCGAATAGTAGAGTAAACTAGTCATTTAGTAGAATAAATTAATCTAGGCAAAAGAAAATTCTGAAATAACACCTGTGACTTGATTGATCCTGCGAAAGTATTTACGTGTCACTCTATTGTGAATTATTCATACGAATGAAGAAGACATGATTTCTAAAAGGCAATCATCAAGCCTTTGTGGAAACAGTTTCAGCTGCCGACTGTCGCTTGCAACTTATAAGTGTTTTTGTCTGAAAATTGTAAATAATAATGTTTTCTCTCATTTCAATTATTCGTTTCACTTTATAAATTATATAAGAAGTTATTCAATCGAGAACTTCTGAATCATATTCATAGTTTAACCAGCTAAGCAAACTTTTCACAGCCTGAAAATCTTTACGCTGACAAACATCATCTTCTATATATATATATTTGAGAAAAAAGCGTACCACCAGTGGGTTTGTGGTTCAGCGGTAGTCACTCGAGTCTTGGTTTCAGATCTCACTAGGTTTAGTCACATTGACGAAGTGTAGAGATGATGAAACACGTACCTCTGGATATCTATATTTTATATCCTCTCAATATGGGGGCATCATTAAGGTTGAAGAAATTATTATTAAAATTTAGAAGTAAAACTAATGCTTTTCAATTATCAATATCGTAAATAAAATAAAAATATAAATAAACAAATGGCAACATTTTTGCAATACTATTTCTCCCACTACTACCAACGGATTTGTAGCTCAGTGATAGAGTGATGGACGTCAGTTACAGGGGTCCTGGTTTCGAATTTCACTAGCTTTAGCTATACTGATGTGTCGTAGACACGACGAAAGACATGTCTGTGTAAAACTATATATATATATATATATATATATATATATATATATATATATATATAGATATATATATATATATATATATATATATTATTATTACTGTTATTATTATTTCATGTATCCACATAACATTTTATAAAGAGCTATAATAAGTATTTTAGCTTGAAGATTTCCCCCGGGGATGAAACCCGGGAGCCTCTGTGTAACTTGATTGCCATAAATATATTTTCATAACTTACTATATATATATATATATATATATATATATATATACTAGAAAAATTTAATTAATTATCCGAACAAATCAGTTATGCACAAATTTTATTTCCACCTTAAGAAGATTAAAATCATGATAGAATGCTACTTAACTTAATGTCACGAACCCTTATTCCAATTTTGATTAATATTTCTTACATGATTTGGATTCTAGAAAATCTCTAAAATTTAAGATTTAATCTTCAGATGTGTTAAGAATAAATTGAAATTCAGGAAATCTTGCTTAATTGGTATCTTAATGACTTTGGATCAAATTCAATGCAAATCTGAAATATTCAAATTTTCAAATGAGAGATTGTACTCCCTAAAAACTCTTTAAAAGACTAAACAAACAAAAATTGGAGGAATATTTATTAATTGATGTCTAATACGTATTGTTAAAATTTCACAAAATTCGGAGATATCTGAATTTTCAAGAAGAGGTTCCACCCTCTGCTTGTCTCCTTGCATTAAACTAAATTGAATTAACTATTGCCTAAGTTACTCACCTTGACGCCTAATAGCTGTGTTTCAATATTCATAGTGATCGGTTAAATCCTTTAGGAGTGAATCCCATACGTGCAAATATTTAG
Source organism: Sepiola atlantica (assembly GCA_963556195.1). NCBI lineage: Eukaryota > Metazoa > Mollusca > Cephalopoda > Sepiida > Sepiolidae > Sepiola > Sepiola atlantica. Next base: position 89,987,180 of record OY744530.1, read on the forward strand.
ACATATACACATACCTAACTATAAATAAATTAAGGTATATATATATGTCTTTAACTTCTCTTTCAAACTGATTCTTATCCGTCATTCCAAAAGTTAGTCGCCTTAAAGTTTAATGTTTGAGAAATATTTCCAAGCAAAACGTCTCACTGAACTAGAATCGGTGTACCAAATATTTTGGAAAGATATAGTCAAATCTTTTGAAAAGGAAGGGAACAAATATTTTTTTTAAATACATAAATCCCAAATTATCTTCCCTTGCATCAATAGACCTTCTACCTATTTTTTCTTCTAGATTGGATTTTGCCGGTAAACTAGGAAACTATTTCCTTTTATTTTCCTGTTCTACCACCTTATTATTATAATTTTTATTTGGACTTCTTTTTCAAACTTTGATTTTTATCTACCATTCCAAAAGTTTGTCACTTTATATTTCTACTCCAAGATAAAAACATGATTACAAACAATGTGTGCACGTTTTTTTTTATTATAAAACTGGGGCATTGAAATACCTGGTATAGTATCCAGGCGCATGAGTACCACACTTAGCAATATGGTCAGGTAGACCTTGTTAGGTCATTTAGGAGATTGAAATTTGAATATAAAACCTGTGCTTTAAAATGTCTCTTCGGTCATTTGGCCCCAACTCTTCATTAAACCCAAGCCTTGTAAAAGGAGACCGGGCTGTGCATGTCACTCAACATGGTCATCTATATGTTTAACCAAACTTATTGAGAGTAGAATATATTTTCGGCAGCCCTGAAACTCTAGCTTTACCTACTTTCACGGAATACGAGAAAAGAAATCCAATCGCTCCACTCAAAATACAATTATACCAAAGGAAAAAAGCCCCAACAGAGATAACCTATATGAAAAAAAACCCAGAGTTATTCCCCTTAGACCAAGTTGTTTAAAATCAAAATTAGATATTAATAATTTAAAATAATCAAAGGTAAAAAAATAAAAGTAAAGTTATTAAACAAGCAACAATGTTTTCCCCCATTTAAAATGGGACAACCGTCTAATGAATTCACCCAATCTATCTTAAAGGTTTCTTCAGTTCTAATTTACTTGTTACTAGATAGTAAAACATTCAATGCATATTTTTATGTTTCAAAAAGAGTTAATGTTGTTGATCTATTAAGTCCTAGATATAGTTTATCCATTATACTGTAAAAATTTAATTTGCAGTTAAAAGTCTACATTTCTCCCGTAAAATCTCACTACTAATCCTAATGGGATGTAAAAAAAGAGTTTATATCCCTGCTATCAAGATTATCCGACTCCCTAGTAACCGTTACATACCCCAGATAAAACTTAAAAGTATATTCTAGTTTAGATTGTTATTAAGCCTATGTCAGAAGTCCAGCTATTCTCTTCTATGTTCCGAAATGCTCAATATTACCTTATTATTTATGGACATAATATAATTATAATGATTCGCCTAGATGATGAGAAAATGCAAACTAGATCCTTAATACATCTCAGGCTAACTGATTAAAATTGGTTTTAAAATTAGCTGACAAAATTTGTTTACAACATTTTTTTAATATAAAATAATCACAATCTATGCGGAAACAAATGTTATCCACCCGATTAATGAATATAGTTATTCATTGTTGCTATGGTTGGGAAGTAATTTTAATACAACCTATTCTATTAATTACAATGTTTAATTTTGTATTTTGTCTTAATTAGTACCAGTTATTTATGTATTATCCACAAGCCGCAAATTAAAAGATATATTTGTTCAATACCCCTTCCCATAATTCCTAGGTTATAAGGCAAGTTGAAAAAATATTCTTTGATATTAAATGTACCAACAGTTTTGAAGACCAATATGGAAACTACATTACCTAAATGTATATACTTTCCAAACTAAATGAATAGCTCTCATATTTAAAATACAACATTTACATAGTCTAATTAAATTTTCCTTTCTCCCACCACTTCTTTATATATATATATATATATATATATATATATATATATATATATATATATATATATATATATATAGTCCTTAAGCAAGACAGTAAATACCTATTTCGATGCAATCAGTTTTGTAGTATTTCTTGCCTTATGTTAAGAAGGGTATCTCTAGATGTTATTATATGTTATGATTTTAGTGCACATAAGTTACAGTTTTTTATCCGTTTGTTAGGTATATATTTATCCGTCTTATCTACTATTAACAACTTCAACTCAAAAAAAATTTCTTATTAATCAAGTCCCTACCATTTAGCTAGTTATGTGGGGTATTTCTCTGAATATTTATTTTACTTAGTATTAAAAGAGCAGATATGGTTTCTATATCTTTCTTTGAAGTCTCTGCCAGTGGACCCAACATAAGTGTGGTATTGTTCCCCGTCATTATGTCACATTTGTAAACTATGCTTAAGATTATACACCTCTTCCAAAAGACAATCGTTACCGATTATGCAATTACAGTTTGACTCAGATTCATTATTAGAGGTGTTGCTATTGCGAGCATTGACCTCCTTACTCACCTTTTGTGATTTGGAACTGTTATAACCGATATAAGATGAAGCAAATTTTTGGAGATTAAAAAAGATAGTTTAACAGTATTCTTATTTACAAATCTACCTATTCTACTACATCTAGGAAAATATTTCTCAAAAATACTATAAAAAGTTTTCAGAATATCAGTTAGAATATGGTGGCTGTAAGAAAGATTAAACCATGTGCCACTCCATGTACTATTTTTCTTATCATGTGTACTATGAGTATCAGATTGATAATTTACTGAATCAGGGTTATAATAGTTCTATATTCTATTGTCAGTGTTAAAACTACCTACTCTATTTTTTCCCCATAGCCCTGCTATATAAAATTATATTTACAGTTTCTCTGTTACTCCCTTTTATATCTCCATCGCGATTAGAGTGTAGTATTATGTAAATAATTAAATCGGTGTACCCAGATCTAACTAAGGCTTCGTTGTAGTATTGTTTATTTATATAAAATAATTGCTCATTTTAGATAATTTTATAATTCTATTAGATATGGAAAAAGACTATTGATTTTTTCATAAGTTGTGGATGGTTAGAGTATGTATAAATATAGTACACTATATATACATGTATATATACATGATATGTATATATATATATGTATATTTATATATATGTATATATATATGTATGTATATAGTTATATATATATATGTATATATATGTATGTATGTATATAGTAATATATATATATATATAAAAACTATATAGATAGATATATATACATATTCATATATATATACACATATACATATATACATATATATACATACATATACATATATATACATACATATACATATATATATAACTATATACATACATGCATGCATATATATACATATATATATAACTATATGCATACATATATATATACATATATATATATATAACTATATACATACATATATATACATATATATATAACTATATACATACATATATATACATATATATAAATATACATATATATATACATATCATATATATATACACATATATACATACATAATCATATATATAACTATATCCATGCATATACATACATAAGTATATACATGCATACATATACATATATATACATATATATGCGTATATATATATCCCGATTGATATATATATATATGTATATGTATATATATATATATATATATATATATATATATATATATATATATAACTCTATATAGATATATATATATATATACATGTATATACATATATAAATGTACATAACTATATATATATATAACTATATATATATATATATATATATTTTGATTTTATTCCATTAGTTGCGACAAAACAAGTTTTGTTTCATTGGTGCAAATAGCGACCAACTCATCGGGCTGGCAAAGGAATTCAAATGGCATAAATTTTAACCTCACTTTAACGGGAGATTGAAAATTGAAAATACATTGGAGGGGGAGGGGGACAGAGTTGGGGCTTTGTCTATAACGGTGACATGGGACATGAGAGGGGAGGGGGGAGGACCCCAACAAGTCGTGTTTCAAATTATTACGTGGGAGGTTTTTCACGTGTCTGTGCTGTGATGATCTTAATTTCGGCCGGGGTGGGAGGAAGGGAGATGGAGCGACGGCCAGAGTTAGTTAAATTTAAAATGAGAATAAAATTATGGTTATAACCGTCATTCCTATTTTATTTTAATTCTAATAAGTAATTATCATGTGGATAAAAATGTTTGATAATTTTAATTTAGGGTATTAATTGCTACTTTTGCATTTTATTTATTTTATTTTAATGTTTTGTTTATTTTTTGTAGTGAATTTTGTTGTGATTATATTTTTTTAAATTGTGATTATATTATACCGAGATCAATACTAGTGGAATCATTTTATAAGAGAAGTTTTCTGGTGTTACCAGTTTTATCATTAACAAAACCGATTATGACAATGATAACGCCTGTCAATCATACCTACGATAGTCGCAGTTATAACAGCCTTAATAAAAGCCTTAATAAAAATAAAAATAAAGATAAATATAAATAAAATTAGAATAAAAATAGAAATAACAAGTTTGTAAGAATATTAATGATAATAACAATAATAATAATAATAATAATAATAATAATAATAATAATAGTATTAAAAAATAATAATAATAATAATAATAATACTAATAATAATAATAATAGTAATAATGATAAATATCACCATCATTACCATCTTGCTACTTGTGAAGTCATTGGGCGAAATAAGTCGACAAGTGATGGTAGGCTTTTTTGTTCTACTACCAATGACAAGGACTAAGTACTAGTTAATAATTAAGTGTTCAAGGTAGTGATCGAAGGGTTAAGTAATTGAGATTAGATTAGTCCAAGTGATATCAGTGTTAATAGCTGTCCCAGTTATGGGTTTATGTTAGAATTGGTAGTATGGCTGAGAGGCTATTGAGGCTGTGCCTTATAGGTAGTACGTAGAGATTTGATGTTATTGGTAGTTTAGAGGGGTGGTTATATATTTATAGATTCATCATGACTTGTTGGGGTGGGATTGGGTGGTAAATTTGGATGGGTGGGTAGGGGGTTATAGTGTGTTTTGGGGTAGTGTATAGTGGGGGTTTAATGTTATCATTCATTTTTGTAAAAAAAACAAAAAACAAAAACAACTTTTAATTTTATTTTAAAGTTATGTGGGGTTGGTGTGGGGTTAAGGTGGGGTATGTGGGTTGCTAAGGAGGTAGAGTCTACTATGTTTACAGTTGATAGATGTCTCTTGTTTTCTATTTAAGAGTTTGTTTTTGTCCTTACATAACTATACATATACATATATATATACCTATATATATATATACATGTACATTAACACATATATATACGTATATATAACTATATATATATATATATATATATATATTCAACCTAATTAGACGCATTAAATTAAAAAAACACAACAAACATTCCAACCCCTTTATCAAAAAATTTAACAATTTCACAAACAAGATCAAAAAACACCCTGACATTATAGTCCCAGCAGATAAAACGAAAAACTTCTACAAATTGAAATACTCTGACTACAAAGATTTAATCTACAAAGAATTAAACAAATCTTATAAAATTTCTTCTAGTAGCATCTTGAATAGCATTAACAGTGAGGCTAAATCCCTACTAACTTCTTTTAATATCCTGAATTACACAGACATCTTTACCCCAGCTACACCCAGATGCACTTTAAAATACCACAAAAGAAATTTTCATGAAAACCCTTCCATTAGACTAATTTGCCCGTCCAAATCAGACCTAGTCATTATAAGCAAAAATATTTTAGATAGGATCATTCCCAACTTAAAAGAAAAAAATACTTACACCATTTGGCAATCTTCAGGTGAGGTTACCAATTGGTTTTTAAATTTCAAAGATAAGTCTAACCCCAACTTAAACTTTATTACTTTTGACATTAACAATTATTATCAGTCCATTTTCTCCAATCCTACTTAACAAAGCTCTAATCTTCGCTCAGAATAATTCAGATATCACGGACTCAAAGAAAAAACTAATAATTTTGGCCAGGAGATACCTTTTAGAATTTGACAATAAATTTTGGACCAGGAAGGATACCCTCAATAACTTCGATATCACTATGGGAGCATCAGACTCTGCCCATTTACTGACCTTGTAGGACTATACTTGTTGAAAGAATTAAAGTTTGAATGTAGACATTTACACGGTGGGCTATACAGGGACGACACACTTTTTGTTTCTAGGGAGAGATCTAGACAATACAACAACACCATAAAAAGCTTGCACAATTTCTTTTATAACTTCGGATTAACCATAACTGTGGTACCTGAGAAAAGAATTTCTAACTTAATTAACCTAACACTGGACCTCAATTCCGAATCATTTGGCCCATATCATCAATCAAATCTAACCCTATTCTATGTGCATAAGCTATCTAACCACCCAAAATCCATCATTAATTCAATAGTGCCAAACCATCATAACATCTAATAACAAAAAAATTAAATCTGCACAACATCCAGTTCCTACCATGCACCACACTAATAACTGCAATTGCCAAAAATCTAGAGAATGCCCATTAAAAGGTAATTGCATACAAAGTAACGTTATCTATTCCTGTACTGTTAAACAATTACCACAGAACACCATTATGCAAACTAACACCAACATACAAATTCCTCATTCTCCCTTTGGCTCTCCAAATCTACACCTCCCTAAATCAAAAGAAACCCTAAATAGCACCCCCACACTAACCAACAATTACCACTAACTAATAATGGACTTGATCTCACCCCTCAAAGTTTCTCACCTTCCCCATCTAACAACCCTGACTTAAATTTGGCCCAGAACCCGAGCATATAAACCTGTAGCATTTCCGATACTATAAATAACACAAATACTATAGCAGCAACCCCGCACAAAATACACACCTATATTAGAGCAAGTGCCTTCCCCATTAAGACCCGAATTTCAAATCACATCTACTAGTTTAAACACAATCATAATAATAATAATAATAATGCCACTAGCACCTCTCTATCCAATCTAATAAAAAGTTTCAACATTAAAAAAACTCCCTACTCCCTACATTGGACTATATTAAAAAAGTCTAACTCCTACACTACTGGATCTGCCTTCTGTCAACTATGTACACTGGAAACTTTTATGATAGCTACAGCACCTAAGAACTTAAATGTTATTAACTCTAAAAATGAGCCCATTTCTAATTGTAGACACAAGCGAAAATTTAAATACATCAATTTCATTACTCCCTCTGATACTCCTCCTCCCAGCCAATTACTATCGCTCTAGCATCAGTCAAACCTCTAAATCCTATACTTTGTTAATTTTGTTAATTGTTTAAGTCCCACAACATCAGCAATAACCATCCCAATAACAAATCCTCCCCATTGCACCTAATAACCTCATCAACCATAGCACTTCTCGTAAATTAAGAACTAACATCATTCCTCCTACACCCCACTGACCCTTAACCAATCTAATGTCTTAACCATTATCCACGCTTAGCATTATAGCTCCAATTCCTCTTTGCTTCATCTTTACTCCAAACCTCTTGCTTCTTCTGTTTGCCAACTTACCCATAAACTCTTCTATTGCCTTTTAATTTTACTTCCTTCTTATTTCCCTTTATCCATTCTATCGACATTGTATGAGCTGCTCTCTACTGGCAATATTCTTCCTTGTATTTTCCATTTATTTAAATTCCAACCACGCTCCTCGTTTCCTCCCCCAAATTGGTTCGCTTGCTTCCCCCTGTTAAAACCACTTACAACTGTAACACACTAACATCATTCTTAGTTTACTTGATTCAACCCAACCCCACCCCATAATTACTTATATTTAAATCAGTTGTTACAAGCGATTTTACCTTATCCCTTTAATAGCCCAAACCCGTAATTTTTAATTTTTAATATAATTGAGTTGTCCGGGCTAGATGTATAACTACACATTTGGATTGCCTTAATTATTAATTATTATTATATTTTATATTTTATTTTTATTCTTTAATCTTTAATTTTTGGGGCCATTTCAATCATTTAACTATTCTTTAGACCTCATCTAATTACTCTTTTACTCATCTAATTTTATTTTGATTTATTTTACCCTAAAAAAAACTTTTTTATTTAGTTAATCACACTTTTAAACTACTTGGAAGTCCTTTTAAGCTTTCCAGAAAATTTAACCTGTTTACGCTAATCTTGGCCCGTTTTTACTACTTACTTACCATTTAAACTATAGATTCATATTCTTTGGATCCCTAATCTCCGCGATGGTAGCCCTTTAAACTCTCGATTTTATTTCATCTACCATTCAAATTCAACTTTAACTACGACCCCCTTCCCTACTCTTCAAATTATATACACATCTTTTTTCACTTAATCTTCACATACAGCTAACCTCACCCACATATTCTTTATTCTTTTCTTTCCTTTGCTTCTTATGCTCTCTAACTTTACCCATTCCTTATCTCCCCTCTTTATCCATTAAACCGACCCTGTATATGCCTCTTCCTACCGACAACATCACCTTCGTAGATTCCACCTATCTCACATTTAACTACGCTCCTTGGTTACTTCTTTAATTGGTCTCCATTTCTTTCCCCTTATAAAGCCTCTCATTACTTCATAGAACAGGCTCTTCACTTCAGTTTCACTTGAATCTACCTAAACCCCGCCCCATATTACTTATAATAGAAACCAATTGTTACTAACAGCCTAACCTTAACCCGGAACTGTTCCCCTACCCAAAATTTTAATGTAACTAGGTTGGACAGGCTAGTTGTGTAACTATGCATTAAGCTAATCTTACTTATTTTTTACTTATTCTTATTTAATTATCTAATTGTCTTTAACATTTGATTATTCACTTATTTTTTCATTTGGACCTTATTTTAATAAATTATTTTTAATAAATTATTTTAATCTTTCAATCATTTATTTATATTCCTTTACTTATTATACTATACTTTTTATAAATTAGGTAACCGCTTTAATTTCTAGAAATTTCAGCTAGTCAACGATTTTGTCGTCGCCCTAAGTTTTTCTTATTACTTTTAAATTGCAGACTTTCTTTCATTGGAATTCTATTTTTAGCATCAGCAACCATCTTCAACTCTCGAATTCCCTTTGTCCCCAACCTAAATCTAGGTTTTATTTACGACCCCTCTTCTCATTTCTCTTTTTTCTCTCCAAATAATATTTTATATTTTTACACTTAATGGTATATCTCTCAACTTTTGACCAATCTCGCCCACACCTACATACCAAACCTTTTATCACTTGAACCCCTCCCCCTCCCCACCCACCTCGCTTTTTCCTCCCAGGTGCTACTGTGGCTTTCTCAACTCACCCAACCATTTCATTTCCCCCATTTTTCACTCTCCCCCATCTCCAACCCACCTCCTAATTTAGCATAGCTTTTTAACTTAGTTTTTTCTTGGATTTGCTCGCTAGCATATCTGCCCAATTATTCCTCTCGTTTTTTCCACCATGGCCCAGGAAGTTGGAAAAAATGGCCGGATTTCTTACTTCAATTCCATTTAAGTGCGCTCCATCTACGTTTTAGTTTTCAACATTTCACTTTTGGATTTATTTCTTTTTGAACACGTTTTCCATACTGTTCCTATGGAAAATTTTCTTTTTTTCGTCTTCTCAAAAATCTCCTCAACGGACACTCCTTCAACGGACAATTTACCATCTGGACAAACCACATATCCTTTTTACACGAACTTTTTTCATCACATTTTAATAATATTTCAATATTTTTCAAATATTTGAACTTTGGCTTTTTCCACAGCCAATTTATCTATCTGTATTTCTCCTCTGATGATAAAATTTCGATCTTTAAAAAGCCTTGGCTTAAGGAAAGAACAATAAACACTGGTTTATTACAGAATACACCTTGCATTGAACAATCGAAATTTGAAATAAATTTGGACATTCGAACATGTTTATCACTCTTATTTCATCTATCTTTATATATTTTTATATATATATATATATATATATATATATATATATATATATATATATACATATAAAAAATTGTAAAAGTACAATATTTATTAGAAGATCAGAAGTTCAAAGTAAGGAGCTTCATATCCTTAATCTATGGATTTTCAAAGAGAAACTCTTTTCAACATTTTTATTTTCCCCAAACAGAATGACTATTCAGATGAATTCGAAAATGCCTTATTCAATCTCGCTAGGAAATTTGAATTAGAAAAACTTTTAAATTTCTCAAACCCGATTATAAAGAAAATCAATAATCTTGCTAAGAAAGTAAAAACAAACTCTAATATAATAGTTCCAGCGGATAAAACAAAAAAACTATTATACACTAGATTACAACTATTACAGTAATTTGATTTATAAAAAACTTAACAAATCATACACGACCACACTACCACAACCTCTGAACAATATAATCAAAGAGGCTAATTCCTTGCTTGCATCCTTGAAAATTATTAATCACACTGAAATAGTTACCCCAGCCACCCCAAGATCCTCCCTTAAAGACCACAAAGTAACTTTCATTATAATCCATTAGGTTAATTTGCCCATCTAAATTGGGCATAGGATTTATTAGTAACAGATCTTAAACAGAATTATACCAGGAATTAAGGAAAAAATGTTCTTCTTGCTATGGCAATCTTCCGACACTGTGATTAATTAGTGTGTTAACCTTAAAGATGAATCAAAAATAAATTTCATAACTTTCGATATAAATAACTACTACCAATCGATATTTCCAATCCTCCTTAATAAAGCACTAATTTTAGCAAAAGATAACTATGACCATACTGATATGAAGATCAACTTAATATTCCTAGCTAGAAGATCCATACTTCGCTTTGACAATAAATATTGAACCAGGAAAGACATGCCCAAGTTTCAGATCTAGCTGGCCTTTTCCTTCTACATGAATTCAGACATAAATTCAAAAATATCCATGGGGTCTTATACAGAGATGATTCCCTTTTTGTTTCCAAAGAAAGACCCAGAATTTACAACAAAAATATTGACCAATTACACACTTTCTTCAATAATTTCGACCTCTCAATAAACATTGACTCAGGGAAAAAACATCCAATTTCCTTGACGTTGCACTAAACTTTAACTCTGGATCCAACTCCCCCGCCACAAACGCAACCTGACTCTATTATATGTGAATAAATATTCCAACTACCCTAAATGCATCATAAAGGCAATAATCCCATCGGTCTTAAATAGAATTTCTAAACTATCAGCAAACAAATTAACATTTGACCAAAACTCTAACTTTTATAATAATGCCCTACTGAACTCAGGCTACTCTGATAAGATAACATACAAGCAGGAACACCATACCCATCAAAAACGACCCCTTAATATCATTACACACAATATGACGCGAAAGCATAGAAATCACAGAAATAGAACTAATACCAATGCCACTAATACAAATAATATAATTAATATAAATAACACCCAAGATAACTTACCTAATACTTCTAGAGAAGTGGACACACTTGTTAAAACTCAAATTAAAAATCTACATAAACGTTTAAGGAGGAAGAGAAGCATTTGGTTTAATCCTCCATACAACAATAATGTAAAAACTAATATCCGTAAGTACCCCTTCAACCCCTATTAACAATTATAATTGCTATAACCCACCACTATGCCCACTCAATAATAACTGCATACATAAAGATGTGGTTTATGTATCCACTGTAACCAAATTATCCCAACAAACCTCTAATATCAACAATACCAATGAATCTCCATCACTTTAACTAATGCCACCATCTAACACCAGAAACACGCACCCAAACAATTCCCACAACACCATAGCACCCACCGACAGAGATAACTTAATTACTAATAGAACTAGACCTGCTATATACACCTACATAGGCTCTACCTCCCAATCTATAAAGAGCCGCATCTTCTCCTACATGTATTCATTCAACAACAACACCTATAACAACGTCTCCCTAACAAACATAGTCAAATATTTTAAATCAAATAATATCCTATTCTCTCTAAAATGGTCGATCCTAAAAAAAATCAAGATCTTACACCCCAGGCGCAAAACATTGCCATCTTTGCACTTCTGAAGCACTAATGATAATCACCACTGCAAGAAAGAAGAATATTGTTAACTCAAGAAATGAGATAATTTCATACTGTCACCATAAAAGAAAATTTAAATATGTTCAATTAATAACCCCAATAGACACTCCCCACCACAGACCCCATAATTTCGACACATTCTGATACTATAGGCCTGAAGATACCAGGTTTACAAAAGCCTTGGTTAAAATGTGTCATGATATATCAATGTTTGTATAAATATAACTTTTTGTATATATATATATATATATATATATATATATATATATATATATATATATATATATATATATATATATATATAGTAGTTTGAAAATATATTTAAGCCAAATAAGCAACACGGGAATGAAACATGAACGTTTTTATGTAGCTTACTTGCCATAAATATATGTCCATTCTACTAATAACCTCAACTCACGTATTGATCACAGTTACAGTAAATACTAAACAAATATATATGCTATAATGTTATATGTGTATATAGTTTAAATTATAATAAATTTACATATACATACAAAAGTTTACGTGGCTCATTAAATAACATTTTCAAAATATTTTACCTTTAAGTGATGTGAACGAGGAAGCTTGTGCTGTACATTATTCATCTTATAATAGACTAATGATTGGGAAATTGAGTTTGTCGGATAAGTTTCCTTGGATCTGTGGAAGGAAAATAGACAATTTATAACCATTACTCTAAACAGAATTACAAGGTCAAACATTTTTTTAACAAATAGAAAATTGTATTGAAACACAAGAAGTTTCTTTACAGGATTTTCAAGCCTTTCATTTTGTGTATTTATTATTAGCATAAAATTGCAAACAACTGCAAATGAACAATTCATTAAGTAAAATGTAAATAAAATTGCAGCATATATGTGTAAAGGATATACACAATGAGTAATTGAAGAGAAATAAGAGTTTAATACTAAATACATCATCATCATCATCATCATCATCATCATCATCATCATCATCATCATCATCATCATCCATATTCGGTTTAACTGGCGGAAATGTGCTGTACGGCTTTTAAGAATTGACTTTGAAACTAATTGATCTCTGACAAGATCTTTATTTATCTCGCTTTCTCTCAAGTCCATCCTAATCACTTTCTCTCATATTTTCTTTTGCCTTCCCCTGCGAACTGACCCAGCTACCTGTTCTACATCTACGAACCCAAGACCTCTCATCCATTCTTTCAACTTGTCCATACCGTCAAAGTCTAATTTTCTGCACATAACTCTCTATACTGTCCAGATTTAATCTTCCTCTAAGGTCATCAGAACAAAGCCTGTCTTTAAGACTCTAAGTACACATCCATCTTATCATTCTTATATAATTTATCACCATGCAATGCATGTCCTCACCTCTCACTGGCCAGATTTTATATCAATAATTCATCACGCTGCATACACATGACTTTTCCTTTTGTTGACAGTGAGAATATTCTGCTTGTTAATACCATCCACTCTGAAATATATATTTGGTAAATTAATTACTATTTCAGTCACGTCAATTATTTAAAGTTGAAAGATTATTTTCTTTTTTTTTACTAACAACAGAGCAGACATTTGCACTGAGTATCAACAGCAGTACGTTTTTTTTCTTCTCTTCACCAACAAGAAATACATTCGTTCTTAGTATCAACAACAACAGTACTTCTTCTTTCTTCTCTTCACCAACAAGAAATACATTCGTTGTTAGTATCAACAACAACAGTACTTCTTCTTTCTTCTCTTCACCAACAAGAAATACATTCGTTCTTAGTATCAACAACAACAATACTTCTTCTTTCTTCTCTTCACCAACAAGAAATACATTCGTTCTTAGTATCAACAACAACAGTACTTCTTCTTTCTTCTCTTCACCAACAAGAAATACATTCGTTTTTAGTATCAACAACAACAGTACTTCTTCTTTCTTCTCTTCACCAACAAGAAATACATTCGTTTTTAGTATCAACAACAACAGTACTTCTTCTTTCTTCTCTTCACCAACAAAAGATAAACAGACAGCAGTTCAAAACAAGAGATTAAGTGACCACCGTCCATAACAGACACGAACGACATGGCCGCCAAAAATCATCTGTCCTTGAGAAAAAATCTCACTTCGTTTATTCAGCTATTTTGGATTACTAAAAGTGCCTTTTTTGCATAATCGTGACACTCGCTCAAAAAAATCAGATGTTTCCGGGTTTGCTCCCGCATGAAGTCACTATTTCTTTGCAGCAGGCGCATGCTAGTCGTTGCTGCTGATCGCTTGGTCTCTTCACACCTTCATCGCACTCCACCTGATTTCATGATCACAATTGTGGCGGTAAATTTTGTCAGGTGCTCCTCTGCAAAAGCAGGCCCTCTTTGGAGGCATGGGTTTCTTTGGACGCATGGGCTTTCACTTTCACCTCGGGTAAACCATCCAACTTTGTCTCTGTTTCGTCGTAACCTATCAGACTCTCTGACCTGCTCTCTGAAGACCTTGTGCTGGTAGAATCTTCCTCCGATGAGAGGACATTATAGCGAGGGCACAGGTCCTTCACATATCGAGGCATTCCATCCACTAAAATGGACTGTGGACTGATAATTTCTGTTACCCGAACCTGGCAAAATTTTGTGATGCACCGATTCCCCAGCACTTTCACCCACATGCTGTTTCCAACCTAGTAAGGGCTGTGTTCTAGTACCTGATTATTGTAGCATAATATAAACCCTTTTTACCTGAATTTCATAACGGTAGATTGCATTGGTTTGTGTGGTTAAATGTGAGTCATCGTCCTTTGAGAGTCATGTTGTGCCAGTAGACACAACTTGTATAGAACAGCGCATTTTAGACGCAATCCATTTTACAGTACGGTAACATCGCTCGGCTATACCATTCTCAGCCGGAGCATACGTGCAACAAAATCTTAGGCTTACCTATCTGCTAACGTCCTGAATTCTTTGCTGCAGAAAGCTGTATCGTTGTGTGTGAGTAGCTTCTGCAGTGGGCCACACTAAAAAAGACTGTTTCCAGTTGACGACTCGAGCTTGCTGAGTCCTGCTGTGCCAACTGCTTCCACACTCAAAACCGTGACTAGCCACAATCTGTGACTGTTAAGAAATGGTAAGCACCGTTATGTCTAATATCCATCCCCAATCTCTGCCAGTTGTTGTTTATCTGCAGCTTTCGATTCTCCCAGTGGACTGGTGCTGCATCTATCGATTGGCATTCCACGCCAGCCCATATCGTAGATTTAACTATTGCTTTTTGAGTCACTGAGTAAACTCTTCTGGTGAAGTAAGTGGTGTGTCACACTCCTGGGTGTTCACCGCTTTTGTGAATAGCCATAATTCAGGCCGCGTCACACTCAGCTACATGTACAGCACCAATCAAGGGCTCGGGTTCACTTGCCTTGTTCATTGCGTCGAACCACCGCTGTGGCCGGTGTGTCAATAGGCTGGCCATGTTTTGAATTGATGCAACCAACGTACTCCTTCACCAGCTCCTTGCGTGTGCTAAACTGTCTCCTAATAAGCATCTCACTGGCTGCCTTGGTGTGAACTTGCGCTTTCTCCGTGATGGTGTCAGATACCCAGTGGTACACACATGCAAAGTCCGTCTTTTTGTACCACACCTTGCCCTCTCCACTGGAAAAACATGTTCATGCCTTTCAACACGGCATCCAGTTCAGCTAAATTAATATGTTAGGCATCGTCCTCAGGTCACGGCCACCAAGCATCCCCTAACACTGTCCTGTATCTTTCCAATGCCACCCTGGTTGCTAGCGATCCTGAATCGACCCATACATTCAGTTCCTGGCCGTCCACGCACCGATAGAGATGGCATCAGAAAACCCTTTAACAAACGTCAGTTTAGCAAGCCTTTTCAGCCCAATTCCCTAAAACCCTGCTGATCCGACAAACCATCTAATATTGTTGGCGTAAATATCGACCCGCTGGCCAGCCTATCTAACCACGGTCAACTTTTTATAGACTGTGAATGCACCACCCATGAATGCTTCCTTCAACTAGGCCTGTATCTATTCCATCCACGTCCAGTTAGTTGCTCTTGTTTATCTCTAAGTCAATTCATCACCTCCAAACACAATGAGAGGAGGCTTGCTACATCATCCACCTTCTAAAGTCTCCCCACTAACCCCAATTTCATTAGCCATGCCATCAAGTTTCCTTTGCCAGTCAATGACTTTATTATATCATTGGTTATGTGTACCTTCACCGTAGTACCTTTTTTAAAAAAATATAAAACAGAAACCACCACTTTATCAAGGCTATCTGTGGACAAGTGTTGATGTGATTTCTATTCATCCCCCCCCCCCTCCAGGAGATTAGACACAAGTGTCATGTGGGTTTAGATAGAAAGCGTTTTTCAGTGGAATGACTTGGATTTGAACCTGGCACACCCAGGTTCTCAGTCCGCCAACTAAGCCACTGTGCCATCACCAAACAGTAACTGCCGAGATAGCTTTATTTAATTAATTCCTATTTCAGTCAGATAAATTATTTAGAGTTGAAAGAACACGCAATTGTGTCGGATTATTTTCTTTTTTTTCACCAACAACAGAGTAGACGTTTGCATGCTAGTTGTGGTTGTTTATTCGTTTGGTCTCTTCGCACTGTTACTACACACTCCTAATTATTGCAATCACACTAGCACCTGCTCCTCCCCGTACTCCAACACTATCATCAAGGTAACAAAACTTCTAAACAACCTCAATAGTTTTCCATCCAAATATACTTTCTCCACATCCGACTTCTCATCTATCTTCATTGTTTTACACTTCTTGCACATAAACTGGTTATCATCTGTCAACCTCCCAGTAATTCCAGCCCATTTCTTGTGTACCCAATGCTTGCAAGTTGCAAGTACCACAAAAAAATAAGTTTAACACCACTACCTTTCCACAAACTGAGATATACAAAATGTACGAATGAATTTATCAAACAAAATGATAAAATGGACGAATAACTTTAAAAATGATTGAAAGAAAGAAAATAATAGCTACATTTTTTAGATTTCTTTTTTTAATATTTAATTGATATATATGCACACTTCAATTATACACACTGGAACAAGTGGCTTCGTTTGTCTAGTCACATTGAAAGAATGAACGGAAAATGGATACAAATATTCTTTGAAGATGGTGAAATGAGTCGATGAAAGTGGATGGCCGTGTCTGTCGAGCAAAGTACCTGAAGCAACGCACCACAATGCTGGAACAGATTTTGACCAAAACCAATCTACTTATTTAATTTCTGGATTTCGTAACTTTAAATAAACTTGATAAAACACATGGTTTTGTGAAACACAACTTTGTATTTAAGCAAAGATACATTTTATTTAGTTAAAATACACATTTTTATATTTATTGAATTTACCAGAAATGCTTCATAAAGCCACCTGCATATGGACAATTTTGAAACAACTTTTATTTGGATGTCACAGGATGAATATCCGGTTATTTGTATAGCACAAAACTTGAGGCATAAAAATCTTTTTACAAAAGTGACTGGATTTGACATTAATAATAATAATAATAATAATAATAATAATAATAATAATAATAATAATAATAATAATAATAACTAGTCTATACCTGCTCCTTAAGTGGTGTAGTTTATGGCAATTTCCATATTACATAGCTTGACATAATAAAATCTACTGCCTTTGTAATGCGTACTATATCTATTTCTGTTTTGTCAGCCAATCACGTTTCTATTTGCATATGAACAGGCAAACTCCCCAAACGACATAATGTTTTAATAGAGGGAATCAATGTGCACAGTGCTCTGATGCACTACATAAAAAGTGCAGGTACATGTGTGCATATGTATGGAGGATGGGGAATCAGGTTAAATTTCATAGAATTTGGGGAAGGAGAGGGGTTTTAAAGGATGCAATGACTCGGCAGCCAACAATTGATCCATGCTTCAGCAATTCTGATCATGAAAAAATGTTTCTGAAAGTCACGGCGGCTGTGCCATTTTCTGTCTTTATAGGCATGCCCATGTGTGTTAGACACATGGAGATTAAAATGTGCCCTGGATTGTAGTTAGTAAGATGAGTAATAATTTTCATAAATAAATAGCTCAAAATGGGTTGATATTTTCGTGCCGACCCTGTTCATGACTTGGCAGCCCTAACAAAACCGGATGTTTGAGACTTGAAAAACTTAACTTATGTGACAGAAACCAACACAGTTCCATCCTTTCTCTGCATATCGTTACTGAAGAAGACCAATCAGATCCGATCAAAGTGTCATATCAACAACAGCTACAAAGGTAGTATAAATAGAGTGCGTTTTTTCACTTCAGGCTCACAAATGGAGCTCACCCCACTGGGTTGCGATCAGGCAAATCCAGAAGCAGCTTTTTCCCTCAAATCCCTGCTAGACAGAACAGCATTTTCACTACCATGATGACAACAGTCAGCAGCAGCTTCGTCATCTCCTTCTACAGCATGCCAACAATAACTGCCATCATAATCAGTACCGTCACATCAACTAAATCAGCTCGTTTCTAACCACAAACTAACCGTAGCTCGAGACGATCATCATCATCATCATCATCATCATTATAATCTGCAGCTTGCTCTATGGTAGCTACATCAAAAGCAACACGTCCCAGTGAAAAAAAAACAAAGAATACTTCAGCCAGGGTAATCATCATCAACTATCATCATCATCATCATCATCATCATCATCATCATCATCATCATCATCATCATCATCATCATCATCATCATCATCATCATCATCATCATTTCTGCAGCTTGCTCTATGGTAGCTACATCAAAAGCAACACGTCCCAGTGAAAAAAACAAAGAATACTTCAGCCAGGATAATAATCATCATCATCATCATCATCATCATCATCATCATCATCATCATCATCATCATCATCATCATCCTATGGTAATGATCCATACTCTTTCCTATCAACTCACTAAATCATGAACTCTTCTTATCGGTGACATATTTGTTTCTTTGAACTAAATCCATCTTTAATATTTTGCTCCACACACGAGTTTGCTTTTCCTTCTTTTCCATTGTCATGTTTATATCTGTATCTCCAATCTTAGCTGTAAGGCCGATCACCAGCATCGGCCCCTGCAACAATATATCATAAAACAAAACAACATTACCTATAAAATATGTGTAATTATTTGAACTTAAAAAGAATACAGTAAAAGAACGAAACATAAGCAACTATCAATGTGGGTTCTATTCTGACGATAGCAAAACTCTACAAACTAAATTCTCTTTTTGTCTTTGCAGTAGATTTGTTCTTTTGTGTAGCATAGGTTATAGATAAAAATAAGTTGATACTTGTTCAGTATATGGCCAATGGCACCTCAAATCTTTCTGTGAACAATTTACAATTTATGGAATTAGCTGGAAAGCAAAGATAACAAAATTCAAAGAATTCTGATGAGCGGAAATAAATGATAACAAATCGGAACAGTTCGACTGAGCTTGACAGCTATTCTGCAAGATGCTAAAGGGTGAAATATTTTTTGTATTGAGAAAAAACTTGTGATGGACAGACTTACTTTCACTGCTTTTTTTAATTTCCTTATGCGTTTTCATGTTTGTTGTCTAAGGATACAAATATTTTCTGAAAAATGCTAAGATTTTTTTGTGATCTAAATCGGTATTTATAGGTTATCTGTAACAGCATTGCATGAAAAAGCAAAGCTTTATTTAAGGTCTCAACCCTGAGCCAGTTATTTTCAACTTACCACTTACAACTTACTTGTACTTGAAACAGCATTCACCTAGAGTGGGTTGAGCCGACTCCATACATCCTTGCCACTGCGTTCCTCACATAGCCTGAACAAGACTGATGGTGTGAAGTCAACAATTTGGTGATCTCTAGCCACTCGCTGTTCCAACGTTGAAGTCCATAGATGCAGGAATCCAGCTTTGATTCCAAGTTAGCTTTAACTAACAGGGTTTTCTTTGTCCAGCACATCGCTTTTTCAAAACCCTGTATAAGAGCTGCAGCAATTGCTTCATAGATGAACTTTCCTGGTTGACAGCAAAGGAAAGGACCCAGCTAGTGTAGACGTCTCATAGGGACGACTTGTTGGAGGGAGTTAGTTTTGTATCAGAAACATACTGTGTTGTTTGAGAGGATGGGCTGCAACTGGACACAGGCTGTGACGTAGGCAGTTAGGATGAAATATTTCCAATCGCCTAAAGTCTTCCACTCTCATTGGCCAGAACTGCCATAAACGAGGGTTGTTTGCACCAGTGCTTGGTAGAGTTTTACTTCGGTGCTGCATTTTATCTCAGATTTTGACCAGAGCCAGGAATTGACATACAAGGTCAATTCGCCTTTTCATATCAGCTCTAACTAGACCCGTGGCTGTGATGATGGTGCCAAGATATTTGAAATTCTCAACCTCTTCAAGAGCATAACTATTAAGGACAATGGATGTTTATTTCTGTTGGGGCAAAACCGACAGCATGTATTTTTTTCTTTGAGGCATTTATTTTCCCCCTAATCTGCAATGCAACATGTTGAAACCCATGAATAGCAGACTGGACATAAGCAAATGTTTCACCGAGTAACACAATATAATCTGTATAGTCTAAGTCTCTAATTGCAAAGTTGCAACCAACAGTAACACTGTGAAGGTCTTTTAACGCATTCAAGTGCCCAACTTAATGGCGTAATTGAAAAGTATTGGTGAAAGAACACATCCTTGCCGAACGTCAGACCGTATTTAGAAGAGTACCAAAAACCTCATTGTACAAGCATATGCGGGATTGTGTATAACAGTAGTATGCTTGAAGAAGTTTAGCTTGCCTAACCGTCTAGTAGCAGAATCAATGAAACAGATGACTGTCCTTTGCTGGAAGATTCGTCTCAGGTTGAAGATTTTATCAGTGCAGCAACAACCCAGATGAAAACCACACTGGGTTGGCATCATTCTGGAGTTGCGTTCTGATCGGAATCCTCTCAGAAGAATCAAAGCGAATATTTAAGCAGACACATCGACCTGCCGTATAGCACGGTAGTTGCTGCAGCAGGACTTATTATCTTTCGTAAAGAATGCTAATAGTGTTGCATCGCTCCAGTCTTGTTTTCAAATCTTCTTGTCTCTGCAGCTGTAGATAATCTGCAGCAGACAAGTTGTTTTCCTACCATATGATAATTTCTGGTATGGTGTCTGCAGACAATAACCTGCTTACTGCAACAGTGATGCTAGTGGTAAAATCAGCAAAATTAGATAATCATGAGTCATAGAAAGGGGTAATTTTTGCCTATTCGAACGTCAAAACCCAAGTAACCACAATGTACTCCCTCTTCAAGTACAACATCGACATAGCCTGCCTCCTACAAGTCAGACTTCCTGATATGGGCTGTCGTAAAATAAAACTCCCTCAATGTGACACCTTAAATCACCTCTACCGCAGTGGTCCAACCGATAATTTTGGTCATCATGTAGTTTTCTTTGCTCGTAGTGATCGTGCCAATGTATCATTCCTCGTTACTCAGGAACCAATCGTCCCCCGTTTCGCCTGTATCTGCTTGAAAGATTTGGTTCTCAATGTCAGTGTCATTGCCACCTATGCTAACACCTTTAATGCTGATCATGAAGATAAAGAGTCTTTCTACAGCAACTTGCAGGCGACTGTCGATCGCGTACCTTTGAATGATCTTCTACTTATTACAGGTGATTGGAATGCCCGCACATCAGTAAGTCATATTCTTGGATGATTTGTAATATGAAACCAATGTGCTAATGGTAAAAGACTTATAAACTTTGCTGCAGCAAACCAAATGACCATATTCAGCATGCATTTTCAACATCCGCAGCAACACCTACTTATTTAGTACTCCAATGATGTTGTCACAGCTAACGAAATAGACCACGAGTATTTCAGGGTGAAGAAATTGGTAGCGAATTTGGTTCTGATCATGCATTGGGATGGTTAAACTATATATTCATCTCAAGACTGTAACATCGTGTGCTAAGTTTCTTGAAACTGAAAAGTAAACGAACTGCATAGAACTATCCAATCTGTTCACAATCTCGAAGAACACTATTCTGAAGATTCTACTTCAGATGAGCTTCAGCAAACTGTCAAGTGTAACCTCCAATCTGTGATGTCTGAGACGCTCGGAACCACCAAGGTAAAGACAAAGATTGAATCTCAGGCCAAACAATTGAAATTACTGAAAAAGCAAATAAAATCTGTTACAACAAATCTGACAATTTCAGACCACTATGCCGTGAAGCTACCCATTCTGCTGCGCTGATCAAAATAGATTCTGGAGGAAAGTTGTAGAAGACATGGAACGTGTCTCAGCTGCTGGGGAGTCCCGTAAACTGCAGCTTCTTCCATTTGAGTACAAGCACAAGCCAGGTGGTAACTAAACCATCTTGAACCAGGATGGTGAGCTAATCAACAATTTCAATAAACGCCTCATCCTCTGGAGATTTCACTTCGATAATCTGCTGAACCATGACCAACAGCCCCCATCAACCGTTCCTATGAATAACGGTGATCCACCTCCTTATGACTGCCAAACGTCTCCTTAGACTACACACACTTGAAGTGGTTGTTGCTGTTATCAAAAGTCTCAAAATTAACAAAACTTTGGTCGAGGATAACACACTCAAACATAGTGCAAACATACTAGGGCCTGCCGTCCATAACACAATCAACCGGGTCTGGGAGAGTAAAATTTTTCCCTAAGATTAATTTTCAACCACCAATTTTACATAAGGTTGGGATTGACATTAATGAAGGTAATGATTTTGTCCTCATCATCATCCAGGTAATTTCTACAGAATTATGTGATTACAAGAATTAGGAAACTTCTGCCATTATTAACCAGCTGAGCATTACCACTGTCAAGCAAAGGAAAGAGTCTCTGAGGCATGAATTTGCAGTGTGATGATGTATGAAAGTGAAACCGGGCAAATAAGGCTTGAGGATATGATTGTGACATGATATGAGGATGATACAATGGATGTAAAATGTGCATCCTAAAGACAGGTTTAAATCTGATGACCTCAGAGGAAGATTAAATTTGAACAGTATAAGAAGATGTGTGCAGAACAGGAAACTTCATTTGTTTTATCACATTTAAAGAGTAAATAAGAATTCTTGGGTTAGTAGATATAGAATTGTTTCAGTATCATTGGTAAGGGAAAGACCAAGAAAAACAGAAGAAAGTGATGCGGATGGATTTGAGAGAAAGAGGAATAAATACATATTTTGCAAGAGTTAGTTTGGAAGTCAATTTCTAAAAGCAATTCAACAAATACCAGTATGTAAAAAGGATGCTAAATTAATGATGATGATGATGATGATGACGAGGACACCGCCGAAGGATGAATGAAATAGTGGTGACAGATAATCTACAAATACAAAAATATCTAACCAATAACTGTTATTTACTGACAAATAATGACAAAAAATTGCAAACACAATGACAAATGCCACTCATTAAGCCTAACACTAAATCTATGGCATGGCTACCAGAGATGAACGCTAGTGTCGGGCTCAAGACCCGAATTCGGTTTCACTATATAATGCAGAACCTATTCCACTCAGAATGGTGAAACCTAAATTCTGCTTCACCTCATATTCCAAACTCTAAATTTTGCTTAGTTGTAAAATGTAGACCATGAATTTGGCTTTGCCTTCATAATAAAAACCATAATTTCGACTTTGCCTTATAATGAAACCTTTAAATTTGGTTTTGCCTCATAATGCAAACCCTAAATTTGGCTTTGCCTCCATAATAAAAACCATAAGTTCGACTTCGCCTTATAATGAAAACTTTAAATTTGGTTTTGCCTCATAATGCAAACCCTAAATTTGGCCTTGCCTTCATAATAAAAACCATAATTTCGACTTTGCCTTATAATAAAAACTTTAAATTTTGTTTTGCCTCATAATGCAAACCTTAAATTTGGCTTTGCCTCATAATAAAAACTATAATTTCGACTTCGCCTTATAATGAAACCTTAAAATTTGGTTTTGCCTAATAATGCAAACCCTAAATTTGGCTTTGCCTTCATAATCAAATCCATAATTTCTACTTCGCCTTATAATGAAAACTTTAAATTTAGTTTCGCCTCATAATTTAGGCCTTTAAAAGACTATAGATAACAAATACTCATAGAAAAATCTTATACTAATAAATATTAAAAAAGTGAAAATAAATGCATCAAACAAATAACAAAAAGTCATTCGGAAAAATATCTTGGCTCAGTTTTTTATTTATTTATTTGTTGCTTCTTTTTTAAAATAATGGCACCTTCGAGAAATACTTTTCTTTAGGAGCACTCATGAACATTAATACTTGATTTCAGTTCAATTGTACAATAGAGACCATTGTAAAATCTCCTCTGTTTTCTTTGCTTTTTTCACCTATAATATTGATGGAATTGATTGGTTTTAAATTATAGTCTTGTCCTTAAATTTTTATTTACTTGTGGCAGGAATCAAACTTTTATTCAATATTTTAATCGTTGACGGCCATATTCTTTTTTTTTCACCAAAAATTTTTAAAACACTAAAAAAGTAAAATTTTATTGAATTCAACAAATTTGAAAAGCTAAAATATGTGGCTGCGTTGATCAAAACACTCTTGTTGGAATATTTTACCGACAAGTGTGTAACGCTCGAACTTGATATTTTATATTTTATATATTTTGTATTGATTTCTTGTTATTTTGTACTTTTGATATTTGTACTAAACTATGTGTAATTAAAACCAGCCTGGATGCCAGCTCTGTGGGACTAACGTCACGGATTCCAGCATGAAATTCTTCCTCTTCCAAATGCAGCGGCCCATGTCTTGTGGAAAAGATGGTTGGGTTGGCGGCATTCACTGAGCAATTTTTTAATTCGGCTGTCTATGAGAGTGGGGGCATATCTCATCCAGCTCAGAAGATGTGAGTAGAATTCTTTGGGCACATCCTTCTCCAAGACCTTCTGCACAGGGGTTTGTTGCTGCATGAAACATTGAATTAAAATTCAATGCCTATGTGAGAAATGTCAGTGACGGAAACTTTTGAGGTACAGATAATTTGGCACAATTCATGAAAAGATTCCCAGGAAGCTGTTAAGAACGAGAATGGATTTTTTTTCATTTTAACTAATTTTATTATTAGAACAGAATCAGAATTTCAAATTACCGAATTCTTAACCTGTGAAAATATGTAAGTATCCTGTTCATATACCATTTGTTCGGAACACACCATTTGTTTAATGGTGTGTTTACTATTTTCATATTGTATTTTATATTCTATTGTTTGTTTGTTAAAATGTTATCTAGTTGGTAGGAACTGTTTTGAAAAGCAGTTCATTTGTTCTTTTCTTTGTTCTATCTTTTGAGGTAATCATTAATTTGTACAATTTTATGATATTTGTCGCCTGCATAAGGAAAAATATTCAAATTTTCCTGTGCCCCCTTTTAGGGATTTTTATGTAAATAAATTATCTTTTCTACTTCAAAACAAGACCATTTATCCGGACAAAGATAAAATTCCGATAATCTCTGTTGTCTTGACAGATTAGAAAATTGACTTCACAATCTAGTGGGGAATTAATCTCTTCTATTCTCTACAGCCCTATCTCATAGACGAAGCGTTGTTAGTCTTTTTCTACTCCATCGTTATTTCCATAGAAGATGCTCAACTAAATTTTAATGTCTGATTCCTCTTCATTAGACATCCACAGCAAGAACTCGTCGCCTTCTAACATAAATGAAAAGTATATTTCTTTATTCCTCCATGTGCCTAGCATAAGGCTACATTTCCATGAACAAAGTTTCTTTCTAAGACTTACTCATCTATGGAACACATTACCACAGGACTGCGTCCTTGCAGCCTACAATATGATCATCTTCAAATCCAATGTCAACAAATACTTGATATAAAACGTCCTCATCCGTAATACAATTTTGTTCATTTCAATCATCATTTGCAATCCTCTCATGATATTCTTTCTCACTAACGCTTATACTCAAGGGGCTTTTGACCTTGATAAGTGCTGACCCATTAGTTGATAATTTAAGAATCACAAATATTGAAAAGAAAATGGTCGCAACAGGTAAAGATTTGGAATAAAAGTTTAATTTTATATACGTCACAGCCTTGAATCTCATAGGTGTCCTTTTATCTTTCTGAGGTTGTCTTTGCTGCACTCCACTTCCTATTTGTTCTTTTTGTACCGTTCCCCTTTTGGCAATGGCTGCTCTGTTGTTGATGCTATATGCAGCAGTATTGATGAGGCATTGCAAATTCATCCATCAAGCTCCATCGTTGTTTTTGGTGATTTCAATGCTCATTAGTCTGACTAGCTCCCTCATGCTAACTGCACAGATCTAGCTGATGAAATCTGTCTTTACTTTTCTCTGTCTCATGACTTGTCCCAAATTGTCACCTTCCCCACACGTTTTCCTGATAATGATCTTCACCAACCATCCTTACTTGATCTTTTTCTTTCTTCTGTTCCCAACTCATGATCTATTTCCTCTTCCCCTCCATTAGGTTCTTCTGATCATGCTATTGTTCATGTTGAGGTTGATTTTCAGTGAAGTATTCTATTGATCGCCTCTTCCATAGGAATACGTTTAACTACAGGAAGGTGGATTCGAACGAGTTTCACAGCTTTCTATGTGACGTTCCATGGGGCCCTATCTTTGGTATCTAAAAATGATGCTTCTGAGGAAGTTACTGACTGGCTTCTTGTTGGAATTGACACGTTCATTCCACATTGGAAGTTTCAAACCAAACCTCACTCTCCTCCTTTGTTTTCACCTGTTTGTGCTTCTGTCATTGCCTATTGTAACAATTACCATTACTTTAATCAGTAATGTCGGGATAGTTCTGAGGTTTCAAGACAATCCTACTAAAAAGCTAGCAATACCTGCAAGAGAGCAATCTCTAAGGCTACGTCTAGCTATTCTTAAAGGATTTGTGACTATCTCATTTCAAATAGATTTTTGGAGAATCTGTGGTTAACAAAACATGATTCGAACAAACTCCAAAAAGCAAATGGCGTGAATTTCTACTCTCTTTCTTTCTTTGCTTCGTTGGCATACACGCGTTTCTTTTTCACATGCCAAAACAAAGACGCGTGTTAGCTCGGTATATTCTTGCCAATCAAAAACTAACACGTCTATGTTTAATTGGTGAGCAACACGAATGCGATGACGCCTATAAAAGAACGAAGAGAGTTCGCAGAGTTTCTCCCCCACCCCCCGAGGCAGACCCAAGTGACGACCTCAAAAGGACACCAAAGAAGTACGCTCCCACTCTAGCCCGGCCTTTGTTGCCGGAGCGATAATAAGAAACAAACACTAGAAGCAAACCGATATGATTCCCACACACAGTAGCAGAATAAAGTTAATCTACACACACACACACACACACACAGTATCATATGCACTAACAAATATAGACGTACACATCATTAGCCCTTGTGTCGTCTAAAATAAGGAACAATTTCTAACAAAGAACACAAGTTGACTAAACTTTACAAAGAACATTTCTTCACTAAAACTAACTCTTATATTCCTGTAAAATTGTCGTTCTAAAAATGTTTTGTTGATTGATAATGTTTTATGTGATTTTTCATTCACCAATTTCCTCTCTTCAGTTTTCGTATCCCAAAACCCTATTCATGTTAAGTTAGCCCTTGCTACTAGTGCCCCTAATATTCCTCTCAAATCTCCTCTAATCTATCCATATCTTTCTTTCGCCATTTCATTTCATTTCCACTTTTAATTACTATGCATGTTAAGCAATTCATAGGGGCCACAAATCTACAATAGTTTTATCAATAGTAGCAAGTCTGCAATTCCTTCTCTTTGTAATGGTCTTCAGGTTATTTTATCTTCTAAGGATAAGGCTGATTTCTTTATTCATCTTTTTGCTGACAATTCTTCTCTTGATGATTCTGGTGCTGTTCTTCCTGATTTTCCTTTAGGAAACTGATCAATCTGTTGATTGTGTCGTTATCACTCTGAAAATGGTTGCTAGAGTTCTTTCTGATCTTGACCATTCTAAAGTTTTCGATTCTGATTCAATTCCTGTTGTCGTTCTCAAGTGTTGTGTGGTGCTCCTGAACTTTCTTCTATCCTCTCTAAATTATTCAATCTCTGTTTCTTTAAGTCCTGTTTCTCTTCTTGTTGGAAGTGTCCTCTGTTGTCTGGTGATCGGTCTGACCCAACTAAGTATCGTCCGGTTAGTCTCCTCTCCGTTATTAGCAAAGTTTTTGAAAGGTTGCTCAACGACAAGCTGGTTCATTTTCTGGAATGTCTGGGCCTCTTTAGTGATGTTCAGTATGGCTTTTGTGGTTTTCGTTCAACTGCTGATCTTTTAACTGTTGTAACTGAGCGGATATGTCGGTTTATGGATAATTCAGGAAAGGGAAGAGCCATTGTGTTTGACATTTTGAAGGCGTTTGACAGAGTAACATTCTGGTCTTCAACAAAAACTAGGGTTATGGTATTAGTAGTGAGGTTCTTGACATTATTAGGTCTTTTCTCTCTGATCAAAGCTTGCGAGTAACTTCAGGCGATGTCTCTTCATTCTCTTTTTGTATCAATCCTGGTGTACTTCAGGGTTCTATTCTAGGCCCATAGGAAAGTCAATATAATGCCAAAGTACCCCACTCACAAAAACATTGCAACATTTCATTTTACTGTTTCTCTTCTATATAAAAAATGATCTTTCAGAGAATATTATTCCTAAAATTAACATCTATGCTGATGATACCACTCTCTATTCTGGTGTTGCTTCTCGCCTATCTCCCTCGGATCAGTTGAAATATGCAACTGATCTAGAAGTTGGCCTGGATTCAGTTGTGGATTGGGGTACGAAATGGCTGTTTTGTTTAATACTGTTAAAGCTCAGCTCGTGTCTTTCAATTGTAGGCGTGTCCCTTTTCTTCCTGAGATTCTCATGGATGGCTCTGCTATTGAGGAGAAATCGACTGAAACTTCTTGGTCTTTCTCTCTCATCACATCTTTCTTGGAGTTCATACATTAGATTCATTGCTCTTTCTGCTTCTCGTAGAGTCGGTTCTTTCTATCGCTCCAAACACTTTCTCACACCTGAGGCTATTCTCTATCTCTACAAATTAGACGATGTATGGAGTACTATTATAAGTAAATTATAATTTTAGTTTGGTAGAAAAAGTACCATTTTAGATAAAGAATAAATTTTGGTTAAATCCTATTTTAGTCACCAAAATTATTTTAAGTGAAATGGGTTTATTCTCAATTTATTTTTACTTAAACTATTGTTTAGTAAAAAATAAATAACATTAGAACATTAAGTTAGTGCAAGTTTATCATATGTTCAGTCTCTACAAATCTATTATCAGACCATGTATGGAGTACTGTTGTCAAATTTGGACTGGTGAATCTCTGTTCCATTTGAGTGTTCTTGATAAGTTGCATACACGTATCTATAATTTAATTGCCCCCACCCTTTCTTCTTCTCCACACCCTCTCTCTCACAGACGTTATCTTGCTAGTCTCAGTCTTTTCTATAAATACTATTATGGCACGTGTTCTTCAAAATTGTGTGATCTATTCCCTGCTTCTTTTGTTCCAGCTCGTTTGACTTGTTGGCCTAGTGGTCTCCATCAATTCGCTGTTTTGATATCTCATTGTAATACAGCTTCCTATTTCAGTAGCTTCTTTCCAAGAACGGCAGGCTTGTGGAACTCTCTTCCTGCTGACCGTTTTCCTCCTACCTCTCGCCTTAGTCTTTTCAAGACTAATGCCATAGGCATCTCCTTTCTTTGTGATAATCATATTTCGTTCTTATTAGCTCCTTACATCAACTGGCTTCATGCGCTGTCTGAAGCGATTTCCTATATATATATATATATATATATATATATATATATACTGAAGTGCCGAAACGAAGATTAGACTGAAAAAATATTATCACCATATTTATAAACAAGTCGAGAAAGAAGCTAGCCAAGGAAGAGAGATAACTCAAGTTCATAACCCTATCCTTGAATTAGAAAATTATAAACTTGAGTTATCGTACTTCCTTTGCTAGCCACTTTCGACTTCTTAATAAAGATGCCTACTGCATTTTTGGGGGGACTAATTTCATTTCGGCATTTCGAGTGTACGAAGTTAGTGTTTTTATTGATATATATATATATATATATATATATATATATATATATATATATATATATATATATATATATATATTACTAACACCCAAAGAAAAACGGTATTTCTTGAGAGCGCCACTATTCAAGAAAGGAACGGGTTTTATTTTGTTGTTCTTTCAGAACTTTATTTTAAGAATTCATTCTCAACAGATCAGTGTTATGTTAACTAAAATCTGGACCGATGGGAGTTACCTCCCCCTGCAATGTAAGATCTCGAGGCTAACGTGAATAAATCGAGACCCGGCAGTCAGCCATCTTGGTCTGAGATAACACACCGTCTTACCTCTTTTTACTAACGAAAACCATAACAAAACATGGTGTCAGAATAAGGAATTCGAAAACGGACGTGAGCAACACGTATGGGAAAAGTTAAGTAAAATATTGAGCTCAAAAGCCAAATAAAAAAATAAATATAAACCCATGATGAACAGCCACGTTACCCCACCAGAACCCTTCACATTCGATCAGCCCGAATCGTGGGAAAAATGGATTCGGCGGTTCAACCGCTACAGGACAGTGTCCGGACTAGACGAGAAGCCAGCCCCTTGTCAGGTAGACACCCTAATCTACTGCATGGGTGATAAAGCAGAAGACATCATTGCTACGTTCAAACTCTCACCCGACGAAGCCCAAAACCTGAACATAGTCACGTCAAGGTTCAACGACCATTTTAAAGGCAACACCAACGTCATATATGAGCGGGCTAGGTTCAACCAGAGACGCCAGGAAGTAGGTGAGTCGGTTGACTATTTTATTACGGATCTCCATGTACTGGCTAAGAACTGCAACTTTAGGGACCTCCATGAAGAACTAATTCGTGACAGAATTGTTGTCGGGTGCATAGATCCAAAGCTGTCAGAGAGTCTTCAGATGATTCCAGACCTCACCTTAGACGGGGCCATCAGACGCGCACGACAATGTGAGACGATAAAATCACAACAACGTCTCCTGCGATCACCAGAACGTATCAGTAGTGAACGACTAGCTGATAGCAATGTTGCTGTCCATTCTGTTAATCACAATAGAACTCGCAGACAAGGGCAGAGCAACTACAAGGCCAAACCCAGATGGGAACCTCACTACAACGATCAGCAGAAGAAAGGGCATACGCAGCAGCACAGAGCAGAAGCAGGGTGCCACCGATGCGGTAACCAGGCTCATCATCAGAGACGTGCATGCCCCGCCACTGTCGTCACCTGCCACAATTGTGGCACGATAGGCCACTATGCTAAGTGTTGCCGTGCGAAAAAAATACATGAGGTTAAGCATGACTCGGATGACAGTGAAAGTGACCAGAGTGCATACCTTGGTGTCCTGACAATATCAGAAATCAGCCTGAGCAAACCCTGGCGAACCGACATCACCGTCAACGGAATACCACTGGAGTTCAAATTGGACTCTGGCGCAGATGTGACTGCAATCCCTGAGCACATCTACAAACTGAGGAGAGACCTACCGGCTCTCTCAGATGCCCACAAAACCCTACATGGTCCGCGACGCATCCCGCTGAAAGTTACCGGAATGATCACTGCAACTGTCTCGCATAAAGAACTGACGACGAAACAGCGGATATTCATTATCCCCAATCTTGAGGAGCCATTATTAGGTAGACCAGCTATCGAAGCCCTCAAGCTTGTAACTGTCCACCCAAGGCTACATACCATCAAGAGCGAAATGCAGCCATATAATCCCAAAAAGGAAATGCCAGACCTATTCACAGGCTTAGGCACATTTGGGAAAGCATACAGTATACCGCTACACGCAGATGCTAAGCCATACTCAGTACCCACACCACGACGCATACCCCTACCCCTGATGAGAAAAACGCAGGCAGAACTCCAGAGAATGGAGAAGCTGGGGATCATAAGCAAGATCGACGAACCCACCGAATGGTGTTCCCCTATGGTCGTAGTACCAAAAGCTAATGGAAAAGTGAGAATATGTGTAGACCTCACAAAGCTCAACAAGTGTGTAAAACGTGAACTCCACATGCTGCCCACAGTTGACCACCTCCTAGCCCAGTTAGGGGAAGTGAGAGTCATGAGTAAACTGGATGCCAACAGCGGATACTGGCAAATCCCACTCTCATCGGAATCCCGTACACTGACGACTTTCATCAGCCCATTCGGACGGTACCAATTTAACCGTCTCCCCTTTGGAATCTCATCAGCCAGTGAGATCTACCAGAGACGTATGTCGCAAGTATTAGAGAGTGAGGCCGGAGTGATATGCATGCAAGATGACGTGCTAATCCACGGCAAAAATCAACAAGAACATGATGCCCGACTGAAGAGCGCACTCAAAAAAATCCAGGCTGCGGGCATTACTCTCAACTCAGAAAAATGCGAAATATCCAAACCATCACTGAAATTTCTCGGGCATATACTCAGCGCTGACGGTCTACGGCCAGATCCAGAAAGGGTCGCTGGTGTTTCCAACTTCCCAACACCAACAGACATAACGGAAACCCGCCGATTCCTAGGGATGGTGAATCAAATGGGAAAATTCATTCCAAACCTGGCGGACATGACTAAGCCACTACGGGACCTGTTAAGCCGGAAATACGCATTCATGTGGGACAGTGCACAACAGGAAGCATTTAGCTCCATCAAGAAGGCACTGTGTTCAGCACCAGTGCTATGCTTATATAGTCCCTCAAATGAGACTGTAGTTTCTGCCGATGCTTCATCCTATGGGCTGGGAGCAGTGTTATTACAACGACAGAGCGATACAAAAATGCACCCTGTCGCCTACGCTTCACGAGCCATGTCAGAGACCGAAACTCGTTACGCCCAAATAGAAAAGGAGGCCCTGGCGACAACATGGGCATGTGAACGCTTCTCTGACTACCTAGTCGGACTACACTTCACAGTGGAAACCGACCACAAGCCACTGGTGCCATTGCTAGGTAGCAAAGACCTCAGCGAGCTACCGGCAAGGATACAGAGATTTCGGGTACGCTTAATGAGGTATGGATACACCATTCGCTACGTTCCTGGCAAGGAGCTATATACAGCAGATGCTCTGTCAAGAGCAATATTCAGTAATGGCCCTACTAAACAGGACAAGGATCTGGAGGAGGAAGCAACGGCATTCGTCCACGCCATAATAGAATCCTTGCCCGCCACAGAAAAACGTCTAAGGGAGTTGGAGGAAGCCACCAAAACTGATGAGACTAGTAACTACATATTGCAATATGTAAGAAACGGCTGGCCATCAAATGACCGCGTCCCAGCACCAGTCAAACCATACTGGACCTTCCGCGGCAGCATCACATGTGAGAACGGGCTACTGATGTATGGCACGCGGATCATAATTCCTTCACTGCTGAGACCGACCATGATTGCCAAAATCCATTCCGGTCACCAGGGAATAACCAGGTGCAGACAGAGAGCTCGCCAATCCATATGGTGGCCAGGAGTGTCTGACCAAATCAAAAGGGCCGTACAAAACTGTCCCAAATGTGCCGAGCTGAGATACCAACCGCCCGAGCCCCTCATGACAACCGAGCTTCCAACAAGACCATGGCACACTCTAGCCTCCGATCTGTTTGAATTGAAGGGCCACAGCTACGTGGTAGTTGTTGACTACTTCTCCAGATACGCAGAGATTGCCATGCTTACATCAATAACCTCCAGAGCTATAATAGGGAGCCTGAAGGCAATCTTTGCCAGACATGGAGTACCGGTCATCCTAAGAACTGATCCAGGAAGCCAATACACCTCAAAAGACTTTGCCAAATTCGCAGACGACTGGGGATTTCAGCACGTCACAAACAGCCCTCGCTACTCCCAAAGTAACGGAGCAGCAGAGGTATGTGTAAAGACAATGAAAGCATTGTTGAAGAAGGCAAAAGACCCGTATCTTTCTTTGCTCGCCCACAGAGCAACACCAATGGACTGCGGGTCCAGCCCTAGTGAGCTATTAATGGGCCGACGCTTGAGGACAAATGTCCCAACTCACCCAAATCTATTAAACCCAAAATGGCCCGATCTCAAATGCTTCAGACAGAGGGAAGAGAACCAAAAGGTCCAACAACGACTCACACACTGCCTATCACATAGAGCTAAAGAGCTATCACCGCTCAAAAACGGTACACCAGTGTGGGTCAGAAGCCCCAATCTTTCAAACCAGGAAGGCACAGTTGTTGGAACAGCATCCACCCCACGCTCCTATGTTCTACAGACCAAAGGCGAAGGGACAGTGATCCGACGCAATCGTCGACACATTGTACCGAAACCACCCAACGGAATAGTCGAGGCTCACGAATCGGAGTCCTATGAAGACACTCATCCACCAAGGGAGGAAACCGTGAAAACAGCAGTCCCAACCCTTAATTCTCAAGACTATACAAGAACCAGGTCTGGACGGCAGTCGAGACCACCCATCAAGCTAGATCTCTAAAAAAAAAAATAAATAAATAAATAAATAAAATTTAAAAAAAAAAAAAAAAAAAAAAAAAAAATTAGAAAAAAAAATAAATAAATAAATTAAATAAAAGAGAGATCATATAGCATGGACACTACCCCCCCCCCCCCCATTGACTATCTCAAAAAGGGAGATGTTATGTTAACTAAAATCTGGACCGATGGGAGTTACCTCCCCCTGCAATGTAAGATCTCGGGGCTAACGTGAATAAAACGAGACCCGGCAGTCAGCCATCTTGGTCTGAGATAACACACCGTCTTACCTCTTTTTACTAACGAAAACCATAACAAAACAATCAGTAATCTCTATATTAAAATATTGTGTGACCATCTCTGGCGTGTCAGTGTGTGTGTGAAACCTAACTTTGTTAATTACACATCGAATTATTTTGTTTATTTACTATAAACTGAATATTTGTTAAAATAAAAGAATGTAATGGCGTAAAATAAAACGAAATTTAAAAAAAAATAATTATGAAATTACATCTACCATAATGCAATTCGGTTTCTTCGTAACAAGTTTGTCGTTTGAATCTTTTGTTATTAGTTGAAAAAAAAAGAGGTTGAATTCGAAATTTGAAAGTAATTTAGAAGCCTTTAAACTTTCGAATAGAATGAACTGACTTTAATATTCTTAGCAAATCCTCCCGTATCGAAAGTTTTAGAAGTTATTTACATTCAATATTCATTCAATAATTTTATAAATATACATTGTAACAACATCACTTTAACAACATTAGTTATAGTTTTAGTTCAATAAATAATGTAATAACCAAACGCTACTGTAATAATTCCATTTCTTTTTCGAAATCCTATTTGAAAAAAATAAAAATAATCTGGTAAAAAAAGTTAAAAGCAAAACAACAATAAACGTAATTCCCGGGGTAATGCCCAGTAAAACTCAAGAAACGTTATTTCTCAATGACATTCAACACCTACCGGTCAGTCAATCGTGGTAGATAAACTTCAACCTTTTTCTTATCCATGGCGTGTAATTTTGTTATATATATATTTAAAAAAAAAAACAACATAAAAAACGGTGTTTTCAGACTATGTGCAAATAGAAATTCATCGCGTGCGTCGTCATGTTCAATTTGGTTGCCATGACAACAAACTTTGTCATGCGCAGTAAGCACGTGTGGACTAGCAGCAGATCAATAACATTTAGGACACAGACGCTTGGGAGAATTACGTTTTTCTTTTGGTATTCATGCAGTTTACGAACCGCGCTGAAATAATAACTTTATTATTTAGAAAGCCATTCTTAACATGGTGAGGGGGCTTTATTGACAGTACTTTGTTATATTAGGACCCGCGCTAACTTTGACCATGACCCTAACCCTATCCATACCCATACCCATACCCATACACATAACCATAACCCTAAACCTAACCCTAAACCTAACTCTAACCCTAACCCTAACCCCTACTTTGACCCTGCCACTAACCTTATTAAGTGCTAACTATTTTGTCCTTTCACCTAAAAAATTAATAAACAAAAGATTCTGTAAAAATTGAATTTAACTTATCCTATCTAAAAAATACCCCGGTCCGTAAACTGCATAAGCATTTGTCCTGTTTGTTTCGGAGCACAAAGGAACTATGATACTTGATTTTCTATTTAAACTTTAAATCAATTTACGGGTATTTATTACTGTAACTAACGACAAAAAGGGGGGTGAAAAAACAAATATGCAACAAATAAATGTTACAAAAGGCAAGATAAGTTACTCTTCTACCTATCTAGATAAGTTTATTTGTGTTTTAACTTATTTTAAAGCGTTTTTTGTTGTTCAAAACACTCCTAGTGTTTACTTTGTTCAGTTAGAACGAAAATGGCTCTCCATAAGCCCTGCACGAGGACCCTTGATAATCGATACAAATCATTTTTGCATGATTGGTGACATATATTGGATGTGTATTTATACAATTATTTTATTTAATTTTCTATTTTTGAGCGATTATCAAGGATCCTCGTCCATGTTTTTTGTTGTTGTTCTGACTGAACCGAGTATTCATTTACCTCCTCTCCAGGAGGTTAGGCACAAGGTCAGTTTTATCTTACTCCCACAAGTAAGATGTGACCCAAGGGCGGGTCGGGAAAGTGGGGTTTGAAAAGCCAGCGCCCGAGAAAGTGAGCACTCTGGCCATTAAAAATTACCTGGGCAGCCCCGTCGGCATTCCCCGGTAGGGGCGCCTCAGGTAGTAAGCAATAAACTTACTCCTCCCCAAAGAGGGGAGGCGAAGCCTGGGAGGGTGGACCTCCTAGAACTGCACAGGACAGACCCATAAATGAGTATTAATTTACTCCTCTCCAGGAGTTAGGCACAAGGCCAGTTTTTATCTTACTCCCACAAGTAAGATGTGACCCACGGTCGGGTCGGGAAAGTGGGGTTTAAAAATTGCCTGGGCAGCCCCGTCGGCATTCCCCGGTAGAGGCGCCTCAGGCAGTAAGCAATAAACTTACTCCTCCTCAAAGAGGGGAGGCGAAGCCTGGGAGGGTGGACCTCCTAGAACTGCACAGGACAGACCCATAGACCGGCGTAAATCAAGGCCTGGAGGCCAAGACAATACCAGTCTAAGGGGTGCAGTATCCATCGGAACAGATACTACACTTTGATATTAGCCAAAAGGCCAGACCCATAAATGAGTAGACACTAGGTTTGTTTTGAACAAAAACGCTTTAAAATAAGTAAAAACGCAAATAAAGTTATTCAGGTAGGTAGAAGAGTATTTTGCCTTTGGTGACATTTATTTGTTGTATATTTGTTTTGTCACTCATTTTTTTTGTTCTCTTAGTTGTAACTAACAGAACAAAAAAAAATGAGTGACAAAACATACCCTACATTTACCTTCTAATCGACAGTTTTAATCAAGTATTCAAAATCATTGTTCAAAACAAAGTATTAAAAAAATTAAAATAATAATTTAAGCATTTATTATTATCTCACGAATTTTTTTTTTTTCTAAGTAATTAATATTATTTTTTTTACAATTAGAGAAAACATCCAATAAAAAAATAATTAAAAAACAGTGTCCCTATTTACTCTTCTATCCATGAGAGCAGAGTGAGACACAAGGTCGGATTTTAATTTGGGAAAATCCAGCCCCCCCCCATCCCAATAGGGGCAATTTGCATTGTAACAAAAATCAAAATTGCCTCAGTCTAGAAGGATTTCTCATTCACTAACCGAGGACAGAAAAGATGAAGTGTAGTATCAGAAGAAATTTGAAGACCACGTTTTGGGGTTGTAGCATTACCTCCTTTTGTCAACACAATTACAGACTCACAACCAGAGAGCGTTTTAAGCCCCGAGTTATCTCCCTATGACACTAGGCGACGTGGCTATTCGGTGATTATAAAAAGTGCTGCACAGTAAAATTAATTCTCTTTCATCCGGCTGGCTTTGACAGCGACACACCAAAACAAACATCTTGCCAACATGTGTGCGTTCACACACAAGCACACTATTCTGGTACATAAAACTTTTCCCTACTTACACACACACACCCATATGCACAAATCTTTCTACTCCGACTTTGTTGAACACATTCTCATGAACTTAGTTTCATAGTAAACACCATGTGCACATCTACTAACACACAATTCAGTACATAAACTTTTTCCTCGCTATGTATACAGACACATGCACACATCGTTTTACTCAGACATTGTTTTCTACATTAGAACAGTTGGAAATAATTTATACACCATCCACTATGACTATGCAATCCCTACAGCTACATATCTACAAAACGGAGCTGTTAAACCTGACATCGTTATATGGGACAAAAGGGAGAAAGTAGCAACCCTAGTTGAAGTCAGTACCCCTAATGATGCACGATTAAACAAAGCTGAAAGGGAAAAGATTACGAAATACCAAGATCTTATGTACGACATGAAAAGAAACTGGAATCTTAGGAAAATCTCCATCATACCAGTAGTTATAGGAGCAACAGGACTAATGAAAAAGAATTTCGAAAGCTATCTGGCGAGTATACCGAATGCTAGAGAAATACAAACAATTGCACTTAAAGGGACGGTTAGAATCTTAAAAAGATCTCTAGGCTGGAGTGTCTGAAACTCCATTGAATCTAGAGTGGCTTGCTTCCCATGAGTTTCGGAGAGGATCAAACAAAATCCTGAACAGATGTAAGACCTCTATCCCAACCATGATTTCTCGACCAGAGGTAATGTCTTCAACATCTTATGAAACCAAAGTTTTTGCAAAGAAATTTGAAACAAATTTTCCCTTTAGGACCAAAGCTCCCTACCCTCAGAAATCACCCCTATGACTGAAAAAAACTCTAAGCGACACCTAAACAACTGTCTGGGATGTCACCAAAATTATCATGAACCTAAATGTTAACAAGGCAACTGGTCCTGAAAATACTCCAGTCATAGTACACAAGAAACTGCAACTAGAAATAGTTTCTATTGTTACAAAGCTATTCAATCGTTGTTTAAAGGAGAAATGCTTTCCATCACCTTGGAAGACCTTGTTGATCTGCTCAGTGTTTAAATATACCAGAGATCGATCATCTGCATCTCAGTTCAGAACGATCAGTCTCTTCGTCACCATAAGTTAGTTGCTTGAATCTGTGATAAATCAAAATGTTGTCAACCATCTCAACGAAAACAATCTACTTAGTGAGAAACAATACGGATTTCGTCCTGCAAGATTTACAGCTGACATGCTGCCTGTGATATCGCACAGGATCAGAAAATCTATAGATCTTCATCTCTAGGGTGATAGCTCTTGATATATAGGGTTTGGCACAAAGGTTTTCTCTACAAACTTGTTAGCTATGGAATATCTGGAAATGTTCACTCAACCATCAAATCCTTCCTCTCTGATAGGTTTTTAAAAGTATTCATTGATGGGCAAAAATGCCTCAGGGATCCATTCTGCGCCTAACCCTCTTCCTGATCTTCATTAATGATCTGCCAAAGCATATTCTGATATCATTCATTTACATCTATGCAGACAACACAAGTATCCATGGCAGCATTTCTAAAGGGCATTGACGATCAAGATCTTTCTAGTTATCTCTCCTGTGATGTGGTGCAATGGGGGAAAAAGTGGCTTGTTACATTTAACGTCTCTAAAACCAAGCTCTCTCTTTTCACAACCAACATATGGATCTTCACTTCTCCCAGTCAAAATGTATGGCTCTCTTCTCGTTGAAACCCCCTTCCTTTAATAAGCTTCTAAAACTGATTTTCACCCAGACTTGAAATGTAAGACTTACATCAAATCTGTAGCTGAATTTGCTGGAAAAATTGTTGGATCATTCTAGCACTCCAGTAAATACCTGAATCTTGATTCAACCCTCTACCTGTATAAGAGCCAGATTCGTCCTAAGAAAGAATACTCCTGTCATATATGCGAAGGTGCCGCTCCGAGCACTCTTTCTTGTCTCGACAGAGTACAGAATCGACTTAGCAATCTGGCGTGGATGATCTCTTCTCGTCCCTGCAGTCTCTTTCATACAGAAGAGATGTTGCTAACCTCTCATGGTAGGTGCTCGACTGAGCTTCAATCCCTGTAAAACATTCACAGCAATAATTCATCTGGCTACTTCTCTCTCTCTCTCTCTCTGCCAAGAAGCAGATGGAGCTTCCACAAACAGAGTTTCTTCCCTAGAACATATCATCTGTGGAACAAGACACTACGAGTATGCTTCCCAACCGAGTATAGCATGGTCGTCCTCTACTCTAATATAAACAAATACTTGTTGAGCCGTCCTCTTGGAAAATGAAGTCCTCTTAAGAAATCTTCTACCCATTCCACCCACTGTTTCCAATCCCTTCTGATGGTGACCAACGTCAAACCAGTAACTTTTAACTCTTATCCTAGAGTGGCCCTCGAGCCTTGATTAACGGCGATCCATCAGTAAGAACATAAAGCCCCAATTTATACTATTTTATTGCTTCCCACTAGAATAAAATGTTGAATAAGGCTGGAACAAGGGGAAAACAAGCTCCCTTGATGGGGTACTCTGGTTGTGTATAAATAGAACAGGCCCGTTGGAATTCGTGGGAGAAGGTAATGCTTTGGAGGGTACACATCTTAAAGATGCCATAACAAACTTAAGCGTAGAAAGTAACACTATCTAATTGCTTCCCAGTGCAGAAAGTTGGTCAAACAAGTTTACCTGTGGAGGCACTTTGGTCAGGTATGAAAATAGTGGAGAGAGGATATGTCGGCATTCCACGGTTAGGCACCTCAGGTAACCGGCAATTAACCAACTAGTTTGCCGAGAGAAAACTATGTATGTAATATCATAATCGCTATAATATTTCATTTTATTAATTTCATCTAGTATTTTTAATTTTATATAGAAGGTATGGATTTGAAATAGAACATTATTAGAAAACCATCTGACAAATGGTTTTCTGATTATTTCCCCTAATTATTTATAGTTTTATTAGAATAAATATAAACAGTTAATCTATTCTTATTAAAAAGTTACTTTTACAGTTTTAATTGGTCTCAATAAGATTTTATTTCCCTATCTGATTTTAAAATGATATTATAATTTTTTAAATATTGACGACTATCGACCTTTCTATTTTGTTTTATTAAAAAAAAACTTTAATTGTGAAAATTACATTTTATTTTTCCAAAGTGAAATTGGAGACTGAATGATTGTGTGTAAGTAAAACTTCGATGACATCGCATCGTAGATAGTGTGTGGCGGTGAATATCCCGTGTGTTTTATTGTTTATTATACTTTTACCCTACCATACATTTGAAATTAATTGTTAGTAAAATTTGGATCGCGTTATAAAATAATTTTTTCAGAATATTCCTGTTTTTCAATTATTCGAAAGAGATAGCTGAAAGAGATGAGGAGATATAAGGAGGGGGAAAAGGGGAGAGAAGAGAAAGTGGAAAAGGGGGAAAGGGGGAAGGGAAATAGAAAAAGCTTGAAAAGAGAGGGTGAGAGAGAGAGAGAGAAAGAGAGAGGGGAAGACTTTTAAAAAAAAGATGCTAGCAACACCTTTTAAATCTTCTATTTTGTTGTGCATGCCCCTTCCAGACAATGCCGGGTGACCATGATAGTCGAGCATAAAAGCCACCGAACATTAATCTGTAATCAACGTAAAATTCCGCCTGGCAAAGAGCGTGATTCCATTTCCTAACATTCCTCGATTATAGTCGTTGCTTCTTTTTCTGTGGCTGAATAGTGCACTTAATTACACTGCAGTGTCCGTGCCCTAAAAGCTACCAGCCTGTTTCTCTGGTTTAAAGTGGCTGAGCTAGCTACATTCAATGCATCACATTTAACAACGAATGGCAACTCTTCATCTATATTTAGATAATTCTTGAAAACTTTAAATTTTTCATAGACTTTCACAGATAACATGAATTGGAATAAATACATAAAAAACATTGCCAGGGCTGCCGCAAAGAAGGTTGGCTCCCTCTACCGTGCTAGTAAACTCCTCACATCTGATATTATCCTGTATCTCTACAAAGCCCCCATCCGCCCATGCATGGAGTATTGTTGCCACATCTGGGCTGGTGCATCATCTACTAGTCTCTCCCTCCTTGACAAGGACCAAAAAAGAGTCGCCAACCTAATAGGTCCCTCACTGTCAACTAAGCTCCAGTCCCTGTCCCATCGCCGCAATGTAGCATCCTTATGTTTGTTTTACAAATACTTCAATGAATTATGCTTCGATGAATTGGCTACTCTGGTGCCCCCTCGACGTAAATTAACTAGACCAACTTGACAATCAACTAAATCCCATTCATTCACTGTGGAGGCCCCCAGATGCCGGAGAGCCTTCTACTCAAATAGCTTCTTTCCTCGTGCTGCTAGCCTCTGGAACTCCCTCCCTGCCCCCTGTTTCCCCGACAGTACTGACATGCAGAAATTTAAAACTGATGTAAACAGACATCTCGTTGCGCAGATTCCGATTTAGATTGACCCCCCAACCTTCTCCCCTTTTCTTTTTCTCAGTAGCCCCTTACGTCTACAGTGGCGGCCTGCCTTGTTTGGGGTTAACTATGTTAAACATAAAAAAAAGAAAAAAAAAGACGTTTTCATACAGTTGGAAGGTTTTGTAATTAGTTAAAGGTTATATTTTGTCAAAATATTTAGTATTTGTGTATAAATAAAGAACACCATTTGCGTGCATAGCCCTGTAGAGATATTTCACCCCTAATGTTATTTATATACAGAAGAAATAAGGTAGTTTTGGTAGTTTGGTAGTTTTGTTTTACGGCATATCAACCCTTTTTGGGTTATTTAATGCCGAATCTGGTCTTGTTTTCTTCTCTTTTTTGTTTCTTTCCCCTTTTAATATCTGTTTCTATTTAACCCATAGTTGGGACCCTAACAGGTACTACCATTCCGGGTCAGGGTGGACC
Organism: Sepiola atlantica; assembly: GCA_963556195.1. Lineage (NCBI taxonomy): Eukaryota > Metazoa > Mollusca > Cephalopoda > Sepiida > Sepiolidae > Sepiola > Sepiola atlantica. Next base: position 90,030,318 of record OY744530.1, read on the forward strand.
TGGGAGCAATGGTAATTAAGAGGAGGCTCCACATTCCCCAAAGTCCGTAAGCCGGATCTCACCATCGGATGTAGTTTAAGGTCATATCCAGGACCGGGAGTAGGGTAGGAAAAATAAAAATAAAAAAGGGGAGGGAGAAAGGGAGAGGGGCTGTTGTTTTTGTTTTTGGTTTTGTAGAACATAATTAAGTTTTACAAACAAAAAAAAACAAAAAAAAAACAAAAAACGTCAATGTAGGTGAATTTCGTCTCAGGGAGCCACAGGGCAGCCTGATCTGGTATCACCAGAAGAAATAAGGGAATAGGAAAAAAAGATATAGACAATATAAAGGTTTTATATATATTAACATAAACATTTCATAAAATTGAAAGAAGGAAAAATGTTCTGGAGTAGATTATTTGCGATAATAAAAGTTTTTGATTATTTTGGGCTGCGATAAAATGTAATATGTGGGTGCTGATATGACAATGGCCTGTAAATTTGAAAGGTTTATGGTAGTAGCTATGAGAAGAGTTTAACATAAGGTGTTATTAAAAGAAGAAAGGCAGTGAAGGATACTTGAGTTCTTTGAAGGGAGTCGCTTTGGTTGGTTTGGTCTGTACGTGAAGGTGGGTGCAAGAAGTGAGGATATCTGCCTGCGTGGGTTTTGCAAAAAGGTGAGTGAACCGAGCAAAGAGAGCCGCTTGGGTTGGTTTGGTGAAGAGTTGAAGTTGAGCGAGGTGTTTGAAGTCAAGTCATTGAAACTGCTTAATTTCTGCATTTTGTCGCATTTTATAGTTGCTATTTATCTTCCTCCCACAAAGTAAGATGTGACACAAGGTCGGGAAAGTGGGAAAAAACCACCGCTCGAGAATTTGAGCACTCTGGCCATTTAAAAATTGCCTGGGCAGCCCCGTCGGCATTCCCCGGTAGGGGCGCCTCAGGCGATTGGCAATAAACTAACCCCCTCTCAAAGGGTGAGAAGGCAAAACCTGGGAGGGTGCACCCCCTAGAACTGCACAGGATGGACAACCGATAGACCGACGTAAATCAAGACCCGAAGGCCCAGACAATACCGGTCTATTGGGTGGGGTAACCCCCGGTTTTTTATAGTTTTATCGAAATTAAACAAGCTCATGAAACACACGACTTCATATTTAAGCAGGAGCACTTTTGGTTTGGTTACTATATAAACATTTTGTATTTATTGATTTTATCAGAAATTCTGTGTGGAACCACATGTGCATGCACAATTTAAAAAAAAAACAACTTTTTATTTAGATCCATAAGTTTGAACATGCAAACATACTAATAGCTTAAGTAATTCAAGGTTTTTGATACGGGTACCTCTTGAAGGTTTAAAATTGCCATTACCTACCCACTATCCCAAGAATATCAGACACCGATATGGTGTATTTATATGTTTTTTATTCAAATCACTGCTAGATTTTAGCCTTGATTACTGTTAAGAATCTTTCTAAATTCCGGTGATACTCTACTATCTATTATATTGTAGACACGTATCTTCTAGCAGTTGTACTGGAATAAGTTTTCTATTTCTTGTTTCGATACATATTTCACACCAACTTACACTATACAATATTGGTACAATATTTCAGAATTTTTAAGATGAGGATTGATGATTTATATTATTTAAATTATTCAGACTACTGTTCATATCTTGGATGTTATTCTCACAATTCTGTGCTCCAGACATAAGTGCTAAGTAATAATCAGTTCTAAGTGACTTCTATCCGGTCATGTTTGATGGTACGAAATCAAGCTATTCCTGCAGATTAAATAAACGGTTCTATTTTAAATTCCTTATAGATATTCCTGAGTTCGACAACCAACACCTTAAGAATGTTGGAGGTTACATTTACCAAAACCTTGTGAGAATAACATCCAAGATGAATTCTCAACCAAATAATACAATATTGGTACAGTTTTGAATTCGCTTCAAAAGTCGTGAATTTCTTTTTGTGTTACCAAATAGATATTTGGTGATAGGCTCATTTCAGATCAAAAGTTGTTAAAACGGTTCATTTCACTAGATGGTTGACAGATTCATAAACAAATATAAGAGGATTAGCATCAAGTTATACATATTGCTTGATAGTTGGTTAGTAGTCAACATATAACCTATTTTTATATCTTTTGGGGAGGTCATTAACATAACAGATCATACATGGTGTAAACCCTATCAGAAAAATCAATCAGTAAGAATCGACAGCACCTGAGGGAAGACGTATCTTAGGTCGCAATGAGCCCCCAGGTTTACTCGCTAGTATCCACACTCAAAGTAGAAGCAGGTCTCCTCATCGAAAGATTAAACACACAGAAAAGTTACAAGCAACATGCTAAACATATCCCACACACAACACATGATAAAAATCAAGAATATAACAGCCTTCCTAGCAAAACATCCAGATCTGGCCATACAATCAAGTCACCCAAAAGATTTAGCAAATGAAACGTTCAGTCAGTTTGATTCTGTTTATTATTTGGGAAAAGTGGGATGTGATGTTATGAACCTACTAACATCCGTTAGTAGAACTCTCGAATTAGGAAAGACTAAAAAAAGTGTTATTCCCCATTCCCGGCAGTTGAATAAAGGATGTCAGTGGACACATTGAAATTCTATGTCATGTGTTTGACTTGTCTTTAATATGTATTTAAATCTTTTTTTATCATAGTTCACCCCAAACAAGGCAGGCCGCCACTGTAGACGTAAGGGGCTACTGAGAAAAAAGGGTGAAGGTTTTTTTGGGGGCGGGTCAACCTAAATTAGATGTCTGTTTACATTAGTTTAAAATTTCTGCATGTCAGTAACGTCAGGAAAGCAGGGAGCATGGAAGGAGTTCTAGAGTCCAGCAGCACGAGGAAATAAGCTTTTGGAGTAGAAAGCTCTTCGGCATCTGGGGACCTCCACAGTGTATGGATGGGATTTGGCAGATTGTCGGGTTGGTCTAGTGATTTTACGCCGTAGAGGTACTATAGCACAATCCATTGAAGTACTTGTAAAACAGGCACAAGGAAGCAACATTGTGGCGATGAGACAGGGGCTGGAGCTTGTTGGATAGTGAAGGACCTATTAAGTTGGCGACTCTTTTTTGGACCTTGTCTAAGAGGGAGAGACTAGCGGATGATGCACCAGCCCAGATGTGGCAATAATACTCAATGCATGGGCATATGGTGGCTTTGCAGAGATATAGGATAATGTCAGGTGTGAGAAGTTTACTGGCACGGTAGAGGGAGCCCACCTTCTTTGCAGCAGCCCTGGCAATGTTTTCAATGTATTTATTCCAATTCATGTTATCTGTGAAAGTTAGGCCGAGGAGTTTGAATGATGAACTCTCAGGCAGGGTGCAATTTGCCATGAAAATCATTGGTTGAAGAGGTTGTCGCTTGATGGTATCGAAAGCTCGTGACATATCAATGCCCATCTTGTGGAAGTCCCATTTCTTTGTCATCACTACTGAGGTCAGCATACGTTGTGCCCATACAATGTCTGCACAGCTTGTGCCTTTTTTGAAACCACTTTTGTATGGTCCCATGAAACAGTCGATTTTGTCTCTGATGCGGCACAGGGTAATGATAGACAGGATCTTTCTTATGCTGTCCAGAAGGGCTGTTGGCCGGAGGTTGGCTGGTGGCCCAAGGTTTTACAGATGTGCTGACGAAAGGACTCACCGGCGCACAGTTTGAAAAATTCAGAGAACTTTTGTGTGTCAAAACCTTAATTTAATTGTTTGACAGCGAGTGAGAAGGAGTGTTGATTATTGCACTCTCGTCATAAATTGAAATTAAGGAACTGGAGCTATCTCCCTTTATAGTTCCCTTTTTATCCGTTAGGTGTCGCTCGGCCCTGACTAGAAGGAACTCTCCTTTTTTTCTCTCTCTCTCTATCTTGCTTTCGTTTGAAGAAGTCAATAAAAAATCAGTCCCTGATTTTTAAGTGTAACCCTGTTTTATGACTTGTTGTTAAAAGATAAGCTGCTTGCTTCAACATCACAAGGTAGGATCGTTTTCAATTCCCTTTTATTATTGATGTCGTGTTAATTTCTGCAACAATAATGGCGTCACTTCAACATATACTCGGAAGTATGAGTAAGAAATGAATTTAATTCTTACAAAAATTTTATTAGGAAATTTTCCATAATTTTTGGTGTACACCAATACTGTTAATTGATAAGTTTGTATATTCATCAATTTTCCTGTTATTTTATTTTTAACTGACATATTTTACATGTACCTCGTTATACATGAGATCCTATATATAAAAAACAAACAAAATTATTTGGAATTAGCAAAAAGCTATTTTTCATCTTATACTATCAACTTTTACTGTTATTCCTTTTAGATATTTTCTTAGGTGAACTTCTATTAGTTTTCTTTTTAAATAAACCCAGTCTTAACCCCCTAGTTTTTACAATTTTAAATTTCTAATTGATGTAGATTTATTATTATTTATTAGTTTTTTACAGCATCTGATAAGAAACAAGTCTCGTGCTTACCCTGAAAGAATGTTGCATGCCGTCCCGGGAATGGGACGTGGCAGTTCTCGTTTAAACAACTGGTCATTTTTAACACCAACAATCATATATGTTGCATACCTTTAAATTTCTCGTACCCTCTCTTCTTCCTCGTCACGTGGAGGGGTGTGTCGTCTAGTGGTTGAATTCTTCTTTCTTTCTGCCGTGAACCTCGCCGCTACAACAAAAAGCTTTATAACCGACTCAGGAGATAAACAATCTTTTAAACTTTCAATTCTGTTTTATTTCAGGCTGTCGCTTGGAGATGCCTCACTAACGCCGAGGGAGAGACCAAATTCCTACTTTATCGTAGTTGATTTGTACTTAAGTCCTCAGCCATTCGAGGAGGGGGGAAGAAGAGATCTCACGCCTGTATTCTCTTAGGGAATTTAATATCCCTAATCATGTTGAAGACCACATAGAGAAACACGTCTGTTCGGCTCGCCTCCAAAACCCAGACTGGCAAAACTCTGTTTCCCACACAAAAGCCCGTGACAGCACAGAACCCCCATGCGCAGGTGCATTCGTCACAGCCTCACTCCTTTGAACTCCCGACCTAAAAGGTCTCAACAAAATGGTGGCCTGTTACGACTGTGAGCTCCAACCGTGAGAACATCCCTATTCTGCATTCGACTGTACGGGTTCATCCGCACTTAATCGCGCAAGCCAAACCAAACGATTTCCCACAGATACGTCCACCTCAAGATGCGTCCGTTCCCACAGGGCCATTATCCAACAAGAAGAAGGCTCTTTGTATGAGGAGTGGCTTGTTAAGAGAAGAGATTAGCAGTAACTGAGCAGTTTGAAATTTTGTTCGTAATAAGGCAAAAACGATTCACACATAAAAGATCTCAGGTTAACTTCCGAGAATATTCTTAGGCTTGACTTAAATATCAATTAGGTAACTCCCTATCCGTGGGGCCAATATCTGAACGTCTATTTTTAAAAAGATGTGAAAGTCTATATTTCCTGCGCTTTCGATTGTCTGAGATAACATTTCTGTAAATGCTGGTTTGTTTAGTAGTCCGTGCAAGTGTCTAGTTATATGTAAACTGTATGCCGAGCTACTCTTCGCTAGGATCTCAAATTAGCTTTTAAGGATGTAGTCACGTGTGTCAGGTAAGGACGAAAAATACTGGAATAAAAAAGTTCGGGCAGCTTTGTTAATTTTATAAAGGATCCCAGATGGATTATGACGAACGCAGCTGCGTTCTCTCTGAAGGAAAAGAATGAAAGAAATCAACTTCTGACAGGAGATTTTGTCTAATCAATAGTCGATGTTTAAATACAATATTCAATGCGTTGCTACTCCCAACACTGTTTTATATTGTGGTGAAAAGCAGCCTCTCCTATTTTGTGTTATATAGTTCTTTAGTTACAGAATCTTAAATAATTACGAGTATTCTTCTTCCCTCTTTTGTTTGTATATAGACGATCAGCATTATCATTCAGGTATAATGCTTTCTGCATAGTTATTAGTTGCATTCGGGTTTACGAGTTCTTTTTTTCTAGTGTATTTGTTGTCCGATAAAAAGGCTTCAACTCCTGCGTTCGAAATGCGAGATGGTTGATTCGATTTAGATGCGAAGAGATGACAGTATTATTTTAGTCGTCATAGCGGAGAAGACCGCTCGAGGCAAAATAGAAGACGCTATCCGATCCCAATGTTCTATGACTTCGTGTAGAAGCAGTGATTATCAAGACAGTTTAAAGTTATTTCGAAGGCTTATAATAACATCAACGCTGCCCTTTAAATCCTTGGGTCGACCGGATCACTTTTCTCCTGAAAGTTCTCCTGTTCTACGTCGTAATTTATAAGTGCAGTATCAGTTCTGTTGTCATAAGGCCGCCCTCCTGTAAATTACCTCCTCCGTTTTAAGGGAGTGTGGGGGAATCTTCCCATGCATAACATCCTCCTTTATATTTAAAACTAAAAACAAAACTTGTCAAATTATTAAATAGTTAAAATTAAAAATTGAACGGACGAAATAGACGTTTCCGTTCGGCGTTCAATTGTACTATAGGTGTTATTTGAATATCTCGCTTATTTCGTTTGATTTTTAAACACATTTCATATGAAATTTATTAATTCGTCTTAAATTGTATTTTTTTATACCGAAATAAAATTCTAATTTATTTTTTAAAGACCTGAAAATTGAACTTTAATTCAATATCTTAATCGCTGGCGGCCATATTGTGATCTTGTATAATTTTCTTTCGCGCTTGATATCCATAAAAAGGAAAAAGGTTTGACTTAATTTTATTCATAAAACAAATTTGATGTGTGCGTTTATTTTCACACACATAAAAAGAAAATAGGTTTTACTTTATTTTTTCGTGCTTGAAATCCATAAATAAGGTATTTTACTTTTATTTTATTTATAACAATACTATTTTAATATTTATTTTACTTTAACTACGTATTGTATGTAATTCTGTTACAATTATATGATACTCCCAGCCCAGGAAAAATATGCGATTAGAGGGAGCATATTTTTGCTAATAAACACAATAAGGATTATGTTATGAAAGATAAGAACGTGCGCGAAGCGAATACAATTATCAGATGAAGTTGTCTGCGTGTTTGGGCAACATTTTCCTCCCGATATCGGACACTAGTCGCCAACTAGTGTTGGACAAGTTTTGCCATCAACTGATTTTCTGTGCAAGGTGATCACATGTTGTTTTCTGACGGGAGACTTTGTTATTACCAATTTAAAAACCCTGTACCAAATACTTTTTATAAAAATTCAATTGTTTCTATATTTAGAAATTAAGCTCGTGTCGGCATGCATGTTTTTAAAATTATTTTTTCCTTAATTATTTTTTCTTCCATTCCTGCCACCCATTGTTTTATTTAATTTAATCTAATTCAAAACTAATTTAATTTAATTTAACCTAATTTAATTAAATAGTGAAAGCATCCAGGTTGTTATTTCTTATTTTTCACTTAAAATTACTTGAAATTCCCAATGCATTTCGTATAATATATCTATTTCTGAGAATAATTGTGATTTATTATTTATTATTCCATTATCTTTTTATATGTTACAAATCCCCCCCTCTATTCTGCTGAAGAAGTATTTACTATAGTTGATTATCAAAGGGCCTTATTAAATTAGTAATAACAAAGTCTCCCGCCATTTAACGAGTTAGAGTGATAGTTTTCCGTAGTAATATTTATTTATGGAATATAGAATAATATTCTCCACAGAGAGTTGCAAACAGACACAGCCGTTAAGAAAATATTTTAAATTATTTAAAATAATAACTAGATTTTTGTAGAAAACTTTTTTATAATAACATTTTATTTTGATATATGAATACTTTTTTAAAAATAATTTCTGCGGGATAGGTTTTTTTCGCTTCGTTAAACAACACGATAATAATTCGGCAATTAATTAAATGAAGGATATTTTCCCAAAATGTAAAATGACGTCGCAGACACTAGATAATTAATTTCTATAAAGAATAATTTTAATAATAGATTTTTTTAGAAACAGTATTTTGAATAAATAGTTTCTATCTACTAATTAAGATTTTTTCTTAAAATAAAGGAGAGTTTCTGCGAGATTGACGTTCAACTCGTCGTGTGTTTATTTCGAAGGGGAACAAGTCAGCCCTTGAAATAAGGCTCGTCTGACCGCTGGCATTCCGGACGAACATTTATGTTGCTTTTCCTTGTAATGAATTAGATTTAGAATTCCCATACTATCATTGGATTGGAATGGTAACTTGTGAGCGGTCTTGAATGGTTTAGTTTTTTTTTGGGGGGGGGGATTTCTTCATCATTGTGCCGCCCGACGTGAAAGTATATTATCGCACATTGTTCCGTTTTTTTTAAATGCATTTGGGACCGATTATTTGCTTGTTGGCTTGGTGGCAGAAATAATGCACGAGCTACTTTTCTAAGACATTTGCTAGGACTTTCTTTTTTTTTATCGTTGTTCTTTCTTGTTTTTTAATTTTAACTTTTATTTTTATTTTTTTTTCCTCTTCTCTTCTTTAGTGACCTCAACTATTGCAACGCCACATTGTGTATTGTCGGCAGTTGAAACCTTTATTCCAGACATTTAATTTCCCTGATGATCTGCCTAGCAAGTACCTGCTTGGTAGTGAAACACGTGTAGGAAAAAACATTTAATTTGAATAAACAATATTTGTAAGAAAAATATCTTTAATGGTGATCATTGGTGTCCTGAAAGGAATGCTTTGGTAAGCCTTCATAAAATCACACACACACACACACACAAACACACACACATATATATATATATATATATATATATATATATATATATATATATATATATATATATTCATAATTTTCTTTAATATCAATTCCGCAAACGATAGCAGTGCTACTTTAAATTAAAGCATGCCAATGTTATTTCAAACTTAAGCATACTACACAAACGAAAACACTATTTCAATCATAATCGTAATAGACAGAAGAAAATACTATTTCAAATTTAAGCGTCACAGAAATACCGAATAAAAGTTTCCTTTAAACTCAGGCACAACTTGCTAATAAATAATCCATTTCATATTAAAGCGTGATAAATCAACGAAAAATCTATTCCAAAGTTAAGTGTAAGTGTTCGATCGATATATTACATCATATGTAAAATAGAGACAATCCGCCATATCTTCGTGATTAATAGCTTCTTTACCACAAGGTATATGATTAAATGTTTTTCGACACTCATATAAGGAAAATATTTGTGTATGTTCTAAAAACAATTAAAATTGTATATTTTATCGATTTTAATATTTAATCCTAGTTTAAGTTTATTTTTGACTAGCCATAAAAAGAAAATAAGGAAGCGTTTACCCTCACACGCTGAAGTCCTCCTACTGTCGTACGTAACACTAAGAACAAATTTAATGAGAGACAATTCTTCGATATTTACCGGGCGTAAATCATATTTTTTCGTTGGCTAAGTTGAAGTGGAATCTTTAAAGAAACATTGTAGTTATATACTAAATATCATAACTGATAATATAATTGAGATATAGCTAAAACAAAAATGATTACAATAAATATAATCGGTAAAATAATATATAATTTATGAAGTAACAAATCTGAATCTGTCATTCTTCTGTCATCGCCGGTAATTGTCGCATGCAGTCTAACATCCGTTCTGGTTTATGTAGTTAATACGGTCGCATTTCCTAACAGCTGCGGTGGCTCTATCCATTAACGTCCCGTACATACAGAGAGAGAGATTGGTAGTTTGAATACAGCCCCGTGATATTGTGATCCACATATATGAAGTTCTTCGAAAGAAATCCTGTTTGGTATTTGGTACACAAGCAAAGAAAGAAACGCAGTTGTGGTAACTATGCGTGTACTTGTTCTGAATGTTTTACAAGGGAGGGGGAGATTGTAGTTCAGTCGATCACCTACCATGAAAATAAAAATAGAGTATTTATTTACCTCCTCTCCAAGAGGTTAGGCACAAGGCCAGTTTTATCTTACTCCCACAAGTAAGATGTGACCTAAGGTCGGGTCGGGAAAGTGGGGTTTGAAAAGCCAGCGCACGAGAAAGTGAGCACTCTGGCTATTAAAAATTGCCTGGGCAGCCCCGTCGGCACTCCCCGGTAGGGGCGCCTCAGATAGTAAGCAATAAACTTACTCCTCCCCAAATAGGGGAGGCAAAGCCTGGGAGAGTAGACCTCCTAGAACTGCACAGGACAGACCCATAGATTGGCGTAAATCAAGCCCCGAAGGCCAAGACAATACCAGTTTATGGGGTGTAGTATTTATTTACCTCTTCTCCAGGAGGTTAGGCACAAGGCCAGTTTTATCTTACTCCCACAAGTAAGATGTGACCCAAGGTCGGGTCGGGAAAGTGGGGTTTGAAAAGCCAGCGCACGAGAAAGTGAGCACTCTGGCCATTAAAAATTGCCTGTGCAGCCCCGTCGGCATTCCCCGGTAGGGGCGCCTTAGACAGTAAGCAATAAACTTACTTCTCCCCAAAGAGGGGAGGCAAAGTCTGGGAGGGTGGACCCCTAGAACTGCACAGGACCGACCCATAAACCGGCGTAAATCAAGCCCTGAAAGCCAATTTATTTATCTTTTGAATGATACATTTCTTTGAAGTACAAAAATGGAAAATTACAAAAGATGTGGCACTAGGCCAGAGTTGGGTTGGGTGGGGATGGGTCGTGTGTCATTCTCTTGATCTATTCTCTAAACTAGTTCCAGTCACCAAAATACCTCATACACTCTTTGGGCAGGCTACCTAATATTAACCCCAATTTGTTATGACGTTTTTTATTTACAAATAAGTGTGTGTACAAAATTCTTGGCTGAGTGTGAGGGGTAGGAAAAATAATGTTGTTAGTAAGGCCCTCCCAAATCTATCTAATTGTTTTCCGGTTTGTTTCAAGAGCCGAACACAAGCGAGTCAGTTCCGACGTGGTAGAGCTCATTCGTGCTACTAGCTAAGAGACTTTGCTATCTGGGGTGGGGTCTGATAAGACCTTAGGTCGGTGTGCACCATGCTTAGGCAGGGAACACATACTCAAACTTGGCACGCCCAAACGCACACAAACTAGCGGTGTGTATTCACTTTCTTTTAAATAAAGCTGAGTGCAATCTTCTATCATGCTGATTTTGACCTTAAGCTGATTTTTAAAGTGCGAAATCAGTTCGTAATCAGAAGGTGATTCACCCCCTTTCCCTATATCTATGCGTGAGATCCCCGAAGGCCAAGACAATACCAGTTTATGGGGTGTAGTATCCATCGGAACAGATACTACACTTTGATCTTAGCCAAAAGGCCAAGGATAAAGATAGAGTAGAGAAAGACTTGCCACGTCTTTACCGTGATTAAGAGAACACTTTATATTTCCACTTGTAGTGAAAAATGTATTTGATTATTAAATGCAAGTTAACATTGTCTGTGAAGACATAAGATTTTACGTTTAAGACAGCAGGAAATAATACTTATACCGCCAAATCTATAATATTATTGTTTATTCACTACGAGTTCTCACACGAATTATCAACAATAGCTCACTGGCAATAAGAAGTGATGTTCTCTGCAGTCTGAGTGACAATAAGTCTCCACTAATTTCCAGCATACGCTGCTTGTTTCGATAATCGCTGCAAATCACTTTATGTTATCGCAACAGCCGTTTCCCATCAATTTTCCACTGATAACGACCGTAAGTCTTCTCTGAAATTATACTAGCAATACAACTTCATAAGATTCGAGCTCTCTGCGCCCTTATAGGGGAAGTCTGGTTTGTGCACACTCTTCGGTCTTTCCATCCTTCTTAACCCATTACAACCATTTTCTGTGGTACCAATCTCGGTTGGCACCACCATCTTTTGGATGGGAAGACAAAATTATGATAAGTATTGTAAAAACTATAATTATGATTTATTCTATTCACATAAATATACTTGATACAAGTATACTTTCTTCGAGTAGATATTGAAATACTTTGGTTGATAAAGTTATGAATAGCGAAAGTCAGTGTACACATTATAAAATTACGTACAGATGTATTTACGGGTGGCACAAAATTGAGTTCTACATAGATACTATCTCCATACGAAGTAAATAATTTTGTAAGTATTTTTGGTACTAAGTATGTTTAATGCCTGTAATGCATCCATTTCGTTGGCAGAATCATTCGGTGGAATTTCATTAGTCGCAGTGGTTAAGTGACAGCTGAAGTTTCCTTTTCTTCTCTCTTGTTCTAGACGCCTTATGCTCCTCAATAACAGCCTTCAAAAACGTTATTACGAAAAAAAAACAGCACATATTTCTTGTGTTTGAACAATCTCCATGGACTTATTTATTCTTGGCAGTATACATGTGTGTATATATAACACAACCCCTGTACTCCATCTTCAATGGTAGGGAAGAAGAAGCTATACACACCCAATCGTTCTCTCTAGAGGCAATGAGAAGGGTCTTTCATACCCATTCGCCACGGCTTCCTGTCTCCGTAACGTTACCTAGCCGTACTCAAATTATAATTAGAAAATTCTACTCCACTCAGTCTTTAACCTTATGTAGAGAATTTACAATACTAATCCTATCTTTACACACCCGCATCTAATTATTATTACATTGGGTGTCGATGTTGGATCCACAAATTGGCGATTAGTAATATTATAATTAATTGAAATGATATCGTTACTGAGGATTTTCCTGTGCAAACTCAAGTCTTTATTTTGCTACAAGAGTGAGGACAGATATCCTTAAAATACGTTCATTCAATCTGTGTGTTTAGCAATGGAAATATTATTTCAAATTTAAGCGTGACAGACCAAATAAAATACTATTAAAACATGATGATGACAGCCTTAGAAAAATACTATTTTACACTTAAACGTAAAAAACCAAGGAAAATGCCATTAAAAACACAAGAGTGACGGAACAACGAAAATACTTAAACGTGATAGACCGACGAAAATACTAGTTCAAATTTTAGCGTGACAGACCAACAACAATGCTATTTGAAACTGAAGCATGCTAGCCTGACGCAAAACTGTAGAAAAGTGGCTTGTTACTTTTAACATCTTCAAAACTATGTTCTTTTCCTTTCACTATTAATGATCAGATCCCTGTTTAGCCCCAATCGAAGTAAATGGCTCTCTCCTTGAAGACATCCTTTGTTTTGACAAGCTCTTAAGATTGACTTTCACTCCAGACCTAAAATCGAAGATGTATATCCAGTCTGTTGCGAAGTTTCTAGGAAAATGGTTGAATCATTTTACCGCTCTAGAAAGTACATGCCTTCAGATACAAGCTACTGGTTATAGAAGAGCCAAATATGATATGATAGAATACTGCTGTCACATATAGGCAGATGCCGCACAGAGAACACTTTCCTACCTAATCGACTATGAAATCTAGTGAGGTATAATCTCTTCTACCTACAATTCTGTTCTCACAGAAGAGAAGGTGCAAGTATCTATCTACTCTGTCGCTATTTCTATAGAAGGTGCTCGACTGGGCTTCAATCTGTCAGCTCTACTTGTAAGACGTTCAGAGTAAGGACTCGTATTGCTTCCACACCGTAAATAGTATCTCCCTTTTCTCTACATGTGCATAGTGTCAAGCGATATTTCCATGAACAAAGCTTCTTTGCAAGGGCTTCAAACTCCTCGGCCTGCCATTCATAGGAAACATGAATTAGAAAAATACATAGAAGATAATGCCAAGTCTGCTGCAAATAATGCAAGGCTTGTCTCTCCCTCTCTCTTAGACAGTCCAAAAAAGACTCTCTAACCTAATAAGTCACACACTATCTACCAAGCTCCAGACCCTGTCCCATGCTTGTTCTACTTTTACAAGTACATCAACACAATATGCTTCGACGAACTTTCTGTAATATAAATAGCCCCGACCAACAAGTCAAGCAGCAAAATCCAACTCTTTCACTATAAAGTTCCTTAGCTTATTTCTACTAACCGCTTGATTTTGGAATTCCCTCCATACTCCCTGTTTCCCTGACCATACCAACATGCAGACATTTAAATGTAATATAAACAAACATCTTGCTGCAAAGCTCCCAACTTAGGATACCCTTTTTGAATATGGTCGCTAATTCACAGTAGCCTTTTCTATCTCAGTAAAAGTGTTCTTTTGTTTGGGGTGAATAAAATCAACAAAAAAAACCCTGCATGTTTAAGGATGAACATTCTATTTAAACCAGAAACGTAACAGACCAAAGCCTCTGATTGAGACATATTTATAAAACCCTCATCAACTTCAAATGATGACAGGCGTAAAGTACCGATATATTGAAATTTCAAGCCAGCGTTTTTAGTTTCAAACAATGCTGATAAGTGATCTTGTCACCATTTAACAAAAAACACACCTACTTACTTTCAGAACCTCAACTTCATCTGCTTCCATTTTGATATCAGCATATTTCTGCTTGTAAGTAGATTTCTTTATTAATATATTTTTGTCAGCGACTGTCTGATTCTGTTCTGTTTATTCAAAATAAATCTAGACTGCCTAGGGGATAATATACGGAATAATAAACGTCCCCTTTGACTACATAAAGCTGATCTAAACGAAAAGGTGTGCCACAGTCTGCCATTTCTATTCTGTGAAAAACAAAATAAATGATGTACATAATAAAAGCAGCTTTATTTATTTTTTTTGTTAAATTCACTCCAGGAATATATTTGTTTTATAATATTCACCAGATGCGTAATGTTTGAATTTAAGTAGAATTCAATATGAGTAAACATTATTCAAAAGAATTATTATTAGTTTATATTGTTTACATAAAAGTACCGTTGAATTTATTGCTGATGCATATTGATGGCATGTAAACTATTACTTATTCTCTTTTGTTCATTATCATAACGAAGTTTTAAATAAGCTTCGTCACGAGTCTATTTGATGACTGGGTAGGGTTTAAACTATTTCTTTTGTTGTAGACTAGCAGGGATACATCGTGTTGTCCGGCGGTATGGAAAACAGCCCATGATCCATCTCCACAATATTGCATCCCTGTGCTTGTTTTAAAATTACGCCAACTAAAGGTTCTTAGACAAACTATCTGCACTATTATCACTCTCAGCATAAACACTCCCGACCAATCTGACTAGCAACAACCACTTCATTAATGTATAGGTACTCTAATGCCGTGAGATTTTCTTCTCTTATAGCTTGTTAGCCCGGATCGCTTGCCTTTAGAAGTCTCTCCCTGCTTCCTATATCCTTGACTTTACTATCTGATGACTATGTAGGGTTTGAACTAACACTTTTATTAAATACTAGTAGCGACATTCCGCCTTGCCCGGCGGAATGGATTGACATTTATACATAAACATATAGATAAATACTAGCTGACCCTATCTGGCTTTTCCCGAACGTAGAAATTAGTTGTTTATTTTCCTAAATAACATTATATTTGTTTCTTTTTAAATGTTAATGTGAAAGTTAAATTGTATTGTTACACTATCGCCGTGTTATTCAATTATTAATAGAAAACCAAATTGTTATGAAATGGTATTGACTTCTTGTTCATGTCCACTTGTCATAATAGAAGCAAGTTAGATGGTGAAACTAAATATATGAATGTATTGTTTAGGAAAACAAAAATTAGAAACAAATAAATAAGGAGGATCATACAATAACAGATATTACAATAGCAATTAATCGATGTTTATTCTGAGTCCCTATCTTCTATGTTGATTTTAACGCTTCAAAATATTCGCACTCGTTTTTTGGGTTTCTAAACATTATTATTAATAATTGTATTGTATGCTGCTGCTGCTGATGATGATTTGATGATGATGATGATGATGATGATGGGGTGATTTTCCTATGACCTTAGTGCTGGTTGGATGACTATGTAGGGATAACTAATTCTTTTGTTGAAGACTAGCAGGGATACATCGTGTTGCTCGAGGGTATAAATAAAATCCCCTATCCCATTGCTACAGTGTCACATCCGTGTGCTTGTTTTAAACATACTTCCACAGAATATGCTCGAATATATTGCACTTTTACCTCATCACCGTAAATACCCCCAACCATCCCGACGAGCAGCAAAATCCCACCCTCACTGTGAAGAGTCACAGATACTGGACACCCTACTCTTCTAATTGCTTCTTTTCTTTGGACCGCTTCTCTTTGGAATTCTCTCTCTGCTTACTGTTTCCCCGACTGTAACATCATGCAAAAATTTAAATGTAATGTTAACAAACATCTTGCCACACAACTTCCCACTTAAGATGCCCTATAAATCGGCCCTCCGATTAAAAGTAAAAGAATAGAAGTACTCTATTTTCGCCATCGATTTACCTTCTCTACGTCTCCCTCTGCATGCAACCCTCTATCTCTCTCTCTCTCTCGCGCGCGCGCACGTGCGCGCTCTGGCTACTGGTTTAATATAAAAGAAGGACAAATTAAATGAAACAACAAGAAAATAGAAACCTCACCGACTGTTTGACCTAACTTCAGAGTTGTTTTTTAAACAACTATGTCCGTCTCTCACGCATAATCTCTCATATAAAAATGATCAACTTACACATAATTTAATCTGCGAAACACATTTATAAAACTAGATCTGCGATGCTTTCAAGCTCTTACATATATTACATTATTTAAGGCCAGTTTTTTTTTGCACTGAATCTAACAATTATGCTCATTTTAGTCAATCAGATCAGGTTAATGAAATATTAGCACATTTAACATATCCTAAATTCCGATTTATTTGTAGGTTAATAAAACGCAATATTAAAAATATTAGATTAATTTATTCACAGAAGGCTTACAAAATATTTTAAATAGATAGCAAGAATAGTATAATGAACTAAGGAAGTTACTCATTTTGGCTAAGATCAAAGTGTAGTATCTGTTCCGATGGATACTACACCCCATTAGCTGGTATTGTCTTGGCCTTCGGGGCTTGATTTACGCCGGTCTATGGGTCGGCCCTATGCAGTTCTAGGAGGTCCACTCTCCCAGGCTTTGCCTCCCCTCTTTGGGGAGGTGTAAGTTTATTGTTTACTTCCTGAGGCGCCCCTACCGGGGAATGCCGACGGGGCTGCCCAGGCAATTTTTAATGGCCAGAGTGCTCACTTTCTTGGGCGCTGGCTTTTTAAACCCCACTTTCCCGACCCTACCTTGGGTCACATCTTATTTGTGGTAGTAAGATAAAACTGGCATTGTGCCTAACCTTCTGGAGAGGAGGTACATACATACTCATTGGTTAATGGTAGCTTCAGGGACTTCCGTTTGTGTTGAGCACCAGCAGCAGTTGGCCATAAAGTTGACATCCCATTTAGTTTGATAGCGTTTCTCCATAATACTGATATCTTGGGGTAAAGCGCTCACCCTGTTCTTCACTGAATTCTTAACAATTCTCTAGAAAATAGTCCAGATGAGACTAGAAGAAGTGCATTTTCACTGAGATGCACGTACCACGTTGGCGGAATTTCACCATTAACTCATAAACACCTTCTGATACTAAAAATGTATGTGGTTGCCAAAGAAGTTTCAAATAACCGACAACCAGGCAAGGAGTTCAGCAGGACCCAGTGCATCATCAAAACGAGTATATTTGATGAATTCCTTTATTTGAGGACATTCAAATATACCTGCCTTTATTTAATCCATGCTTTTTCGTTGACACTTCTGATGGAGGAAATCAAATCCTCCACCTTTTATTCCCAATGTCTTTACAAAGTTCTTTATGAGACAGAGTTTGGTGTAAAGGATTGGAAGTAATATCTGTCTCAGTTAAACCAGAGGGTGGGACAAAACGTGGGATCCCGGTTGTAATCCTTGTCTTGATTGCCACTCTTGTCTGACATAAAGCTGATCACCAGCACGGCTATCCCATGAACATATAAAGCATGGATACTTTATGTAACCACCTTGAAGTCCTAAAACGAGTCCAACATCTTCACAGACCAACCATTTATTTTTCTGATGGTTCAGAGCAGACAACAGACGTTCCATGCTTTTGTGGGATTTTTTCATGTCAACTGAATGCCAAACAGGGATCGATGCACACTTGTTTCTGATACTCAGAAAAGACTGCTTTGAGACTTCTGTTAGTTGGGTCAATGAAAAGTACGCACGTGTTAAAATAAGATCACCTATCAATTCGACACATTCACAAGAGAGTGCGCAATCCCTATACAAACAGAAGAAAAGAGGAGAGGGTAAAAGTAAGTCGAACTTTTGTTTGAAAGAACGCCTGCGATTGGCTAATGAAAACATTAGTCCGTGGGAAAGAATAAAAATGAATCTAATTGGTTAAATAGCTAGACTAAACACCACGTGTATATATAAAACACCCGGTAACACTAATTCAATGCATTTTAGCCTGACGATTCCGTACGGGGATTAAATGCCGAAGCCTCTGTGTCGTCATAAATATATTTTCATAACTTACTATATATATATATATGCATATATTAAAATTTATATATATATATATATATATATATATATATATATATATATATATATATATATATATATATATATATATATACGGAAAACTATCATTTCAAGTGATGGAATAAAAATGAAATATTTGTAAACACATACACATCTAGATACATACATACACGTGTATATATATATATATATATATATTATAAAATTTGGATACTAAAGTTATAAATAAATTACATCGCATCTGACAAATCAATATTCGATTATGACCAGATATGTCTTCTATTTTATCCTCACATGATGTTTTAACATTAATTTACGTTCGATTAGAAAATAGTTATTCTAGCTAGGAGGTTTATTAGGCAGGGATTTCCGTTTATGCCATAAACAACACCAGCTGCTTAAGAATTTGATAAAAGGAAATTAAAACCTTTCTTTGCCTGTATCCTGTGACATATATATTGTATAAATATAAACCTATTTATTTCTCAAAATTACTTAGATATACCAAGAGCAGGTATAATAATTCATTTAAAAACGAAACTATTTCGTAGGCTGTATTTATCAAATTCTACAAGGGGACTTTATTGTCTTTCTTGGACTTTTCACAGCTTATTAGTAGATTCTCATTAACGTAAGTCCAATCGAACTGTATAGCACATAAAACCGGTACAAATAATTTATTAAATTAGAAATATATTCTTTCAAACAAAATAAATTATATTAATTAACACTAACCTAAGATACGAATATTCACCTTACAATAAGTTACAGTGATTAAACAGCTTACTAACTTCTCTTTTTTACAAGGAGAAACTAAATCTTTTGTACATTCTTACTTAATGTCAATTAGTCTATTATATTAATCATAATGTCATCTAAATAACATAATATTACAGTAAACAGCGAATTAATCTTAAATTACATTTCAAATTCTTCAAATAGTCGCATTTAAAAAATAATCTAAGTCATACCACTTTTATTTAGAAGCAGTAGCTAAGACGAGTAGTTGAAAAGACTAGGCAACAGCAAATGACACTCAAAAGACTCAGAAGTGACTACGATCCAGATGTCAAGAAGATTGACCATGTTGACGACCGAGAGTGACGAAAGCACAGGACGTCTCCCAACCAGCGCTAAGGTCATAAAAACATCATCATCGTCGTCATCGTCATCATCATCATCATCATCATCATCATCATCATCATCATCATCATCATCATCATCATCATCATCATCATCATCAGCAGCAGCAGCAGCAGCAGCAGCAGCAGCAACAGCAACAGCAGCAGAAGATGGGGACTCATAATTAACATCGATAAACTGCTATTGTAATATCTGTTATCATATGAGCCTCCTTATTTATTTGCTTTTAATTTTTTTGTCTAAACAATACATTCATATATTTAGTTTCATAATCTAGCTTGCTTCTATTATGACAAGTAGACATGAACAAGAAGTTAATACAGTTTCATAACAATTTGGTTTTCATTAATAACTGAATAACACGGCGATAGTGTAACAATTCAATTTAACTTTCAGATTAACATTTAAAAAGAAACAAATATAATGTTATTTAAGAAACTAAACAACTAATTTCTACGTCCGGGAAAAGCCAGATATGGTCAGCTAGTATTCATCTATATGTTTATATATAAATGTCAATCGATTCCGCCGGGCAAGGCGGGGTGTCGCTACTAGTATTCAATAAAAGTGTTAGTTTAAACCCTACATAGTCATCAAATAAGGATATAGGAAGCAGGGAGAGAATTGCAAAGGCAAGCGGAGTAACAAGCTATTAGAGAAGAAAATCTCATGGCATTAGGGTACCTATACATTAAAGAGGTAGTATTTTGCTGCTAGTAAGATTGATCGGGATTATTTATGCTCAGAGGGATAATAGTGCAGTTTGTTTTTCGGAGAAGTGGGCGTAATTTTAAAACAAGCACAGGTATGCAAAATTGTGGAGATGGATCATGGGCTGTTTTCCATACCGCCGGAGAACATGATGTATCCCTGCTCGTTTACAACAAAAGAAATAGTTTAAACCCTACCAAGTCATCAAATAGGCCCCTGACCAGTCTTATTTAAAACTTCGTTATGATAATGAACAAAAGAGAATAAGTAATAGGTTACATGCCATCAATATGCATCAGCAATACATTCAACGGTCTTTTATGTAAACAATATAAACTAATAATAATTCGTTTGAATAATGTTTACTCATATTGAATTCTACTTAAATTCCAACATTACGCATCTGGTGAATATTACAAAACAAAGATATTCCTGGAGTGAATTTAATAACAAATAAATAAAGCTGCTTTTATTATCTACATAATTTATTTTGTTTTGCACAGAATTGAAATGGCAGACTGTGCCACACTTTTTCGTTCAGATCAGCTACATATAATCACAGGGGACGTATATTATTCCGCATATTATCCCCTAGGCAGTCTAGATTTATTTTGAATAAGGATAATAGAATCAGACAGTCGCTGATAAAAAATATAAATGAAGAACGAAAGATTAGATTATTTACATAAAATCTACAATTGTGTTTTTATGTAAAATCTTCCGAGGAAGACAATAAAATTGGTCCTGAATTTCTAAGTGCTCCACTTAGGGAGCTATAGGGAGAGAACATCCCTTACACCTTAAAATATACCATATTCTGATAAAATCTAAATCATATGCACAACATTTTCCAGAGAAGACGATGGAAGTTGTCTTGAATCTCTCTGCCCCTAACTAATGGGGCTATGTACCCCTATGGGAGGGATATAGAACCCCTCCTCTTTAAAATGTCAATTACATATATATGATTTTAATGAGATTTAAACCATATGTATACGACACTTATTTAGAGAGTTTTGAAAAAATTCAGTTTCTCTCGACTATATTAGGGAGTGAAACGTGATTAGTATAAAAACACTGTTCTCGATTAAATATCAAAGAAACGTCAAGATTTCCTGCTAGGATATATATATATATATATATATATATATATATATATATATATATATAATTTTATTATTAAATGTAGGTCTCTGAGGAGCAACCCGAAAAAGGTGAAGAGTATATTTTTGTTTACGGATTGTGAAACGCTCGTAAGGTAAAAGCAAGCATTCACCGAAAAAAAAATATGATTGTGGATTGACGTTTTTCTTTAGTCAGTGGAATGTAACCAATCAATATATATGCTGTGAATCCGGAAACATTATTTCATTGATCTTGTAATCTGAAACAATTTGGGTAATATAATAAAAGATATATACCTTAAAAAGATATAGAAATACATATAAATATATATATATATGTGAATATATATATATGCATATATATATATTTCTATGTATTTCTATATCTTTTTAAGGTATATATCTCTTATTATATTATCCAAATATATACACACACACACACACACATATATATATATATATGTATATATAAATATATTAAATTATTTATACCTACAGACGCTAGCGTTTCAAGCTTATAGCTCTGATCAGTGTAGAAAAGTACCAATTTTAGACGGGCGAGGGGCACTAACCCGGTTCAGTCGCCCTATCCTCGCGGCCACTGGAAACTGTCCCGTGATTAAGGGAAATTAAGATCTATATTTTAATATAGTTTAAGCAGCAAGCAGCTGACAGAAGACTAATCGAGAGTGTTCGACGAACGTATTCGGAACTTTGAGATTATCGCAATATAAAGCAGTTACATAGATCAGAATGATTCAGGAAGTGGTTGATATTTCAATTACAAAAAGACATGCTCAACATTTACCTTTAAATAGAGCTTATATATATATATATATGTGTGTGTGTATGCTCGTATTTATTGTATTATCTCTCTATTTAACGATACATAGTTGTTTATATCTCTCTTATTATCTATTCATATATCAATCTTATTACCTCCCTATCGATCTCCTGATCATTGTATTCCTACTTATCTCTCTCTCCCTCTCTCTCTATATATATTTTCATGTCTCTATTTATATATCTATTTTCATTTATATATTTGTGAAGGATGAAATAAAAGGCAATTCAGATTCCCTAGCGGACGTCGCTGTACTTCGTGCTGACATTGGCACTATTCATCCGTCATCTGGTGATGACACCGACTGTCACCAACGCCACCATTTTCTATTGTCTTTTCCTTTTGAAGTCTCTCATTCATATCTACAAATAAAACTTTTTGCCTACTCATATAATCTCATTTTTACCAATCGACGTCATAGATAACCAAGGGGACAAACATTCGGTGGATTGCAGTCTGACTTTTATTGCAAGTAAACAAATAGATTAGCAAACAAATTCCAATCATTTCGTCTATAATTCACTGAAATGGCTTTAGGTAAATATTGGTTAATTTTATATGCCTCGATGGCCATCTCTTATTCGAAACAATAATTTCATTTCAGCTGTAATAGAATAACAAACAGTTATGTATATGAATCTTCTTAGTGAAAAATAAATAACGATATTTATTTCATGCTAAAGCTAAGTTAATCAGTGTTTGTTTTCTTAAGACCGTTTCCATATATTTTAATCACACAAAGTACATGCTAAAATATTCCTTAGTATTGGGATTGAGTTATGTTTTAACAAACTTCCATTTAATTGTTCTCACTAGCAGTAATTTGCAAATAACGCAGCAACTGACTCATCTATTTGTAAGTTTCAATTTATAATTTTCATCTTCGTCCTGTCA
>OY744530.1:90055951-90178451 GCA_963556195.1 Sepiola atlantica
AACAGAACAAGAAAAGAATATAGAAAGAAAAAATTACCATACATATTGTAACTGTCAGCATTTATAATTTATTTCGATTTCCTAGTCTTTTCAAAATGCTAACGGAACAGCTACATATTAGGAAATTATTTTCTAATATGTAGCTGTTCTGTTAGCTCTCTGAAGAGACTAGGAAGTCGAAATAAATTATAAATGCTGACAGTTACAATATGTATGTGAATCTTTATTTCTCTCTCTCTCTCCCTCTCTGTCTCTCTGCCTCTCTGTCTCTGTCTCTCTCTCTCTCCCTCTCTCTCTCTCTCTCTCTCTCTCTCTCTCTCTCTCTCTCTCTATATATATATATATATATATATATATATATATATAGTAGCTAAAATTTCTTAATACAACATAACCAACAGTTTCACGTTCTTGCGATTTTCAGCTGGGTTCACTTATGAATTTGCGATCAAATTCGGGATTTTTTTTACCCCTCTATTCTCACATCCGGTTCTTATCGGCAGTTGACTTATTTTTTCGATCGGTTTATTTGGATAGTATTATTCCGCCTTCAAAAATATGTTTATACAGTAATTCATTGTTTTTATTTCAAATTATGCGTTAAGATATTATATATCTATTTCTGCTTTCACATTTTTGTGTACTGTTAAATTCTCTAAAATTACCATTGTTGCCTCCCTGTGATTCATGATTTTCTCTTTTTGTGGTGAAAGTCTGATAACTCATTAAAATATTAAATTATTAATTCTATGTTGAACAAAATTCATTTCGTTATCGTCATTAATAGTCTTGTGTTTACTTCATATACATTTTTATATTTGTTTACTTTTGTATCATTATATGTTTATTTGCTGTTATTAATTATCTTATTTTATTGTGTGAAGGGGTTACCTTTATTTTTATATGTTTTAATGTAACTGCCACCTGTCTTGTACTTTGTATAGCTATTTGTTTATCTAAGTATTCGTATATCACTTTATTTTGTTTCTTTATTATTATTGTAAGTATTATTTTTTTCTTTAGTTATTTCTTATCAATTTATATATGTATTATTTTTTTAATTTCATCTAATTGCGATTACCTTTTTGGCTTAATTTTGCATAGAAGATATTTGTTTAAATGCTTGCATTTTGCAATAAATTCATGTTTTTTGTGTAATAGTTTATTTTTCTGTTTAAAGCACACCAAGGAAATAGTCGACGGAAAACTGTTTTTTTTCTGTCTCATTTAACTATGCTGAGATTTCGACATCTTCAGAGAAAAATACTTTAACAACTATATAAAAATATTTATTTAAAATATTCAATAATGAAAATTTATATAATTTTTAATTAGGATGCACTGACCTTTTTTGATACTAGATTTAATAGAAAGTATTACGTAAAAGTATGAACATAATATTATGTACAAAACAATAAAATATATTCTCACAACATTTCTCTCTAATGTATGAAAATAGAGATTTTATGACATTAAATCGGATGACGGTATCCGTTTGCATATTCACCAATAACGAAGACAGTATATTTACAAGAATATATATATATATATATATATATATATATATATATATATATATATATATATATATACGCTAAACGGAATGCGATTTTTTCTGTGTTGCTACTCCGACAGCGCTGAATTTAAATCGTCAACGTCTTTCCTGGAACAATGCGAAAACGTTTTGTGCGCATTTCTCTGCCGTCTTTTAAAAACTTCTCTTCTTTCTCCAGCCTTTTTGTTCCTTTGCTTTTGACACCTGCGGATCATTCGACGAACAATCGAAAACGTTCTTGATACCTATGGGACATTCATTTTAAAAAATTATTTTAATACAAATAAGACCATCAGAAAAATTCAAAAAATAAAAAAGGTATAATTAAACGGACGAATTAAACATTTTTTTAACAATGTTAGCATACATGAGAAAATGCTTTTTGAATACACAATATATATATATATATATATATATATATATATATATATATATATAGATATATAAGGAGGTTGTAGTTTGCTTGAAGCATTGCTGGTAAATATAAGTGTAGGTTTGTAATCCGAGGCTAGAGCAATGTGTTTAATCTTTTTTACGTGAAATATTAATAAATTGATTTGAGATTTCATTCTTGTTTTCTCTTCTCGTTTGTTTTTGTTCACCTTTCCACCTTCCGGTCTTATATCACATTGCTCTAGCCTCGGATTACACACCTACACTTATTATATATATATATATATATATATATATATATATATATATATATATATATATATATATATTATACATTTAAATAAAATAAGTGGAGCCATCTTGGAAAAAGGGGCATATCACAAGTAAAAAGTAAGAGAGAAAAAAAAAAAAAAATTTTTTTCAAGTATAATTATCGAATAAAACAATTAAGATGTTTCGTTACGAATAAAAGTGGAAGAAAAAACAAAAAAAAACAAAAACAAAACCCAACCCAAGGTACCTTTCGTCCGACAATTTTCAAGGGGGAACGTCGGTAGAATATCGTTTTAAAATAACAAAAAAAAAATTTTCTTTTTTTTTTTTAAAAGATGGTTTTTTTTTTTACAGGGGGAAAGAGAGAAGAAAAAAAATTATAAAGAACCGTGGAGAGCAAAAAGAACAAAAAAAAAAAAAAAACACAATAAAAAAAAAAGGGAAAAAGGAGAAAGAAAAGGCCACAAATAACAGGAAAACTTAGAAACAATCACACAAAATGGATCTGTTACGAACTAAGGGCAGGATTACATCGTTGAGAGCTAAAATAGAGTTCCTCAGGTCTTGTTTGGACAATTATGTTGCCCCAGGTTACATTTCTAGACGTATTGCTAAGATAAATGCTAGGAACACTCTTAACCTGGAACGGGCATTTATCAAGGACGAATGCACAAATTTCGCCCGTATCCTTGACTTAATAGTTGCTATATACAAACGTTTATGGGCTGTTGCGTGGTCCAACCTGTCTTTTTTTGATAGATTAAGATTTTCAAAATATCTATCATCTGTTGACAATTTGCACAGCACCAAAACCCGTTCCAAGAACAAGCACTACCTTGACGCACTTATCTGCGCAAGACATGGTACAGGGATTAATGTTGATCAACATGTTTTCAACTTCTCAAACGCCACTCTCTCTCATACCGAGAAATCTGTACTTGCCAGAGGTTTGGATGTGGGTATTCCCCCACTCGGGATTGATAAAGAGAGTATATTTGCTGAATTCGAAATATTACAATCTCAACTCAATCATCATGAGCCGAATTCTAATGATGATGTTCTTCACATGAAGGCTAGATTAGCTGAACTAGCACATAAGTTCGCTAATTCTCCCATCAATTCCCAGGAATTTGCTTGGAATAAGATTCACTACCAGGCTGCCAAACTTCTTAAATCCAATAAAGAAATCTACATCACAAAACCGGACAAGGGTGCCGGTGTTGTCATTCTTAATAGTAATGACTACACCGAAAAAATGTTGAGCATTTTGGATGATGAAACTAAATTTAAAAGGCTTGGTGACGTGTCAGTTGATAATACCTCAAGTACTGAAGTAAGGCTTCAAAAACGCCTTCTTCAGTTACATAAAAATAGATTTATCAATAAGGACACTTATGACAGGATTCGCCCAGTGGGTTCCCAACGCCCTAGAATGTATGGGCTGCCTAAGATACACAAGGATGGAGTTCCATTAAGACCTATTCTATCAATGATTGGTTCTCCTCAGCATGAGCTAGCGAAGTGGCTTGCTGATATCCTCGATCCTGTCATGCAGACGTTTTCAGTGAATTGTATTGCGGATTCTTTTTGTTTCGCTGCTTTAATGCGCGACTTGGATTGTGATTCGCGTACAAACTTTCTCTGCTCTTTTGATGTCACCAGTCTATTCACCAATGTACCCCTCGATGAAACCATACAAATATGTGCTGACATGTTGTATCGTAGCACATTAACCCCTCCCACCTTCCCAGAAAACATCTTTCTAGAACTTATGGGACTGGCCACTAAGTCGGTCAGTTTCAGTTTCAATGATATTATGTATCAACAAATTGATGGGGTGGCCATGGGTAGTCCTTTGGGTGCTATCCTAGCGAACATTTTCCTAGGTTTTCAGGAATCATTACTATTTTCTCAGATTTCTAGGCCTTTTCGCTATTGGCGTTACGTGGACGACACTTTTGCCATTTTTGGGTCCCGTAACGAGGCCAATCAATTTTTCCTGAAATTAAATACGCTACACCCAGCACTGCGTTTCACTATGGAGGAAGAGCAGATCAATTCCTTGCCATTTTTGGACGTATCAGTGGAAAGGACGGGTGACAAATTTACCACAACTATATACAGGAAACCGACGTTTACGGGCCTGTATATTAGTTGGGATTCTTTTGTCCCCATGAGCAGGAAGATCAGTTTAGTAAATAATCTTATTCACCGTGCACTGATGATCTGCACTTCTGGTAAACTTGCGGTTGAACTGAAAAAGTTGACAGAAATTCTTGCTAATAATGGTTTCCCGGAGGGACTAATTTCCAGGTGCATACGTACAAAGCTTGCGAAATTTAAAAGCGACAGTTTCATTGGTCCACCCAAATGTCCGGTTTATCTGAAATTGCCTTACATTGGTTCCACCAGTAAGGGATTTTCGGATAAAATCACTTCAGCTGTTTCACGGTGCTATTTCGCAGTACAGCCTCGAGTGGTGTTCCACACAAGGACTGCTTTCCCAGCTTTCAAGAAGGACGTACTACCGACACTTCAAAAAAGCCACATAGTATACCATTTTAAATGTCAGTGTGAAGCTGACTATGTCGGTCGTACAGTACAACGATTGGGAGTGAGAGTGGCCCAACACATCCCGGCTTGTTTTCGTAATTCACGCGCCCTGAGGAGAAATGCATCGACGGACGTAGCCGGATCTTTGCAACGAAGATCCGGACGTCTACAAAGTACATTTGAACGCTCACAGGTCCATGAGTCATCTATTGGACAGCACCTATACGATAACAAAAAATGTGGCGAGAACTATACCGATGATTGGTTTCGTATTGTGCACAAGGCCCGTTCTAAACACCATCTTAAGGTCCTGGAGGCCGTGAGCGTTACCAGACGAAAACCCTTACTCTGCAGGCAAAAGGAGTTGTCTCATAAATTAGATCTTTTTAGAGACCTATAAAAAAAAAATTTAAAAAAAAAAAAAAAAAGTTTGCCTGCAGTGTGTCGATTATCATTTTATCCATTTTGTGTGATTGTTTCTAAGTTTTCCTGTTATTTGTGGCCTTTTCTTTCTCCTTTTTCCTTTTTTTTTTTTATTGTGTTTTTTTTTTGTTGTTCTTTTTGCTCTCCACGGTTCTTTATAATTTTTTTTCTTCTCTCTTTCCCCCTGTAAAAAAAAAACCATCTTTTAAAAAAAAAAAAGAAAATTTTTTTTTGTTATTTTAAAACGATATTCTACCGACGTTCCCCCTTGAAAATTGTCGGACGAAAGGTACCTTGGGTTGGGTTTTGTTTTTGTTTTTTTTTGTTTTTTCTTCCACTTTTATTCGTAACGAAACATCTTAATTGTTTTATTCGATAATTATACTTGAAAAAAATTTGTTTTTTTTTCTCTCTTACTTTTTACTTGTGATATGCCCCTTTTTCCAAGATGGCTCCACTTATTTTATTTAAATGTATAATAAAATTTTGTACCACAAAAAATCTATTCAAATATATATATATATATATATATATATATATATTCTGGTACAGACAAATTAGTACAATATATATATATATATATATATATATATATATATATATAGTTTTATATATAATGCTGCTTTCTACTTGTTGGTGCTCCTGTTTGCGAGGGTTATCCCATTAAATGAACGGCTTATGTAGTTCACAGAGATAAGTATTTTATTATCTATTTAAAGTCCCTTTTCTCCACTCTATTACCCAAAGTAGTATGAGTATCAACATGAAACAGCGTCATACACTAGGTGCTTTGCGGCCTGTGTTATCAGAAATAAATTCTAATGTCAAATAGTTATGTTTCATATGTAATATAACGCAGGCAATACTGTAAATACAACACATTTTATATACGAATACTATTAGAACTCTTCATATTCGTATGACCGAACAGCTACGTACGCAAGTATCATCATTGAAGAAACATATCACCAATACCAACCGAAACATTACCAGAAATCTAATAGTTTGTATTAAAGCTATAGAACCAGAATTTAAGGGCAACAGACATTAGCAAACAATAAATCTTGTTATTTGAAATATTCAACATTCAAAATGTTAATAAGTTTAAGTCAGAACTTAATGATCTCATTGGCTAGAAAGTTTCACAGAAAAAAATTTATCAATATTACAAATATAACAACAAAAAGCAACGATTTCTCACGAAGCGGCTGATTTATAGGACATAAATTAGGAAATATGTTGATGACAGAATCATCTTGCAGACAGCGGATTCACGCTTTCGATGACAATAATCAAACAGAAATACAGACATACGCAAGCATAAACGAACACATACTCACAGACACAAATATTCCACATCACTATAGACATAAAATCAATTAATGGCACATAGAATTAGGGAATGACATCTCATTACGAACAAATTTATAAGCATTGACCGAAAATAATTTTAATCAAGAGTATAAATATAGAAAATAAGTATTAAATACATAAATAAATTATTTGTCAATTATAACCATATATATGTAGTTTGCTGTAGCAATTATTATCAGAATTAATCCTATAAGAAGATACACGCATAGAATAACACACTCTGATAGCAATTGTTTATCCCTTTGAAGAGGAGATCTATCTCGAAATATTGGAAACAAAATTACATCTATATCTAATGCCGAATTAGCACACATTCTTTCATACAAGAATAATATAATATGTATATATATATATATATATATATATATATATATATATATATATATATATATATACTTCACCGTTCTATGAGTTGTTGAAGCATGACTTGCATAAAAACAATGTATTTAAATGTTTTTATTTATTTATTCAATATTTCTAACGCTCTGCGTCCACCTATAAGAATATTGAATTAGGTTTCACTGGTACCGCATGGTGTTGAAATGAAAATAAAATCAGTTTGTTACAAGATAGTTATACGCTTAAATTGGGTCCGTGATATTAAGTCATATGCCTTCAGTGAAGGAGGAATGTCGGCCTAGAGTGTTGACTACATGTGCTTATTTAATGTACTAATTTTAGATAGTATCCTCTGCTTCTGAAGTGAGGTGTAAACCAGCCTTGTCTTATCACACACATGATTGGGTATCCGACCTTGGCATTGGGCAATTTTATCTTCACTAGATTAACACCTCGTAATCACTGTTTGAATTCCGTTCATACGTTCATGATTTATCCTGGCTATTCTCTCATCTTTTGAGCAAGAATGGTTCTTTAATATTTCCATTTGTGGAAATTGTAATGTTTACTTAGGTCTGAAAATACCCGGGTCGTTAATTCAGCTGAGACGTTCACCACAGCAGTAATATGCATTTATGAATCATTGATATCCACATTCTAATCAGTCTGTATCTTTCCATTTCCTAATCAAATTGAAAGTACAACGCTCGCATATAAGTAATAAAAGAAATCCAGTGTAATTCATTTCATAGCCTCGAAAATGTAATTCAAGTATTTATTTCATCAGTTCTTGTTTCCCAGAGAATGATTGGTGATGTATGTCCGGAGTGTCTCGGAAGGAAAATAATGCTTTTTTCCTGTAAGTTCTATCGATAGCTTTTACTATAATTCTCGATGGCTCGTATCGTTTGAAACTTTTCCCCGTGATACTCATTAGCCATCGGGTTCAGCATCTCTTTCTGGCTATCATTTACAAGTTTTTGCTGTCTTTGTGGCAGATATTTCCTCTCTGCTCTGGACTCTTCAACTTCTTACTCTTTACTTCTTTGCTTGACGGCAACCTATAAAATACTAGGGAAAATTAGAATAGTTTTTTTCTTTAGCATTTTTCCGTATAATAATAAGACGCTGCATCCTAGTGTTTCCCTATAAAAATAAGCCCAGCCCGTTCAGTCTTTCAGTAAGTTCAGTTGATTTAGGACATCGGGATGAAGTAATATCAGTCGAGGATTCGTTCTAGATAATTAGTCCGGCAGATACTGGACACTTTTGGTGACCTTTTATCTGAGGTATTGGTCCTGAATAGTTTTAGGAGGTGCAACCTCCCTGGCCTTTACTCCCCTCTTTAGGGTGGAGTAAATTTATTGCTTACTGCCTGAGGCGCTTTGACCAGGCAATGCCGACAAGGCTATTTCTGATAGTCCAGAGTTCTTCTTCTTTAGGGGCACTGGCTTGACTCTCCCCCATCTTCCGACTTTGTGTCACATATCCCTGCGGTGGGAAGGAATTACATAGCTCTCTAGCTTTTTTCTCTTCAATTCTTTTCTTGATAGCAACCTATAAAATGCTAGGGAACATTAGACTAGTATTTGTATTTTAGCATTTTTTCGTATAATCATAGGACGCTACATCCTAGTGCTTTCCTAAAAAGTCATTTCTCAAATTGTGGATCAAAGACAGAAGGATCTTATCTTGACCAGTTTAGCGAGAAGGTTTTAATAGGATACTGCTCGTGATTTCCTGATATTTTCCTTCATGGAACCCAATTGAATAATGTTTTAGTTATCTAACGACTAAAAGCTGCACATCTCCCAGTAATACCGCCTCGAACAAAAAAAAATAACAAAACATTTTTATCGTTAAATATCTCTAAAGCAAAATGACCTTGACGCTTGAGACGTTCTGTGCTTTTTCCTTTTTAACAGGCGAATAATCCACTGTATATGGAGCTACAAATCATTAGTAACCCTTAGGTATACTGTTCGGATCAGTCTTACTGCATCTGACTGTTTTGTTTATTTTTATGTACAGCATATGCGATTCTTTGTAGTTTCTTTCAGGGCATTAACATTACCCATTAAAGCCAGAATCATCTAAGTCAATGGTGAATCATGCTTTCTTCAATACTAGTTTTTGTTAATTTCGATTTGTTTGTGCAGTGAAAAGTATTGACATTTTAGTTGTAACAACCGTTTTTATATTGTTCGATAAAATACGAGTTATCCCCCTTGATAATTTTGAATTTTTCGGTCGTAATTAAAACATGTTGCTCAGTTGTCTGCGTGAGACTACATAATACAAGAATTGTAACGAATTACATTATTATAGTGGTAATAAAATGATACGAGAATGAAAAATGAGAATCTGCTAGTCAAAATCAATGTCAGCTTAACTGCTATTTATGTTCAACTTTTAAAATCCCACACGATTACTTTATATGTTACGTGAAATTGTAGTTTACAGGTATTATTATTGGCGCTTATTGGTATCACGTCAATTTAATGAACAGTAAATTGCTCTGCTTTTTTTGTATGAGATCGTGTCACCTGATTTTGCTTAAATATGAAAGAACTGATTAAAAACTACGACAATGTGGTTTAATTCCAGCTGAAACTTTGTTCTCATAATAGTGCTTCAATTTCTTTTAATCGGATTCTAGACTTTCTTGGCACACAAAAGATCATACCTAAGTTAATCCAAAAAATCATATTTAGACAATGAAACCATTGTAAGTAACGTTTCGAGTGTTTCTTTTACCAATGAAACACTTTTTGAACATTCGCAGACATCTGTTATGTTATCGTGTCATGAAAGAGAAACTTAATGATTAGGAAAGTGTACCAACAGAATATAAGAGAAAAAGTGGGTGAAAAAGGTTCTTGCAAACGATTATTGGTCCCCCGATTTATAAAATTGGGGGACTTATGTTTTGAGGCATGTCCGTCCGCCCGTCTGTCGGTCCGGATTTTTCTCCGCAACCATCTATTGAATTTCTCTGAAATTTTGCATGAAGTTGTAACTTTGGTCAGGTTAGAAAGTGACATTCTCCGATTTTTGAAAAAAAATCTGGTTAGTCCCCTAGAGGGTCAAAAATCCTCGAAATGACATTTTTTGGCCCATAACTTTTCATCCATCCATTCAATTTCACTGAAACTCGGCCGAAATGTGGAGGCAATTGTTCCTAATAGAAAATAAGTATCGCTGACCTTGGAAAAAATCTGGTTCGCGCTCCCAGGGGGTCAAACGTCCCCATAAATGGCAAAAATGACCCTTTTCTTCCATAACGTTTGATCCATACATTCAATTTTTCTAAACTTGGCCAAAATGTAGAGGCAATTGTTCTGGATATAAAATCAGCATCCTTGACCACAGAAAAATTCTGGTTCGCGCCCCCAGGGGGTCAGAGGGGGGTAAAAAATGCCCCAAATTCCCAAATTTTTTGCATTTTACACTCGCCACATCGAGTCACATACAGAGGGGGACCACGCACCCGCGGCTTGTTTTTACAACATTTGTTTTTAAGAAACTAACTATACATTGAGAATATGTATTTTTTACTGATATACTATGACATCTCCGATAATGCTGTTTAAAAAAAAAAATTGCCTGTATGCTTGTTACTGTGTATACTACATCAACGCATGGGTGATTTTAGATGGTGAAAAGAAGGCGATTAACCTAAATAAACAGTGAATAGAGAGAAATAGTGAGAGGAATCGAATAATGTAAATAATTAAGAGAGAGAGAAAGAAAGAGAGAGAGAGGAAGAAGAGAGAAGGAAGAGAGACGGGAAATCGGAGACAGAGAGGGGGAAAAGAGAAGCGAAACAAGTGGGGGAAATATATATAGAGGGGAGGACAGATAGAAGGAGAAGAGAGTGAGAGTGTTCATTATGACATTAAAATAAATTATAACTTTGTGAAATATTTTATTTTGTAATGAATGATGTAAATAATTAAAAGAGAAAGAAAAATGAATGAGAGAGCGAAAAGAGGAGAGCAAGACGGGACGAATAATGATAACGATTTTTTTAATGACATCACAGTGTATTCTGTCGTTGTGAAATCCTTTGATTTTGTAATCCTTGTACATACAGTTAAGCCATTATACAGGGTAGGGCAAAAATAAGGGTCCTATTTTTAAAAATTCATAACTTTTTTATTTATTGATTTTTTTTTTTTTTTAGAATAAGTAAAGGACCCCTTCCGAAGCAAGCATGAGCCGTATTAGCCCTAGGAACGTACCCTCATTTAGAAAACATTATTTTTGCTTAAAAAAACTCATAACAGTGTAAAAAACAATACTTTAGTTTTTGTAAGTTTTAAGAAGTGTTTTTCGGCTAAAATTTGTTTTGTTTATTTCAAAAAATCTCGGAAGGGTCAGTCTACATACACATAAAGTTTGGTGAGTTTAACTTTTATTTTGTGGAAGTTATTCAAATTCAAGTTATTCAAATTTAAAGATAGGACCCTTATTTTGGCCCACCCTGTATATATTTACTAGCTGTTCTTACCCGTTCTGACTGGGACCCGTTCTGAATGTAAAGTATTTATTTTACTGATTTTTTAAATTTAATAACAGTTCAGTGAATCCATCTTCTATTCAAGTAATAAGTAAATATTAAAATAATAAAATAATAAATTAATAGTAACGTAAAGGTATCGCGATGTATATTTACGAAAATCGCTGATTTGTTTCCAAATAAACCGAGTAAAAGTAATGAAATTTTAGTTGTATCAACCGAACAATATAAGTTCGATAAAATACGAGTTATCCCCCTTGATGATTTTGAATTTCCCAGTTGTCTGGGCGAGAATACATGATACAAGAATTGTAACGAAGTACACTATTATAGTGGTAATAAAATGGTACAAGAATACAAAATGAGAATCTGCTAGTCAAAATCAAAGTTTAATATGTAAGCTGAACTGCTATTTGTGTTCAACTTTAAAAATCCCACAAGATTACTTTATACGTGAAATTTTAGTTTACGGGTATGATTATTGGCGCTTATTTTTCATTATGTACCATTTTATTACCACTTATAATAGTGTACTTCGTTACAATTCTTAAACATTAAAATAATAAAATAATCTATTAATAGTAACGTAAAGGTATCGATATGTATGTTTACGAAAAACGCTGATTTCTTTCCGAATAAACCGAAACGCACGATGGATTTTGTAAGTAATTGTTGTAACTATGATTATATGAAGTTAGTATATACTATTGCATTTTGGATAGAAGGGAATCATAATTTATGCTATAGCAATGTTTTATTTAATAAATATATGAATACTAAAACCGTGATAGAACCCGTGATCTTTAATTCCCCAGTCTAGCGCGCTACTGATCGTCCCGTTGGAGTCAAGTTATAACAGATCAAATTAAATATTTATATGCTTATAGTCAAGCACAGGTATATACTCATTGAAGATGACGCTGGAAATATAATAGATTTGTCTTCACTTTGACTTCCTCTCTTTCTTCTTAAAAATAGATGATGCTACTACTGTGATTACTATCTTTTCTCGAAGAAATGATTCTCAATGTTTTTCATCAACAGATTTTCTATACAAGGTGATCACACTACTTTCTTGTATTTCTTTAATTTTAATGTACGAACTACTTCGCGAAGAAAGAAAGCTAACTAATGCTATTTATGTAAAGAATTAAAAGCTATACGTAATGATAACTTATCACGTAAGAAAACCTTACTGATTAATTGATTTAAATTTTATTTGTATTTAACTGAAGTATAACTATTATAAAACTGATTTTATTGTGTATGGAATTCTTCTTCCGGTTATATTTATGAAAAAAAAATTTGCTTAGCAAAGTCATTTTCTCTTGAATTACATGAATGTGTGACTAAAAGCGTATTTTATATCTAGTAGTATTGAAACAATGAAAGACTTACGTGACTCGAATACCAAAATAAAAATTACAGAAACAAAAATAATTAAAATGACACAATAATTTCTGTGTCACTGTTAGGAAGTTAGTGTTTTTAATCTTTGGTTTTAAGAAAACTCTTGTTGTGTGAAATGAATTTTTAATAACCGAAGGCAAAGAGTGAACGATGACTTGGAACGAACAGAGGCAAACAGTGTTTGATAATATATACATTAATTAATCTTTTAAGATAAGTAATTACTACATAACTCCTTGTCATATTAAATAATTTTTTATGAAAAATCGATTCAGACAAGGTATGAAGCCACTTGATGTAAGGAGCTAAAAATACTACTCCAAGGTTAAAAATTAGCAAACAATAAGTGTTAGATGTATAGATTCTGACCCAGAAAACAGCAATTCTCCCCCCTTTGTCAGAAACATCGTCCATGGAACGTGAGGATTAAAGGACAAAATAAGAGAAGCGAGACTTATAAGACTACCGAAAGTAAACCCAATGTCTTCTTTCTACTCTCCTTTGGAATGAAAAGAAACAACTAGTGTTCGGGAAATCAAATTCTGTTAATTTTTTAATATCGTAAGCGAGAATAGCAGTGAGGCATTGCAAAAAAAGTAATAACAAGATTATATAGATGCAGCATTCTTTGTTTATTTAGAAACTTTAGAGGATCAGCTAACAGACATAGTAAGATCAGGATATGAAATAATAACGGTGCTACCATTTACAATCTTCCCACTATACGTGAGTGGGAGTGATGGTAGAGGTTAGGGTTAGGGTTAGGGTTAGGGAGTGATGGAAGACCTAACTCCTAATGGGAGTGATGGTAGATCTGATGGTGAGAGTGAAAATTCCCCCAACCTTCTGTATGGATACATATTGTAGAGGAAAAGCCGTATCAAAATAAATTGACAAATACATTTCGTACAAGTATAAGAACAATCGAATCTTGTACCCGAAACTCAATTAACACCAGGTACGTTAGGCTGACAGAAAGAGAGAGAGAGAGAGAGAGAGAGAGAGAGAGAGAGAGAGAGGGAGAGAGAGAGATATTAGTAACACATGCGTAATCCACCTTTACACAAACGAAAAAAAGAAGTGTTTTATAGTAGCAGTCGTCGTCGGGTTCTCGCCTGTCGCTGCTTTCACAATACTCTCTCATCGGATCTATTTTTACTGAGAGAAAAAAATCGAAAACTTTCAAGCAGATTTCAGTAATACGAAAACAAAACATTCAGAAAAGGAGAAGGAGAACACATTTACTTTATTCAGAAAATAATTCTTAAGAAATGAAAATATTTGTTTTTTATCTTATAACAAAAGAAAGTTTTATTTCGCTGTTTGTATATGTTACAAACGTAGTATTTGCATTTTTTGCGGCCAATGAACGCGCCTATCGGATTTGTTTGCATCGTCTTGACTTCGTTTTGATTCGACGGAAGCTGATTCTAATCTGTCAATCTAAAAAGAATCTGTGTTTTTATTTTTCTTTATAATAAAATATTTCTCCTTTCTTTGAAGAACTTCGTACGGACCATGGTAGTTTGGTTGTGAAGGTGTTTTAACCGCGTCTCTACGGACGAAAACGTGTTTTCTTTTGCGCAATTTAGGGGAGAAATATGCCCCACGTTGCTGTTTTCCTGTAGGTGTGAACACAACTTTTGACATAATACGTTTCAAACGTGAAGCGTAGTTGTTCGCTTCTGTCAGAGTTGTTTGTTTCTGCGCAAAAAAACATCGCCTGCTAGACGGAGTGTCGTGCCCTATTCCGTTTCGGCTTATGTGTACTGGATGTCTTCCTTGAAATTGGATCGCAATCCCAGAAAAACTAACGGCAAATTTTCGCTCCACCTAGCAGGTTCTGGTTGAGCTGTTAGTGCGGCTTTCAATTGCCTATGGAACCTCTCAACCAGGCCGTTCGATGAAGGTGGATAGGCTGTAGTCTTGATTTGATTTACCCTCAGCAGCTTCACCAACTCTTTGAATAGAGCTGATTGGAATTGCGAACCCTGTCGACTGTAATGTGCAGGGGCACTCCGAAATATGCAACCATTCGTTTACGAAGATTTTAGTAATGCTTTCAGAAGAAATATCCTTAATAGCGAGTGCTACAGGCCACCGAGTAAATCTGTCTATCATCGTCAGCATATAGTCATTTTCGTCCGACGAAGGTAAAGGTCCAACTAAGTCGATATGGACATCAGAGAAACGTGAATCAAGAGGAGAACAATTTCCGAGATTACTTTTGGCGTGTCTGTGTATTTTTGTCCGTTGACAAGCGATACACATTTGCGTCCATGTTCGAATGTCTGTATTTATTTTAAGTAAAAAAAATCTGTCTGTCATTAGTAATAATATCGATCATAATAATAATTGTATTTATAGCTAAATTACACAGATAGAATAGATTTTAGAAATTGGAATCATAATAATTATCACAATCATTTAAATAAGAAAGTACCCTAGTAATTAATAATAATAATAGTGATAATAATAAAAATTGATAATGATAATAATAATAGTATTAATAATAATAATACTGAAAATAATAATATAAAAATACTAGTAATAATAAGTCGTAGTGATAATAATTGTAATAACAATAGTTAAGAATGCCAATAGTGATAACAATAATAATAATGAGGGTAATATAATACTAATATTAATAATAATAATAGTAGAAATGAATACTATTATGACCATGATGAGGATAGCGCTAATAGTAATACACGTTATGATAATAATAATAATAATAATAATAATAATAATAATAATAATAATAATAATAATAATAATAATAATAATAATAATAATAATAATAACTAGCGGGCCCGGTGTAAATTACCCGAAATGATGTTTTCTGTGGGGAACGTGAAGGGGGCTTACTTGCGAAACGTCCTCGTGTTTGTGTGTCCTGTGCGCTGCGGATGAAGGAAAAGAATTCGACATGACGTCCGTGAACCTTTATTACGTACGGTTTACGCGGAGTCTCGCAAAGTCACATTGCACGCATGCAAATTAGGTGTGCCTCAGCCTAATAAAAGCGTGTCTCTTACCGTCTTCAACGAAACGGTGCGAAGTAAGTGCACGTGTCACGAACGTAGAGATCTGCTTTGGAAGCTGACAGAGGACTTTGTGATCTACGGACAGAGTGATTTGCATTTCTTTGGACCTTCGTTTTTTACTTCAGAGGTATTTGCGTTTTGTTGAACCTTCGTTATTACTTCATTTTCAATAATAATTATTTTGTTCCTAACTTATACATGTTTGAATAAAATAGATTAAATTAAATTTGGCTCCAATTCATGAGTAGCATACACAGATTTGGAAGGTCGTTGCTTTTGATGTAAGCGTGACACACTAACTAACATACACGCTATCGTATTAATATGTGTCTTCCCAGTCGTTCCCTTCTTACCATCCCCCATTCGATGTAGAAAAGATCTTAGAGATTGGTTGAGATCGAACTATAAACCAGTCAGGCCGACGTCAAAAAACCTACATCCATATCCTATGTCGCTAACCGTTGCGCCAACGGAAAATACTTGAAAATGTTACGAAAATTAAGTGACTTGAATGGTTTTCCAAATCTGGGTGTAGCACGCATGCGCAGAGCTATTCATGTAAGCGTGACACACGAACACACACGCGATCGTAGTAATATATAGAAAGATAATAATGATAATAATAATGATAGTTATTGATGATGATACAATACTTATAAAAATAATAGTGATTATATTAGTAATACCATTAAAATGATAACATTAATGATAATAATAATTATAGTAATGATAATAATAATAGTTAACATAATAATAATTATTCGCAGTTGTGAATAGTGTTAATGGTAATAGTAATGAATTGTAGTTCTAATTCTAATAATAGTAATGGAAAAATAAATGTAAATATAATTACGATAATTATACCGAATATGGTATAATATATGATATATTAATATATAACTATGTTTGTATGTTTGTGATAGGTGAGTTCTATATCATAATAGGGATCCTAGTGTTTATCGGTGTTGGTATTGCATAGTTGGGGTAATTCATTCTAAGGGGTTTACCGATACACATAAAGGCCTAACAACACCCCCTCTGCCGAATACACAACCCCATAATTGCCCCACTAAATACCGACTTCCACTCCGGAAAATCCTCCTAACTATCACCGCTCATGAATATAAATAAAATTTTAAAAATAGGAATAAATACCTAAATCGGCCAATACCCACACCACTATTCAAGACAAATAATTAATAACTTTCTTAATAATAATTTTTCCAGTCATTAGAGGGTAAAACCCCCATTTCCCATTATTATTACTGCCATACGTCCCACCATTTCTTAGTTATAATGCAAACCTCCATATCTCCCAAACAGATTCGATCCTTCCGACTCAATCCCTACTCTTATCTCTTAACCAGTCTTAATTAGTATACCAATATTATTACTCCCATGAGCATTCACTATACCTTAGTTAATAATGTTAAATCCCGAATACAAATCATTCAAAAACCCTGCAGAATTATTGCCCTTAGACCGATCGACAAACTGCCCTGGTTATATTTTCATTTCAATTCCTTTCGATTGATTTAAAGTTCTTTAATCCAGGATTTAAACTTGAATGTAATGTGTGTTTTTTTAACCCATTTTATCTCTTCATAAGTATGATCATTAAACCCATTTTCTCTCCCTATTCACTTTAGAAGACACATTATTAAACCTCAAAACAGTAACGGCCAAATATACGCTACTTATAAACATTGACACACGGGATTTATATAAAAATATTTTTTTAATTTTTTAAAAAAATATTTTCAATCTTTTCCATTTTAAATGTTAACTGTTACTGTTCATCCCCCCTTTTTAAAAAATAACGCGTCCAAACGAGAGTGACACGTGACTTCACATTTCCAAAACAGATGAGAACAGAAGCTGAAGAGAGCTGGATGGCTAAGTCCTTCTGCGCTTGAAACCCGCAGTTCTAATGTTGTACTCATTTTTCTGTACCCCCCCCCCCAAAAAAAACAAACAATATATATATATATATATAACAAAAGCTGATTCCATGGGTCATTAGTGGTCAAATTTATTTATAAACATTGTAATATTAATTACAGTCTACTCTGAATATTATTGTTGTTGGATACATCCCTAAAACCGGTAAACGCGACAGGTGAGTTTTACATGATTATAATTTAATACAATTTTTCCCCGACAGCTTGTAATATCATTTTGAAGGAGTTATTCCATACATTTTATATAATAACACAATTATTTCAGAAGACCGGAAATATTTAGGTTATAATTTGTAAAAAGCCACATAATTCACATGCGAAATGTTCGCGTGCTTAATTCCATTTGTAACATCCATCAAGAATCGAATTGCTATTGGGCCCTGCAACTTTCAGGTGTTAGATAGTTAATGTAAATACATCGAGATATCTTTTCTCACGAAAATCTCTGTATAAGTTTGTCTTGAATGTAAAAATCACTAATTCTTATTTTTACGTGTACTAATTCTATTTCTTTTGATGTAAGTATATTGAAGCTAAAATAAGTCATTAGCAGCTGAAAGGAACTAGTTGTACGCTTGTTCATATGGTTTTTCAAAGTGAAAGTCTTAAAGTTAAGAGATTACACACTTACTTTACACACTTACTTTTTACACATACGATGATCGATAGAATACTGTACTTTAAAAATAGAACGTTATTGTGAAAGTCTTTGCTTTACGTTCTCTTGAATCCATCAAAGTGATTAATAGTTTTAATTCTTTATTCTTATTAGAACCGTTTTTATTTAGGCATTACAAATTCACATGCACACTAAGTACACGGCCAGCTACCTCGTATAGTTAAGATATCAACAATTTATTTATGAGTACGACATAACCTAAATACTATCAATTGTAAATATTGATTACATTAAAAAAAAGTATGTTTTAATTTAGTTTTTTCGTAGAAAAAAGCTTTGATGTTTCATAATCCTTTAGATCAGGATTTATAATTTGTATTATTTGGATACCGTTCTCATCTTGGGTGTTATTCTCACAGTGTTCCAGTCGATGTAACCTTCGACCTTCTTCCGGTACGTCTTGTCGAACTTGAGAATCTGTACGGAATTTTGAACCGAACCCTTTATTTAATCCACGGGGGTAGCGTGCTCTTATTCCGTCAGCCACGACCCGGTAAAACTCTTAATTCATAATTGGCTGACAGAATCAGAGACAGTAACCCTCGTAGATTAAATAAAGTGTTTCATTCGAAATACCGTACAGATTCCCGAGTTTGACATAAAGATTCAAGAGTTTGACAAAGTTGCAGCTGACGAAAGTCAAAGGTTACACCGGCTAACACGTTGTTCGAATTACATCCAAGATGAGAACACTCGTCCGAATAATCCAAATACTACAGGAAATCTTTTGGTGTAATATTTTCGATGAATTCATTTAGTAAACGAAACTTTATGTGAGATTTCTTTTCAGTTCTTTAAAAATAATAGACACAAATTATAAAATTAATATGTGGATTTAACAAATTAATTCTACAGTCATTGTGTAAAGTAGAAAGAATAAGTTTTATTTAACTCTGCCATATTTATTTAGATAAATTAAAAGGCTATAGGAGCAAAAGGCGTAGATCATATAATATACCATTTTGAAATGATTGTTAAAAGTGATTGTTAAAAATGATTGTTAAAAAGTATCGCTGTAGAATCATCACTCTGTGTATGAAACAAAAAACATTATTAATATTTTCAATTAATTTAAGAAATGTTTTTCTCACACTATTAATTACACTTGAATCAACCAATTAGCTCCGAATCAGAAATACATATTTTTTTAAATAATGTATTTTGAGTAAAAAGTTGGCGTTTTTTTGTTAACCGATATTTGACATAGTCAGATTTATTAGTTTTTACAAAAATAATATCCCATCTTTGATGCTGTTTAAAATAGAAAAAATATTGGCAAATGTGCATTATGTTTAAAAAAAAAAACGAAACAAATATTCAACACATAACTGTTCTCAAAGGCATTAAAAGTTACTTTTCAACCTACCTGCATACTTATTTTCGTATTTTAAAGTGTTTCAAAGCGATGTTATTTCAATATAAGATTTCGTTCAAATCGTCTATCGTTAGAGTTATATTCCAGCCTGGCGATACCGGCTTTGACGGACACCATCGAAGTTTGATTGATGAGGTTTTTCGTCATTTTCACTTTAAATTAGGTAGAAAAGTAATGTTATTGCGTTTGTAACGGTTTTTAAAAATATATTTTCTTTTTTCAAAACCCAAATAACCCATCAATCAAGCTTCGGTGCTGCCCGCTAAAGGCGTCCGCCAGCCATGAGGGATCTTACTCTAACGATCTAAACGAAATCCATAAATTCATCAGCATCATCGTATACAACTTGTCTCCTACCAGCCAAAGATGCACAACGCTGAACGACACAACAACAGAAACAACAGCTACACAAAAATGCAACAGCTCTCAGTTAAAGCCCCAAATATATGTCGGCCAAGATAATAATCATCTTACGATACGATAACGATCTATACTTACCTGAATCATGAACTCTTTTGTCAAACACGTATATTTATTTATTTTGAATCAAAATTGCCACTTATTTTTTTAACACACTCGTTTGTTTTTCTTCCCTTTCTTGTAGTCACGTTCATCACATGTCTCTTTCTTTTTTATTTTTATTTCTCTTGTAAGCGGGGGTCATTGTACACTATACTATCGGGAAATCGTCTATCCCTACAGCCTCCCTCGCTACAGATTGGTAACTCCGACGTCGTGACATGAAAATTGAGTTGATATATTTGTGTGCAACTCAACCAAAGGAAAACGGCACAGACTTGACCCACCACGATATTGCACAAATAACGCAGCCAAAACGAGATACGGAATTACCGAGTTATTAACATAAAATATATTATCAATATCCACATAAGACATCAAGGACTACCAACAATTTCCAGCAACGACGCTACAACCTAATTTTTCCGGACATTAATAAAGTACGAAAAATTTCCGGAAAGTCGATCAACGGAGACACCATGGAAGAGATCTTGCCAGTTCAAAACGAGCACAGACGCATACGCGCTAATAAATTACTCAACGAGTGGATGTCTGTCAATTTACCCCTCAAAATTGATCCATGAACTCGAATATATGCTATAACAACAGAGCAAACCCACTTGCCCTTCTGTCTTTAAATTTGCAGATGCATTTGCAAAATAACGCTCACCAACAACTGTGCAGATACACTTGCACTCATCACTTTCCACAGTTCAGACTAACTTGCAATATTGACTTCGACCACAGTTAAGACTCACTTGCACCACTGTTTTCATTCACAGTGCTGTAACACTTGCAATTCTAATTTCGACCATCGTTGTGGACACACCGCCAACACATCTTCACATTAGTTTTGTAACGCATCCCGACAACGTTTCTAATTGATACGATCAATTATCTAAAGAAAATGCCTTGTCATGTTTCCGTCTGTTTACGACTCAGCACTTCTACTGTTGATGCCATTCTTTCTGTGTACATTGTCATTCCGTCGACCAATAAGATCTCAGCAAAGCGTTTCCACCAGAAGCAGCTGACATAGCGGTATATAAAGGCTGTGCTTTCTTTCACTGAGTTCGCATTTTAGAGTTGGCCTCACTGTCCATCATTCAATCTAGCAGCATCTCTCCCCAGCCAGAATCCCTGCTTGACGAAACAGCAATTTACGACGACGAGGACAGCCAAACACAGAAGTGGCGACAGCTCCAACCTTTCCTGTAGAGCTCTCTCCCGAGCAACAATAACAATCTACATGATCATCATGATAATCATCATCACAGCAGCTTCAGCGGCTCTTCTCTTGCAAACTAACATTAGCTGGATCCTGCCATCATCACAACAACTCTGTTTATTTATAGCAGTCAACCGATCCATACATCAGCAGCATCATATACAACTTCTCTCCTTCCATATTATGATACCCTATCACCCTT
The DNA here is from genome assembly GCA_963556195.1 of Sepiola atlantica. Taxonomy (NCBI): domain Eukaryota; kingdom Metazoa; phylum Mollusca; class Cephalopoda; order Sepiida; family Sepiolidae; genus Sepiola; species Sepiola atlantica. The sequence continues at coordinate 90,077,805 of OY744530.1, forward strand.
CAAAATACTTCAATGAAACTTAAATTTGGGGAATATTTATTTATTATTTGATGCCTAATACTTACAGGTAAAACTTCACAAAAATCGAAAGTATCTCAATTTTCACGAAGAGATTTGACCCATTTTTGTAATTTTTGCATAAAACCAATTAACCTAATTATAACCCACATTAGCCACCACTATACGTACCAGCTGTTTTAACAAAATCCATAATAATAGTTTAATTAGTTAATGGGTGAAACCTGTAGATAGAAATATATAAACATATACACATACCTAACGTTATAGCCAACTCCTGAATTTAACTCAGCGCATCGAAGATGGGTTTGAGAAATGACTGGAAACGGGAGCCGTCTTTGTTGATCTGTCTGCTGCATATGACACTATACACCACCGCCTTCTCCTGAAAAAGATCTTAGAGCTAACAAAAGACCTGACACTCAAAGACTTAATCGGAGCCATCTTAAAAGACAGGCGTTTTATGTTACCCTGAACAACAAAGTCGCTAGCGCTGACGAAAGAATGGTTTATCTCAAGGTAGTGTTCTGACTCCATGATTGTACAACATCTACACTAATTACCAACCAATGAGCCGGAACACTGAGTGGTTCATCTATGCTGACGACCTTTGCGTAATACCCAAAGAGAGTAATTTTGAGTCAGTAGAAACAAACCTCAACTCAGCCTTAGATGAGTTACTTCTCTACTACGAGATTGACCACCTGAATGCACACCATGCAAAAACTCAAGTGTGCTCATTTCACCTTCGGAACCGAGAAGCCAACCGACCCCTAAACATCACGTGATCTTGAATATAACTTGAGAATCGCACTAACCCTGTCTACCTTAGCGTAACTCTGGACCGCATCCTCTCATTCAGGGAAGATGTAAATAAGAAGAAAATTAAAGTCAGCTCCCGGAACAACATCAAGTGTGAAGCCACAGCACACACACTAAGATGTACTACCATAGCCTTGTGCTATTCCCCTGTGGAGTATGCTTGTCCCGTTTGGGAGAGATCAGCGCATGCCAAAAACCTAGACTCAGCATTGAACAACATTTGTCGCTTGATCACTGGCTTCTCGAAGCCCACCGACCTGAACAACCTGCATCTTGTCACTGGCATTGCCCCTTTCAGTTGTTAGACGGGAAGTTGGCAGCCGAGTAGAGATCACAAAGGATATCAGTGATGAACGCCATCTCCTTTATATACGTGAACCAACGGTCCAACGACTGAAGTCAAGGAGAAGCTTCCTCAGCCATGTCGAACCCTTAACAACATCTCAGGATGAGACCAGACAACAGTTAGAAGATAGCTCCCTCATAACGACATGGGAACCCCTGCTTCTGAGGAACTCTCTCCCGGTTCAGAGGCACCCTGGTTTCAGTGGAAAACAAAACCGTCTGAGAACGGAAATGGGACAGTCAAAAGTTCCTATGAATAGATGGGGCTACAAAACTGACCCAACCATTTGTGAATGTTGAGAGAGAGAGAGAGAGAGAGAGAGAGAGAGAGAGAGAGAGAGAGAGAGAGAAACCATACGATGCAACATTGCCTGGTCTGCCCCCTACTATCCAGCCAGTGTAGCTTGAAAGATCTTGCAGAGTACAACACTATTGCAAAGGACTGCATAAAAACTCTCACGTGACCACATGCTTCAAAGACACGCAAAGAAGAAGACTTTATATAGAAATATATTTAATTATATTTTCAATGGTTGTTTGCCATTATTCTATAATAAAGAGCTATTAAACATTTAAAATAGAGCAAAATTATAAATCAGATAAAATGCTGTCATAGAAGTTCACCTGTTACATACGTTGCACGCCGCATGCAATCTTTTGATTGAGGACTATTTTGCTTCTGTCGTTTCTCATCCAAATACATTTGATCGTTAATGTTATACGGTTGTCGCATCGGAAATCTCTATGACTGATGAATGATTTTCAAAAACATTAATATGGTTCAGTGTCCACGTCGATCTCTTCTTTTGTTGGATGCGCTTTTATGAACAAGATCGCCGAGCTGAACGCTTTAATTGATTTTCTGTCCCCCGGGGCGAACGGTCGCAGATAAACGAGTTTCAGCTGTCCATGTCAATGACCAGAGCCTTAATGCAGTGCCTGCACAGCGGTAAATTACGACGATCGTTTGGTCAGGTTCTTTCTGTCAGTGATGTCAGTGATATACGTGTCTGAGTTAGCACAATCGACGCTAACGCTGAAGATTGAATAGAGTTGTGCGCAACGAGGAATAACTTCCTTGTTTGTTAAACAATCGTACCCGCAGATGAAGAGACTACATCGAACGTTCCACACACACACACACACACACATATATGCATTGTGCTCCGATGAACGAGCTGCTCTTGTGCAACCTCGACGCAAATACACAAGAACACCTCGACAATCAGCACGGTCCCATCCATTCACTGTGGAAGTCCCCAGATGTCGGAGCGCCTTCTACTCCAGCAGCTTCATTCCTCGTGCTGCAGCCATCTAGAACTCCCTCCCTGTTCCCTGTTTCCCAGTTACTGACATGCAGAGGCTTAAAACGAATGTAAAGAGACATTTCGCTGCACAGCACCCCAACTTAGGATGACACCCTAAACCTACACCCTAATTCTCAGTAGCCTCTTACGTCTACAGTGGTGTCCTGCGTTGTTTGGGGTGAAATATCTTGTACACATTATAAGTTATTTCAACCTAGATCGGTTTCATCAGATGTATAACCAACCGCATTCAGAACCTGAATGATGAGTAAATGCTACCACCGTTCTTAAAGCAAAGGAAACAAAAGAGAGAAAAAAGAAAACAAAATTCTAGTTGATGATTGGTCGGTATAATGACTAATTATAATTAACTATGATGACAATCATAATAGAAAAAGGGGGTCGCAAATGCAAATGGATCAGTTCCCCTGCTTTTTCCAGAAAATGAATTCCATTTTAAATTTAGAGAGATAAAAATGTTCACGATTAAAACAAAATCAGATATAATTATAAAAAATTGTGGGGTATGCTACAATGCGGATATTCAGATTAAATTTACGAGTATTCACGCTTAAGAGTTTAATTGATTACAAATCGAAAAAGGCGGGGTACGCACTTGTGCGGGGATTATAATTAAAATTACGAGTGAAATTAGGATTAAAACTTAATTAGTTATTAAACGGAAATTGCGGTGTATATTGCAGTACCGAGATTAAAATTGCGACGAAATTTTCACAAGTTTATTTACAAATTTAAAATTTTCGTCCACAAACATTCGTCCCCTAACCCGGATATTATTAACAAAACGGAATTGACTAATTATTGGTGGTCTTCAAAGAACAAAAACGTAACACCAATTATTACATGGTCAATTTTGTGTAATTGAACTACTCCTAAATGATTCAGACACAGATGTAATCTATGCCTTGAATAAAAAATCAGAATCTTAAACACGTAGATAATAACATTTAAAAAAAAAGTGAACGCGTATCTATCGTATCAAAGAACCACTGAGTGTGATAAAATGACGCCGAATTGTTCCTTCGTTCCTTGCAAATACCGTTCTTTTCTTTTCTTTCCTATCCTTTCCTCTCTATTGACACGCATGTGAACAACGCGATGTTCAGAACCAAACTAATTCCGTTGATCAAAAAACTCTTCTTTTATATTATTATTTACTCTTCTCCGTCGCTAACCGCATCTAATTTGCATAATGCAACCCTCTCGTGATGCGGACATCTCTTCCCGTAACTTAATGTGCGTCGGTTCGCGCATGCGTGTGACGACTGTTTTCTTCCATACAGTCACTACACCCCCCCCCCTGATCTCATGATCACAAAGATGACACCACTTTGCCTGGTTCTCCTTCGCAAGAGTAAGGTTTCTCCAGAGGCGTTGGCCTCTTCAGGGGCGCGGGCCTCTTCTGGGGCGCGGACTTCTACTTCCGTCTCGGGTGAATCATCCGACTCTGTGTCGTCGTTAGTTATCAGACTTTCTGAAGATGCTGCGCTGTCAGAATCTACCTCCAGTGAGAGGACACTGTAGCGGGGGCGCAGGTCCTTCACATGTCTGGCCATTCCATTCACCACGACAGACTGTGGACTGATTAGTTATGTTACTCGACCTTAGGCAAATCTCGTGGTGCAGCGATTCCTCGGTTACTTCACCCACACGCAGTCTCAAACCTGGTAAGGACCGTGTTCAGGACCTGCTAATGGTGGCACGACATCAACCCCTTTTACCTCCACTTCGTAACAGTAGATCGCATTGACTGGTGCGGTCAAATGTGAGTCATCGTCTTTTGGAGTCACGTTGTGCCAGTAGGCAGCCTCTTGTATGGAGCAGCACTTTCTAGCCGCAATGCGTTTTACGGTACTGTAGCACCGTTCTGCTATTTCATTCCAGGCCGGGGCATATGCGCAACGGACTCTTAGGTTCACACCTCACTCATCTGCGAAAATCATGAATTCCCTGTTGCGAAAGGCTGTGTCATTATCTGTGAGTAGCTCCCGCGGTGGGCCACGCGAAAAAAAGACAACTTTGAATTGACCAATTACGCTTGCCGAGTCCTGTCGTGCCAACTGCCTCCACGCAGAAAACCGTGACGGGCCACAATCTGTGATATTTAGGAAATGATAACCACCGTAATGTGTAATGTCCATCCTCAACCTCAGCCAGTTGTTGCTATCCTCCAGTTTTCCCTTCTCCCAGTGAACCGGCGCTGGATCTATTGATTGCCATTCCACGCACGTTCGTAGAGCTGACTTAACTGTTGCTTTCGCCGTTGCGGGACAAACTCTTTTGGCGAAATAGGTCGTGTGTCGCAATCTTGGGTGTCCACTGCATTTGTGAAAAGCCATGACTCGGGCCGCGTCTAGTTCATTTACGTATATAGCACCGATCAGGGGCTCGGGCCACCTTTTCTTTTTTCATTGCGTCAGACTACCGCTGTAGCACGCACGTCCAGCTCGGCTAAATTAATATGCTAGTCATCGTTCCCAGATCGCAGCCAACAAGCGTCCTCCAACACTGTCTCGTATTTTTCCACTGCCACCCCAGTTGCTAAAAATAATAATAGTATTCGTAAATTCTAAATTGTCTACGTATACACAAGAAACCCCCGGCAAAATTATTTTATTTTTAAACTCGTAAATAAACTTTGTGTGAATTTTGTTTCACTTTAAATCGCGGTACTGCAATATACACAGCGTTTTCCGCTTTATAATCAGAGTGAGCACTGTTACTCGGATTCCCATCGAAATCATTCGAACACGCACACTATATTGGCTCCCCACTACACGTGAGTTGAGCTCTCTTAGGTTTTTTAGTACGAATGTACTTTATCTCAGCATTACCTTGGACAAAGAATGGATAAGTTTACACCGTTTTATTCACTAAAGAATATTCCTTACCTCAGCCTACACAGTTTTACGTTCTCCTCAACGGAAAAAATAACGGGCTCAATTAATAGATTAAGGTAGAATGAATACTTCTTCTTTAAAGCGGAACCTATAAATAAACAAAAATAAACGTATATTTTCAGAAGCGTAAATCCATCTAAACCCATAGAGGCACTTAAACCATTTGAAGCAGATTTATTTAAACTAGTGAAAATGATCAAATTTAAGAAACACACTAATAAGTTCAAATCTGAACTCGCAAACGATATAAAATGTTTTAAAAAATCCAACGAAGTTGGTGTTAAGGCTGATAAATCAGCCAACATATATAACATTTTCCAAGCTGAATATAATAAGTTAATCAAGGATAACATTTCTAATACATATAAAAAAAGACATTCATAGAACCGAGGATACAATTAATGATGAGACAAGGGAATTTGCCGAGAAATTGAAGATCGAAGACAGATCGGGTAAGATAGACAGGAACAATTTTGATATTTTAATCAAGGACAACAGGAAAAACCTCAATAATAGTAAGCAAACCAGATTAATTAACACAACTAAAACTGAACTAGGACATGTATCCAAGAAAATATTACAGAATGTGATCAACGAGACCCTGATATCTACACTGTCCAATCTATGGAAGGATTCAGCGGACACAATTCAATGGTTCGAAGAGATGTAAAATAAGGGGAGAGCCTCTTTTATTCAGTTCGACATAATGGACTTTTACCCTTCTATCTCAAAAAAATTGTTAATAAATAGAATAAATTATGCTAGGAATTTCTCGAATATTTCAGAGGAACAAGTAAACATAAATTTGGCTTGTCGCAGATATATTTTAGTCAACAATCCAGACAATTTATTATTTAACATAGTTCACCCCAAACAATGCCGGCAGCTGCTGTAGACGTAAGGGGCTACTGAGAAAGACGGGGAATGTTTTGGGACGGTTAACCTAAATTGGGAGCTGTGCAGCTAAATGTCTGTTTACATTAGTTTTAAATTTATGCATGTCAGTATTGTCAGGAAAACAGGGTACAAGGAAGGGAGTTCCAGAGTCGAGCAAAGAAGCTTTTGGTGTAGAAAGCTCATCGGCATCTGGGGACCTGCAGAGTGAATAGATGGTATTTGGCAGATTGTCGGGTTGGTCTAGTGAATTTGCGTCGTGGGGGTACCAGAGCAGCAAATTCATCAAGGCACAATTCATTGAAGTACTTGTAAAACACACACAAGAAAGCAACATTGCGGCGATGGGACAAGGGCTGGAGCTTGGTAGATAGTGAGGGGCCTATTAAGTTGGCAACTCTTTTTTGGACCTTGTCTAAGAGGGAGACACTAGTGGATGATGGCCCAGCCCAGATGTGGCAACAATACTCCATGCATAGGCGGATGGTAGAGATATAGGATAATGTTGGGTGTGAGAAGTTTACTAGCACGGTAGAGGGAGCCCACCTTCTTTGCAGCAACCCTGGCAATGTCTTCAATGTATTTATTCCAATTCATATTATCTGTGCAAGTAAGGCTGAGGAGTTTGAATGACGAACTCTCACGTAGGGTGTTATTTGAAGAGGTTTCTTGTAGTTATTGAAGGAAAGTAGCTTTGTCTTTGTGGCATCAAAAGTTACCATCCATTTTTGACCTCAATCCACTACAGATGGGAGGTCATTTTCTAAGGATTTAGCCATTGCTCACATGACGAGAGTAGAGTGTGGTGTCGTCAGCAAATATTTCTATCTAAGTCTCAATGACACCAGGGATATAATTTATGAAAATCAGGAACAGTATAGGTCCAAGGATGGATCCCTTAGGTACACCAGCATTTATGTCATGTTGCCTAGATGAACGGCCATCAAGGACAACCTGTGTCTGTCTTTTTGTTAGGAAGGATTAAATTATATTAAATATTTGTCCACTAATACCATATGAGTGCAGTTTTAGGAGAAGCCCTTCTTGCCACACCTTGTCAAAGGTCTTGGATATATCAAGCGCTACCGCCCTAGCTTCACCTGCCTTGTCTAGTGTATGATATATGCATTCAGAGATAACCGTTAAGATATCTGCGGTAGATCGTGCTCGTCTAAATCCGTATTGATGATCAGAAAGAAGTTTAGCATTAACTAGGTGCCGGACTATTGCTAGATTGATTAATAATTCAAAGATTTTAGCAATGATCGGGAAAAGACTGATTGGGCGATAGCTTAACGGATCAGTTCTATCTCAAGAATTCTTAAAGACTTGTTTCACAGAGCCAATTTTCGAGCTATGAGGATGGCAAGGTAAGGCATTTGTGGTAGAATTTGGAGAAGAGAGGAGCCAGTTCAGTAGAGCATTTTCATGCTTTGGAGGTGTCGAGGTCTTTTATGATACCCCGGATATGAGATGGGGTGATGGCCCGGCCATTAAGTGTGGCTTCAGTTCGCAATGGAAAATTTGGGATGGAGTTGTTCACGGAGTCCAAAGTAGAGTTTAAGGCGAAACGCTGGGCAAGTTGTTTAGCTTTATCAGTTGCCGTGCAAATGACATCATTGTGGTTGAACATCAGGGGAATTGTTGATTGCCCATTGTTCACCACACTATTGAAGATTTCCCAGAAATCGCGAGTACCGCGTTCTTACGACTGAATGCATTTTCTGATCATCTCTGTATACCTTCTTTTTGCTTCACCTATCACAGTCTTAGATAATGCCCACAAACATAATTTGAACACGGACAAAAGCCCACCAACGAAAACATGAGTAAATTAAACAATTTTTAAAAAAAAATCGTCTTATATTTAATTATTTTTATAATTTTGCATAAATGTTTATCTGTAATTGATTTTTCCTGACAAAAATGTTTTTATTTCATTTTGAACCTTTTTCCAGTACTCTGCATTCTCCTTAAATTATCTGTACTTTTTTCTTTTGTATTTTTCGCTAATTCGCAATAATAAACTTTTGTTGTAAAAGAAAATAAGGTATTATTAGAACTCTGCACCTTATGTTAATTCACCCTAAAAGACAAATGCGATTCTTCCATTATTTCACGCGATTATATGCAAACAGCCTGAAAAGATTAGTGGTGAAAATAAATAAAACAAAATATTTGCTTCGCATATAAATTTAATGTAAAATAAACCCGATCACCCTTTTCGAACCAGATAGCCTTTTAAGGAGATGTGACAAATGTTGTTTGTTTTAAATCTTGGCCATGTTAATGTTCCTGATACAAACTTTAGTATAACATGCGTCATTTTTTAAAGTAAAAAAACCCTCTTTCCTACTACTCACCCTGAAAAATGTTTTTTATAAAAAGTGCTCAATACAAAATGGAGTTTTATTAATAAATCTCTCGCTATATGTATGGCTGGAAGTATTATAATGTATATAGAGAAATAATAACAGAGTGCTCAATTACATTAGTAATACTATGATATATATTTTTTTATTTTTCTAATATTATTCAATTATATGTTGATAAGCAATCGATACCAGCCGTTTCTCGGACAATCGGAAAACGTTGCAACCTTACCCAACTGGATTACTTGGGCCTTTTAATGGTTTTGCTCTCACCAAAAATTCAACGGATTTTACAATTTTAATGTCAACCTTTTTCTGGATTTATCGTCTTTTGGACCTCCAGTTACAATTTTCATGACGCCTTTAACAATGAATTTTTCTTATATTTTCAACCTCTTCTCTCTGCATTGAGCCTTTGTATATTTGTATTTATCTTATATTATCTTCTATCTTTTCAAATTATGACTTTCAGTAATTTCCTTTACCGACTCATCTGTTTGCATTCCTCTGACGATACTATTTCATTCTTTGAAAAGCCATGGCTTAATGAAGGACACACACATTTATTTTATTTGAAACATCTTGTTTTGAACAACTGACGACCTAACAGATATTGTACGTTTAACATCTTTATTCTAATCTTTTACTTTCTCTCTTTCTCGCGCTCTCTCTCTTTGTATATATATATATATATATATATATATATATATATATATATATATATATATATATACTAGAAGTAAGGTGACCCAGATTTAGCCTTCCTGCACTCGCCATCTCTTTCCCACTATTTCCTTCTCTCTATTTCTCTCTTTTCCTTATTATAATGGGTTAAATTGCTGTTGTGATATTCCCTTTTGTTTAAAATAGCCTATTCTACTTTATTTTATTCTTTCCTTCTTTTATTACCTTGCGCAAAAAACAAATGAGAGAAAGAGAGAGAAGAGAGAGAGAGAGAGAGAGGAATAAAGGGATAGAGAAAGAAAGAAAGAAAGAAGAGGTTACGGAAGCAAGTATGATAGACGACATATACAATAAGTTGCTGGTCAAATAATATACAGAGAAAGAGTGTTAAAATGTAAAATAGATAGAAACTTAGTATGAGGCAGTTTACTTAGGGAATTAGTTACAAATTACGACTAATTAGAGCAATTAAAAAGGAAATGTTTTCAAACATAGCTCAATCTCAAATCTGAGTAATATTTTAGCATGTATTTGGTGTGATTTAAATATATAGGCAACACCCCATAGAGAAACAAACGTTAGTAAACCCTACTTCAATATATAACTAGATTATGCGGTTTCCGTAACAAAGCAGACAATGAGAACACAAAGACGAGGTATATTTGCAAAGAAAATGTATTAACAAACATGTAAAAAGGTTTGTTTCATTATAATTTTGCGTAACTTTTCTGTCACTTTGTTCTTTTTTTGAATGTGAATAGTCAGTATTTTAGCTCATTTACTGTGCCTTTACTTTTTCATCGTCTCCAATCATTAGCAGTGTTATAAGTCGAGACATACATTTAGTTGAGGTTTAGTTGGTTGAGTGTTGTTGGCTGCTAGCGTGCCCAGTGTAATATGGTGACCAGGCTATTGCCCATGTAACACATCTCCCCTCTCGACGCTGCTGATTGATCTAAAGGAACATCAAAGCTGTTACAGTTTGACACCAACGCAGTCGCAGGAGCTGCCAGAAAGAAGAATTGCCTTATAATTAAAATCAAACGTCTGTGATTCTTAGCAATCGATATCAGAAATTATTGAATCATATTCATTTGTGATATCAACAAAACTGGCATTCACTCTTAGAATTCAATCTGAATTCCAACAGATGTTGAGGTTCTTCATTAATATAAGGATATCCTTGTTAGTTGAGTTCTACAAGTATGCAATCTTTTCACATAAAGCTTATCATCATATAATCTTATATATAAGTTTTTATAGGTACAACATTTTAAAATTGATTTTAATAATAATGGCGAGGGAGCCATCATTACCAAGGACGGAGAGGCCTATAATACTAAAGCGAGAAAGAAAAAAGAATACATTATTCATTCCTTACTCTAGTAAAACGGTTAAAATATAAAAAAAATGTGAATGGAGGAGAAATATATATATATATATATATATATATATATATATATATATATATATATTAGCCTGAATATTCCCCCGGGGATGAAACGCGGGAGCCTCTGTGTAGCTTAATGACCATAAATATATTTTCATAGCTTACTACCTAGCTCTACTTACGTATCGAGCACAGTTGAAGTAAATACTGAAAATTGATACATATAAAATTATATCTCCTTATGAAATTTTATGTGGATACATGAAATAGTAATATATATATATATATATATATATATATATATAAATATATATATATATATATATATATTTGTTCAGCTAAGATCTTCTGAGCATGGTTGCTCTTTTAAAAGTTTGATTATTTTATAGATTTGAAAACGAAGGCTGTAGCATTATATAATCTATTAAAATCGGAGAACATGTGAACGAAAATCATTGGCCCCTAAACATTATTGATAAATGTATTATAGAACATATTATTTACATGACACTTGTACTCAGTGATCATACAATTTAAACTACTAGTTAGCCACTGCAACTAACCAAGTAGGTTTATGTGTCCAGTAATTCAACTTTTGCTGGGAAATTCTCAAAGTGATACCATGCGTAAGCAGATCAGTCACATTTTCCCTAGATGAGACATTTAAATTTACTGTCCACTGCAAAATCTATTATGCAGATGTTTTTTGATTTTAGATGTCTTTTAACATTTTATTGGTAAATATTTATATTTTCTAGTAACTAACCAGAATAAAAACCCATGTATCCACAAAGACACAAACTCTTTTAATAATAATTTTAGAAATACGGTTTTAGCAGAGTTACTAGTGATTTCATAACAGAATGTACCGCAAGAAGATCAATTATAGGCAGCGTTTTTTAAATTTCATTGAGCAAAATGTACCTTTGAAATATATGTGATGTGTTATCACATCGGTTTTAGAGGATGCATTATTGTCCACTGCATGTCTTGGAAAAGATCCGTAAAGATTTTTGCTATATGTACCAGAGGTTCTTCACTTAAATCGGTACGTTTTCATACCAACTCGGCGTTAGTAAACATAACAGTCGCGACGAGGAGTGCGGACTGACTGACCAAAGTGATACTTCGGATGAATTGGGTCAGCATTGTCAGAGTGGCAGATGTAACACATCTTGAACAATAGCCAAAATGACAGACATAACTTTTTATCAATTTCGTTGCGGATGAATGAAATCGAAAATTACGTTCACTAACCTTTCACTTGGTGTACTGGCAAAATGTTCAATTGAAAACCGTTTAATGATGTTCAGTCAACGAGGTCAAAGAACGGAGAACATGAATAGGCAATTTATTGCGAAGCTAAACAATGGATATCCTTAGAATTCTGACATACAAATCTTGTAAAAAAAGGTTGAATCTGACAGAAAAGTTACGCAAAATTATAATGAAACAAATCCTCGTCCACTTTTTTACATTTTTGTTAATACATTTTCTTTGCAAATATACCTTATACGTCTTTGTGTTCTCATTAAAGGCACGGTAAATGGGCTAAAAGACTGACTATTAACATTCAAAAGAAGAACAAAGTGACAGAAAAGTTACGCAAAATTATATACAGTGAAAGAGTGTTAAAACGAACAATAGATAGTAACGTAGTATGAGGTAGTTTACTTAAAGAATGTGTTGCAAATTGCGGCTAATGAGAGCAATTAAAAAGGAAATAGCTCAATATCAAATCTGAATAATATTTTTGTGTTAACCATGACCAAAGTGATGATGCGTCAAATATTTTCTATTTTTGATAAAAATTCAATTTTTGTAGAATTCTTTGCAGCACTTAAATTTTCCGATTCTATATAACAACTATAGCAAAACACGTTTTGCTTAATCATATCTATGTTGTACAATAGTGTCTTCGAGGTACGGTTTCTTTGTACAAGGTGATCCGTGCTCCCGAAAGATTCCCCTGCCATGCTGAGATGATCAATATTAAATCTGTTTCTGAGCATCCCAGTGTAAGCACCATCTGGAAATCATTCATATGATGCTTAATCTTATGATTCAGGATGAACGGATTGACATTTAAAACCAAATATTAATTATGGGAGGCCTGTGGACGAGTGGTTATAGCACTTGTCTTTGGGCTGGACGACCCGGGTTCGATCCCACTCACGGCATGCGAAGTTTCGGGTCTGAAAACTCCCTCTGTCCACCCAGTAAATGGTTACCTGACTAAAACTCAGGGAAGGTTCAAGGCAGCGCAAGGAGAGGGATGGGCTCCGCCTTCCATATGCTGTGCCCTAGACACGGTGATTCTTAACAAATCACCGCCGCTACGGCCATGGGCAGTGTGCGATGTCGGCAACGACACTCGTGCGCATCCAGGCTATGCGACCTTTACCTTTTTCTTTTTTTTATTAATGTTGCACATCAGTAAGAGAGCAACTTGTTACTATCCTTCATGAAGAAACAACATATCTTCTTATCTTCCTCACACTTAATTTTAATCACCAGAAAAGCTTTCCGGATATTTTCAAATATTACATGCATTTTAGTGACGAAATAAATCAAATATCAAATCAATTGAGTTGACTCCTGGATATGCAACTTCATTGAGTGATTATGCACGTCTAGCTTTTGGGGAGCAATGGGAAACTTGCCTTTGCGGTTGATTGTTTTGAATACTGGCCGTTGTGGTATCCATATATATTCATGAACATTTCGAGACGGAACTTCTATTCTTTCAATAATTTCTAGGTATGTGTATATGTTTATATATTTCTATGTATAGGATACACTCCTACACAAATTTACGATTATTATGAATTTTGGAACACAGCTGCTAGATGTAAGCTTTGATGACGTAAGACTATGTTTAGTTTTATTTAGTTTTATGCAAATGGGTCAAAGGTAGCATTGGTGACATTTAAGAATTAATATAGGACGTCTATTAATAAATTAAGGGAGGTGCAAGAGCGCTCTATCCCTTTAATAGACTTAAAAGATGGGCTATGCTAGAAATCTCATTTCTTTGATCAATCATAACTCAAACATCAATAAATAAAATTAGTTAAAACTTTGCACAGCATTTTTCTTTGATAGGTTCTATAAGTGTGTAGAATTTCAGCATCAACTCAGAGATCCAGAAAGGTCAGGCATGATTTTGTGTTATCCGTGTGTACTTACGTACGTATGTGCCACCCTGTATCTCATCAACTATTTGATGGATTCAGCTGATTTTATGCAGAGATAGAGGTTCTGGGGTCTAGTTGATGGCATTTTAATTTCAGCTTACCATATACCTTAGTTTTCCAGAAAATTCCAAAAAACCTTTAAAATGACCATTGTATTGAGGCATAGCCTTTACAAAAGTAGTGACATTCCATGATAAATGCCAGTATACTGAAATCATATGCCCTTAATAGGGTTAAGATGAAAATTGATATACACTAAATGTACAAAAGCAAGGAAATCCCCAAATGTTTACACTTTTATTGTCATTAAGGGTATGCGAGTACAACAGGGCTATGTATTTTACTGGTAGGAATTTTTCTTCAGCGCACCTCACACACTTCATCCACTCATGTATAGAGATTTATACTGTAGTGATGTGATAATGAAATGGTTAGGTTGATATGTAGTCATACCCTTAATGACAATAAAAGTGTACATTTGGGAATTTCCTTGCTTTTGTACATTTAGTGTATATCAATTTTCATCTTAACCCTATTAAGGGCGTATGATTTCAGTATACTGGACTTTTATCATGGAATATTCCTTATATTTCAGTTTCTTTGTAGTATTTTAATGGGGTTTTAAGGGGCATAATATGGGTACAACACCCTATTTGGAAGTTCAAATGTTTCAGATTTTGATTAAATTCGCTCTATAGACATTAGACACGAATTAAGCCAAATTCCCTTAATTTATAGTTCTTCTAAAAGCAGACATATTATAGACATATTATAGACATATTATAGACATATTATAGACATTATTGTAGACATTATTGTAGACATTATTGTAGACATATTATAGAATAAATAAATTATGAATTTGAATCAAAATTGGAATAAGGGTTCTAGACATGAATTCTATTTGCATTATATCTTGATTCTCATTTTCTTATATATATTCAAATACAATTACCGTTAATAATTCAATAGTTATACCTACAGTATTTGATAATGTAGAGACTATCAATACACTGTTTTCTTTAATAAGCTCCATCATCATCATCATCATCATCATCATCATCATCATCATCATCATCATCATCATCATCATTATCATCATCATCTTTATTTTTACCAAGCCTTTGATTAGTCCTCTATAAGATGGCGGGGGCATGTCTGTCAGTCTTGATCAAAGTCTTCCTCTTCGGGCTCGCAGTCGCGAGGATCAATGTTCACAATCCCCAGGGTCATACGGTCGCGTTTACACAGCTCAGCTCATGCCACTAGAGCTCTGGTCTTCCAGCCTGCCGACTTAATGCGATGGACATGTTTCTGACCCGGGAGATCCGGCTGGAGCTTCGCTCGAGATGGTCAAGCCATCTCATACTGTCCAGCTTAAGAACAGCATAAATTTCATTTATACCAAGTTTAGAGAAAATAATCTAGAGGTGAGTGTCTTCTTCTGGCTTGACATGGCTTTAGTGTGAATATTATTACACCTGCCCTACTTTACCATTTGTATCTCAATAGACCATGAGGTCACAACCTTGAAATATCTATGTACACATTATTATTATTATTATTATTATTATTATTATTATTATTATTATTATTATTATTATTATTATTATTATTATTATTATTATTATTATTATTATTATTTACTCATATTATTATTTACTCATTAGCAGTTTTATTACGTCATTATCAGTGATTGGTCACTGGAAATGCCAAGCGATGATCCATGGGTTGCGATTGGCAACAAGTCTCCCTAGCACTCTATTCGATACCCATTACAACTCGTTTAACATCATCGCAACAGCTGTTTACTATTTATGCATCACCGAAAACTACCGTTGGACTTCTTTAGAATGTAAGTAGCAATAAGCCTCCCTAAGATTCCAATACTCTTCGTATCCTTCCAATGGAAGTCTGGCGGCGCTTTCCTATCATGGTTTTCTCATTTCCGTAAGCTTTAATGACCTTTTTGTGTGGTACCTTCCGAGGGTAGTGTCACTACATGTGCATTTGCGTGTTTTTTTTTTGGTCGGAAAAAATTGTCTGATTATGAGATTTCTGACAGTTTCAATTCGTTGGGATTATATATTTTTTGTTCTATTTATATTTCGACTTACCTGTAGTTGGTCGCGTTACCTGGTTATGTAGGTTATTTCATCACTCGAATATTTTATTTAATACATTTTTTTGTCTTTTATTGTTTGGTTTTGATCTTTCTTTTTTTTGAATTTCGCCTCGTCTTTTTGCCAGTTTTTTAGGGGCTGTTTCTAGAACATTCATAACTATTGGTATTAAACTGATTTTATTAATGTTTTACATTTTTTTCAGTTCTCTGGCAATTTCCATGTATTTGCTTATTTTTCTGTCTCCTGTGATTTGCTAAAACGTTGAAATCTACGATTTAGCAGTTTTCTCATTCTTGTTTATTATTATCATCATACATGGTTTTCTTTGTTTTGATTAGTTTGTCTATTTAGATCAAGAATACAATAAGAACCCCAGTTCATTGACCCAACACGCGGAACATATTCCGGAAGTCACCGGCGTCTTCCGGTTGACCTCGCAATACACGTGGTCGCTATTTACAAAACAACTTGTAAATAAACCTTTACATTTCGGAATTTTTTTTTCTTTTAACGTGTTAATATTTATTTTAAGGCAGAGGGTCCATAAATAAAATCAATAAAATATTAACATGTTTTCTCACATGTTTTTGTGTCACTATTTACTTGCCTCCCCACGAGGACAGAAATTAGGGGTGTGTATGAAATATTTATCGCCGGACCTAAGTAATCTTCCGTTTTGTAGGGAAATAATCAAGCTTCCCAAAAAAGAAGCACTCTGGATCTTACCTCAGTTTAGAAGGATTTTTCCATACTTCACTTTGCTCCTAGCCCGAGGAGGCAAAACGGAAGATTTACTAAAATAGAAAAAAAAACCAGTAAGACAGTAAATGAAGAGTTTGTGGACAAATAGACAAAACAGTAAATCACATAATAATAGTATACCGAAAACTGGCCTCAAAGAATACAAAAATTGTCATGACTGCGTGGGGAAAGCAGTACACTGGGAGCTATGCAAACAAATGCATTTCGAACACTCGGACAAATGGTACAAACATAAACCAGAGAAAGTAGTCGAAAACGAACAACACAAAATCCCCTGGGATATGGAGGTACAAACAGATACACTCATACAAGCAATGACACCAGATGTCATAATAGTCAACAATAAAGAAAAATCTTGCCCAATTGTTGATTTTGCCGTCCCTGCTGACCATAGGGTGAAGACCAAGGAGACAGAAAAACGAAGCTAATAGACGGAACTTGCCAGAGAATTGAAATGATATGGAGTATGAAGAAAGTAAATATAATACCAGTAATCGTAAGAACACAAAGAACCTGGAAAAAAGACTGGGAGAAATTGGAATCAAAGGGAATGATAGAAACAGCTGACATCTTAAGGTAAATCCGTGAATGCGGAAACCTTTCCACATAATCTACGGAGACTAACCAATCACATGCAAGGTGCAGTAGGAAGAAAACAAAATCAATACACCCCCCCCCCCAAAAAAAAAGAAATGTGATGGCACCAGTTCTGACTGATACCACAGAAACAGTCGTGAAGGGTAAAGGAGGATGGAAAGACCGAAAAGGGAAAGCACTAATTATACCGTTGCTGGAAGAGTGCGGTGAGAACTGGGACATTGTGGAGGCTTATTGCCATTAAAATCCTAGAGAAGGCAAATGTTCGTTACCAACGAGAAATCGATGGTAACCGTTTGTTGGGATAACGCAAATTCACTTGCAGTAGTTATCGAAAGAGGTGGAGAGCACTGGAAATCTGGGCAGACTTGTTGTCACTCAGACTCCAGGGAACACCACTAGTGACGATCAGTGAGCAATCACTGATTACTGCCTGGGTTAGAAGTCTTTTTGAGTAAATAATAATAATAATAATAATAATAATAATTATTATTATTATAATAATAATAATTATTATTATTTTATCTCTCTCTATATAAAAATAATTTAAATAGATATATATGTGATTTAATTGTTTTCTATTGCTGAACTTGTTTCCAATGTATTTTGGTTAAATAGATTAGTGTTTGGCGATATGAGATGAATTAAACCGACATTAAACTCATTAAATAATTTCTACATACTTAAACAATGAAACAACCCCGTCTTTTGAACTTCGCTTCAACTGATCAAAATGCGATTTTGACGAAGCAATCAGAAACATTGTTAGAATTAAACTAAATGCGTTATATTTTCTGTACAAATTGTTATTTTAGTATGATCTAGTTTTTGGATGTGATAAGAAAATGGATGAAGTGATAATTGAATTTTGTAATGATCGTATAATTAAACAATATCCTATGAGAAATGTAAATGCCATGTAATACGAGCTGACATTTGCGTTGGTGAACACATAAGCTACGATATCCACTACGGCAGGTTGACACTGTAAGAAAAAAACAAGAAAAAAAACAGTAATATAACTGAAAAGATCGACTCCGTGAACTACTATGGTCATATTCTCTCTCTGTATCTCACCACGCTCTCTCTTCATTTTCCGTCTCTCTCTCTCTCTCTCTCTTTTGCACTCTCTGCACTGTGATTTTGAGACATTTGTGAATGATAAAATAATATGAATTGTAAAATGACACAATTTTGTTTCTTGATGAAAAATAATTCTTAATTTTTAGCATTTATTAGAAATACATCAGTTCCTTCTCTCGACAAAACAGAACCTAATAGTGTCTACAAACCTAATAATTAGTCTGGGTGATCGGAATGCGATTCGAACGAACGCCAAATAGCGAATGCTTTGCATAGCAACTTTTTTTTCTTATTGCGGTGTGTTTCAATACGCTTCCCTCTCCACTTCAAAAGCAAGTGATTTTTCACAGAAACGCGCGAAGTGTTTATTTTTCAACTAGTAAAAACGGTTTTAAAGGGACCATCTAGTAAGCCTATGTTAAATTAAGAAGACTTATAAAAACAGTGAACTGGTCAACAAAATCAGAGTTCTTCTTGGCAACACCGTGGCGTGTATCGATTTTCAGCAAAAACTACCGCCTGTCCAAGAAACACGACTGGAGTATCCCAAGCTGAACTCCCTTTAATCACGACTGCTTTCTCTCCAGTGACAACCCAACCACTAAGAAGATTAGCAAAATCGTCGACTATTTTACGGTACTCACACACACTTGTGCAAAAATATCAATGCTAAAATTAATGAAGAAACTAGAAAGACTATATTTAAACGATCTACTGTGGATTTGTTAACTCCGTTTACTAGGAGAGGACTATTGTGATGGATCGAGACGCGATTCGAAAAAAGTCAATGGCTTGTATAGCCACCATCTTTCTTTCTTCGTTTTTACCCTTTCACTTCCAAATGAGTTTTCACAGGGACGCGTTCATTAAATATTTTCCTTCCTTTGCCATATCAGTAGTGGAAACACAACGACGGTATTCTATACTTCTTTATTTTAGAGATGTTTGTCTAAAGATCAATATTTCTCATTAACACGGCGTAGGCAATTGATCAGATAATCTATTTAACTGGTAAGTTAAACAAATAATGTATCTTAAATAATTCATCTACATAAAATATAATATATTTATGCCGAGTATTTCTCATGTGATATCAACACTGATCACATATTTTGTAAATTTAACATATTTATTAATAAATATTTTGATTTAATAAATCAGCGTATGGATCTATATTTACAAATGTATAAAATCTAAAAAAAGAATATAACATTTTTAGAAAAAATAATCTTTCGACCGAATCTAGCAAAGAAAAGTTTAAAAATAAATACGTTATCTTTAGCCATACCAAATTGAGAAATAAGTCTATGCAAGTGTAAACTTAATAACTAAACTAAATTTATTTAACTTTTTCCTCTGCCCCAATGCATATTTGTGTGGTAGAGAACGTAATACGAATTCTCTATAAAAACGGCGTGTAAATTAAATATTGAAAATTAAAAACTTGACAACAAGAGTTTGTAATCTCTCTCTCTCTCTCTCTCTATATATATATATATATACTAGACCACCCGTGACCCGTTGGGTCAGTTTGTTATATTAGCTATGGAATTCATGTATGAGCGTGACACTTGTGGCATAAAGAAAATAGGTTTTTTTTACATAACAGAAGCATTTCTATGAAAGTATATTAAAATGAAAAAAGAATATAGATAGATTTCTATGAGTCGTTCTGTTTATTATAATTGTTTTTTTTTAAATTACAGTTACTGAATTATAAGTGGTTGGCCATACTTATAGGTAAATATGCACTGGACAGGTACCATAATACTTATTATAGTTAAATTCAAATTTTGATATATCATCTTGTAGCGGTGGCCAGGGCGATTTGAGAAAGGAAGGGAGTACAGCAGGCTTTCTCGCGTACGTAACGAAAACAGAGGGAGTAGGAGTGGTGAAATCTATGAGAGAGAAAGTGGGAAGTGGTTTCGTTCACCGACCGCTAGTATGGCTGATATTAATAATGAGTGTTGTTTTTTTTTTGTTTGTTTTTGTTTTTTAAAAGGGAGGAGTTTTTTTGAAACTGCGATGGACTTTACGAAGTCCTCCCGTTGAATGTTTTTAGCCGTGAAGAAAACAAAAAAACTATTTGATGAAATTAAATGAAATTGTTTATATTAAAAGCGATATAAAAATTTCCAGAATGAAAAATTTCATGCGTTCGTTAATCATAATAGAGAATAACGGAATTGGAATAACAGATTGAAGACGATGCTATTTACGCATGCGCAACTGGATGTTGAAAACCGGAAAGCTGAAAGCTGATTGCAAACATACAAGATCAATAGACTTTTAGTATTATATAGATATATATATATATATATATATATAAGTTAGTTGAAATAAATATAACTTGAACATTGTTCCAAGAATTCTAAACAAAGTACAATTCATCGTACAATCGTTTTCAAGACATTTTTGAAATATTTAATTGTTCATTATCTTTGATGATTCCAAAAACGCGTCTTCGTCAACGCCTTTTATAACATAACACACAGAAGTCTTTGAGAAAAAACCCATCAGATTTCAGAACTAAAAGCCAACACCAGTGAAAAGACTTACGAACTAGAAAAAAAAATAGCGAATTGAATAATTAATCAAAACATTTAAAACATTTAAAGCATTCAAAAGGTTGAATCGAGAAAGATAAACCAAATTAGAGAAAAATTACAAAAGAGAAAAATACATGAATTAAAAAAAAATGAAATATAATCAATGGTCGCACTAAACAATATTAAAAACAATAAGAACATGTTTGTAATAACAATAATGTAAGTATACAATAAAAATGAAATAAAATAAAATAAAATGATGTTCGATAAAGTATATAAGAAAGTAAAATTGTCAAATAAAATAATAAAATAATAATAACTAATGTATAAAAATAAATAAAAATAAATTTAAAAAAAAATAGATAAGAAAACTAGATAACGAAAGTATATATATATATATATATATATATATATATGGGAGCGCCGACTGTCAGCGCGACAGTTGAGCTTCAATCCCGGCTTGAGGCACTAACTGGTCTAGCCGCACTGAAGAGCTGTGATACAGCGAAACAGTCTGTATGTGGATTAGTATAAGAAGCTCAATTCCTGGGTAGAGCTTATTTGTAAGGATATCGCTAACTGCCATTAGATTTAAGGCATAGCTCATTAGGTAAAACTAATTCGAGCTCCTGGCACTTTCAATATATACATTAGGATATTACTTAACATTCAGTCAGTGTCGTATGAAAGCGCATGGGTACGAACGCCGACTGTCAGCTCGACGGTTGAGTTTCAATCCCGGCTTGAGCCACTAACTGGTCTAGCAGCACTGAAGAGCTGTGATACAGCGAAACAGTCTTTCTGTGGATTATATATATATATATATATATATATATATATATATATATATATATATATATATATACAATAATTGAAGATATAATAGACAGTTTCGCCTTAAAATAAAAATTAAAAAATACAGTGAAAATGAAGAAAGAACAGAAAAACAGTAGAATGAGGACATTAACGAAGTTTAGGACATCATTTTTAGACCTTTTCTTCTGATGAGTTGCACTAATAAAAAACGAAGATATATAACTTTATATTTTGGTTGTCTGAGGGTACACAAAACTATCCACAAGGACATGGATCTTTTTATAAATGAATATTAACATGGTAACCGGAATATTACTTTCTATTATTTATACTTATACTTATTTTTTATGCGTAAATCTTGAAAGTCTGAGTATTAAGAATAAATATATACATATATAGATATGTGCTGATCATTGGATCTATACAACCAAACCTGCAGACGCTCATATTGTTCAAGGCAATGAAATACATATCATAGTCTCTGATCTTTGGATGGTTACAAAAGTACTAGGAGGTCCACCCTCCCAGGCTTTGCCTCCCCTCTTTGGGGAGGAGTAAGTTTATTGCTTACTGCCGTAGGCGCCCCCACCGGGGAATGCCGACGGGGCTGTCCAGGCAATTTTTAATTGCCAAAGTGATCAGGTTCTCGGGCGACCTTGGGTTACATCTTACCTTGTGGGAGTAAGATAAAACTGGCCTTGTGCCTAACCTCCTGGAGAGGATGTAAATGAAACAAAAGTACGTAACCCCCTTTCCTTACTTATAACTCGCTTTTATCTGGTTATAGCCATTTGCTCATCTTTTGCTTTTGCTATAATTCATTACTCAAATTTTTTGGCGGCAACAGAGGTTTGTAATTATATATATATATATATATATATATATATATATATATATATATGATATGATGATGGACTCTCCCGTCGATTGCGACGTATGAGGTTCCAACAAAAATATGTAAAAATATTTATGACCTTATTTATTAAATTACTTTTACCTACAAACGCCGCCGTTTCAAGCTTTCTCTCTCATCAGTGCAGGAAGTGACAATTTCAGACGGTCACGGGGCGGGAACTTGGTCCACAGAGTCAGCCAAGACAACGCACGCTCTCGTTCTATCCCCAAGGCCATCATGCGTAATCATGTAATGGGCCTAAAAACAGAGGGCAATAAACAGCAGGCAATCTAGAGGGTTCAACGAACGTTATCGGAATCTTACTTATAGCTCAGTGACTGTCTGTTTTTTAATATCTTTGAACTTTAATCTTTGAAATGTTTTTATAAAATATATATATCCTACAGCCATAGTAATATATGCCTAGGTTAATTCAGTATGCACTTTGGGACATTGGAATCACTGACACGACTTTGTAAATACGGAAACTAGCCGGCTCGATCTGCAAGTGACATTCATGGTCGAACACGACCGACGAATGCCTACTATTTTACTATATATATATATATATATATATATATATATATATATATATATATATATATATATATATACATATATATATATAGACGCCGTCTAACCTACCCCTTTATCCTTGCACTCAAGGGAAGCGAATTTTCTGTCTTATTAGCGACACTCCGTCTCCGTCCTTAACTTTACCGAGAAAGTCAGACGATACATCTGTTCGAATGCAACCTCTTAAAACATTTACGAATGTCTTCACCTCACATCAAAGGGCAAAGTATCGTAGCCTTTTAACTCTTATTAACGGTTAGCAACACTCTCTCTCCCATTCTAAACCCTTAGCCAAAGGGAAGTGAAACGTTGTTTTCTGTCGGCCAGACACCTCATGTCATCTCTTTACATGTACGAATGCCTCGACCCTAAGTTAGTGAAAGTATCGTCGCCTTATAATAAAAAAAAACGCTTCATCCACCACCTCCCAGCCCACGCTTCTCAGCAGATAATATATATATAAAAGAGTTAACGAATCGACCAGTTAGTCTTGTCAGTCGAAGAGTGAGTTGTCGCCGGTCGAGGAACCAGTTAGCACCAGCATATGCGCTGTGAGCTATGAAAAAGAAGAAGAAAAAGACGAAGAAGAACAAGAAGAAGAAAACAAAAACAAAGCAGAGAACTAATCTGAGTGCACACGCGGGCGGATCGCTCCGAGATTTCCTTCTATGCTTAAAGTTAATTTGACGAAAACAAAGGCTTTTTCTGCAGTTGATTGCAAAACTATCACATTACCGTCGAGATGATGAATACGTATCTTATGTAAGGATTGGATAGTGCCGATTTAAGACTTCCATGATTACACCCGTAAACATATGATTCCTGAACCCTTACATCTTGATATCCGCTAATAACTTTTCCATCCAAAGATCAGTGTTAATCTTGGATGAGTGTGACTTTGACATCCATTGATAATTAAGCTTTTAAACTCGGTATTTTTATTCATAGATTTGGATCGCCATTAGTTAACGTTAAACATTATCTCTCTTCTTTAAAATATTACTTTGCGTATCTTGTTTTTACAATATATATATATATATATATATATATATATATATATATATATATATATATATATATATGTGTGTGTGTGTGTGTTTGTGTTTGTGTGTGTGTTGTGTGTATGTGTGTGTGTGTTCTAGAAAATACATGTTAATACGTTTAAAATAAATTCCCCAAACAAGACAGATTTTCAGCAATGTACGCATTCTAACTACGATTAAAATCAAGATATAATCATACTAAAACTTATGTTTATGAAAATTGATTACATGATTTTAATCATCAATTATGTCTACAATTTAAGACTTAAGCTTAAGGGGTATAAACAAGGAATTGAAATTCCGGTAATCTTGTTTAATTAGTGTCTAATGACTATGGATAAAATTTAATGCAACTCTTAAATATTCTGATTTTCAAATGTAATATTGTGTCTTCATTATGCCTCCTAAAATACTCTAAAACACTTTTTACTTGTTTTTTATAAACATTTTTCATGCCTTTTCCGTTCTTAATAATTTTGCGTCAGAAGAGATATTTGTGTTTTGATTAAATTGAATTTGTCAAATAACAAATATATATTTTGTAAGAAATATATATGGATATTACCTTAGTATTTGAGATAAATATGAAATAATTTTCGAGTTATTAATCGAAACACATTTTATTCTGAATTAAATACGTGTTTTCGTTACTTAAAATAAGTCAGATATGGTGTCGTGCTAAACCATGACTTTCGTAAACCAAGGCAGGTGCATCGAAGAGTGGCGTCATACTATCAGGTAGCAATCGAGATCTGTCAAATAGTTAGAATCTCAGAAATGAATAAGTCTCTTTAAAAGAAAGCATTATAAAACTTTAAGAATTGCATTTAAAGAAGAAAAGAAAAGAACACGATTCGCTTAATATTGAAAGTGAACGTTATTGAATATAAGTTAAATAAAAAAACACAAGAATTTAAAATTAATAGTTAAGTTGTGTTATTGCTGCGTTAAAATAAATAAACATTACGTTGTTTCATGGATTTTCATTTACTATTTCTATTTACTTGCCTCCCTACGACCACACCAGAGTTAGACAGAAGTTCGGTTTTTAATGTGAGGAAAATCAAGCTCCTAAAAATTAAAATTGCCTCAGTCTAGAAGAAATTCTCATTCACCTTTACTGACCGAGGGCAGAAAATATGAAGTGTAGTATCAGAACAGATATTACACTTTTACTTATTTTATTGCAAAAATATATAGATACAATTTAAATTTAAAACAAATTCAGCACAAGGCCATCACAATTATGGGGAGTGGAATGTCGTTTCTCATACCCTGTCTATCCTACTCTTTGTTAAAACCATTAGTTACTAGGATAACGCATTTACTCTAGGAGTCAAAATATCCGATGTGTTGAAAATTAAAATGTTATATATATATATATATATATATATATATAACCGTGTGGTTCAGGCGTCGGATTTGAGTTGTAAAATACTCGTAATCCGGGGCTTTGAATTGCATGACCGATAGTGAATAGTCATATCTCTATGCTTATGAGTCTCAGTTTAAGGACAAAACGTATACGTACATAGATAATAAACAATAACAAATATTTATTATTATTTGTCGCCCCTAGAAAAAGTAGAGCACTGTATGTGTAGTATTAACACAGCATGACGCCACTAGCTTTAAATGCATCGTTCCTTCCTCAAAAAAGTAGAACGCTCTAGACGTTATAGCCGCCGATAACGTGTAAAAATTATCAGTTTATTCGCTATTTAAAATTGGCCGTGTGGTAAAATACTCGTAATGCGGGGTTTCGAATCGCATGATCGGTAGTGAATAGTCATATCTCTATGCTGATGAGTCTATGTTTAAGGACGAAACGTATACGTACATAGATAATAAACAATAACACACACACACACACACACATATATATATATATATAAAATTAAAAAATGGAACAGTGAAGACCCATAAGCTAAACGGGGTAGGTTAGACGGCGTCTATATATTTCATTCCGTCGGATTGTTTTATCCTTTTATCTACCCATATATATATATATATATATATATATATATATATATCAATGTTTTAATCATCGTTTTTTTCTAGTCCCAAAGATATTTGAACCGTTGTAGAATTGTATTACACACAGATATACGACTTTATCACATAGCTTTACTACGTGATTACGAAGGTTAACACGAATACAAATTAATTAAAGTAGGGTTTGAATTAATTCTATCATAGAGAGTATAACCTCACTATTAATATTAAAGTAAGAAACTAATTATTAATATTTCAGAATCAAAAGTGATTTTCAAGAATATGAAATTATTTTTCTCTTAGAAATGTGACGTAGTGCCGGTTTACGACAGACACAAAATCTTCATTTTATATGTTGGATAAGCAGACATTGGTGAGAGAAAAAGTCGATCATTCAATCTTTGTTTGTGAAATTGCATACTTCGGTATGACGGTGTAAGGATGGGCCAAAGTTTTATCTGGGCCTTACTTCTCCATATTGTATGAAGTATCTCCAAAGTTATGCCTTGGAGACGTTGATATTTATCTGATCAGACTAAAATCTTTCATGGCGGTTACTTTATTATTATTATTATTATTTTTATACTTTTATTCACCTAAAACAAGGCACATTTCCATTGAGATACTACTTTGAATAAGGGGCCATAACTAGAGGGGAATCTTAAGTAGGGTGTTGAGTAGCGAGATGTCTGTTCACATTTTAGTTAAATTTCTGCATGTTTGTACAATCAGGCAAGCAGAGAATAGGGAGGGACTTCAAAAGGCTAGCAGTTAAAGGAAGAACATATAAGAATAGAAAGCTTTCCGGTATCTGAGTACCTATAGATTAAAAGGGTAGGATTTTGCTACTTGTCGTGTTGGTCGCATGTATGTACTTCGAGTGTGCACATTGCTGCGAGTTCATCGGACCACATTCCATTAAAGTACTTGTAAAACAAGCAAAGGGATGCAACATTTTGGCAATAAGACAGGGGTTGAAGCTTGGTTGACAGTGAGGGACCTATTAGATTGGAGACTCTTTTTTGGGACTCTGTCTATTAAAAGGAGACTAGTGGTTGATGCACAAGTCCAGATATGAAAACAATACTCCATGCATGGGCAAATGGTGGTTTTGTAGAAATATAGAATACTGGTAGGTGTGTGAAGTTTTTTTAGCGCGGTAAAGGGATCTCACCTTCTTTGCAGTAGCCTTGACAATGTCTTCTATTTATTTGTTCCGATTTATGTTACATGTGAATGTAAGGGCGATGAGTTTGCGTAAGGTAGTGTGCTATTATCCATGGTAATCGGTGGTTCAATCAAAGAGCATCAGATCCATACATCACATCTGGAAAATTGGAAGTTAAAATTCCGTAAATATTTCGACCCATAACGAATTTGCGAATATCAAGGTCAAAGTTCAATGTCATATACAATGAAATACTTCATTGATGAAAATATGGTAAGCAAGTCTCTACGATGAACAGAATCGAACTTATCGACAAATGTGTGACCTATCCAAAGGATTAAATCAATATATATATATATATATATATATATATATATATATATATATATATATATATATATATATATATATATATATATATATATATATATGTCAGTCCAGCGCTCTTAGTAGCCACGGCTACTACTTTTTCTCATCAACCCATCATGTCAACCCAATGTTTCGATGTACTTGCATGACATTTTTCCTAAAATTTTCATCCTGAGGAAGTCTTACAATAAAGACGAAACGTTGATGAATATATAAAAAATATCTCTTGGTTTTTCCTTTTTCATTTCCCATCACGTCGGATTACTCTCATCTTTCCTTTCTCACACATATATATATATATATATATATATATATATATATATATATATATATATGTGTGTGTGTGTTCTAAAATAATTAACAAGGTAAATGTATAAAAAAATATATCTATAAATTCACATATTTCAGCTCTATCGAAACTGCCCACAGTGATATCAAAATTTATTTTAAGTATCTCACCACGCAATAAGTCCCGAGTCTGACTAATAAAACAACATTTATGGAAGATTCGACTTTATTCATCAACATAGTCTTATTCTAGGATAATACACTGATTCCAATGCTTCTTTAGCAATTCCATGCATTTTTTGTAGAACAGTTAGTCTTTAACTTTAAAATACTCTTCAGTTTCCGATATCACTTCTTGATTGGAGCCAAATCACTTTCACTGCAGCATTCTTGGCCAAACAGCCAGTAGTTTTTTGAGGCCAGATCTGGAGAATAGAGTTAGTGCGGAAGCTGTTCAAAGTGGCATTCATGTAGTTTTGACATCGTTGCGATCGACTTGGCACAATATGCATTGTCTTGTTGAAAGAGAACTTTTGACCGCATTTGTGGCCGGTATTTGGCGATTTTGTCGTTCATACTATATAATAGTACAATATTCGCTACTTATTTATGGTTATTCGTTTCAAAACAAAATCAATGAACAAAATATCTTGTGCATCTTAAAATACGGAGGTCAAAACCGATCCTGCTGATTTTTGTGCTTCTGTTGCTGTCCCCACAGCTGCACTTCGATTTGATTCCGGAGTAAAATGGTGAATCCTAGTTTCACCTATTGTCAAATATTGAGGAAAAAACTAATTTTTGTTGCGTTGAAACCGTTTCAAACAACGCTCGGAATAATCGACGTGTTGTTTCTTTTGATCGATTGTGAGGAAACGTTACACCTACTCGGAACACAGATTTCTCGTTTCCAAATGTTCATGGCAATGGTGAATAGACTGCTTTCTGATATCTTCAACTCCTCTGCTATCTTACGCAACTTCAATTTACGATCGGACAAACCGAGTGTGTGGACTTTTAAAAATAATTTCCGTGACAACTGCTTTATTTGGGTGACCTAAGCGTCCAGAAACATTTGTCTCTGTACGTTCGCGTTTACAGTCAGCATACCAACTTTTAACCGTTGTTTTTGATAGAGCAGAGTTTGAATAATACTTATCAACTTATTCTAAAGTGCTATTGTAGGTTACTAACTTATAAAAGTCATATCATTTTTTTTATTGATGGCGCCATCTGTATGTCGTGTTCGGAACTTATTGCCCAATGTGTTAAGTAACATAAATAATATGAACCATAACTTAAATTAACGTCACCCCCCCTCCACAAGATCTAAACGATAATCCCATGTTTGCGCGGCTGTTTGGCAAGTTATATTCAAAGATTTATTAATAAACAAAATATCTTATTTTATTGTTACTTCTCATTTAATAAAAATACATATTCTTAATTAATTATAAATAATAGTCAATTTGTTTAGTTCCAAACTTGGTTTTACATTAAGCTAATTTAATTTGTGTATTTTTCTGATTTTACTTAGAAAGTATCGGGGTAATTGATGAAAAAGATACACTAGTTTTTAGTAATTTACCTGAGATGATTTTAATGAAATGCACATATTCTGCCGTTTGAAGAGCTTTTTAGTCATAATTTTAATTTTTCAATAAAAGGTTTTCGTGTATGCTCTTGGAAAACAACATTGTTTTACTTTTCTTCTCTGTACATCTTACTCTTGGAAAACAACATTGTTTTACATTTCTTCTCTGTACATCTTACTTTTGGAAAACAACATTGTTTTACTTTTCTTCTCTGTACATCTTACTCTTGGAACACAACACTGTTTTACTTTTCTTCTCTGTACATCTTACTCTCAGAAAACAACATTGTTTTACCTTTCTTCTCTGTACATCTTACTCTTGGAAAACAACATTGTTTTACTTTTCTTCTCTGTACATCTTACTCTTGGAAAACAACATTGTTTTACTTTTCTTCTCTGTACATCATACTCTTGGAAAACAACATTGTTTTACCTTTCTTCTCTGTACATCTTACTCTTGGAAAACAGCATTGTTTTACTTTTCTTCTCTGTACATCTTACTCTTGGAAAACAACATTGTTTTACATTTCTTCTCTGTACATCTTACTCTTGGAAAACAACATTGTTTTACCTTTCTTCTCTGTACATCTTACTCTTGGAAAACAACATTGTTTTACTTTTCTTCTCTGTACATCATACTCTTGGAAAACAACATTGTTTTACCTTTCTTCTCTGTACATCTTACTCTTGGAAAACAACATTGTTTTACTTTTCTTCTCTGTACATCTTACTCTTGGAAAACAACATTGTTTTACTTTTCTTCTCTGTACATCTTACTCTTGGAAAACAACATTGTTTTACCTTTCTTCTCTGTACATCTTACTCTTGGAAAACAACATTGTTTTACTTTTCTTCTCTGTACATCTTACTCTTGGAAAACAACATTGTTTTACATTTCTTCTCTGTACATCTTACTTTTGGAAAACAACATTGTTTTACTTTTCTTCTCTGTACATCTTACTCTTGGAACACAACATTGTTTTACTTTTCTTCTCTGTACATCTTACTCTTGGAAAACAACATTGTTTTACCTTTCTTCTCTGTACATCTTACTCTTGGAAAACAACATTGTTTTACTTTTCTTCTCTGTACATCATACTCTTGGAAAACAACATTGTTTTACCTTTCTTCTCTGTACATCTTACTCTTGGAAAACAACATTGTTTTACCTTTCTTCTCTGTACATCTTACTCTTGGAAAACAACATTGTTTTACCATTCTTCTCTGTACATCTTACTCTTGGAACACGACATTGTTTTACTTTTCTTCTCTGTACATCTTACTCTTGGAAAACAACATTGTTTTACTTTTCTTCTCTGTACATCTTACTCTTGGAAAACAACATTGTTTTACCTTTCTTCTCTGTACATCTTACTCTTGGAAAACAACATTGTTTTACCTTTCTTCTCTGTACATCTTACTCTTGGAAAACAACATTGTTTTACTTTTCTTCTCTGTACATCTTACTCTTGGAAAACAACATTGTTTTACCTTTCCTCTCTGTACATCTTACTCTTGGAACACAACATTGTTTTACTTTTCTTCTCTGTACATCTTACTCTTGGAACACAACATTGTTTTACTTTTTTTCTCTGTACATCTTACTCTTGGAAAACAACATTGTTTTACCTTTCTTCTCTGTACATCTTACTCTTGGAAAACAACATTGTTTTACCTTTCTTCTCTGTACATCTTACTCTTGGAAAACAACATTGTTTTACTTTTCTTCTCTGTACATCTTACTCTTGGAAAACAACATTGTTTTACCTTTCTTCTCTGTACATCTTACTCTTGGAACACAACATTGTTTTACTTTTCTTCTCTGTACATCTTACTCTTGGAACACAACATTGTTTTACTTTTCTTCTCTGTACATCTTACTCTTGGAAAACAACATTGTTTTACCTTTCTTCTCTGTACATCTTACTCTTGGAAAACAACATTGTTTTACCTTTCTTCTCTGTACATCTTACTCTTGGAAAACAACATTGTTTTACTTTTCTTCTCTGTACATCTTACTCTTGGAAAACAACATTGTTTTATTTTTCTTCTCTGTACATCTTACTCTTGGAAAACAACATTGTTTTACTTTTCTTCTCTGTACATCTTACTCTTAGAAAACAACATTGTTTTACCTTTCTTCTCCGTACATCTTACTCTTGGAAAACAACATTGTTTTACCTTTCTTCTCTGTACATCTTACTCTTGGAAAACAACATTGTTTTACTTTTCTTCTCTGTACATCTTACTCTTGGAAAACAACATTGTTTTACCTTTCTTCTCTGTACATCTTACTCTTGGAAAACGACATTGTTTTACTTTTCTTCTCTGTACATCTTACTCTTGGAAAACAACATTGTTTTACTTTTCTTCTCTGTACATCTTACTCTTGGAAAACAACATTGTTTTACCTTTCTTCTCTGTACATCTTACTCTTGGAAAACAACATTGTTTTACCATTCTTCTCTGTACATCTTACTCTTGGAAAACAACATTGTTTTACCTTTCTTCTCTGTACATCTTACTCATGGAAAACAACATTGTTTTACTTTTCTTCTCTGTACATCTTACTCTTGGAAAACAACATTGTTTTACCTTTCTTCTCTGTACATCTTACTCTTGGAAAACAACATTGTTTTACTTTTCTTCTCTGTACATCTTACTCTTGGAAAACAACATTGTTTTACCTTTCTTCTCTGTACATCTTACTCTTGGAAAACAACATTGTTTTACCTTTCTTCTCTGTACATCTTACTCTTGGAAAACAACATTGTTTTACTTTTCTTCTCTGTACATCTTACTCTTGGAAAACAACATTGTTTTACCTTTCTTCTCTGTACATCTTACTCTTGGAAAACAACATTGTTTTACTTTTCTTCTCTGTACATCTTACTCTTGGAAAACAACATTGTTTTACCTTTCTTCTCTGTACATCTTACTCTTGGAAAACAACATTGTTTTACCTTTCTTCTCTGTACATCTTACTCTTGGAAAACAACATTGTTTTACTTTTCTTCTCTGTACATCTTACTCTTGGAAAACAACATTGTTTTACCTTTCTTCTCTGTACATCTTACTCTTGGAAAACAACATTGTTTTACCTTTCTTCTCTGTACATCTTACTCTTGGAAAACAACATTGTTTTACTTTTCTTCTCTGTACATCTTACTCTTGGAAAACAACATTGTTTTACCTTTCTTCTCTGTACATCTTACTCTTGGAAAACAACATTGTTTTACCTTTCTTCTCTGTACATCTTACTCTTGGAAAACAACATTGTTTTACTTTTCTTCTCTGTACATCTTACTTTTGGAAAACAACATTGTTTTACTTTTCTTCTCTGTACATCTTACTCTTGGAAAACAACATTGTTTTACTTTTCTTCTCTGTACATCTTACTCTTGGAAAACAACATTGTTTTACCTTTCTTCTCTGTACATCTTACTCTTGGAAAACAACATTGTTTTACCTTTCTTCTCTGTACATCTTACTCTTGGAAAACAACATTGTTTTACTTTTCTTCTCTGTACATCTTACTCTTGGAAAACAACATTGTTTTACCTTTCTTCTCTGTACATCTTACTCTTGGAAAACAACATTGTTTTACCTTTCTTCTCTGTACATCTTACTCTTGGAAAACAACATTGTTTTACTTTTCTTCTCTGTACATCTTACTCTTGGAAAACAACATTGTTTTACTTTTCTTCTCTGTACATCTTACTTTTGGAAAACAACATTGTTTTACTTTTCTTCTCTGTACATCTTACTCTCTTTCAAACACCAACACGCTCATCTTACATATGTCTACTTTCTTTTTTCCCATTCTCTTACTCAGCTTTCCATACAGTAAAACACTTTCTTTCCCGCATCAATTACCACATATTTTCGTGCTTATCAAATGTAATACAATAAAATAAACCATATTTTCATTTTGCTAGTTTTTACAGATCACAATATTTAAAAAAAAAATATAAACAGATACCAACTCAAGTCGTTGCTCGCGATACTATGTGACCATGTAGTACCCCCAAAAGATTGTTTAAGTTTTCATAAACATACTGTGGTTATATTGTCGGGGTCGGATAAAATATATGCCAACAACAATGCATGGTGGCCACAAACAGTTCAAATTTAGCAAGTTCAAAAATCAAATTATCTTTAACAATCAGAGTCGTCAATCTTACTAAGGGACTTTCTCTCTTTAATTAAAATAAAACCCCACAAACTTTTATTTACAAGACGAGACTTACTATTTCTAATGCTACTCAGCGGGGATAAAAATTAGCATATCAAACGATACTTAAGTTGGAAGCTTATTTCTCTACTGATATCAATTATTGGCGAGACCCCATTTTACTTCCGACCGACATCTTCCGTTTAATATTTAAACTCCAACACGCCTTAGAAAAGTATTTATTTAAGTTTATACTATGAACATATCTCCTTGTTGCTCCTTCAACATGCATACAACTGCCATACACCGTCAACACGACCCAACAAGTGATTTACCATGACATTTGCAATTTGATGGCTCTACCTCTGCGTGAGAGATCTTTCCATGGTGTGATCTTCGTCATCACCGATTATAACACCACTCTAAACATTTCAAAACGTTACTTGTTTTACCGTCAACATACGCAACTCTATACGTCGCTCGACTTATGATTCAGATGAAGTGCATGAAGGGGAAAAATAAGACATCAATTTTATTTAGCAAACCTTCCGACAAAAGAGAGGACTAAACGAACGAATAAAAAATGAAGCATGTTGACATCCTAAGAAAAAAAGAACGATCTATCTACCCACTCAAATCTTCCTACTCCTTCTTTCTAAAGAAGGTCAGCATTTCTTCACACAAAGACGCTGCCAGTCATCACAATGCGCTCTCGCTCTTCGGTAAGAACATTTTACCACAAATCCTATATGATTATCGAACATCTCCGCCTGAATGCCTAATATATTTTCGTTTTTCTTTTTTTATATATGTCCATGTCTCTTTTGTCTTGCTTCTAAGTAAAATACATTTAATCATGTGGAGAATCTATTTCATAAAGTTGACACGAACGTATTTCGACACTTTTCCCGGCGAAGAAAGAATGAAATTGAAGCAGGTTGACCTCCTACGAAAAAGGATCTACTGCACCAAAATCTTTCCCCTCCGTCTTTTCTATGCAAAAAAAAAACGCCTCCAGTGACTAAAATGCTGTCACTTCGGTAACAATTTATTCTCAACAAATCCGTAAATAATTATAAATACGTTTTATCTACATACCTAATATTTCCTCTTTTGGTTATATCCCTCCCTCTTTTCTCACACGTCTAAATAAAATATATATTTAAGTACTCCCATCTATCGGTTGACAATCATTCCATCTAATCAACTCTTATTATCGAGTGGCTCTTGGCCTTCATAAATGGGGACTCAATAGAAACAAAATGTAGTGATGATGTCACTACCTTTTCCCCTTTTTAAGGTATCTAACATTTCAAAAATAAACACGAAATCATATAATGTAAAATATTTCTTCATTCCTTTATTTTATTTTTAAAACTTAGTCTTTTAACAGAAAAAAATCAGTAATACAAAACGTTTATATACTCCTATATTAATATAGAAACATAATTGTCAGCAAAATGTTACGCTCAAACAAATAATTAACAACTCTCAAATTCCTGTATAAATCTTATCTTTCCCAATTTTCGCATGTGATATAGACTGAACTCCATCCTAATTTACCAGACGTTGCTTTGTAAAAAAAACAAACTTTTGTAACTATCTTCCTCTTTCTTCTTACCTTTATCCCTCTCCCTCTTTTTCTGTCTCTTTTCTTTTCCGAACGACGTGTCTTGTCTGAACAAGTCCCAGGGATGAATTGCATCTTAGACAAAACCCACCTCTTAAATACATTATCAGTCAAGGTAGAAACAGGTAAAGCTAATGTTTGAATAAGACTCGTTTTGGCGGATTTTAAATCTGTGGAGGTTTGCTTCACATGTTTGCCATGTCCACAAGCAAATTCATAAACAAGTAGTCTCTTCTTGCATCGGCAAGGTAAGTCTTCGTCACGTACACTTAAAACATCACATTAAAACAACTGTTTTATGGTTTCCATATATATATATATATATATATATATATATATATATATATATATATATATATATATATATATATATATATATATATTAATCGATCACCATACATTTATCCAATATTACACACATATTTTTGAACACCACATTTATATACATAACATAGCTTTAAACCATATTAATTTCTATTCTCTGCGGGACGTGTTTGTGGCTACGCCGTCTCTGTCTTCTGGCATCGATTTTGGAAGATTCTCTGCACGGACGGAATTTTCCTCTGGTGTTTATTATTTATTATATCTTTTCCCGAAATATTAAATAAATGATTTTATAATCATCTGGACATCACACAAACAGCTAACACCGCACTTGCTGTTATGTAAGATTTTAAGAAAAAATAAATAGTAAGTCACATTTCGTATTAGATTTATTATTATTATTCATTCCAGCTTACATCTTACCCGGAATTTGCATTGCCCTCAGCCTTTTAAAAACATACTACTACTATTCCCAGCAATGCTTCAAGCAACCTACCATTCTCTCTCTCTCTCTCTCCCTTTCTCTCTCTCTCTCTCTCTCTCTCTATATATATATATATATAATAAATATATATAAATAAAAAGAGAAATGATAAATGTAAAAATGACTTAACTATTTCATCTGCAGTTGTTCTAATGCAAGGTGCATTTAATTAATTTATGTTAATTTTTTCCTTTCCTTAGCCAGGCTTTTCAAAGATCGAAATCTAATCATCAGACGAATTACATATATATGTAAGTTGTCAGGGAAGTAGCCGAAATTCACAATTTGAAAAAATTGACAGAATAATAGAGAATAGATATAAGTGTGTGAGAAAAGCCTGGCTTACGAAAGGAAAAAAATAAACATTATGTTATTGAATACACCTTGCATTGAACAATTCAAGAGGAAAAAGATTTGTCATTTTTAAATATTTTTTTTCTTTTTTCATCTATTTATATCAGGATACTGTATATTGAGCTCAAATCATTTCACAATAGGTTCATCCTTCTAAGATTATACATCCTACTTTTACTTTCATACCTTATATATATATATATATATATATATATATATATATATATATATATATATATATATAAATATAAAAGAATGGTATCTTATCATCAGAACAATTACATAGATAGATAAGTGGCATTGAACAACCGAAGATGAAATAACTCTGTTATTCTTACATTTTTTTTATTTCTCGTCTTTCATTTATTTATATATTTGCTCTACCCTGCATATTGAGCCTTAATCACTTCACGTTAGGTTCAAATTTCTAAAAGTATATAATCTACTTTTAGTTTCAAACGTTATATATATATATATATATATATATATATATATATATATATAAATATATAAATATTTATTTATGTATGTATATATATATATGTGTGTATGAGGAAGGAAGGATGAATGTAATCGGACGTAATGGGTAATGAAAAAGAAAAAAAAAAGAGATATTTTTATATATTCATCAACGTTTCGTCTTTATTGTAAGACTTCCTCAAAAAGATAATTTTAAGAAAAATGTCATGCAAGTACATCGAAATATTGGGTTTACATGATGGGTTGATGAGAAAAAGTAGTAGCCGTGGCTACTAAGTGCGCTGGACCAAGATCCGGGCTGAGAGAAGTCAGTCAGTATCAGAGAGTGAAATGAATGTGGACAACAGTGAGTGAAAAAGGGTGGGGTGGGAGTGTTAGTGAATTTGTCTTAGGGTCAGAGAGAAGGGAGAGGGGTGCTGAGGTTTTTGTCGTGGTGAGGCGTAGAATGGATTTTGAGGGCTGGAGAAAGAGGAGGGAACGGGGGAACTCTGTGTCTTTGGTATGTATGTAGTATCATAGTTTTAGAAAAAGATTTGAAGAAATGAAGAGAATATAAAGTAGGCGGGTGGGTGGGTAAGAGGGTGAAAGAAGTAGTCGAAAGGGTGGGATGAGCGAGAGGGAAGACGGGAGATTTTGTTGTGGTAAGGTGTGAAATTTTTGGAGGGTAGGAGTATTGACCAGCTTGCTATATCAGAAGTGAGTTAGAAGGAATGTGTTGAAATGTGATGTGAACATGACAGTACATGAAAGAAAAGAAAGTGAAGGAGAAAAGTGATGTTAATTTTGGCGAGAAATAGGTGAAATGTAGTTTTCTGCAGGCTGGGTTAATGGGTTGAAATTAAGTTGAGGGCAAAAGGGGTTTAAATATCTAAATATTTGTGAGGATATTTAGATTGTGTTCATTGGTAAGGCTGCTATTTGTGGTTAAGTGGTTTAAATTCGTAGTGAATGAAAATGTATGTGAAGAGGAGTTAGTATGCGGGGACTTGCATATAAGTAAAATTGAGAACGAAGAGAAGAAAGGTTAGCCATGATCTAGCTTTAGTTTTTCTTCAGTTAGGATAATTTTGCTTATTAAGGGGGATAGATTGTAGAAGCCATTTTGTTGTCTAATTGTGTTGGAGGCTGTGATTAGTGCGTTTTCCAGCATATGTATGTATATGTATATATATATATATAAATACTTTTATTCATAAATACCTGTATAGACGCGACACTGCTATGACAGTGTTTCGATCTGTAGTTATTAAAAACTAAGATCCCCTCACGGAAAAACTCTGCCTATTTATATAGTTGTACATATTCAAAAGTAAAAAAGGAAAACTTTAGATTCAAAGCTGAAAAGTCACATTATAGAATTTAAAAACTAATAATTTAGTGAACTATTTGCATGTATAAAGTTGATAAATTTAATCAAATTACCTATTTTTAGCATTGATGTAGCAATGTATACTAAACACGAAATGGGGAAAGGCTTTTTTAAGAGGAGATGCTATTGATCATAAGGGCTAGACTTGATTTAATGATTAATTAATTTATTTTTGATTTAATTTTATTTATGTAAGTTCCAAAGAATTAAAATACTACGATTTGTTTGTCCTAAGTTTGTATAGAAATATAATAAAGTAAAATATAATTTGATAATAATTATTAAAAGAAAATAATAATAATAATAATAATAATAATACTAATAATAATGATAATAATACTAATAATTATAATGATTATAAGATTAATAGTTATTATTATTATTATTATTATTATTATTATTATTATTATTATTATTATTATTATTATTATTATTATTATAATAAGGTTTACAATTATTGTATTGGAAATAATAACTTATGAAGTAATTATAATAATAATCATAATGATGATGATACAAGTTGTTTTTTAAAAAGATATTTCATCCCAAACAATGCAGGACGCCACCGTCAACGTAAGATCCTACTGAGAATTAGTGAGCAGGTTTAGGGACTCATACTCTGCTGAGAGCTGTACAGTGAGATGTCTGTTTACATTAGTTTTACACCTCTGCATGTCAGTAACGTCGGGGAAACAGGGATCAGGAAGGGAGTTCTAGAGACCGGCAGCACGAGGAAAGAAGCTGCGAGAGTAGAAAGCTCTCCGGCATTTAGGGACCTTCACAGTGAATGGATGGGACCTAGCTGATTGTCGGGTTGTTCTAGTGTATTTGCGTCGAGGGGGCACTAGAGCAACTAGTTCATCATTTTAGGACGAGCCCCTTATGTCATACCTTGTCAAAGGCTTGGATATATACAGCGTCACTGCCTTAGCTTCGTCTGCCTTCTTCAATGTATGATATATGCGTTCAGAGATGACCGTTAAGATGTCCGCAGTAGATCGTGCTTGTCTAAATCCATACTCGCGGTTAGAAAAAAGTTTAGCATTAACTAGGTTCCGGACTATCGCTAGATTGATTAAGGATTTAAAGATTTTACTAAAGATCGGGAGTAGGCTGATTGGGCGATAGTTCTAAGGATCTGTTCTATCCCCAGAATTCTAGAAGACTGGTACCACAGGGGCAATTTTCCAGCAATCAGGGAAGCAAGATTCAGCAAAACATTTATAGAGTTTTGAGAGAACAATAGCCAGTTCTGCAGAGCATTTTTTTAATTACTATTACCGGTATAAGATCAGGCCCACATGCGTTGGAGGTGTCAAGGTTTTTTATGATGACCCTGACCTGAGATGGGGTGATGACCAGCTATTCAAGTGTGCCTTTAGTCCGCAATGGAAATTTAAGGAGATGTGGCTTTGCCGAGTCCAAAATAGAGTTAATGACAAAACGCTGTGCAAGTAGTTCAGCCTTATCAGCGGCGGTGCAAACGACATCATTGTGGTTTGATAGCGGGAGAATCATTAATTGTTCATTGTTTACCACACTATTATAGATTTTCTAGAAATCGCGAGTGCCTAGTTTCTGTGACTGAATGTGTTTTTTGGTTATCTCTGTATACATTCTCTGTGCTTCACCTATCACGTCCTTACAATTATTTGTTGATTCTATAAATGTCTGTCTATTCGCAGTTGACTTATTGCGGACGGACTTTCAGAATGCTTGCTGTCTCTCAGCAATGGAAGCTGTACATTTTGAAGTGAACCATTAAGGGGAGTGAGGCATGCTGAATAATTTTCGTATGGAGACATAGACTTCAATGCCTGCTTTGACACATTAGGTTAGCTCATTTGCACACTGATCAGCAAGGAGTGAAAAGGTTTTAGTTCATGAGGCATCGCTGATGGACTCAAAATCAGCCTGCTCATAGTATCTCGTTGTTTTGAGCAATTGCTCATCAGATTTTGAACAGGTTTTTAGGGTGATAGCAATCATAACCACGACGTAATCAGCGTTCCAGTGCTTCAGTCACGCAAGCCTCGGGCAGTGACGTCAGGAACACGTCGAGAAGTGAGGTTAGTTAGTCTACTCGATCAAAGAGGCGGGTCGGGAAAGCGACAGTCTGTGAGATGGAGTGAGCTAAGGAGAAATTATACGTCGAGTTACCGGCTGCATCCGTAAGGCTGGAGAATCCCAGCCAATCACAGTGGTGTGCATTAAAATCTCCAAATACATGTTATTGGAGAATCGAGTCGAGTGAGAGTTCTCTATCTATGCTTTCAGAAACAGAGTTTAGCAGGGCACAGTCCTGGGTCGAAGGTGAACGGTATAAAAAATATAAGTAACTAACGCTGTGGTGTAAAGTCAATCTAAACCACATATAGGCTTGGTCATCTGATTCTAACTTATGTTCTATAGTTAGGGGGAGGGCGTTCCGAACATAATATCCTAGCCTGTACATATATTTGTCAAAGTCTTTACGGTAGAGAGGGGAGGTAGTCAGTCATGTCAAAGTGGTGAGATGAGGTTGAGGATTGAAGGTTCGTTCACTTAGTGCTAGGATATCCGAGTGTTTGTTAGGAGAAAGTTTTTACGTCGTTGATGTTTGTTCTTAGTCCCTGGATATTAGTGAATGCTAACTTCAAGGGAAGAGGCGAAGATGTTTTGTGTTAGCCGTCTGGTTGAAGTTTAATTTATTTATTTTGCAATGTCATGCCTGTTTGTGACAGAGTGGGGTGCAAAGTGGGTTCATGTTAGGTGCCAATAAGCTCACACAACCAGTCCATTAGGTGCGACATGGTCCATGGAGGTTGTGACCTCAAGAAATCCCACCTGGGATAACTGTAGGGTCCGTTTCCATGCGCGACATGGCACGTACAGCTACACACGGTATTATACAACTGATGATGGAGAAGCCGTCCTTAGCGCAACCTAAGAGTTTGGGCTCCTGTCCTGTCAGTCGGAAACAACAGCCAGACAAGCTATTTAACCTGTAACCCCAACCTGTCGGAACAAGGGCAACCTAGACCGGACATGTAAGACTTAGTGACGAAAAAACTTTCTCTAAATTGCCCAGAGAAAGAGAGACAAAGAGAGAGAGAGAGAAAGAGAGAGAGAGAGAGAAAAAGAGACGGCATACATTGTCCTAGTCAGGAAACAAGGCCCGGTGCTGGGTGCGTTTGAGGCGTACCAGCGTTGGTACCTCTGTGTCTGGCTAATGGACAAAGAAGGAGTGAGAAGGCAGGGCGATAGGCAGAGGCCATCTACTCTTTATGCAATTTTAGGTTTGCAAACTGAATATTTTGTTCGAGATTCCAGCTCTAGGGAGGTTGTCGATCAGGACTGATGAGGCTTCTCTCCCCAACAGTTTGCTGCCAAACTTGAGTGGTTAGTAGCAAGGTTTTATTTTCAGATTTTTCTTTGTCTTAGTTGGATTGCCTTACAAGGTTCACGGGTTTAACACTCCGAGAAGGGATAGCCTGCGCTCGGGTACTAGTCGCGTATTTCTGAGCTCTGCAGGTATCATAAAAAGTTATATATATATATATATATATATATCGAGGCAGCATTTTTTCCCTTAAGACACGTATTATTAAAAATAACCGACAGTTTTTGTCTGGTTATTTTAGTATTGATCCCTTCAATTTTCCGGATACAAATCTTAATCTCGGAAAAAAATTGGCTGATGAAACTGCCGTAATGCACATGTTGGTCCAGAGTACTTTATGACCCGTCTGGGTCCATCGTCAGCTGAAATACGTTGAAACGACTATATCGATAGTGTTAACAACAAACGTCACCGATCTACTTGAAAGAGTATCTATGTATATGTGCATGTATGTATATATGTATAGGTAAATATGTGTGTCTGTGTATATGTATTTTCACAAATGTGTCGCTGCATGGATGCGTATTCATTATATATATGTGTATTGATTTACTCCTCTCCAGGAGTTAGGCACAAGGCCAGTTTTTATCTTACTCCCACAAGTAAGATGTGACCTAAGGTCGAGTCGGGAAAGTGGGGTTTAAAAATTGCCTGGGCAGCCCCGTCGGCATTCCCCGGTAGGGGCGCCTACGGGCAGTAAGCAATAAACTTACTCCTCCCCAAAGAGGGGAGGCAAAGCCTGGGAAGGTGGACCTCCCAGAACTGCACAGGACAGACCCATTGACCGGCGTAAATCAAGACCCGAAGGCAAAGACAACACCAGTATGGGGTTCAGTATCCATCGGAATAGATACTACACTTTGATCTTAGCCAGTGCGGGTAATATCTAATATTCTTCGTTTTTATTTCTGTTAGATATTTGTTAATATATTTTAAAACAATATATATATATATATATATATATATATATATATATATATATATATATATATATATATATACATACGTACATATATATATATATATATATATATATATATATATATATATATATATATATGTGTGTGTGTGGATGTTTAGTTTCCTGGTTGTTT
This sequence comes from Sepiola atlantica, assembly GCA_963556195.1. Classification (NCBI taxonomy): domain Eukaryota; kingdom Metazoa; phylum Mollusca; class Cephalopoda; order Sepiida; family Sepiolidae; genus Sepiola; species Sepiola atlantica. The sequence continues at coordinate 90,120,910 of OY744530.1, forward strand.
ATGTTAGTAGAAAGAAACGTTTCCTAAAGTTATCTTGTTAGTGTGCTTGTATGTGCGTGTTGTGTATGTATGTGTGTGTGTTTTTATATGTATATATATATATATATATATATATATATATATATATATATATATATATATATATATAAGTACTGTGTGGTAGGGCAGGAAAAATCCAGCAGAGTGCTTTATTAATTAAGAAATCCGAGATTTCGAAGGATTAAGAGCGTAAATATTTATTTATAAAATACAGAAATTCAATGTAACATCAGTACCGTCGTTTTCAAAGCGGGAGGTTGATCCCGATTATCGTCAGCTGATAAACATATTCAGGAAGCCTGAATATGTTTATCAGCTGACGATAATCGGGATCAACCTCCTGCTTTGAAACCGACGGTACTGATGTTACATTGAATTTCTGTATTTTATAAATATATATATATATATATAAATATATTTATATATATATATATATATATATATATATATATATATATATATATATATATATATATATATATATATGCATATATATAGTTATATTTTAGCGGATGTCTATTCTTTATATGTATGTGTTTGTTCACTTCTATTCGTCTGCTAACAAATGTGTGGGTTCTAACTAGTGACCAAAAGACTAAAAAGAGAAAGGTCGATTGAGATGAAAAAATACTTAAAGATGGGCTATACAGATAACACGATAAGATCTCTATCACTGAAAGAAATACATTAAGGTAAGAGTGTGTGTGAGTGTGTAATTTTATTTACACACTCACAAGCAAGAATTATAGAATAAGAACGGGAGTAAAACAACATACACACGATAACATTTAGTAATAGATTTGTCACTTGAGGAATTAATTATACATCACGTCTAATTACAACAGTTAAAATGAAAGCTTTTTCTCGCACACATCAATCTCAAAACAGGGATATTTTAGCGTGCATTTTTTGTGATAATCATATATAGGGAAAACAAACGTTGATTTACTCAGATTTAGTATGATAATAAATAAATAGTCTGGCGAATTCTTCGAATGGAAGGAAACACAAACATTTCTGTGTGGTTCACTTGCTATAGCTATACTTCTATACAACTAGCTATAGAATTAATAGAAGGGAGGAAAATAAAAACACGGAAGAATTCCATGTTATTTTTAAATGGAAATGTTCACGTTAACAAGGACAAGTAAATTATACACACCTCAAGTAAAACACAGACACACGTGAATTATTGTTTTCTGGTATTTTAAAATATATAGCAATTCAACATGGACAGAAGAAACACAGACATCAAGGATCATAATCATCTATGTCTATATTGCTACGTACGTGCATTTAAACTTTATTGCTACGTACTTCTGTAAACATTATTCTTTCAAAGTGAATGTGTACTAATTTTCTTGGGCTCAATTTTATTTCAATAAAGTAAATTATTTGCAACCAATTTTTGGACTAATGCATATCACCCGCAACGGCTTGGTAAAACCGATAATGAGTTACGACGGCAGCCTAGCGCCATCAGTTTGGTACCTAAAACGGAATACAAAAATAAATAATTTGTTAAAATAAAAAAAAGCCGGGCAGAGAAAGCTAGTATATGCACAATAAAACTTTTATCTTCCTTTATATATTTTAAAACAATATATATATATATATATATATATTTATTTATTCTGGTACAGAAAAATTAGTACAACATTCGTACCGTCGGTTTCAAGCACGGAAGGTCTTACCCATCCGGCTCTCTTCAGCTTCTGTTGTCATCCCTGCCATCCATGACAACAGAAGATGAAGAGAGCCGGATGGGTAAGACCTTCCGTGCTTGAAACCGACGGTACGAATGTTGTACTAATTTTTCTGTACCAGAATAAATAAATATTATGCTCTTAATTTTTAACTTTAATTCTTAATTAATCGAGCACTCTGCTGGGATTTTTCCTACCATTTTACAAAGAAGTATATATATATATATATATATATATATATATATATATATATATATGGATGTTTAGTTTCCTGGTGGTTTACGTTAGTGGGAAGAAACGTTTACTAAAGTTGTCTTGTTACAGTTTTTGTATGTGCGTGTTGTATGTGTGTTTGTTTTTATATGTATATATATATATATATATATATATATATATATATATATATATATATATAGATCAAGCACTCCGGTGGTACCCGGTATAATATGACTCCAAGTTTTCTTAATTCGGCCATAACTATAGCACTTTCGACCCTCGTGGTCGTCATCAGGAGTAGTTTTTTTTTAAGGAGACTTGAATTGTTGTGATTTGAAGGTTTTTTGGTAGAAGAAAAGAGAGTGTGAAAGAAAAAAGGTGTTACCAAGTATCCTTAAGAAGAAAACTACTCCTGATGACGACCACGAAGTCCGAAAGCACTAAAGTGATAGCCGAATTAAAACCACTCACAGCCATATTATTCTGGATAATCACCGGAGACAAAGAAGCCTGCTCGACCTATCGAGAATATCACTAAAAATATCAACAAACGCGAAAATTGTGTGTCATTTAACAACGCTTGCTTAAATAATGACTTGCTCCCTATATATATATATTGTTGGTGATTTTATTATTCCATTATATATTTTGCTCTGAATTTTCATTGAGCACTCTCATAAACCCGGTTTCAAGTTCCTTCGGATTTATACCCCCTGTATATTTGTAACAAGTTAATTTTATATATATATATTAATTTCGAGAGTCGAAAATGCTATAGTTATGGCCGAATTAATTTAATTTTTAACTTTAATTATTAATTAATCGAGCACTCTGTTTGGATTTTCCCTACCCTATTACAAAGAAGTTATATATATATATATATATATATATATATATACATATATATATATATATATATACTTATATATACATATATATACATATATATATATATATATATATATATATATATATATATATATATATAGATATAGTAGATATTAAAGTTTTTATTATACCTACAGCCGACGTCGTTTCGGGTTTTCCCATCTCATCAGTGCTCTCGGAATTGGAGTTACATATGACTCTTCTTTCGGTGTTCGAATCGTACGACTGGCGTAAATGGTTACTTATGCACTAATGATGCCACAGGGATGAAATGTATACGTATCTAGGTAATATTTAAATATTTATTATTAAAAATAATTATTTGTACCCCTACTCACTGAGCTCTTTAATGCGTAAATAAAAGTAGCCGTCAAAAGCTATGTGCATGCTCCTTCTTGTTGAATACTGTTATGACGACTGACTATAGCTGTCAGCCTCCTTAATACATGCATAGGGTGTAAATGTTTGTTATTAAAAATTATATATATATATATATATATATATATATATATATATATATATATAATTATTTCTACAATCAGAACACGCCGCAGCCAACACAACCTATGAAAGCCAATAGACGGGAAGTCCTAAACTCAAGTTTCGCCCTCCTGTAATTATATATATATATATATATATATATATATATATATATATATATATATATATATATATATATATATATATATAAATATATATATATATATATATATATATATATATATATATTATCTTACATAAAAATATAAAATATATAAATATTAGATGATAGAAAGCGGAAATCATCTCAAGACGGAACAAATGTTTTCTAAATGTTGCTACACGTGTCGTATATTTAGGGTTACGATAAAATAGTTAAATTCATTGTTTGAATAGATGGATGTGTCACATTTTGGCATTAAATTGTTTAAGAAGTCCCCAAAACGAAAAAAGTGTTCTAATATTCTTTATAACATTCTACAGTTTAAATTTTATATTTTCAAATATTTAAATAGTTAAACGAACTTCGCCGAATGCATTAGTACATGGTTACTAAAATCCATTTAATCTGTCTCCTGTGATTGTTGAGAGTTTAATTAAAGGTCGACCTTTGATATCATATTAATAAATAGGTCGCAATATATATATATATATATATATATATATATATATATATACAGGGTGTCTCAAAAAAATGTACTCACTCGTAGAATGACGAGAAAACTTTGCTTCATCGCTCCACACAATTTTGTGTGCAAACTCGACATCTTCTGCACATTTTGCCATTCTAAGAGTGAGTACATTTTTTTGAGACACCCTGTATATATATATATATATATATATATATATATATATATATATATATGGGGTAAGATGCACGATAAGCCATGAAAATAAAGTGCCGTGGTAAACAAAATGTGTGAAAAAACGGAGACAAACGGAAAACAGGTTACATGCAGGAGAAACACAAAAACAAGAGATTTGACCGGTTTCGTTCTAATTAGCGAACGTCTTCAGGACATTTGGAAACAATTTTATTTTGAAGGCGCATACATGGGAGAAGGAAAAGATGATCCGATTGGACCATATGAGAACACTTTTAGCGACATTGAAATATGATTTAACAAGTAGGTGACATATTCTTCTTTCTTTCTTTCTCCTTCTTTTTTATTTTTCTTTCTCTTTATTTTTATTTTTTTCCTTTTCGCAAAATAAATTTTTTTTCTAATCTTCACTTCTTCTGAAGATGTTCGTTAATACGAACGAAATCATGACTTTTCGTGCACCTTACCCCTTATATATATATATATATATATATATATATATATATATATATATATATATATATATATATATAGTGAGAGAGAGAGAGAGAGAGATTTATTTATACCAACATTATTTGTTAGATATGTGCATACATGTTTCGGTTTTCTTCTTTGCAGAGAGTGAACCTCTTCCGTCCAAAGTCGACAAGAAGAGGTTCACTCAATGCGAAGAGTAAAACCGAAACATGTATGCACTTATGTAACCAATAATGTTTGTATAAATAAAAATTTATACTTAAGAACAGCTCTACTTGTTATTGAGCACATTTTATAAACACTTGAGTTTCAACGGATTTACATCTACAGAAACTAATACAATACATGTACTATATATATATATATATATATATATATATATATATATATATATATATATATATATATATATATATATATTGCGACCTATTTATTAATCTGATATAAAGGGTCGACCATTAATTAATTTCTTAAGGGCAAACAAAGCAGTGTTTCATCGTATGGTCTTACTCTCCACATTCACAGATGGTTGGGTCGATTTTATAGCCCGATCTACTCATAGCAACTTTTGATCGCCCCGTTCCCAGGCAGGTGAGTGTTTACCACTGAAGCCAGGGTGCCTCTGAAGCCAGAGAAAGTTCTTCAGAAGCCTACTTATATGTGATTTTCTCTGAGTATGTAAATCTACATTTAATATATATATATATATATATATATATATATATATATATATATATATATATATATATATGTGTGTGTTAATCTTTAATGATCTTTATAATAATAGGTTCCACGTAACTCCGTACTTTAAAAAATTATATCACCGTCTCTTGGCAGATGTTTTTGGTACCGTTTGTTGTCTTAGAGTTTAATTCTATTTTCTTTTAAATGTAATTGTTGAAATTTATTTTTGAGATCTCTTTTTTAAACTTAGATAAAATTGTTAATTCTTTAAAACTTTCAATTCTGATATGATATTTCGGTATATTATTCTGAGTACAATATGCTTGTTTCGCCTGCGCTCGGCCTGAGCAGATTTGGCAAATTATGTTTATGATAATTATTTCTTCCGGAATGTAAGACCGCACATTTCTTTTGTAGCGTTGGACAATCCGTTCTTCACTTTAGACCATGTCTCTTTCACATTTTTTAACTAGACGTCTTCAATCTTAGGAGGAAAAAGCTCAGAAAACCCGGCTTTTGTCTCTGAGTCTTTAAGTTTCCAGAGATTTATGTGTGGTTTGAACTAAATCTTACGTTGACAGGGAGCTACTATATTAATGTCACACATAACAAGTCTGTTTTTGGGAGGCATAATCTTCAGTCAAAACTCATACTTTCTGAAACTGCGCCTGTATAATATGTTACCAATCTGTGTAAAAACATCTCCGAATTGGTAAGTGATCAGATTTCTATGGGTTTTTTTTAGTACTCTTCCACTTTCCTTATTGTGTTGCTCATATACCTCATGTATCCGCTTCGTTGGCTGTCTATGTACCCATTTCAGTCTCCGCACACAAAAAGTATTTCACATGTAGAGACTGTTGCCACAAGGCTCTGCAGTGTAATCGTGGAATTTGCACTTAAAATCTTCGCTAACCAACATGTGGGGCATAGACACACACAAAGTCAAAGACAATTTTACCAACCACCAAGAGCACTAGAATCATCCTGTCATATATTCGTTTTTCTTAAAATATCCTCCCCCACTACTTCTCTGCTAGAAATATCCCTAATCCCCCAGTACCTTTAATATTCTCTTCCCAGAGAAACTTACATTGGCTGTCCTTACCAAAGATCCTTCTGGCACCACCATTTCTCCATTTCGTCTCCTGCAGGCAAGGCATGTGAATTTCACTTCTGAACATGGTTTCCACAACTTCCCCAACATTCCCTCTAATGGTACTAACATTCAGGGGTCCCACACGAAAGGATACGGGGCGTTCGTTCGATTCGCCGTCGCTGGACCTAGCGGAACCACACATCCTAAGGCCTGCCAATCCCGAAGCACCATCAGTGACATTGATGCTGCTGACGCCACCCTGCTTGTTTCTTCTTTTTTGACTTGAGATTGTTAATTTAGGCGGTTTTACAGTCAGATGCTTGTCCTCAACAAACTTGGACATTTCTGGCAGTCCAAACTCTCCACCGTTCCCATCTGACTATCATTGCATGCACCAATGCACCATACTACCTGGGGCTCACCGTATAAACTACTGTTAAACAAGTTGTGGCAGCCCATCTAAATATAGCAGTTGTACATGCCCAGTGGCTGGGGATTGGTTTGGTGAGTGTCGGAACATGTTCACGTGCCAGTAGGGCCAAGCACACTGCACCTCTACGCCCTTAATCTGTTCCGAGATCCCTAGCCAGTAAGCCTTGCACCACAAGGTGTCTAGTATCCATGGTGTATCACGATAAGGTTTGGCTAGAGTATTGCCTGTGGAGAGGTTATCTGCCATCAGGAAAGACTTACGCAATCGGCTTCCTTTTCATCCAAGGACTAGCTGACGGATGAGGCTTAACGCGATAGATAAAAAGCACACGCAACTACAGCTACCCAAGTAACACACCTTTACACATTACAAAGATATGTGGCGTATGCCACCACACTATTCTTATAAACAAGAATATGTAAATATTATAACTTAAGAAAATAGAAATATCATTTATTGTTTTGACAATTTTTACAAGACTTGACACACTTCGCGTGATGCAAAAAATGCCATATATAATTTCTGTTATAACTAAAAAAACATTCTGCACATTTATAAACGCTTCACTTCCTTCGCTTTTTTGTATAGGGTAATTTACATAACGAGAACAATTACTTGCACATAGAAAGAAGACCTTGAGAAAAATAACGCTCGAAACAATTTTAACAATAAACGAAAACAAATAACACTTTCTGAAGTGAAATATTTCATGAACATAAATAACACATTTCGCATAAATTGGAATAATTCGTAATCATTTCCAAGTTCTTAAATATTGTTTTGTTGAATGCACGTGTTTATGTGTAAACGAATGTTAAATGCGTGCCCATTCACTAATGTTTTTAACTATATGCATATATATATATATATATATATATATATCTATATATATATATATATATATATATATATATACATATATAATTGCATCAAATACGTGTTTTTAAATTATACATAGTAATTACTTCTATGTCGTGAGCAATTCATCAAGAAACGCTTACGCGTTTTAAAGTGAAATAAGCAGTTCATCTCAAGTTCTGCCGACTATTTGAGCCATATAAAAACAAAAATAAATATTTGAAACTGTGTTTGAAACCAGTAAAATGCAGAGATGTATTTTGTTTTCAATAAACATATTATTTATTCAAAATTCAAATGTTCGATTCACACAGGAATCTTCATCAGGATAATAGACATTTTTTTCTTCCTTTTGTTTAAAAAACATGAGAAAGAACACAAAATAAAAGAAATATTTTGGTTGTACAATTGTATAGACCTGATGAAATTCTTGTCATGACTGATAACACTCTATTTGATTCCATTATTATAACACTTTACTCGGGAAAGTATTATATAAGTATAAATCCGAAAGTTTGAACCGATCTTATCAGTTATTAGTATATATATATATATATATATATATATATATATATATATATATATATATATATGCACTGACACTTGACAAAAATAGGCACTAAACACAAGATATAGGGGAGTTCGGCGGCAGTCTCGTCCATCCAGAGCTCTACCACGCTCCTCAGTACCTCATAGTATTACGTTTACTTGCTGTCAAGTGTCGGATTTTGTTAATATAAATATATATATATATATATATATATATATATATATATATATATATATATATTAATTAATTAATTAAGTTCAAATATTAGCAAAATGAACTAAACCAATACTTTCCAAAAGTGCTCAATATATATTAGAGCTTTTTATATTAATATATATATATATATATATATATATATATATATATATATATATGTATATATATATATATATATATATCAAGAGTAGATTTATTTTCATGTGTGTCGTGTTATCTGTTTTGTCTTGTGTTTTTTATAATTTTGGCGAACGTTTTTGGAGAAGAGGGAGAAGAAAAAAGTGTGTGTGGTTGAGTCTATTTTTTATTTTTGTATTTGTTTATTTTTTAAATTTTGTTCAGCTATATTATTGTATTTATTTTATTTTTTGATATTTTTTATTAATTATTTTTAATCATAGAATAGGTTTAATATATTAGTACATGTATTACAACTATTTTATTAATAATACAATATTTTGTTTTTATAAATATAGCTTCTAATAGTTTAGTGTACAATATTTTATGCATCGTATTCGCCTTAGTTGTTAGTATTTTTTTCGTATTTAGGCTCACTTTAGTGTTTTCCTGTGTGAAATGAGCTGGCGTTGAATGGCGCTGTTGTCGGATAGATGATATGTAAGACGCATGGAGAGAGTTATGGTTGTTTGGCCAATATATGTACTATATATTTTCTCAGTTTTGTTGCGGAAATGGGCATGTGAATTTATATATTACGTTAGTTTGGCTTAGGGTTGAGCTCATGCTGTTATTTTTTGTGACTTTGGGGGACTCAAAAGTCCAGACTAGACATATTTCCAAATTCTTGTTTTTCCTTCTCTTGCTGCCTTGTGCATGTTTAAAATGTATATTTTGAGGTGAACAAAAGTCACCAAATATTGACGAATGTAACTTACTCAGAAAAGCCGCCTTGAACCTCGACTAAGGCCTTAAGGCGTAATCTCAACTTGGAGCACTCCGCTACTATTGTCTGGCTATAAGCTCGTCTTCTATTATGCAGGCGATACGATTGGGGTTTTATCAACTACGCCCCATACATAATAGTCCATGAGGTAACTATTAAACGAATTGGGTCAAGTAAGGAGTTCTGAGTTTGTTGAAGTTCTCAGGCAGCCACTTCGGAGTTTTATCGAACGTGTGACACATACAGGAGTATTAATGTTGCAGGGATATCTGTCTTTCAGCCAACCTCTCCACCGATCGACTCGAAACAGTAGATAGCAACTCAATATAGTAATCTGAATTGAATTTGAACCCTCATTCTGATATGTGGAGGGGCATGACATGAGTTACGCCAAAAACACACTCACATACTATTACAGTTTGAATATACTTGGTCTTCATTGCGCGCTGCACTTATTGTGAACCGTAGACTAGCCACCTGTAGTTTTGTGCGTTGTGAAACTGGTCCTTAAGCGTACATGATCATCCTTGGCTCGACAGAGTGTTTGCCCGTTGAGGAGTTTCGTGGCTTTAGCTAGGCGGTTCTCTCAGGCCTTGGCAGTGAATATTTGGCTATAGCGACTCTTGTATGAGGAGTATTGATTTACTCCTCTCCAGGAGTTAGGCACAAGGCCAGTTTTTATCTTACTCCCACAAGTAAGATGTGACCCAAAGTCGGGTCGGGAAAGTGGAGTTTGAAAAGCCAGCCCCCGAGAGGTAAGCACTCTGGCCAGTAAATATTGCCTGGGCAGCCCAGTCGGCATTCCCCGGTAGGGGCGCCTCAGGCAGTAAGTAATAAAGTTACTCCTCCTCAAAGAGGGGAGGCGAAGCCTGGGAGAGTGGATATCCTAGAACTGTACAGAACAGACCCATAGACCGGCGTAAATCAAGCCCCGAAGGCCAAGACAATACCAGTCTATGTAGTGCAGTATCCATCGGAACAGATACTACACTTTGATCGTAGCCGAATTTCTTCATAGTTGCCACGCTAACCCTAACATCTGTCGCCCATATTTCTCGTGCAGGTCAGAATTGCCTTGTTTAGATTTTGCCGTCCTTTCATTTTTAATTTCACGACGAATTTTGTTGTGGAGACACAGTCAGAACAACTGTAATGATCCTTCCAGTTAGCCACAGCTTCTACATCTTCATCGGAATTCTCCAGCTCACATCTTCTGTAGGTTGAATGTTCAATCCTCAGTACGAGCGATACTTATAGTACAATTACGAATTGCTTATTTAATCATTTCGAAGTGACGGTCTTCTGGAGGTCGAAGGATAAATCAACAGTACAGTCGATACTAAGAATACAATTACAAATTACTTAAGCATGGCGGAACGAGAGCAAGCTACCCAATAAGTTACGTAAAAGTTTCCGTTCGAAATTTCGTATAGATTTCCGAGTTCGATATACAAATTCCCAAGTTCGACAAGGCGAACCTGATAAACGTCGAAAGTAAGATCGCTATGAGAATAACACCCAAGATGAGAACAGTAGTCCGCATAATCAAAATGATACAAATGAAATTTCTAATTATATTTTATAGATGGGTTCATTAATCTTTATAATAGTAACACTATGAGGTAAAACCTATAAATTAGTCATAAAGCTTACGAACTAAAAATATAACACTCGAAACTATAAAATAACAGACAAATCATTTTCTTAAATTATTAGTGAAATGTAATTGGCTAACTATTTTTTTATTACGCCAGTCAACGGACAATGTTAGAAATAGTTCAATAATTCAAATAAAATTCTAAGGACATTTTAAATCTTACTGAAATTATCAATCATCATTTAAAAAATTCCGAAACATAATATCTATATTTTTAGGGAAGCCTTTCTGTGTTTATTTGGCAATCAACAATCTTGTTCCTATCCATACTAAGATATGTGCTCTTACCAAAAGTATAAGAAAAGGCAACAAAGAAGTAATACCAAGAAAGTCTCTATTTTCCTGCCTACCCGCAAGGGTAATATTAAATAACCCTCTTCGTTAACCTTTTTATACGCATGTGTGCGGTAGCTACAGGTACAACTTATGACGAATGTTACTCTTCGTTGCGGTCTCTGTTACCACCATAAATAACCGACGAACAAGACCTGGTCGACTGCTCCGGAAAATTATCTGGTCTCAGTCTGGTGGTCGATTTGCCGCCTCTGAGTTTTGCTTAGGTCCAAGAGCGTTTATGTCGACGAATGGTTTACGCTACCCTGACCAAGATGGTTGAAGTGTCTCAGTTGATCGGTCCTGAATTTGTCACGTTTTGGTTTGTTTGATCCAAAATTAGGATTTCAATCTGTTTCAGAAAATCGGCATCGACTAGAATGAGAATGCATAACACACAACAACGAAACAATATTCTTAATATAAAATAAGAATATATTATTGAAAACATATTAAGACAGTGTTACAAGCACAGTATTATTCCTTGGATATGGAAGGTTAATACCTCGGACTAGCATTTCTATCATTTATTGTCGACTGATTAGTCTGTCAAAACAGACGATTCGACTTGTTAATTTCATGATCCACCTCGCAACATCGGAGATTGAATATTGTCAAAATAAAAAATCGTTTTTTTCCCGAAATTACGATTTAAATATTCTACTAATACTGGTGGCCTCTAAATTTCGTAGGGAAGTTTCCTTTCGAACTGTCAACTCTATCAAATCCGCCCCATCCATTTTTAGTCAACTACTCGTAATTGACACTCTATAACGCTTAGTCGGCAACCAGGGTACAACCCTTGATGGGAAAAAATAAAACGTTTAAAATAAATAAAAGGAAAATAATTATCAATATAAATAGAATATTGTCAGTCTTTCAGGTGCCACCTTATAGTTTCTCCTCTTTATTTCAGAAGGATGGCAATACAAATAATTCAACGACTAGGCATGCACTAATATTTCATTTCTTTATCAGGGTGAGCTCCCAACACTTTTACAACTTACAACTACCATTCGCTAAACGTTTTCAAATTCACAGTTCTTTTCTTGGTCGTGACAAAAAGTTCCGTTTACTTGGTGACATCATCAAGCTTCCACTTCCTAGGTGGCTCCATCTTGCTCACATTCACAGGTTCTGACGATCTCCAAGGTAAGCGTCGCCAGATGGAATGCCCCATCTATCAAGGCATCCACACGCCTGATTGCAACTTATAATCCCTCACACTACGGGAGTCAATAATATTACAGCTACTACTCAAATCACAAATCAGACTAGTTTAACGTCCACTGTGCTTCCCAACCAGGATGAACTTTTTATAGCAGGCTAAGCCTAGCCATTAACTGCTCATCAAAAGTTACCCGGGGAAATCCTTTAATTATTGGCTCTCATAACCTGGTGTAATCGCTTGCGTTATTTTCCACTAATCGGAGGAAAGACTGCCTTGCTTCAAAGCTTTCGTGACTATATTTGTACAAATATGTGGCTCCAAAGGCCGAACAACTTATAGGTAACTCCACCACTGACAACGGGGTCACCACCATATATCCGTATATATATAAATTCCCGAAACAGTTTTTCATGGTAAACAACTGATGATCCCTTAAGTAATGTTAAGACTAGCGTAAATTCTTGGAAGAAAACTAATATAATAACTGCTAAAAGTAAATTGACTTATAAAAGTAATCTTCCACCGAATGACTTGGGACTAAAACGTTTTTTGTTGTTGTTTTTTTTTCTTTATATAGTTTTAATAGTTAGGAAACTTCCGAGAATATATATATATATATATATATATATATATATATATATATATATATATATATATATATATATATATATAGCCTGACGATCCCCTCCGAGGATTAAACGCGGAAGCATCTGTGTAGCTTAATTGCCATAAATATTTTTTCATAACTTACTACCTTGCTCTACTCACGTATTGAACACCGTTGAAGTAAATACTAAAACTTGATACATAAAAGATTATATCCCATTATATCATTTTATGTAGATACATGAAATAATAATAATAATAATAATAATGATAATATATATATATATATTTATATATTTAAATTTATTTATTTATATATATATATATATATATATATATATATATATATATAAATTGGTCTCTCAGGCCACATGTCTTGCACGCGAACTGTCGAACTTTTAATGGGGCCTTCCAGCTTTTTATTTCGGCCCGAATGACCATTAGGTGTTTCACAGAGCCTTCGACTGAGCGATAATTTATTTCCTACTCCACTCAAATTTTCCTCACTTTTCTTTTTTTGTTTCAAAATGGGTTAACAAGGACAACTATTCTATACTCTATGCACTGAAAGTTATACGGTTGCTTGGACAAATGGAATGTCTCAAAAAGAGGCTTACCTGTGCGCTACGGGTCTGCTTCTTCGTTATTCTGTCATCTCTTGTTTGAGTGTCTCAGACCCAATAATCAATCGATTAAAGTCCGTGGTCTTTATTTCGCTCTTTGGAAAAAGTTCGGATGATTAGTCTCCACAATTTATTTTTTCTCTTCTTTTTCAATGAAAGTTTCTTGCGTTTTTCTCTTCGGCAGCCCCCATATTTGGGGTTGTTTTACGAGCGTAACTGCATTGTCAGGTAACCAGTTTTCAATGTGAAGTCTTACGTATCTGTGGTAATTATAACGCGTATATCGTTGGAAGGTGTACCATTTATAACCCTCTTCCTCTACGTTCGTATCTGTGTGTGTGGCTCCACAGGTACCACTTATATACAAAGGATTCTTTTCGTCGCATTATCTTAACGGCCTCGATAACCGATGAGCAAGACCAGTAGGTTACCTTTTCTCACTTCCTGTATAGGTTGATGTGTCGCACCGAAGTGTCTTGGTTCTGGGGGCGTCGAAGTCGGCGAATGGTTTACGTTCTCTTGACAGGTACTAAAATTGCTCGGACCTGGCTTTGTTATATTCTGTTTGTTTGATCCAAAGTTCAGATGTGCATCTGATTTAGAAGGTCGCCGTCGACTGAAATGAGAATGCATGGAACACAGCAATGAAAGAGGAAAAAATCACAAGAATATTCTTAATATAGAGAGAAGAATATATTATCGAAAACAGAAGGCTGTGTTATAATAATGTTCCTGTGATATGCGAAGTTAATACCCTGGATTTGGACAGACACTTTCTATTATTTCTCGTCATGTTAATATAATTTATTTTAAGCAATTCTTTTAAAAGCAGAGCAGTCTATAACACAATCTTCGGACTTCCGACAATCTCTGATCTTCTTTGTTCTACTACATGTTCTGCTGAAGAAATGATTTTCGTTCGTATTACAGAAAGGATCATTGGCATTGCTCGAAAGGGAACATCTGTCATCTGTGGTATTTTCTCATTGGTTAATTAGTCAATTATCACCCCTACCTCTCTTTTTCTCTCAACGTGACCTTGTCAACCCTATGACTGATCTCGTTACATTGCAGAATTAATATTTTTTTTAAAAATTCGTTCTTTTCGCGAAATTACGATGTAAATCTACCGCTAATACTAGTGGTCTGCAAATTCTGTAAAGATTTTTTCTCAGGCAGTACAGTCTAATGTTTTAAAACTAGCAATCTAAAACAGGAGATTCAGTATTGGGATGTAAATAAATAGTGACCCAGTCTAAGAGTTTTTTTTTCATATTTTGTTCACAATTACTAAAGAAAGGAAACACACCCGTTATGTTACACATGCTTTGAAACTGACTACAATTTGTAATTATTGTAGAGTTTTTATGTTTCAATTGATGTATTAATTCAAAATATGTATTACATATTTAATTAGTAAATATATTAAATATCACTGTAGTTATAGTAAATAATTTTACTAATTAAAATTATAATACCAGCTCGACTTATACACCAGAACATATAGTTTTGATTTTTGATTGTTCTGGATTTATGACCATTGGTTAATTAATGTATTAATGGAAGTATTAATTAAGTTACGTTTTAATCGATTATAATAATAATCAATTAAAGTATTATTATAATAGCTATTCTTTTCTTTTCTTTTTTATTTGGTTTTATTTGTATTTTATTCTTATTACTGTTAAGAATTGGCGAATATATGCGTTCTGCCGAGTGCTTTTCTAGCATATTTAGTTTTTTTGCTTGTCTATCCACTTCATAATCCGATCCAGTAATTCGTCCATTCTTTTAATATGAAAAAAAAATGCAAGGTACTGATATCGATCCTGACCCAGTTTCGTGAGGTTCGACTCGGAAGCGTTCGGCTGTCCTACGAAAACGCCCGAGAGTTGACGAGCCGATTTGTACCAGACGACGATTTTGATACGGTGCTGCGTCCTATGATAATAATGTTTGCTTGTTTTTGTTTTTTGTTAGGGTTAGGGGTAGGGTTTAGGGTTAGGGTTTAGGGTAAGGGTTAGGGTTAGGGTTAGGGTTAAAGTTATGGTTAGGGTTTAGGGTTTAGGGTTAGGTTTAGGGTTTAGGGTTATGGTTATGGTTAGGGTTAGGGTTAGGGTTAGGGTTAGGGTTTAGGGTTTAGGGTTAGGGTAAGGTTTAGGGTTAGGTTTAGGGTTAGGTTTAGGCTTTAGTGTTAGGGTAAGGGTTAGGGTTTAGGGTTAGGGTTAGGGTTTAGGGTTAGAGTTAAAAATATTTATTTGATAACAGTAATTTCGCTCTGTTTTGCTTGTTTTATTTGTTTTGTTGTTTAAAAAAATTCTTGCAACTATAACTAAAAATTATAGGACGCAGCAACGTATCAAAATAACAAACAATATTTATTTGATAACAGTAACTTCGCTATGTTTTGCTTGTTTTTGTTTTCTTTTGTTGTTTCTTTTAGAAAATTACTTGAAAATATAACTTACAATCACAGGACGCAGCACCGTATCAAAATTGTCGTCTGGTCAAATTCGGCTCGTAAAACACTCGGGTGTTTGCGTAGGACAGCCGAACGCTTCCGAGTCGAACCTCACAAAAACTGGGTCAGGATCGATATCAGTACCAAATTCAATCTTCTGGATTGATTTTAAACTAAATTCTCTCCTATTGTTACACTGCCTTTAAATCATACATTCTATCAGAGTCACCGAAGATAGTGCGCTATAACCTGTTAGACGGATGAGCTGAAATTTAGACGATAACGACTACGATTCGAGATGACCGGAAGGTGTAATATTGCGTTAACCATAAATAAACACGCAAGTGCATATGTTACAAGCCAATGTTGTTCTATGCTTTGTTTTCGCAATTTTGATCCCAACTGACTACGCGTCGATCACTTTCTCGATCTTTGTCAACGGTTAGCGTTTGAGAATCCACAATAGATTCCCAGCTGTTAACATCGTCTTTTGCAAACACGAACCTTTACGAGCTGGCTCATTAGGGAATTTTAATGAGAACAGAGGACACATAACATATAATCCTGCTACTTAAAATACTCGTTGGAAAGATATTAAATGCGTTTAAGACGTTGAACTTTAACATTCAGTGGTTATTGCAGGTTTCAAATTTAAGAATCGAGGTTGTTCACAGATTTAATAAAGTAATAACATTATTTTTCAAAAGACGAAACATAAATCCGCGGTTAGAGCACACTGGTGTAAGAAAAACACAGTTTCTGCCTCATATAATATGAGAGATTCCTCCCCTAAAACCGATCAGTATAATTAAATACAGTAACATTTCACTTACATTATATCATCTAGAAAATATAGTTAAGACGTTTGAATTTCACAATCTGTTGTGACTGAATGTTCAGAGTTCCCACCTCGACGTTAGCGCGCTGGTTGGATAAAGACATACTGATGATTCTTGAAAAGACGAAACTAGTGTGTGTGGAACTTGCTAATTATACAAAATTTATTTAAATAGATTCAGACGTGACTTTATGAGCGAACCCTCGGTTTCATAGTCAACCGCTAAGTAATTATTAGGAATCCAGGCAAGAACGTGTGGCTAATCATCAGCGTTCTGGTCGAATTTAAAAGGTTATAAACTTAGTCCGGGACCATGTTGAAGTTAGTGTACCGTTACTCAGCCAAGCGAACATGGCGACGACGAAGACTATATATGAATGATGAATGGATGGTATATATATATATATATATATATATATATATATATATATACATATATATATATATATATATATATATATATATCTATATATATATATATATATATATATATATATATATATATATATATATATATATATATATGTAATAAATAATTTATATTTATTTACAAATATTATATATATATATATATATATATCTATATATATATATATATATATATATATATGTGTGTGTGTGTGTGTGTGTGTGTGGATATATCTATCCATTGTACAGTATGGCAACTTGAAGTGGTTTGTGTATTTTATTGTGACTAATTATCCTTCTATCACCCCAAATACATTGTCTACCATATAGTCACAGTTTTCATGCTGTTTTTAGGATTTCAATACAAAGTCTTGTAACAATTTTGCCTATTTTTCACAAACTTTGTCTTAAACTTCATATTCCCTAAACCGCTGTAGTCCACATAATAAACAATTGTATTTTCTAAAGGTGTATTTTACATTTTCTTGCAAATTACTAAGGGTTGGTATATGGACTAGCCCGGATTAAAAACAATCAACTGACTCAGTGACACTGGTCATTAATTAATCCTTTAAACTCATGATATATATATATATATATAAATTCTAAAGCTTTTATTTTGTCAAAAAAAAAACCGTGTGGAACCCATTTAACAACTAAGAACACCTCAAAAGGGCTCAAAACAAGAATTTTGGTTGAAAAATAGTGGATTCTTCTCATGTTCTGTAATCTTTGAAAATAACATATTAAGTATATTGGTTTAAATACACAAATATCAACAATACTAGCTACATTTCCGACTTAATTAAGATACATTAGACACAATGAAGTGAATTATTATCATATCCAACTATACGATTCAATTCACTAAGAAAGCAAAATGTGACGTAGTTACACATATATGTGATAACACGGATGATGAAACACGCCCTGATGTGACATCTCATCATTTTTGTGGTCGGGTTAGCTCGCAACATGTATTTCAAGTAGAGTTGTTCCCAATCATTTTGAACTGAAATTTTCTAAAAGTCAAAGCTTTTTGATGATGTTAATATCATCATATAGCTAAAAAGGCAACACAAATTCAAACGAAATTTCTTAATTAAGTACTTATAAAATACAAGACTAACAAAATCATCATCTCTCACTACACCATTGGCTTTTTGAGCTGTGAAATGTCCACAGTCTTCGCTGTCCGGGAAAAATGCCATCATGTTACATTTCATGGATCTGAGCAATACCACATTTTACATATGGTGTCAATAAAGTTGGGTTATTGTGAGATTTTTTGTGACAGTTTGATACTAAACCGACAAAGAATTTTGTAAGAAACTTCTATACCGGCTTCAGTTTTTACTTAAAAAAAAAAAAATATTTCACCCCAAACAAGGCAGGTCGACACTGTAGACGAAATGGTCTACTGAGAATTAGGGAGTAGGTTGTTGTTGTCATCCTAAGTTAGAAGCTATGCAGCGAGTGTCTGTTTACATGAGATTTAAACCTCTGCATGTACGTACAGTCGGGGAAACAGGGAGCAGGAATAAAGTTTTAGATGATCCGCAGCATGAGGAAAGAAGGTGCTAGAGTAAAAGACTCTCCGGCATATAAGGATCTCCACAGTGAATAGATGGGACCTAGCTGATTGTCGGGTTGTTCGAGTGCATTTGCATCGAGGGGGCACTAGAGCAGCTAGTTCATCGGAGCACAATATATTGAAGTATTTGTAAAACAAGCACAAAGATGCAACATTGCGCCGATTGGACAGGGGCTGGAGCTTGGTAGATAATTAGGGACCTATTAAGTTGGCGACTCTTTTTTGTGACCTTATCTAAGAGAGATGCACCAGCCCAGATGTGACAACAATACTCCATACATCGGCTGATATTGGCTTTGTAGATATACAAGATAATGTCAGGTGTGAGAAGTTTACTAGCACGGTAAAGGGAGCTCACCTTCTTTGCAGCAGCATTGGCAATGTCTTCAATGTATTTGTTCCAATTCATGTTACCTGTGAATGTTAGGCCGAGTAGTTTGAATGTTGAACTCTCAGGTAGGGTGCTATTTGCCATGACAATCGGTGGTTGAAGAAGTTTCTTGTAGTTATTGAAAGAAAAAGGGCTTTGTCTTTGCGTAATTTAAAAGTTTCTTGTAGGTAGAAAATATCCAATTGTATTAAAGATACGTCTAGTAATACCATATGAGTGAATTCTTAAGAGGAGCCCCTTATGCTATACTTTGTCAAAGGCCTTGGATATATCAAGCGCTACTGCCCTAGCTTCACCTGCCTTGTCCAGTGTATGATATATGCGTTCAGAGATGACCGTTAAGATATCCGCAGTAGATAGTGCTTGTATAAATCCATACTGGCGGTTCGAATTTTTTTTAGAATGAACTAGGTGCCGGACTATCGCTAAATTGATTAAGGAATCAAACATTTTAGTAAAGATCGGGAGTAGGCTGGTTTGGCGATAGTTCTAAGGATCTGTTTTATACCAAGAATTCTTGAAGACTGGTACCACAGAGGCAATTGTCCAGCTATCAGGGAAGCAAGATTCAGCAAGGCATTTGTAGTAGTGTTGTGAGAGGACAGGGGCCAGTTCTGCAGAGCATTTCTTTGTTACTATTACCGGTATAAAATCAGGCCCACAAGCTTTTGAGGGTATGGAGCTTTTTATGATGACCCTGACCTGAGATGGGGTGATAACCGGGTCTTCAAGTGCGGGTTCCGTCCGCAATGGGAATTAAGGGAGATGCTAGTTTGCTGAGTCCAAAGTGGAGTTAAAGGCAAAACGCTGGGCAAGTAGTTATCAGCTGCAGTTCTGACGACATCATGGTGGTTTTATAGCGGGGGGAGGGGTCGTTGATTGCCCATTGTTTACCACACTATTATAGATTTTCCAAAAATCGCGAATGCCTTGTTTCTGTGACTGAATGCGTTTTTTGGTTCTCTCCTTATACCTTCTATTTGTTTCACCTATCACTGCTTTACAATTATGTTTTGATTCCATACATTTCTGTCTATTCGCAGTTGACTTATGACGGACGAATTTTCGGAATACTTGCTGCCTCTCAGCAATGACAGCTATGCATTTCGAGGTGAACCATTGAGGCGAGTGGGGTATTCTGAAGAATCTCCGCATGTGGACAGAGGTTTCAATGCCTGCTTTGCTTCATTTGGTTAACTTATTTGCGCACTCATCACCAGAGAGTGAGAAGGTTTTAGTCTATGAGGCATCGCTGATGTGATCTCTGATGGACTAAAAATCAGCTTGCTCGTAGTATTTCGTTGTTTTGGGCAATGGCTCATCAGCTTTTGAACGAGGTTTTAGGGTGACAGCAATCATAATCACGACGTGATCAGCGTTCCTGAGCGAGCTATGGGCTTCAATCACAAAATCCTCGGGCAGTGAGGTCAGGAACAGGTTGAAAAGTGAGGCCTGCTAGTCTACTCAATCAGGAAGGCGGGTCGGGAAAGCGACAGTCTGTGAAGAGGGAGTGAGCTAAGGAGAAATTATACGTAGTGTTACTGACTGCGTCAGTAAGGCTGGAGAATCCCAGCCAATAACGGTGGTGTGCATTAAAATCCCCAAATACATGTAATTGGGCATTCGAGTCGAGTAAGAGTGCTCTATCTATGCTTTCAATAACAGAGTTTAGCACGGTACAGTCCTGAGTTAAACGTGAACCGTATAAGAAATATAAGTAACTAACGCTCTATGTTAAGTCAATCTAAAGTACATGTTGGCTTGGTCATCTGATTCGAACCAATGTTCTCTAGTCAGGGTGAGGGTGTTCCTTACATAAACTCCCAACCCATGGATATGTTTGTCTGAGTTTTTACGATAGAGAAAGGGGTAGTCAGTCATGTCAAAGTAGTGAGAGGAGGTTGAGGATTGATGGTTCGTTTCACTTAGTGCAAGATATCCGGGTGTCTGTCAGGAGAAAAGATTCTACGTCGGTGATGTTGGTTCTAAGTCCTCGGATATTAGTGAATGCTAGCTTCAAGGGAAGAGGTGTAGATGTTTTGTGTTGGGTATCTGGTTTAAGTTGGATTTTGTACAATTTACAGTGTTATGTTTGTTTTTGATAGAGTGGCGTGGACAAAGTTGGTTCATGTTAGAGGCCAATAAGCTACCCCAACCAGTCTATTAGTCGCGACCTGGCTCATGTGGGGTGGCATCGGGAAAGCCCACTGGTGATAACTATAGCGCCCCTTTACATGCGCGACATGGCACGTACAGCTACCCACAGTATTTTACAACTGATGATCGAGCAGCAGTTCTTAGCGCTACCCAAGAGTTTGGGCTCCTGTCCTGTCAGTCGGAAACAGCGGCCAGACAAGCTGTCTAACCTGTACCCTCAACCTGTCGGAACAAGAGTGTCCCAGATTGGTTATGTAAGACTTAGTGACGAGAACACTTTTCTCAAGTTTCCCACATAGAGAGAAAGAGAGACGGCATCGCTGTTGTAGTCAGGAAAGAACACACGGCACTGGGCCCATTTTGAGGCGTTCCAGCGCTGGTACCTCTGCACCTGGCTAGTATACAAGGAAGGAGTTCAAGGACCGGGCGATAGGCAGAGCTCATCTGCTCCTTAAGCATAGTTAGGTTTGCGAACCGGATATTTTGTTAGAGATTCCAGCTTTAGGAATGTTGTCGATCAGGACTAATGAGGTCTTCTTCACCAACAGTTTGTTGCAAAGATGTAAGTGGTTAACAGCAAGGTTTATTATCAGAGTTTTCTTTCTCTTAGTTGGATGTCTTGAATATGTCTACGCGTCAAACACACCGAGGAGGGATAGCCTGCGCCCGTGTACTAGTCGAGTATTTTTGTGCCCCCTATATTATGATAACATTTTTTTTTAAATCTCATATATATATATATATATATATATATTTATATATATATATTTATATATATATATATATATATATATATATAAATGTAGATAGAATAAGTCTAGCCACCGCCTACTAAAGATAATGAAGAACTAAAGATAGTTTCTCCTCTCACTCTATCATAAGCAACATTTATTGTGGGGATATTTCGCTGGCCATTATGGGATGTGGGAGGGTTTAATCTACTTTTGTGTAAGTCCGACAAGGGATTGGTTAGCTATGACGTTACAGTATAAAAAGCAATTCACTAGTTGCGCTACAGATCGAACCACCTGGAAAAATTGTTTAACTAAGAAGTAGTCATCGCAATGTTTATACATGGATTATTTAAGACAGATACAGTTCAGAAATAATAAATTAAAAACTCAGCTTTTTAAAAATTTCGCCTATATGCTATAGTTTCAATTGAGGTCTCTATTGCTAATCGGTGGCAGATATAAATATGTCTCAGCTCGTGGTTCTTTAACTAACGTCAGGCTAGTGCGTTTGTGTGAGACTTCACCTTCTTTATTTAATTACATTTGATAGTGGATTCTTTCCCCCTTTTTTCTTTTTTAACTTCAAACGCGTTTACCTCTCTAAAACCTCGCAACATATTAGCAAGAAAAAAGACAGACAGATAAAGAATTGTGCATAGGCAATAGAAGCAAACACCTGGAAAAGTATTGTTTAGTTAAGAAGTAGTAATCGCAACGTTCATACATGGATTATTTAAGACAGAGACACTTCAGAAATAGGAAATTAAGAACTTAGCTGTTTTTTTAAAATCTCGCCTATAAGCTTGAGTTTCAATTGCGGTCTCCATTCCTGGTCGGTGGCAGATATAAATATGTCTCAACTCGAGCACTAATACATCCCTCACTATACCGTTAAATCAACTCCAATGAATGTATGAGTACCTTCTGAACAAAACCGGTGATACTCACACAAGAAAAGGTCTTAACAACAAAAAATAAGAATTAAGTTAAAACTCTTTAAACAAAGGAACATTGACCATGCACTTAGAAGAACGCACTCTCAATGTGCTGAACAGATGTTAACCCTACTTTAAAAATGTATCTCTTTATTCAACATCTAGTTCATTAATCACATATTATCTGCGTGTGTGTGGAGCAAAAGACACACAATATTGTCTGCTGTTCTGTTCTACATTTTCCAGCAAGATATGGTTGGTTCCATTTGACGTGTACATAATCTACCAATGCTGATCGAAGAGGACTTTTACTGTTGCCTACGAGGAGTTGCTAGAAAGAACACTGAATCCCACACCAGCCTTCACGTGCACTACAGATTCCATGAAATGATTAAATGATCGGAAGAAAGCCACGAAGAATTTATTATGATTCGACATTTTGGTCTTGTATTGGCTATGCATTTTACCTTTCTTTGTGATCTTGCCACCTTTATCCCGCAAACCACCCTAAATGTTATGCATTTTCTAGACATTGCGATCAATGGATGAGAACTATCTTATCTTGATATGTCGAAGACGGTTCTTCTTTGATTTGATGCACAAGTTGCAATAAGTCCCAGTACATTCCAAATAGATGTAAGCGCATTTCCTGTAAAACATGTTGTTTATATTGTTGACCATCACTTTCTCATCCCAAACATAAATCCATCTTTGACTATCGTGTCAATGTCTGTGTTCAACAAATGTTGAGCCACCAAAGTGTGGCGACATTTTTTACCCAATTGCAGAGTCAAAGGCCTTTGAATAGATGCTGCATTTAAAGAATCTTCTTCCCAAACCAATGTATCACCAGCTTTGATATTTAATTGGCAAAAAACTATCAAGATCATGTTGTTTATGTCTGCATTTTCTGTTTGATTGTATATCGCATGACTACCTAATTAATCAAAACCATACTTCAACTTCATTTTGAGATTATCAACCAGATTTTGAACTTCTAAACCTGTTTCAAACAACTTGAAAGCTGACACTTCCAGAACTTTCAATAAAGGAAAGTATTCACCTTGATATGGATCAAAAAATGTATGAATCTTATGAATAATACTGACGAAAGGTTTCGGACCGTTTGCCATGAAGGGAGCATTAGACAACAAACACTTTTTTGAATTCCTCGTTGCTTAGTGTAGCATTTTGTTCAGTGACTTCAAACGCAACATTATAACTACAGTATTTAACAAATTCAACAAAGTCCACCTTGACGCACTTTATCTCAGTATTTTGAGCGGTGTCGATGTAGTGTAGTATATGTTCTATTCTCATGGTACCATCCTCCTAGGCATTACTTCCTCCTTTCTTGAGAAAAGTAGAGGTAGTGTAGTATCTGTTCTTTTGTCATGATAGTGTCCTCACAGGCATCACATCCTCCTTTTTTTGAGAGGTGTGGATGTAGTGTAGTATCTATTCTGTTGTCATGATACCATCCTCCCAGGCATTACCTCCTCCTTTTTGAGAGTTGTGGATGTTGTGTAGTATCTGTTTTGTTGTCATGATACTATCTTCCCAGGTATTCCCTCTAATTTTTTGAGAAGTGCAGAGGTAGTGTAGTATCTTTTCTGCTGCCATGATACCATCCTCCCAGGCATTTCCTCCTCCTCTTTTGAGAGGTGTAGATGTAGTGTAGTATCTGTTCTGTTGTCATGATACCATCCTCCACCGCATTACCTCCTCCTCTTTTGAGAGGTGTAGAGGTTGTGCAGTATCTGTTCTGTTGTCATGATACTATCAATACAGGCATTTCCTCCTCTTCTTTTGAAAGGTGTAGAGGTAGCTTAGTATCTGTTCTGTTGTCATGATACAATCCTTCCAGGCATTACCTCCTACTTTTTTATGGTGTGGACGTAGTGTAGTATTTGTTCGGTTGTCATGCTACGATCTTCCCAGGTATTACCTCCTCTTTTTTTGCGATGTGTGGTGGTATTGTAGTATCTGTTTAGCTTCCAAATAAACATGGTGGATCGAAAGGAGCATATATTTTCTAGTTAGTTTAATAAACGTTGAAACTGAATGGGCAGTATTTTATGTTGGTAAAATAAATTTACAGAACATAAAATAGTTGTTCAACTATATACTTAAATTACCTTTTCTGTCTTTGTGTCTCTACGTTTTCTATTTCTCCACACATTAAGTAGCAAATGCTACTTTAATTTTCTTTTAATTATTTACTTGCTGATTCTTTTAATATCAAACATAATCACGTTCACACACCGGTTCCCGTAAGATCACCGAAGTTAAGCAATCTTGAATCTAGCCGGTATCAGGGCGGCGACAATATTAGAATACTACGCGTTGCATGTCATTTTTCCCTGACCGGGAGGTCAAAATAAAATGACGTGCAACGCGTAGTGTTCCAATGCGCATGTGAATTTGATATTACCTAGACTCTTCCTCGTTCGGTGGAAACTGGATACCCGCCCAGGTTATTTACTTTTTAGTGTATGTTTGTAAGATTTTTTTTTTAATTTTCATATACAACTTGTATGTATACATATACAAGCAGGGCTACCCGGCGTTGTAGGGGATTGAATGAGGAATCCTACGTCTTTATACCGTATTACTTTTATATTCTTATTTTTTACATTTTATAATATTTCGATTTCAAGGTGAGCCCAAGCATGTACTTAGCATTAATCGGCTTAGAGGGGATGTAAGTTAAGTGACATTTAGTGAAAGAAATGTCTTTAAATTCATAGTGTATAATTGCCTTGAGGAACACCTGTCGTTTACAGGGAATCAATGAGGAAATCTTGTGTACTCTATTTCTCCAAGCCTCAAACCATTTATTAATATTTATATTTGTATTTTTATAATTTTCAAGTTATTAATAAAATGAAATAAGCATTGCATTACATTAGTATGCATGTCAAGCGTGAACGAAGATACCACCGTGATGTTGGAACACTTTGATCGAAATAAAATATTCTTATAAAACTACCTCGGCAAATGTAGCTTGAGAATATATTGCTATTTGAATTTATCTCCAGAATCCCAACTTAAGTTCGGGAAGAGACAGCACCTATAACTTTGATATGTACTAGACCCTCGGTTTAGTAGATAGAACAAGCTAAATTATCTAGACAAAAATCACATTTTGTCAAAAATGAGTCAACAGTTATTTCCCTTTGATTGAAATAAAAAACACTTAATAAGATTGTATTCTACTAACATAGATTTAGAACTATTTTATATTTACGCTTTGAACGGTGTTAGTATATTATAGTTATGTATATCAATTCACATCTTTATCCGCTTTATAGCTAGTACGAAGTAAACCAGTTGTGAAATTTCGTGGAAAAATACGCTACTTATTATTTGCATGAGAATGTAAGTAACTACGATGAATCTATTTATGTACTGTTTGCATTGGAAAAATGAACTTTTAACTGATGTCGAATAACTGTGACGTCTACTCTTTGCGGATTATTTAAAATGTTAAACAAATACTTATGCAATTTTTTTGATGTTATAATGTTATCTAACTCACTTTAAGTTATGAAATACGCATCTTGTAAGAAAACCCTTTCGAAATTCGCTATTGACATCGTAAATACTGCTTCTTTAGTAAGCGTACTCTGCTTATTCCTTTTGTTTCAACAAATCACATGCTTCTATTTGCGTACCGAACAGACAGACTCAAAAATCACTATCACTTTGAATTGTATATAAATAAAGAGATCAAATTGGTCGCCAGAGCATATTGTTTACAAATTTCTAATAAAAATAATAACAAGATTGATACTGTTAAGATGCGTCTATTCAATTAGTGAATATATTAATGAAAATGTTATTTCAAATTTAAGCGTGGCAACGTTGGATGGACAGAGCCGCGTATAATGACGCGTGTACATAAACTAAGGCTTTACGCGTAACACAAACGTGTACTAGTTAAAAGTAACGCGTTATAGACAAAGACTGACATACTCGTATAGAAATGCTTGGATCCCATCCATTCACTGTGGAGGTCCCTAGATGCCGGAGAGCTTTCTACTCCAATATCTTCTTTCCTCGTGCTGCTGGCCTCTGGAACTCCCTCCCTACCCCCTGTTTTCCCGACGGTACTGACGTGCAGAAATTTAAAACTAATGTAAACAGACATCTTGATGCGCAGCTCTCCAATTAGGTTGCCCCCCACACTTTCTCCCTTTTTTCTCAATAGCCCCTTACGTCTACAGTTGCGTCCTGCCTTGTTTCAGGTGAACTATGTTAAAAAAAATAAAAAAATGATGTCTCCATTTCGTCAACACGCTTTATGATGAAAATTCCATTACAAACCGAAGTGTGACAGAACAACGAAGATGCTATTTCAACCATAATCATGAAAAAACCGACCACTTAATACAGTATATAGAGGTCTTTGGACGAATCTAAAATAAAACGCGCCCACTTAATATACGCGTTTAACAATGAAAATGCTATTTCAAACTAGAGCGTGACAGACAAATATGCTATACAAAGTTTGCAAGACTTACGTTAATACTTTTGCAAAATTTAAGTATGACAGACTAAGGAATAGACATAAACCCTTATAGAGATGCGTTGTACAGTCTAAAATAAGCTGCTCCCATTCAATCTAAAAGACGGACAAAGCTTTTCATCGAGATGAAAGGACATATCTTAAAATATTGAATTAAAAGAATAAAAATAAATCGATACGAAATAGATTCCATGGTTTCGTTCGGTTATCAAAAGAGAATACTTGAAAGTCTAAGCGAACAACCCAACCATCTTGTATTATTACCCCACGTGATCATTCGGTTGGCTTTTCTAAAATGACACGTTCCTCCTCATTCATCGGGTAATAAATAGTGGATATCACCAAGAAGAATTCACAATCAGTGATTAGTTTCGAGAAACGCTTTGATCGATCATGGAGATCGATATTGATTTCCTGATTGCTCCGAAGTGTAACGTGCGCAACGTGAATCTTTCTATATTTGTATAATTATTATTTTATGATATTTTTTAATGTGTGAACTGCAAGCGTTTGCTTCGTAAGACGTTTATTTCATCATGTCTTCGAAAACGAAGCACGTTTTACCTGAAGCGAATCAAAATTCTCATTAAAAGACAGTGGTAATATTGCCAAAGAATTGTTGGTCATAAAATTTCTTCTTTTCACGTCTAGCTTAAGCAGCCTTGAATTATGCTACCATATGAAAGAGCGTCTTTTAGCATGATACCTATCTGTCAACGATGTTTTTCGGGAATCGCGTATTTTTGTCCCCGTCTGACAACTCGGTTTCCGTAGGTTCGTTAATCTTAAACTTTTCTCATTCTTAGTTCATTAGTTTTTCATGAGATCGTGCAGGAAAGTATATACACCTGCAATGAGTTGTAGAGTTTTCGTAAATCAACCCTGATGCAGAGCCTTAATGAAGTTATAAATAGTGGATGCAGCAAAGAGAAAAGCGAGGTAATGCATTGCTGAGGCAGTACAAACAGCTTCCACATGGAATTTTTTCCAAAGCACCGATTCATAGAATAAACTAATAAACTAAAATGTGTTACAAAGGAAGATGACATTCAGTTCTATTTAATAGTTATACCCAGGAAAGTAACGACATCTATCCTGACGGAGGCCTTAAGTACAAGACTGTTGGATTGTTGGAATCATTTTTATTTGTTGATACTGAGCGTCCAAGTTACATATAGGTTTTGTCACATTATTTAGTTAAAAATGCTTATGTTGCATGCAAGACGATGTCGTATTCGTTTAAGAAATTCTTGAGTTGCTGATGGGGCGAAATTAAGGATTTAACACTTGCAATCTGTAATAAAACCAGTCATCATCACTGATGACCTCAGAGGATATAGAAGATATATATTACAATATGAATACAGACCTATTCGGTAAATCTATGGTTTTCCCCCACAGAGTGTTATCCACTTGAAAATGACAGAAATATGCAATTTGTAAAAAGTAATTATAATTTTCTTCAATATTTCTAGGAAAAACTCTAACAAAATTTAGGGTTAATGTTTTATTATATGAAATAATAACTGATGATTACAGAAAACAATCTTATTTGCTTACTAACAGGACTGAAATAATAGCTCATAAATTGACAGAATTTGCACTTAAATTTTAACAAATGACAAAATGACTCCCGAATGATGCAATGTTTTCCTTTGACATTTATTCACTCCAAACAAGGCATATTGTCAGTTATGCGTAAATCACATACTGTGATAGGAG
Organism: Sepiola atlantica; assembly: GCA_963556195.1. Lineage (NCBI taxonomy): Eukaryota > Metazoa > Mollusca > Cephalopoda > Sepiida > Sepiolidae > Sepiola > Sepiola atlantica. The sequence continues at coordinate 90,150,445 of OY744530.1, forward strand.
CCAGATTTATTGAGGGTAATCTGGGTGAGGAGTAAGACAGTAAGATGTACGTTCACATTACATTTAAATTTTTGAATGTTGGTACGGTCAGGAAAGCAGAGACCATAGACAGAATTTCAAAAGCAAGCAGTCCGAGGAAATAAGTTATTTAGCTTTATAGAGGGAAATCTTGGTAGGAAGTGAGGCAGCAAGATATTTATTCACATTGTACGGTCGGGGAAACGGTGAGCAGAAAGAGAATTGCAAGCGGTGCCATAAGAAAACACGAAAAGAGTAGAAAGCTCCCATGCCTCTATGAACCTTAAGAGTGAAAGGGTGTAGATTTGCTATAAGTTGTGTGGGCTGAATATATATGAGGAATGGATACAAACACAGTACATTCATCGGAGCATATTCCGCTGAAGTACTTGCAAAACAAGCACAGAGATGCTCCACTGCGGCGAAAGGACAGAGGCTAGAGGTTGGCAGACAGTGCGGAATCTATTAGATTACAAAATATTTTTTGCACTCTGTAAAAAGTAGAGGGTAGTGGTTGAGGCATCAACACAGATGTGGCAACAATAATCCATACACGGGCGAATGGCGGGTTTGTAGAGATATAAGATACTGGCAGGTGTGAGAAGTTTTCTAGCCCGGTAAAGGGAGCCTACTTTCTTTGCAGCAGCTCTCTACTTAGAAACTGTATTGCTAGTTCTAGGCACTTGAAACAACTCAGAAAACACTGAGCAACTCATGCTTAGATAAATTTGGGAGTTTCCTACTAATTACCACACTTATCATTTTATTTTCAACAATCTCTGTTATTTTTAGCACTCCCCACCCCAACTGATAAATTTGTACACATATATTTTGTAAATAAAAAAACGTCAACCATATAGGATAATGTTATGTAGGTTTAACCCATAGAGTGAATGTGGTATTTTAGTGACTAAAACAAGTTTAGAGAATAGATCAAGAGGACGAAAACTGACCCTCATCCTCTCATAGTAGTGATAGTGATTTTAAAGCCTAAACTTTTGAAAGTTTGAATGCGGTCTTTCCTAAATTTATCTAAAAGTTTAGGCTTTAAAATCACTATCACTACTAATTTAAACCAAATAGATTTCCTCGATTCTACTCTTAACCTCAAAAATAATACTCACAAACCCTACCATAAACCGAATGAATCACTTCAATATATCCACAAAAACTCATGCCATCCACCATCAATCCTCAAAAACCTTACTAAAAATATAAGCCTAAGAATTTCAAACCTCTCCTCCAATTATGAAGTTTTCACACAGGCCGCTCCATATTATAATAAAGCCCTCCGCGACAGCGGATTCCACGATGGAATCTCATACATCCCAAACCAGAATATTCCACAGAACAACAGCCGCAAAAGGAGGAGATCGATTATCTGGTTTTCGCCGCCCTTCTCCAGCAGAACAAAATCAAGAGTAGGTCATATTTTTCTCTCATTATTAAACAAACATTTCCCTCCAACAAACAGTTTACATAAGTTTTTCAATAAAAACACCATCAAGGTCAGCTACTCAACCATGCGGCCTATAAGGAGTTACATCACCAGAAAACAAAGCACGGCAGTCGACACCGGATGCTCATGCCAAAATAAAAATTCTTGCCCCCTCGAGGGAAATTGTAAAGTTGACTCAGTTGTATACAAAGCTGTGGTTACGAGTCAAACTGATAACAGTACAGATGTATACTACGGCATGACACAAGGTTCCTTTAAACAAAGGTATTATTCATACCTATATTCCTTTAGAAACAAAGATCGCGCAAACACATCTTTGGCTAAACGAATTTGGGTACTAAAAGAAGAAGGAACTCCCTTTTCTATCAATTGGAAAATCATAGAGAGAAAACCCATTTATTCACCTATATCTAATGTTTGCCATTTGTGTAATGCTGAGAAGTTCCATATTTTTAAGGCCATCATGAACCCAAACACCAGATGTTTAAATGTATGCGATGTGGTTTTTAAGGGCTGTATACATCGTAAACAAGCACTCCTTATTTATTGGATTGATCGAGTGACTTAAGCCTTCCTAGAGCCCTACATACATTTTTCAGACACTTATATACTTCTACTGCAGACTTCTCGTTCTACGTACCTGATCACAGTTCTTTTTTCTTTTCTCCATTTTTCCATCTTTCTTCTTTAAATTTTAAATTTTTATATTTTAAATTTTTTCGCATTTTTATTTATTAATATATTGATTATTATTTATATATTGATTTTTTATTTATATATTGATTTTTTTTATTTATACATGCATACGTGTGTATGTATGTATATATATATATATATATATATATATATATATATATATATATATGTATGTATATGTGTATATGTACGTGTGTATATATATATTTATTTTTTGATTTTATTTATATATGAATTTTTATTTATATATTGATTTTTTATTTATATATTGATTTTTTATTTATATATTTATCTATTTATATATTGAATTTTGATTTTTTATTTATATTTTTATTTATATTTTTATTTACATTTTGATTTTTGATTTATATATTATTATTTTTTATTTATATATTGATTTTATTTATATATCGAATTTTTTTTTATATATTGATTTATTTTATTTATATATTATATATATTTTTTTTTTAATTTATATATTGATTTTTTATTCATATATTGATTTTTTATTTATATATTGATTTTTTATTTATATATTGATATTTTTTATTATATATTGATTTTGTATTTATATATTGATTTTTTATTTATATATTTATTTATATTTATATTTTTACTTTAAATTGATATTTATTAATTGAAACAATCGTGAATTATATATACATATATATATATATCTTATATAATAATAAATAGTTACCTCCCCTTTTTAGATAATTTAATTAATTAGAGTTACGTACCTTTAATTATGTTCTACATATAAAAATAATATTTTATTTACTCTTAATTAATTTTTTGATTATTATAAATTTTATTTAATTTAATTTTATTTTTCCCTTCTTTCTTTCTTTCTTTCTTTCTTGCTCTCTTTTCTTTTTTTCTTTCTTCTTTTCTTTCTCGTTCTTCACTTCTAAATATAGAATCTCTTACTTAACGGCTATTTTTCTGATCTAAGCGTCTCGCCGGCCCTCCATTTCAAATTCTGTGTGCATAGCGTTTCATAACGGTTATAAATGTTTTTTGAAGAAATTCCATCATTTACTATTTCAGACTATGCGTAAGAAGACGGAATCGGGGATTTAAACCCGTTTCTTGTCAGAAACCACTGGTCCATGTCTGATTAAAATCTGTATTTAAAAATAAAAATATTACGCTCTTAATTTAATTTATTTGAGCACTCTACTGGTATTTCCCTTTTATTCTTTATATTAATCTCCAGATTATAAAAGATTATCATTATCTAAACATATCTCACATACATAATGTTTACATAGGAAGATCACCTTACTTTGTGTGTGTGTTTGACAGTTATAGTAATCGGTGTAGATAGATGTGGTGAGTATTTTAAACTGAGACGACCGCTAGTACAATAGTCAGCAATCTTACCTTTAAGCCATTTTACATAACACAAAATAAAAATATATTATATTTTAAAATATATTTGTTTACCTGACAGGTTATGGCGTAAACTCAAATCTAATTACGAAGAGTAATGCTTTACGCTTAATGGAAATCGTTATTTTCGATACAGATTGCTTATAATGATACCTGGTGTTCTCGCACGATTAAAAAAAGACTTTGTCCCAGAATCTAAAGTTTCCCGGAAATACCGTATCAATATTCGATCAAATTCAGTTTTCTAATAAAATTGAGGAAAAACGCCAAAAAAATTCGAATATTTTGTTTTTCAATGTACTGAGTTTTGGGGCAATGTTGAAATTCAACCAATGAATGTCAGGAAGCGTTCACGTGGTGTTTGTTTCGGTGAGTTGATTTCATGATCTCGTTTTTAAAGAATCCAACACATAACTTGGTCTCGGTTTTTTTCCATTTTCGTGACAGTCTCAACATTCACCATGGTAACTGAGGAGAATGTTAAAACAGAGCATTCATAATGCCAGTCAGTTGCGTCATGTTTTCTTCGTTTTATTCGGCGTGCTCGGAATTTATATTACTATTCGGAGCGGGAGCTCTGAAACTAATTACCTTAGCATTCAAATATTTTGCTACAAAAATTGCCTCCAGATATAATATGCTTACTTAGTTTTAACTGCATTTGGATGATGATGTTGTTGATGATGAGTATACTGATGATGATGGCTGTTTAATCATTAGATGATCGTGGTCATTGATAACACAGTGATAAGACGTTAAGTGTTAGAAATGCAATGGCCGTTTAAAGTTTTAAAGACGTTCGCTTGGAAAACAAATAATTCTAGCTACAATAAAATTGCAAACAATACTGGATCAGTAGGGCGGCGGGTTCTATGATTAAAGATTTCGGAAATATTTTATTTTGTGAAGCTAGTATACAAACTAGCTTCACAAAATAAGATCTTTCCAAAATCTTTAATGATACACTTATATATAAATATACTATTAGCCTGACTAAGTCCTTCCATAAAATGAAACACAAAGTATACGTTTATCCGCTAATATATATATATATATATATATATATATATATATATATATATATATATATATATATATATATATATATATATATATATATATATGTAAGGATGAAATGAATGATGAAGAATGATGAATACATAAATTGTATTTTTAGTTTTTCATTTTCATTTTGCATTACCATGGACTATTAGTTCCATTTATTATCATATATATATATATATATATATATATATATATATATATATATATATATATATATATATATATATATATGGGGTAAGGTACACAATAATTCATGAAAATGAAATGCCGTGGTGGACAAAATGTGTGAAAAATGACAAACGGAAAACAGGTTAAATAGCAGGAGAAAAACAAAAACAAGACATTTGATCCGTTTCGTTCGTGTTGGCGAACATCTTCAGAAAAAGTGAAAATTTGAAAAAAAAAATCTTCACTTTTTCTGAAGACGTTCGCCAACACGATCGAAACCGGTCTAATCTCTTGTTTTTCTCTTCACTTTAACCTGTTTTCCGTTTGTCATTTTTCACACACACACATACATATATATATATATATATATATATATATATATATATATATATATATTAATAATGGAGTTTATGCATCTGTCTGTCTGAAGTCGAAACTCCATCAGAGTACTATGCCTATTTATTAAGTCCGCCAGCTTCATTATATACAATAAAAAAAACGCTATAAACACTATGCGCATTTCACAATTTACATAATCAATTGCTTTTGAACTTCTAATAAATTAGTATTCGCAAATATACACTCATGATTGTTCTCTTCAGATTAAGACATGTATTTACGCTATTTTGCTCGCATATCATCTTGCTTATTAATTATAATTATTACTTTTATTATTTATTTATAAAATGAGTTACGTAGTTATTTCCTCTAGGTCCAACTGATTAAACAGCGTACCTCCCTCTGAACGGGCGCGTTAATACTTTGCTGATTTATTTTATTAAAACGTTTTGAGTTTGTTTATTTTCTTAATCTTATTAGCCATTATATTTTTTTAATTAAAATAATAATTTATTTAAAAATTACTTTAAGAAAAAACACACACATTATAATAAATCAGTTACATAGCTACGTCAAATTGATTGAACAGCGTTCGTTAATTCATTGAAACGATTACCTCTCTCTGAACGGGTGCGTTATTTCAAATGAAAACAACTGCTAGCATTTAACTGTGTTACATTTTTTATTAAAACGTTCTGAGTTTGTTTATTTTTAAAATCTTATTAGACATCATGTTTTAAAACACAAACATATTGAATCAAATTGTTTAATGAAAATAATAATTGATAAACACACACACATTATAAAGAATTTGGTTTAGCTAAACTTTTTGTTTTCGAAAGTTATCGCGGTATCTGCAGTAAGAGAGTACCGATTTTTTTAGTGATAATTTTCAGATGCACCTTTTTCCGATTAGAAAATTAGTGTTCGCTGTATTTAGTTTTTTAAATTGTTGATTTTAACAAATTTAATGAATGAAATTGTTTAATTAAAATAATAGATTTAAAAATTACTATTTAAAAAAACACACACACATTATAATGAATTCAGTTCTTTTTGTCAACAAAAAAAACAACACATTGTACTGAAAAAACTACATAACTGATTTTAGAATAGTGTTCGCTGTATTTGTTTTTTTTTAATTGTTGATTTTAATTTACGTACATTTTTTCCGCTTTGAAAAACATGAAATATTACTTATTATATTCTGACGTGGAATTGACGCAAAACGATTGAGTGTAAAGAAAAGCGAGCAGACGATAACTTGGGGAGGGACACCTTTTACTGGGCAAGTAAATAACTGCTTTTAGAATCGTATTCGCTGAATTTTTTAATTTTTAATATTATTTTAGGTACATTTTTCTTTTTACTTTTGAAAAACTAAAACTAATTCTTACGTGGATTTGGCGCAAAACGATTGGGTGGAAAGAAAAGCGAGCAGACGATAACACTGCAAACTTAATTTTTCTTTTTATTAATGTTGTTATTTATCATGTGCAATATATTATTAAAATTAATTGTAGTGATAAAAAGCTCTATCCAAATTACATACTAGCGTCATTTCTGACGCGGCAGCCTAGAAAAAATATGCGACCGGAGGGAGCATATATTTGCTAGTATATATAATAATTTTTTATAAAAAAATATTATATATATATATATATATATATATATATATATATATATATATATATATATATATATATATATATATATACACGCATACTTAAAATATACCAATAAACACCCTTATTATTATTAGTAATAAAGACTGCTGTCAGAGTGGCATGCTTGACCGAGACAATACACTATAGATGATGTTCTCTCGCTTACGAATCACCCGATATACAGTGGAAAGTCGAATTCCGAAGTTCGCGGGGATTTTACGCTGATTAAGTGCACCTCATATAGACCTATAATATGGTCTTCTCGATTCTCTGAGAATTCTAATGCTCTTTTTGGTGGTGTCAAACTTTAATGAAGTTCTATAATAGATATATTCGTATGAAACACACAAAAAATCCCAATTAGTATAAAATGTCGACATTCCAATCTTTTACTGCATTTTTATAAAAACATTACACAAATGAATTATTTTTGTCAAGTGTCTAAGAACATTTTTCATGATATATATATATATATATATAACTATAGTTACATTCCAATGACAATAGGAGCAATCAATCTATAACCACAACTGTCATCTGTTCTTTCAATTTCTTTATCTTAATATATCGTCGAACAACCATAACCAAAACTTTTATATGTTATTTTATGTTCTGCATTTTATTATATACTAGCAGGACCCGTGTCCCGGCGTTGCCCGGGGAAATATAACAGCCTGATTTTAATTTATAAATTAAATAAATAGATTCAGAAAATAAATCATTTCACTGGAAGTAATTTAAGTAATTAAAATAGGATTGATGTTTTACCTTCTGGTGCCAATATGTATAGACATTGTGGAGAGCCTACCCTTGAACATCCTACATAAAACTGCCCATGGCTAAAGCAAGGTGAAGTCAAGTTTAGACCAACCACTGCCAATGATTGTCCTTGGGACTTGTTAATTGTCATGGCAAAACACAATGTAACTGGGAACTGAAGCCTTTTAAATTCTATTGCAGAATCCGACGGATTAATGGGTATTCTGGGAAAGAATGTCCGTTTGCTCCTTGCCACACCAGTTAGTATTACAGCTTCTATCACATGAGGTTTCATGCGTTGGAATTTCATCAAGCAGTTGTTGATTGACGACATGTACCATGTCATTTTTAGTAGCTAGAATTGCTCTCTCCGTTAGCCATTCAGGATGCACATAGTTTTCGGCTATATTTGGATAAACTTTGCTACTAAGTTTTGTGAGTGATGAAACAATTGAGCCAATACCTGGAGTAATAACAATCGTGCCATTATTGGTTGTTGCAAGCTTGCCATCACCTATTTTTAGGAGTAGGGAGGCAAACTCACCACCCATTGGGTCAAGCGGGACTTCCACGTGGAACAATAGGAAGCGTTTGTCGGAAGTCACCTGATAATAATATTGTTATGCCACCCATAACAGCATCACGTCTCTTGAGATCACGCAATGTTTTATCTAGAGCCTCGACCGCTTGTTTATGTGCCATTGTACATTCATCCCATACGATCAAGGAACAATTCTGTAAAACTTTAGCTGGATCTGATCCTCTTTCTATTTGACAAATTGAATCAGCATCTTTTGTTAGATAATGGCAAGTTAAATGTGGAGTGAGCTGTCCTACCACCAGGAGTACCTCCGGGTGCATCAAGGAATATAAGGCCACCTTGCTGATCTTCTTCAGTATTAACTACAGTACGAAAAATATGAATTTGCTCATTATTTAGTCGTGCGATACCATCTCGAACAATTGATGCTTGCTCATGAGGTTGATAACTAATTTCACGCGTCCATGCAGTAATGACCGGATGTGTATTAGATCGATTAGGTGAGGTAAGACCCAATTTTGTGAGTGGTTTACCATTGATCTTATAAGTCATATCTTCGATATGAACTAAAGCCATATTGAAGATGTCGTCTTAAAATGTTATATCAACTTCAGGCTGTTGATTGTGTTTCCTAAGAAGGAAATCTTCACTAAAAGCTTATTTGTGTGCATCCCAAAGTAGTTTCGGATGAGACACTGCACATGATGTCAACATGATGGCAAACAAATGTCTCAAATTGTCGGCAGATTCAGATATAGATGCTTCCTGTAATGTAGCATCCCAGTGGTTATCATCCTCAAGTAGTCCATGTGCACTACATGCATCCCTGAATGTAGTCATAACTTGACGATTGATCGTTTTTAGGTCATTAAAGCTCTGTGAACCTCTAACATTGTGTAGAAGCATTCTCAAACAGAAGCAGTCAAATTGATTTGGATGCATGGTGTATACCCTGCCCCAACACTTCTGTTCTTTTAACGCACGGATAGCCTGGAACTGGCTTACCCTGTAACCGTCGCTTGAAGACCTTAGTTTTAGTGTCCCATGTATAATAAACTGGAACTTCTCAGTACAAAAGTGTACGTGGAAAAAATGTGTTTGACACAATGTGAAGAAAGTTGTTAGAGTGGTTGAAGATGGATTTGCAACTCTATCTGCTGCAGTACTTTCAGTAAAGTATATACGCTGTCCATTTTCTAGATGAACTAATAGGTGAATAACTGGGGGGGATGATGTATATGTATGTGAAAGTTAAGTATTCTCCAAATGGTTTCATTGGTTGATATGTAACGTCCCGTATCGTATCTCTTAACTTCATCATGAGCATTACTTTCAATTGTGAAGATAGCTTGATCACTACCCTTATTTACATATTTACAAATGTATTTTATTGATTTCATGCTGTTGCAATATTCAACATTGATATGTGCATCAAAAATCTCACGAAGCAGTTTATTATGTGGTACAACCCATCGGTTATCTACAGGAACTGTTATGTTGGCAGGTAGGGTAAGTGTCGTCTCAAAACCTCCAGCTAAAGGAGATAGTCGTCGATATTGTGAGTAGCCATTTGTATCCGATTGAGTTTCACTCAAGCTCTTACTGCAGTGTCCATCTTTGAGACAGAGTGAACCTCTGTTTCCATGAACCATATGGTGCCTAATGAAATCATGTAAAACCGGATCTGCCACTGGATCTTGAATTTCCGCACTGATAACTGAATCTATGTCAGAGGATTTCAATTTTTATCCTCTTTTCTGCCATTGAACAGTGTACATGTATAAACAATAGCAAGCAATTAAAAGTAAAGATGATTGTCTGCATGTAATGTTATAACAAAAATGTTTTTATTACTTATTGTTATGCCCCCCCCCCCGTACACATGGTGGACCGTACATTTGCTCGCCAGAAGGTGAATCGTAACGTATTTTGCTCACGTGACTCAATCGCAATCATGAAAAAAAATAGAGAATAGTCTTCATTAATAAAAATAAGCATATAATCGTAATTTTAGTGCCCCCACCCCCATCCGAATACAAATTGTAATGCTCTGCAGCCTACATTAATTATATTTGTGTGTTTCAGTGGATGTTAATGGGGCTATGTAGGCCTCTGTAATTTTCCAAGGGCCCTTATCACAGACAGAGCCGGTGTTTAAAAAAAAATAAAAATAAAATTTCTGGTGAAATCAAAGTAAATTGCTTTCAGTATATATCGGACAGGCTTCGTTTAACTGTATTAATTTTCATATTAATATTATATTCCCCATCGGTGGGTTAGTGTTTACGATGTTACAGTTTTTGGCGTTCGATCCCATTCTACTAAAACGATTTTTTTTAAAATGTTAAACATAGTATGTAATATAATATTTTTGATGTGTATTCTTTGTGCAAAATAAATTTGGTTCAAATAGTGTAGAAGTCACATGTTTGTTTTTAAAGTAAGTGATAGGTATAATTATTGGTATATATTGATTCTTGAGTTGTATATTTCGTAACATAAGGAAAACTTAAATATTTTTATCTTATACACTACCGGCAGACTTACTCTTACTGCTACTACCGCTGTCAGTAATAAGACGAAATACGTGATATAAACAATGTGATCTCTCCGTAGCGTCAAACATTCAACAACAACTATTTGCACTAATGCTACGCCCGCGTCGTCTTACTCACTAACGGTAGACTTACTCTTACTGCTACTACCGCTGTCAGTAATAAGACGAAATACTTGATATAAACAATTTGATCTCTCCGATATTACTCACGGAAAATTGTTTCCCATTGTTTAAAAAATAAAGCTTTGAGTTCCAATTTTAATCCTGAGTTGTATATTACTATCTGCTTGGCACCATAAGCTTTCTATATGATAAGTGTAAACTGAGGTCCCCCCCCCGGCAGAAACATAAAAGTTATTTGAAATATTGTTTAGTATGTAATATAATATGAAACTTGTTACTAATGTAAACTGATCTGATTGAGGCTTGCGAAGAGTAAACTAATGGAAAAGTAAGTAATAAAAATCGAATAAGAAATGTTGTACTTTCTGTCAGAAGTGTACTAATGTATTTATTAGCACAATGAAGTTGAATAAATCGTCGTGGTTGTGATTGTCATTGTGTTGAGTTTAATGTAATCTGTTATTCGCTACCGTGTAAATGCTACGTAGCAAGAATAATAGAATGTCAATCGGTTAATCCGTAACAGGTTTTTTGTAACATAGTACGCTAGTCAGATGTATTGAAGGGAGCGTCTGTTATATTTTATGTGCAACTTATGCTACTGTGTGGTGAGGTGAAGGCATATTTAACGTAAATAATAAGTTTTAAATTATCCGTTGTGTATTTGTTCCCGGTGTAGACTGGTAGCGTGAGAGGAGTAAAATGTTAGAGAGAAATGTTCCTGCTACTACCTGTATGGTGTCTGGTTTGGGGAGAGTGACTGAGTGAGGAACGAAAATAACAATTTGCCCGAGGTGGGTGTAATAGTTTAGAGTTTGCTAAGAACACGCTCGAGCGAATAAATTTGATGTTGTAGTGATTGTAGTAACCTATTGAGTTCGAGTTTATTTTCCTATTCGACGCGAAGGTACAGGGGAAAAAACGTCTTTACTTTATATATAAGATAGGCGAATACTTTTTATTCCTCTTTGTCTTACAAACATTTATTTTATATAGTTATATTTTTTTATGTTTATTTTTTCTAAATTCAATACTTTTTGAATTTGGAATAGTATTTTGGTTCGAACAAAATAAATATCAACATAAAATATTAATATACAAAACAATGTTTCTGAGATAATGAGGAATAACAGATACTCGTCGATATATGAAAATAAATGAATTGAAAGAACAAATAAAAGTTATAGTTATGGTTGTTCGACGATATATGAAAATACAGAAATTGAAAGAACAAATACAAGTTATGGTTAAGGATTGATTGTTCCAATGGTCATTGTAATGCAACTATAACACATATACGCTATGAAGCTTGTAATACAACTTCATTGAGCTTGCAATTTCGAACATTTTTAAATATTATACATATATCTAAGAACCCAGAAATAGGCATGCTGATGACGGCTCATAGTAAGAAACACGTGTTTATGGATTTCTTTTCATGTAAGTAAACATTAATAAACTAATAGTTATTAATTAATTAATTAAATAATTAATTAAATAATAAATATATATATGAAAAATAAACACTGATGACACGTTAGATTTAGGGTGACTGAATGCAATACTATACTCTTAAGCGCTTAGGGAGCAGATAAATACTAAAAACATACCAGTGCTGTACGCCAGTAACACAATAACAAAGCTTCGTATATATATATATATATATATATATATATATATATATATATATATATATATATATATATATATATATATATATATATCGGCTACATCGTATAAGTAGAAATATATACCAAGTAATCGATTGTAATACAAGAGAGGTGTATGTGCTATTATTTACAGAACAATTAGGATTCTAGACAAGGTTTCACGAAGCAAATCCTCTGCTTATCCCAAAATAGCAGAATAATACGCAAGAACATTAAACAGCCGTCAAAATGGAGAATAAGTATCCGAAATTTCTATAATAAAAAGGGGGACGAAAATGCCTCATCACCGCCGATGTTAATCGTTGTTATCCGAAAAATCAATGTTCACGTCATCTTCGCATAATATTGCTTGACAATCATGTATAAGTCTGATATACGAAAACGATTTATAAAAAAACTATATAAAACCTATGTAAAGCCAATTAAGGAAATTAATTAACAGTTAAGAAGATTAACTATATTAACATCAATGTGAAAGCATTAAAAGAAGGGAAGTGAACATATATATATATATATATATTAGTTCCAAACTGAGAGATCCGAGAAAAAAAAACTCTTTACTATTAAATATTCCTAGCTAAAATGTGGATGCTAATATGTATACATATAGATAGTCATACTTGGTAAATGTTGAAAGGATACAATCTTGCTTGCACAGACGATAATATGCAAATAAGGGGTTGAAAAAAGAAATTGAGATTTGTAAACAATTTCAGGAATTAAATGTAAAAGTTTTGAATAAGCGTGTAGTTTAACATATGGACTTGTATATTGCTATTTATCTAAACGACGATTTAAAAATTTATAGAAGAGGTGCATGAAAATTATTTATCAAATGATTTTCTTGGTATATTAATTAATTATAGATAATCCATGATAATAATCTTTTTTTTGTTAAAATTCTTTGCCTAAATAACCGACCCACTGATTCTGTAGGGTAGTAACTCAGTGATATTAGACTAATTAAATTTCGTTTTTTTAACCGCTCATTAAGAGGGGCTCGCAAATTGCGCATGTTCCAAATAAACACATTGTAATAATTTGTTAAACCAAGAAAATATTTTTTTGTCACACTGGCTCGCTCTGGATCTGTTCTTCTACTATCGTTGTCTATAATTTGACCAAGCTATCTTTTTTCGATGAAAAACTCGCATTTTCCCTCTTTCAATTAATATCCATAGTCCTGGATTCTTTTAAATACTTCGTGAACATGCGAATTCTGGTACTCGGTGCTTTTACTGATAACTAAAATGCCATCTAGATAGGCTGTCGCAAATTTAAGTCTGTTAAGCAATGTGTCTATTATTTGTTAAAAAATGGCCGGCGCAACCTTAACACCACATGGTAATCATTCGAATGTGTATAAATCCCTATGGGTATTTATAAAAAGTATCTTTGAGTACTCCTGCTTAAGGTGTATTACGGCCTATAAGTTGATTCTAATAATAATAATGGTAAGTTGGTAAAATATAGGTAAAATATTGGTACTTATAGGAGTCGATATGTAATGAGGTAGTGTGTCTTGTGAGTAAGGTAGGGCGTCATGAAATAATGCAAGTTTACTCATTTCCATATCGTTGAATTACTTATGATAGTTTCCAGATTATATTGGGCATCCAGATACTGGGAATATCAGGGCATATGATTCGTGGAATAGTACTTTCAGGCGAACGATTTGGACTAATATGCTGATTTACGGCCTGTAGAAACGGAATGGGTGTAGTTACAAGTGCCCTTACACAAACAAGCTTGTGTCCGAGAGTAGGAAGGGATCGGGTGCGTGGCATATAAAACGACTAGTATGAAATTCAATAGAGTGATCAAATACCGACTAAGGTTCCGGTTGGAAGGAGGTGGTTTACAGTCTCTATATATAAGCCATCCACATTTCCCAATCTTTTATACATTTAATTTCTGCCAACTCTATTTCCCAAGTTCACTAACTACTGAAGCCTTTTCCCCCAACTGTCCTGGGTATGACAAAAAACTGAAATCAGTGATGAACCTTTAGTCTAAAAGCTTTAGAGAATGCGGAATAACCCATATTTTACAGGTTTCATATAACCTGAAGTAATAGTACTGACCAGGGCTGTATCTGTGGTTCAAATAGAAACTACGATCCACAGACTATTTCTTCATAAAATATACGCCTACCAGCAAATCAAACTCTAAGCCAATCCTATAAAAACATATGTACGATTCCAGCATAAATAATATATCTGATAAATAATACCTAATATCTAATAGATAATATATCTGACACTGTTATTACTGGCACAGTGTTAAAGATTCCGCGAGTCAACCCACTACTATATAAAACGGTTAGTTGAGAGTAGCAAAAAATGAAAGTTCAATCAAAGTCAACTTTGCTTAATCAGATTGTTGGAATGAATAGAAACAGATATTACGTCACATGACTCAAAGAGAGAGTGTAAGGGAGAGACGAATGAGTTACTTCGAAACACGAAAGTGTGACGATAAAAATTTGAAATGGGCTTACAAAATATTATTAAACAGTAATTATAGATCTCTATCTGTCTCCCACTAGTGGTCAGTAATTTAAAACGAACATCAAATTGAATCAACATCTTCTGTATTCCATAAGTTTATTGTTTACTTAGTTCGTTTTCGAAAGTGAAAATAAGGAACATTGATTTTAGTCGGCAAGGACTCAGTCTAAAAGGATCACAAGATATTTCATACAATAACAATAAGCTAACGAGGTATGAATAATAATTGTGTATTTTTGTAATAATGACAGCAATTCGGTTTTGTACGCGAATGACACATGTTTGAAAGGCAACACTATTTGAAAAAAGAACTAGTAAACCACAGCGATAGATATAATTACCTTATTTTAATACGGAGTTGATTACATTCATTGCAAATCTTACTTCAGGGAAAATACGTTACCCAGAATATATATATACAGGGTGGCCCCAAAGTAGGTTTACAGTTATTAAGCTATTTTTTATATGGTTGAAGTTTTTCGAATAACCTAGTTAAAAAACTTCAAATATTAAAAGATAACTGTAAACCTACTTTTGGGCAACCCTGTATATATATATATATATATATATATATATATATATATATATATATATATATATATATATATATATATGTATATTCTTTAAAATATTTACAATGAGAATCGAAAATTATTTTTAAAACTAATGAAATCGTATTGAGTAAAACTAGCCTAAGAGAATGATCCCTTGACTTACAAACATATACTACTTTACCTCCTAAAGGAGGAAGTAATGCATAGGAAGATAGTCTTCTGACAACAGAACAGATATTACACTATCCCCCAAAGTAGAAGGTAACCCCTTGGAGAATTATCCTATGAAAACAAAACAGATACAACAATACCACTCCCAAAATATAAGGTGATGTCTATCATAACCACAGAACATATACTACGCTACCCTATCAAAAAGGGTAGCTGCAATGCCTGGGATATAATAATTAGGAATGTATACTGCATGCCCCCGCCACAGAATGAGGCAATGCCTAAGAATATTGTCTCATGACAATAAAAAAAGAAATTGCATTACCTTTCACCACTACAAAAATGTGGTAATGCATGGAAGGGTGGTATCGCAATATCAGAACAGACACTACAGTACCCCTGAATAGAGCATTAAAACGATGTGCATTAGTTTGAAAGCGAATAGTCTAATGAATTGGACAGTAAAATATGGTACAACAGTACACTCAATTAATAGAAGTAATAGTATAGTTTCGGCTTCAAACAGACCGATACCAAATCTTCATTTGTAATAAGTATTGCTTTATAATGATCAATATTAAAGATTACAAATATATTTATACCAGAGCTACTACATTATTAAAACTTACACGTCAGCCCACATATTCAACATTACATTTAGGTCATTGTTATTTGTGATAATCGTTAGATGTTGCTTCTGTTGTAGTTAAATTACAATTTTAATGATATTTTTATAATAAGAATTTAGCTACAATAAAACTAATACCTGAAGATTTACTTACCTAGGCATGAAACCCGTTGTAATGAAAAAAAAGAAGATATTTCACCCCAAACAATGCAGGTCGTCACTGTAGACGTAAAGGGCTACTGGGAATTAGGGAGTACGTTTGGGTGCCATCCTAAGTTAAGAGCTGTGCAGCGATATCTCTGTTTACATTAGTTTTACACCTCTGCATGTCGGTACAGTCGGGGAAACAGTGGACAAGGAGAAGTTGCAGAAGACGGCAGCACGAGGAAAGAAACTGCTGCTATAGAAGGCTCTACGGCATCTGGGGACCTCCATAGTTAATGGATGGGACCTAGCTGATTGTCGGGTTGTTCTAGTGTATTTGCGTCGAGGGGGACACTAGAGCAGCTAGTTCATCGGACACACAATTTATTGAAGTATTTGTAAAACAAGAACAACGATGCAACATTGCAGAGATGGGACAGGGGCTAGAGATTGGTGGATAGTGAGGGACCTATTAAGTTGGCGACTCTTTTTTAAAATCTTGTCTAAGAGTGAGAGACGAATGGATGATGCGCCAGCCCAGATATGACAAAAATACTCCATACATGGGCGGATGGGGCATTGTAGAAATACAAGATAACGCCAGGTGTGAGAAGTTTACCAGCACGGTAGAGGGAGCCCACCTTCTTTGTAGAAGCCTTGGCAATGTCTTCAATGTAGTTGTTCCAATTTATGTTACATGTGAATGTTAGGCCGAATGGTTTAAATATTGAACTTTAAGGTAGGGTGTTATTTGCCATGGTAATCGGTGGTCGAAGAGGTTTCGTGTAGTTATTGAAAGTAAATGAGTTTTATCTTTGCGGCATTAAAAGTTAACGCCCATTTCTGCCCCCAATCCACTACAGCCTGGAGTATTCACCCATTGCCTCGGATATGTACGTGTCCGTTATTTCCTATATGACGAGAGTGGGGCGTGTTGTCAGCAATTATACCTATCTTAGTCTTGATGCTATCAGGGAGGTCTTTTATGAAAATCAGGAACAATAAAGATCCAAGGATGGATCCCTGGGGTGCATCTGCATTTATGCTATGTTGCTTAGATGAACGGCCATCGAGGACAATCTGGATCTTTTTCTCTGTTAGAAAAGAATCTAATTATATTAAATATCTGTCTAGTAATACCATATGAGTGAATATTTAGGAGGGGCTCCTTATGCCATACATTGTCAAAGACCTTGGATATTTCAAGCGCTACTGCCCTAGTTTCACCTGCCTTGTCCAGTGTATGATGTATGCGTTCAGAGATGACCGTTAAATGTCTGCATGAGATCGTGCTTGTCTAAATTTATACTGGCGGTCAGAATAAAGTTTAGAATTATAGTAGGTGCTGGACTATCACTAGATTGATTAAGAATTAAAAGATTTTAGCAAAAATCGGGAGTAGACTAATTAGGCGATAGTTCTGACGATCTGTTCTATCCCCAGAATTCTTGAAGACTGGTACCACAGGGTAAATTTTCTAGCTATCAGGAAAGCAAGATTAAGCAAGAGATTTATTATAGAGTTTAGAGAGGATAGGGACAGTTCTGCAGAGCATTTCATTATTACTATTACCGGTATACGATCAGGCCCACAAGCTTTGGGGGTGTCGAGGTTTTTTTATGATGACCCTGACTGAAGATGGGGTAATGACCAGGTCTTCAAGTGTGGCTTCAGTCCGCAATGAGAATTTAGGGGGATGCTAGTTGGCTGAGTCCAAAGTGGAGTTTAAGCTAAAATGCTGGGCAAGTAGTCCAGCCTCATCAGTTGCCGTGCAAACGACATCATTATGATTTGATAGCGGGTGAATCGTTCATTGTCTATTGTTCACCACACTATTATAGATTTTCGAGAAATCGCGAGTGCCTTGATTTTGTGAATGAATGCGTTCATTGGTTATCTCTGTATACCTTCTCCTAGCTTCACCTATAACTGCCTTACAATCATTTCTTGATTTTATAAATTTCTGTCTATTCGCAGTTGACTCATGGAGGACGAATATTCAGAGTGCTTGCTTCTCTCTGAACCAGTGCGATAGTGAGGTTTGCTGAATCATTTTCGCATGGAGACATAAGCTTCAATGCCTGCTATGACACATTCGGTCAACTTATTTGCACACTGATCAGCAGCTCGTAGTATCTGGTTGTTTTCATAAACGGCTCATCAGTTTCTGAACGAGTTTTCAGGGTGATAGCAATCATAACCTCAACGTGATCAGCGTTCCCGAGCGGGCTAGTGGGTTCAGTCACACAAGCCTTGGACAGTGAGGTCAGGAACAGATCGACAAGTGAGGCTTGCTGGTCTACACGATCAGGGAGGCGACAGTCTGTGAGAGGGAGTGAGGAAAGGAGAAATTATACGTAGAGTTACCGGCTGCGTCAGTAAGACTGAATAATCTCAGCCAGTCACGGTTGTGTTAATTAAAATCCTAAAATACATGTAATTTGGCATTCATGTTGAGTGAGAGTGCTCTATCTAAGCTTTCACAGACAGAGTTTAGCAGGGTAACGTCCTGGGTCGAAAGTATACGGTATAAGAAACATAAGTAACTAACGCTGTGATATAAAGTCAATCTAAAGCACATGTTGGCTTGGTCATGTGATTCTAACCTATGTTCTCTAGTAAGGGGGAAAGTGTTCCAAACATAAACTACTAGCCTGTGCATATATTTGTCAGATTTTTATTACAGTCGAGAGAGAAGGGAGTAGTCAGTCATGTCATTGTGGTGAGAGGAGGTTGAGGATTGAAGGTTCGTTCCACTTAGTGCAAGGATATCAGGGGTGTTGTACGGATAAAAGATTCTACGTCGTTTATGTTGGTTCTAATTCCTCCGATATTAGTGAATGCAAGCCTCAAAGGCAGAGGCGAAGTTGTCAGGTATATGAGGTGACTCGTAACTATATAAATTATATATATATATATATATATATATATATACTAACTGTATTTGATTGGCGTTTTCCGTGAGTACTTTTTTTCATTAATAATTTACGTATAATCTACCATTTATTTTTACTGCAATTTGAACATATGAATAAATCTAAAAATAAATTGCGTCTTCTTTAAAACTGTAAAATGTCGACGATTTATATAAAAATACGTATCAATGCGTGCGAGATTGTTATCGATAATGATTCCTCTAGTTGTGAAGCTGAAAAGTCATAGTGTAAGCAGATCTAATAACATTCGCGTATCAAAACGGAAGTACGAAGAGGAAGGAAGGATGTAAGAAATAAAACTTGAAAATTGGCTCTAATTAAATGTCTTCCTTTCTTTCTCTAAAATCTCATTGGTTACGGGTTGACCACTTGAGACTGTGGGAGTGTTAGCAAAGATAGCAAGACAAAATCTTTTGATTCGCATGAATATGAAATTCGATGAAATTTATTTAAAATGAACTAGTTTAGAATACCCGCTTATATTTGCTCGATATGAATGCCAAAACAGGTGTTTTATGTTACATTTTTCTTAAAGTTATTATCATCATTGAAATAGGGGTAATCTAATATTGTTCACATACACCCCCCACATATATATATATATATATATATATATATATATATGGCTTAATCTATTGTCACTTCTTTTACCTTGTATGTCTCTTACTTCTTTCTGCTATCATTAACCTTTTTAATAATTTTCTTAATTAACCTCCATATAACTTTTTCGAAAAAAATGTTAATGTTTAATTTTCCCATATCCATAAGAAATAGCGTCCCGTAACAGCATATTTTATTTCAACCCATATCTCTAACCACCTTGGAGATTCCCATTCCGGATATCCCTTCGAGGTCTATTTTACTTTTTACTTTTCTTTATTCTAATTCTCACTCTTGAGCTCCAATCTTTTCTACTTTCCCTTCATTCTATTATTATTATTTTATTATTTTATTATTTTTTATTATTTTTTACTTTTTATTTTTTATCGGTCAATCCTTAATTTTCCTTGCGAGCCTAAGACTAATCTTATTATCTCTTTTTCATTTTTTATCTTCTTATTTCTACTTTTAATACTATTTTATCTTTATTTTTTATCTTTACTTTTTTAATTTTTAATTCATTTTTCTACTTCTACCCTTCAAATATATTTTGCCTCATTGTTTATATCTAAGGTCATCTGATTAAACATCTAAACCCCGAACTCTGTTCATATTCATATTCTGTTATTTTAACTCCCTCTCCGAACTTTCGTTAACTCACCCCCACTCCTTTCTTCCCCTTTTCTAGTTGAATCCTATTCCGCGCTGACATCCAATTTCAACTTTATGCGACTCACCCCCCACATTCACACTCTTAGTTTTAACCACACTTCTTTCACCGCTTCCGCTCCCTTTCTCCTCCCTCGTACCCGTCCCTTTCTCTTCCCCCGCACCCCTTACCCGTTCCTTCCCTGCCTACTGGTCGCATATTAGTTTTTGCTTTTTCATTTTAAGCCGGCTTTCTCAACGGGCTAGCTTTAAACATTTTCGCTGCCTTTTTTTCACACTTTAAAACACTTTCCCTTGTTATCTCTGCCCAGGAAGTATTTTTAATGGCGAATATTTTCCACCTCAATCTTCTCTGAGCCTACCTGCTTCCACGAACGTACCTCTTATTGGACTTTTTACCCTTTTGGATTTTCTATTTTCGCCGTACCTGAAGTTGTGGCATCTTGGATTTTAACTTTGAATCCTCTCTCATTATTTATTGTGCCGTTAATGACCAACCTATCTACATCTTATTCTCTCCGCTGGATTTTTCGACACCGGACTTTTTAGCAATCGGACATTTGCTTGCATTCGGGCAGAGTTTTGCCCAGCGTTTTCTTTCCCTACAACTTTTATTTCTTTTTTTCAAATTTTAAATCTTGGCCATTGCCAACTTATCTATCCCAGCGACTTCCTCTGATGATAAAATTTTGATCTTTGAAAAGCCTGGCTTAAGGAAAATTTAACTTGAATAAATTGCCTTTTTGCGGAATATACCTTGCTCTGAGCAATTGAATTGAATTTTGATTTGGCTTTTGCTTCTTTAATTTCTTTTCCATTCTTCTTCATATATATATATATATATATATATAATACTTTTTACAATAACAAATAATATCGTAGCAGAAGACTAGAGGTCATAGACTCGGGGTTTACCCTCCTTTCTGTTAGTTAATCGATTTTCTTGTCTGTGACGTGTTTGCTGAGGTCAAAGAGTACTCGACTAGTATACTTTATTTCGAATCCTGAGTTAGAATGTACCGTACTGACTACCTAAAAAAAGGATGATACATGAGTCTATGGCTTTTTGTCTATGGCTTTCATTGTTTTTGTTGGCATATAACATGACACATTCAAGTTGATGTCTATCTCTTATATATATAGAGAGAAATAGAGAGAGAGAGAGAGAGGGAGAGAGAGAGAGGGAGGGAGGGATGGATGGACTTAATTTACTTACCTATTTCCAAAAAAATGCGTGGTGGGCACATCGATACACGCTCCGACCACTGAGTTAAATAGTACTATCGTATCAGGATTCGAACCGTGTATCCGTCAAGTATTTTCTCCTTCAATACTGGTGATTGCATGTTTCGCATAGTACACATGTGTATATGGGCTGATTTGAAAAATATTATTTGTAAATGGGTATAATCACTCGACGAAAAATCAAGAAGACGAAACATGAATAAATAAATGGATAAGTTTAACTTAAGTTATCTAATTGGCTTGGACGATTTGACATTTACTTTCTTGTTTCTAAAAAAAAAGTAGATAAATGTGAATTCTTTTTTGCGTTTTTGTTTCGTTCGGATAGATTTGCGGTAATTTATGGGAGCCTTTTAATTTGACGGCCTTCTATGAAATTTGAAAAGAGATTTTAAAATAGTCGGTGAACCCTATTTTTGTTTTCGAATTTAACCTCTGAAATATAAAGCTCATATTTTTTTGTTTTGGCCTTAATTCTTACGTCTGGTTTATTTACGGGGTGAAACGTAGCGAGAAGGAAAACACTTGATCTCTATATGGCATACATATATATTTGAGTATTCTATCAAGTTCTCTTTTATCTCTAACGTTGAGTTAGTAACAAAGTTAAGAAAATTAATTCTCCTCTCCCAAATTGACCAGTTGATTATGTTATAATATATCTTTCTTTTTGTCTCTTGGTCTTACCAGATTCCAGGACAAGAATTCATCTGGTTTGGTGGAGTATCCAGCTAAGTGTTGTTACTTGAGGTTACATGCCTTGTATGAGCTAATATCGAGGGGATCTTATTTGTACTTCGAATACTATGTTATTTCGAATATTTGGTCAGGGTAAACTTGTAAGGTGAATTATTTTCATGTAAGGTTGTCCTGACAAACCCTTGTACAGAGAGACCGAAGACACTCGATGATGGTGTCTCGTAGGTAACTCTGTTCTATCTGCGATATTTCGATCAAAACAAGAACAAAAACATTTTTTTCACGTCACAAACTGACCAAAGATTTCAAAATATTTGTACAGTTGTGTTACTTCTTCAAATCAATCACCCTGAGGATGTGTTGAATACATAAATCATATTTTGGTTATTCTTTTTTGTTTCTATTACGCTAGACTATTATTTCCATTTATTTTATCATTCTGTCGAAATGGAGAACGAAAGTTTCAAGCAAAAGCTACAGAGATGCAAAAACACCTTATTCGCAGCTACAGAAGAACATTTATATCCACATGTACATTTAAATCTTTCAAATACTCACACTATATCTTTCCGGCCAATATTTTAAAAAATATCTATCATTTCCTGCAAATCTTTTGAAACACCCAAGTTCCTATCTTTTCCATGAAGCCAAAACATTGGCTATCAATCAACAACAGAACAATGACACCCAATTTAATCACAAATATCATCAAAATATGTTAAAACATTCAACGGCCGCCACATAGAAAAGTTGGAAAACAAACTTACTAAATTAATTTCGAACAACAAATCAGGAACTATAGCACACCCGGATCTAATACAAAAGCTCCGAACTAAATGACTATCTGATATAAAAACTGAAGCTCTCAGTTTTTGATTACAATCCAGAACTAAGATACATTCAAATATCACTACCAACACCACTTTGAATAATCATAAGAATAAAGACACAGACTCCAAAGAAGGTTTCATGTAAGGAATTATTTCAGTCACAGCAACTCAACTCAATGATTCAGTACTACTGAAGAGGTATTTAGATACTCTAAAACGCCTAGAAAATGATACTAAACATCATCATATCACCATCAGATAAAGGTGGAGGTATAGTAATTATAGAGAGGAACACATATTTAAAGAAAATATCTACACTTCTATCAGACGAAAATACATGCACCAACACACACACACACACACACACACACACACACACACACATATATATATATATATATATATATATATATATGTATATATATATACACACCAACACAACTATAAACAAAAGCATTGACACTTTTTTCCAAAACCTTCTAAAAACAATAAGAAATGGGCATCATATATTGAATACCACTCCATTATTCCCACATTATACGGCCTCACTAAAACCCATAAACCGTGGATCATTATGCGCTCCATAATATATAGCATTGGTAGAACCACGCATAAGATCGGACAAGCAATAGCCAATATTCTTACCCCAATAATCAGCACCATCACTTCCCATATGAAACAAAATCGGCAGATTTATTAAACAAAATAGAAACATTTATGTACAAAACAAAACTATACACAGCTTAGACGTAATATCTTTTTATATTAATGCCTCTATCAAATAATTGTATTTACTCTATATGAACATAAGAGATCAACATTAATTTACCTCTGAGTAGAGTACTAGCCTGTCTATTCTCATCATTTAAATTTAGATTACCTCCAAACACTGAATACTTTAGATATGTTGACGACATTCTAATTTTTTACCCGAAGGCACCCAGATTGAACATCTAAAAAACAAATAAAAAACAGTCGAACCATCCATAAAATTTTCCTATGAAACAGCGGAAAATAACGCGATAAGTTTTCTAGATACACTTATAATAAAATTCAACGATAATGTATCCTTTAAGGTGTGTCGCAAAACCACACACACAAATGACTATATACATTTGTATTCTCACATTAACATAAAAATACAAAAAAACATGTATTCTACTCGTTTATTCCTACGTTTTTTCAGAATCAGTAGTAAACAATTGCTGGACACTAATTCAAATGAATGACAAATTCACTGACAACATTGTTATACCCCAGAAATTACATATTTAATGCTAAGAAAAAATACTTTTATCGTAAACAGAATTCTCCTCTTACCTACCCATGCAAATAATTAAAAAATTGCAGCACAGATTAAATAAACTAGGAATTCGGACAATACAAACTAAATCACACACATTAAAAACAGCAAAACACTAAACACACATCTAATACAGGTATATATACAATCTTATGCAATAATTGTCATCATATATACGTATATGAAACTTAACGTGAACTAAAGAAATGGCCTGGTGAACATAAAATATATAACAAAATAACAAAATAACAATTTTCCAAACGCACTTTTGACCGATGCATGTAAACATGATCTCGTTAAATTCATTTTAAATACATATCGGCAAAGACTTCTTGAATGAATCCACCAATAATATTTTTGGTTTTCCTGTTTTTTATTTTTATATATATATATATATATATATAATGTATAATGTATTTGTATGTAATTGTTTTATTGGTGATTGCAACGTTCGCTAATATTTTGATTGTTTGCATTATATGTCGGCAATAACTTTATAAGATTTATTTTTCGTTTTAAATATTATTATTTATTTTATACGTACATAAATATAATCAATGGACACGTGTTTCTGGCTCACAGCCGGCATCAGCATGGCTAACTTAGGATCGAACCTTTTATATTGATGTCTGTAGCTGTTTTTTTTCTCTTACTACCACTATTTCGATTAATAAATATATATATATATATATATATATATATATATATATATATATATATATATATATATATATATATATTTATTTATTAATCGGAATATATATATATATATATATATTATATTTCTCGGAGAAAATCATAACAATGTGTATTTTAAAAATAAAAAGACTTTTTTAAAATCTGATCTTTCGAAAACTAACATTTTCCTTTGTCAACGGAAAGTGTTGTTTTTTACCTTTTAATCTTCCGATTGCAATGAAGTTCTTAGTGTGAGAAAATCACGTTATGTCTGTATTAGCGCGGTTACGTTCGTTTTAATTAGCAGGGGTGGAGACATATTTTCTAAAACCATTGTTTCGTAATAGTATTATATTTTTGTAGAAAAACAATAACACTGTGTATTTTTTAAATAAGAAAAAATATTTTAATCTGAAAACTATATTTTTTCTTGTCAAAGCAAAAAGTGTTTATTTTTCTTTTACCTTTTCATCGTTGGATTGCAATGAACTTCTTGGTGTGAGAAAACCACGGTATTAGTGCGGTTACACTAATTTGAATCAGTAGGGGTGGAGACATATTTACTTTTTTAAATAACGTAATTTTCTGACACCAAGATGTCCATTGCAGTCGGACGATGAAATGGAACATTTTAATTTTCAAAAGCTCAGATTAAAATAGATTTTATTTATTTTAAACATTTTCCGAAATAGCCATGGTATTTTATTATAAATAATTTTTGCATGATAAATATATATACATATATAAACGTAAAAAGGAGGATATATATATATATATATATATATATATATATATATATATATATATATATATATATATATATATATATATATATATATACATATACAGGGTGTCTCAAAAAAATGTACTCACTCGTAGAATGACGAGAAAACTTTGCTTCATCGCTCCACACAATTTTGTGTGCAAACTCGACATCTTCTGCACATTTTGCCATTCTAAGAGTGAGTACATTGGCAAAGTGTGCAGAAGATGTCGAGTTTGCACACAAAATTGTGTGGAGCGATGAAGCAAAGTTTTCTCGTCATTCTACGAGTGAGTATATTTTTGAGACACCCTGTATATATATATATATATATATATATATATATATATATATATATATATATGATAGTATGAACTTGAATATATGTAGTAACTTATAATACATCTCCCAATACGCTATGATATATATTTTTTATTATACGTTTGTGCTTGCTAGCCGAGAAATGCTAGTGAGTTTATCTCGAATTACACAAAAGAACAAGTAAATGAAAGCGAGGGAATGCACCCCCCCCCCCTTGGACCTTATCTTTTTAATTGGCTTGAATAAGAAGGTCAGCGAATTACGGTATTGCCAGATCAGTTTGATTATATTCACGTATGCGTCGCCGCGATTGACATCAAAGCTAAACGAAACAATGGAACACGATATCGATCAGATCTGAAATCGCTTGAACAGACTTAATCGAAGACGCGATCTCAGAGAACCGTTATCAATCCATTGATTAGCACTTGGGGTAAGAAATAAAATATTCTCCTTGATGCTCAATTGAATCCAGAGATAAACATTCATAAAAACTAATCCCCCAAGAATAGCGATGAATTTATTGATCAGGGTGAAAAATGAACATTAAAGGGTACTAAGAAGAAATGCTGCCATTCCGATGGATATTTCTTAAGGATAATGAATAGGAAGATTGTTCGTCACTTCCGGTGATCAATCCAACTATCTAGCGATGGTATACACCCGGGAACTGCTGACCATAACGATGAAATATTTATATTTTAACTACATGACCTATTATTAATAGTCGATTTTTTGTACAGGTTATTGACCTCCTTTTAAATTGAGTTCTGTGTGCCGAATGATATAGAACGGATTAAGTTAAAATTATTAAGAACTTTATAAGATAACGAGTATTCAAAGAAACTTTGCCGTGTTAAACATCTTCGCTTATCGTCAAAATAAAATAGAATTGAATATTGTAACATACTTTTTTGGTTTAAATACAGCTTAAAGATGTTTATTAACAACAAACTACCAATTAAACTTTGCTCGGGAATTCTTGTACTATAATTCGTTTTTTTTAAAACACGCCGTTTGTTTTATTTACCAAAGCATCTAAATTTTTAATAAGATTTTAAATGTCAAATTAAATTATTAAATAATTAAATTATTAATGTATCGTTTGGTCAATACATTATCAATTAAACAAAACTGTTCTAACACTATAATTACATTTATAAAGATGATGTATTTTTACTAAAGATAATGAATTTTAAATGTCAAATTTAATTATTAATGTATCGTTTTGTCAATAAATTATAAATTTATCAAAACTGTTATAACACTATAATTACATTTATTAAGATGATGTATTTTATTAAGATAATGTATTTTAAATGTCAAATTTAATTATTAATGGATCTTTTGCTCAATAAATTATCAATACCACAAAATAGTTATAACCCTATATTTAAATTTATTAAAATAATGTATTAATTGTAATTTAAAAAATATATTTTATGTAAATAGCTTCCAAAAGTTTCAATACATAAAGATGTTATAAGAGTCTAAAATAC
>OY744530.1:90183451-90238451 GCA_963556195.1 Sepiola atlantica
TTCTAAAAAAAATTTTTAACAAATCGATAAATAAAAAAGTTATGAATTTTTAAAAATAGGACCCTTATTTTTGCCCACCCTATATTTATGCTATTTGTTTTTTTTAATTCTAATTTATTTTATATAAACTAATTCCACAATCGTTATATCCAATAAGGAAATAGAGGTTTTTCGTATCTTGTTTACTGTTTACATCCGTTATTTACTTATGTTGATACCCTCGGGGTTTATTTCCTTTCGCGGCGCCTAAGACAACCATTTCTGTTGAGATCGTAGTACAATAGATTGATCTATCAATACTGCCCCAAATTAAAATGAAGTATATAATAATGTAACATGCTGATTTTATTTGTCTTCTATATCACTTTTTTTTATTTTGACCATCTTGATGAAGCTATTACATAACATTGTAACATTGTGTAGATAAACAGATATATGTGTGTTTGTGAAAAAAAAATATATGTGTATGTATACATTGTATTAAGGGTGAAACTATTTAATTGTTCCACCATTATATGTCTTATTTGCCCCAACTTGTGTCTATCCGTCACATATCTGCATTGCATTGCCTTCTAAGTATCACATTTCTATATACTAATAAACAATGCTTCAAGCAAACAACATCAACCTCTTTAAAAAATGTTGTTTTCAATTCTATATATTATTTGCCGTTGTCTACTTATATATCCTGATGTGACATTGACCAAGGCGACAGTAAATACGATTACAATATTCCCTTAAAATACAGAAAAAATACAACATTATTTAATTTTTTATTTAATTTTATCTATATATCTATATTTTATCTATATATCTATATATTATATTCTTCATTAGTACTTTTCATGTAGTTGATAAAATGACCATTACATTTGGACAATAGTCACTATTCCGATCTTATGATTTTTTTATCTGTGATCTGTAAATAAACACCCCGGCCGATATGTTCCTAACAACGACTCATTCCATGGTAACGCATGGTATTTGGTATAATAATATATAATATAATGTAGATTTTTGTTGCTAATTATTTTCTTAAAATCTATTTTAAATCTATAAATCCTATAAATAGATGAAAGTTTTTTTCCCTGTCCTAATCCTATTTAGATCGCTTGGTATTTAAAACGCGATTACAATTAAATTATAGAATGCTTTTTATTATACTGATTTTCATTTTATTTATTATTTTGTTCTATATACCTTCCATAGCTATTTATTTCTTACAGTATTATTTATGTTGTATATAGCTTATATATGTTATAGCTTATTTGGGAAGTATTTACTATCATATGTATATGTATATAGCTTATATATGTTATGGCTTATTTAGGAAGTATTTACTATATATATATATATATATATATATATATATATATATTAATCAATTTAAAGTTCTCGAGTTCTATTGCTATAATTTGATAACGTTTTCTTTTCCTTTACTGCTATCTATTGTTAAGTTTAAAATATAGTTTCGGTTTAGTTATTAATATATCCACATTTCTGTGTGCTAACTAAACATTTATAATTTGTAATTACAATTATCACATTCTCTCTACTTTTTTGTGGTTTAAATATTTTAATGTGCCTATACTTATATGCTTATAAAGTTAACGATATCGCTTTTATATCAATATAATTCCTTATACTATATGGTGTTTGTTTAATTAAGTATGTGTTTGTCTTCATGATTCTTTTTTCCATAGTGAGCTACTGATTGTTATGGATTATGAAATTGTAGCTGAAAGTTCATCATTCAAATGATTTGGCCTAACATTTACAGGTAACAAATTGGAACAAATGCATAGAATACATTGTCAAGGCTGTTGCAAAAGATGGTGGCTTCCTCTACCGCGCCGAAAAAACTCACACCTGACAGTATCTTATACCTCTACAAATCGCCCATTCGCCCATGCATGGAATATTGTTACCACATATAGGCCGGTGCATCAACCCATAGCCTCTGTCTATTGGAAAGTGCTCAAAAACGAGTCTCTAATCTAATAGGTCCGATACTGTCTACCAAGCCCAATCCCCTGTCCCATCGACGCAATGTTTAGTCCCTGTCCTTGTTTTACAAGGACTTCAATGAAATGTGATTCGACGAACTTGTAGCTGGTGTCTCCTCAACGTAAATACCCCAGACCAACCCGACAAGCAACAAAATCACACCCCTTCACCGTAAAGGTCACCAGATGCTGTAAGCCTACTACGCTAACATTTCCTTTCCCCGAATTACTAGACTTTGGGATTCTTTTCCTGCTTCCGCAACTGTACTAACATGCAAATAATTAAATATTATGTGAGCAGACATCACACCGTTTAACTCCTTGCTAAGAATCGCATGGCCTCTGATTCACAGTAGCTTCTTACGTTTTAGTGGTAATGTCCATTTTTTGGGCTGAATATAAGTAAATATATATAATTATATATATATATATATATATATATATATATATATATATATATATATATATATATATATATTCGTACCGCCCTATTCTTTTTGAACTCTCTTAACATATATAGGCGTATGCGTACTCTAAAAATTCATTGGGGTTTTCCACAACTGTAGTAATTTATTAAGGTAGACCGTATATAAATGATAACCTTCATAGTTTATTAAAAGAAATAATAATTTAAATAATGTTCATCAAAAACATATGTCCTTAATATATAATGGCATGTATATCTCCCGATGTACTCAGCTCGTGTGACCACCATGCCTAATAACGTCATTAAAGGCAACACCTATAAGTATAAAATAATTACTACTAAACGTCCAGTTCTAATATAGATATAAATATAGATATCCGGTGCTGATATGTGTCCTAGGTGAGGTGAAAGCTTAACCTTTCACTAAACAACAATACTGGATATAGTCGATGGAAAACATAAGCAGATACGTACATGAAAACATAAAAAATAATTGTGTAACGAACTATTTCTTTCTGAATGGTTTGCGAAGTTAATCACAATTCTTTTTCGTTTCTTTCTTCTAAAATGAAAATAATAACACATTTATTTTATATTCTTTCATCCACTTGTACGCTTATGATTTTCCATCGACTGATTACACCATATATATTTGTATACACCGCATTCTTCTCTTATATTAGTGTTACATCTTACAGATTCCTGGAGTCTTTTCACAGCTTTAGTAATTCATAATCGTATATAACAGATAGCCTGTATTTTTTGTCTGTCAGTTCGCACTCTGTTGACAACGTTAGCCCTTTTTAGGAAGGGTTTCGTAAAGTTGTCGGCGCCTTCTCATATACAACATTTGGTATTCCCAAACAGTAACCTATTTACCATCAATGCCCACTATTTATCTCATCAACTACGTTACCGTTGTTAACTTAATATAAATGAAACTGCATCATCTGGTAAGGACTCGAACTTACAGGTTTGTCGCGTGTAGAATCAATTCTTCCTTGCAATTACCCCATTAAGATCTGGTGCTGTGTAACGTGTAGTGTTGTTTCTATGCGTATCAGCTGTAGGCATAACATAACACTGCATTTAATTGTATATTGGTACAGTTATATTATGACCACTTAGTTAAAATCATATCATGAATAAATAGCTGAATATATTACGAACGAAGCATAACATCTGCTAGAAAAATACTAATACGAAATTAAATACTCCGGAAAATGTTGATATGCCGTAAACAAAAAACAAAGCTAATATCTTATTTTAATATAATATCAGTGAAAAGCACAGATATTTAATTAGCTGCAAAATGATTATGGCCATGCTGTGTCTCATAAAACCACATTTATTTTTAAATATATCAACAATTTTAAGGAATATTGAGTTGATCTCAAACATTACACAGGAGAGATGAGAATGTACAGTCCAATAAATAGAGGAAACGTTAAATCAATTTTGGACATTTGTTGAAAAGGATTCAAATGGGGATTACACATAGTTCAGAATTTCCAATTGTCCATTAACATCTTCATCTGAGTAAGCGTTATATTTGTTGGGTCATACAACTGTTGCCTTAAGAGTATCTGGCTCAATGGAATGCTATTTTCATGAGCCTTTTAATCAAGATTGGGATTGCCGAATAAGATTTTCCGGAGGAAACGATAACTAGAAAAGAGACTTAGATTTTCCAGTTTGATCCAGAGATAAGGATCAAATTAACAGAGTGACTTCGGAGAGTTATTACTGGATCATATACATTCAAG
The DNA here is from genome assembly GCA_963556195.1 of Sepiola atlantica. Lineage (NCBI taxonomy): Eukaryota > Metazoa > Mollusca > Cephalopoda > Sepiida > Sepiolidae > Sepiola > Sepiola atlantica. The sequence goes on from OY744530.1 coordinate 90,187,651, forward strand.
GTTGTGGGTTTGACTAAGAAGCCGACGATAGATAGCTTTTTGCAAGCAAATACTGATGCTGATAGATTTTATGAAGGAGAAAAACATAATGATAGGATGCTACTCACACTTGCTGATCCTATATATCTATAAAGCCACTATTTACGCATGCATGGAGTATTTTTGCCACATAAAACCGGGTGCAAAAAAGAGTTTAAACGAAATAGATTCCACACTGGCTACCAAGCACCAACCTTTGACCCATTGTAACAATGTTGCATTCGTGTGCTTGTTTTGCAAGTATTTCTACATTTGTACCCCTTCAACGTAAATATCCCCGACCAACCCGCCTAGCAGCACTGCCCCATATTTTACTGTAGAGACCCCTAAGGTGCTGATAAACTTTGTACTGTAATAGCTTTTTTTCTTAAGACAGCTTGCCTTTAAAATTTCCTTCCGTGCTTCCTGTTTCCCAGACTGTTCCAACATGCAGTGATTTACAGGTAATGTAAACAAACATCATGTAACACCCCCCACTTAGAGAGTCTTATACATATGTAGCCCCTTTACATGCATTGAAGATATACCTTCTCTGATGTGAACAAAGGTTAAAAAAGATTAAATTAAACATGCATTGGTTAGAAAGTATCCTGTAAACTTGCACAGCCGCTTTCCCTTTTCAGTAGGATAATGAATGATCCACTTCCTCAAGGGTAACGCAGGTTGTTTTAGTAGAATTTCATTGGAAAACTGTACCTCACCAAAGATTTAACCACGACGTTCCCGTATCTTCAGAATGATTATTTTTCGTAAACCTTACATACTTTTCTAAAATAACAATATTTAAATCATGTTTCTACATTCTCTACATGATACACATTAAGTTGTACAAAATATGGATTTTTTGGTGAGAATGAAGATAGAACGTCCCATCTGTGGAAACGTAACCGCGGAATTGCTTCCATGTGGCTAAAAATGGTCGACTTCAAATCTAATGCCTGAAGATACTTGTAATAAGTAATCAACTTTTGTTCATTCCGTTCGTCATTTTCAATCCTCTAAGAATATTTTTTATCAGTCAGCTGACGATTTATCTATCTCACAAACCTCGAGTGGCTTTTAGCCTTGATAAGTGGTGAACCATTAATCAATAGAAAAACTTTTTATCCTATTCAGCGTAGAATATCGCCTTGACACTTTGGCCAACGGATGTTTTAACCAGTTACCTTTATAAAGGAAATTTGTATTATCAAATGCATTAAATACGAGTGCCGTTCAATAAGTAATGCCCCTGATCCACTTCCAGTTGTCTGATCTAGATGAAATTCTGGATGTATAATGATTCATATATGTATGGGTTATGTTGAAAATACAGCTCTGAACTTATCGTGGTTTCTGATTTACAGGTGTTTGAACTGAGTCAGGTGTTAAATGGAGCCAGTTGAGTGTCGCGCAGTGATCCGGTTTTTGTATTTGAAAGGACGCATACCAAAGGAGACTTTTGATGAAATGAAAGAAACTTATGGTGATTATGCCCATCATATGATCTTGTAAAACGCGGGCATCGTAAATTCAAACATAGTCGGTAGTCTGTAGAAACATCTCCCAGACCTAGTCGTCCCACCTCTGCCATTTATTAGGCATCTGTCCGTCAAGTTGAGGCTGCTATTTTGGAAGATCGACGCATCACCATTCGCCAAATACCCAAGAGGTCACGATTAGTAAAAGGTATGTGAAAACTATCATTCATTACCATTTGCATATGCATAAGGTGTCTGCCAGATCGATTGCCAGGTTGCTCACACCTTTCCAGAAGCAAGAACGCGTCGAGTGCTCGAGGATTAATTCGAAGATGTGCCAAGAAGATGAATCAAAGTTTTTCAAAAGACTGATTACACAGGATAAAACGTGGGTCTCCACTATGATCCAGAGACCAAATCCCAGTCAATGCAGAGGACGCACTTGGACTCACCACCTCCAAAGAAGGCAAGGGTGCGCCCCCCCCACCTGGCAAGGTTGCTCACAGTCTTATGGGACCAGGACGGAGTAGTGATGACAGATTTCCTGGCAAAGAGTACCACAATTACAAGAGCCTATTACGCTTCATTTTGTTGAAATTAAGAGAAACTATCAAGATCACGAGGCAGGGCAAGATCAGCAAAAGTATCTTCCTCCTGAAGGACAACGCTCCGGTCCACAACTCGCATGTCGCCAGATCAGAAGCACGGGCGTATGGCTATAAAATACTCCCCCATCCACTTACTCCCCTGACCTTGCACCCTCTGACTTTCATCTCTTCCTAGCAATGAAGTTGTTTTTTAAAAGAAAGCATTTCCCAGATGATGCAGCCTTGATTTCTGAAGTTACGACGTGGTTGGAGGACGTACCTGGGGTGTTCTACAAAAACGGTGTCCAGAGCTGCATCAAACGATGAGAGAAATGCAAAACTCTGGGTGATTCTTATGTAGAGAAAGACTAATAACTGTGCCCAGTTTCATTAATCTACTGTTATGGGAAATGGCTCAGGGGCAGTACTTATTGAACGCCTCTCGCAAGTAAACAATTAAAAAAAATGTTTAATCAAATTAGCCTATTTCATGTTACGTTTACAAAAGGATTCATTTGTAACATATTTTTAAACTGGTGATACCAGATCAGGCTGCCCTGTGGCTCCCTGAGACGAAATTCACCTACATTGACGTTTTTTTTTTTTTTTTTTTTGTTTTGTTTTGTTTTTTGTTTGTAAAACTTAATTATGTTCTACAAAACCAAAACCAAAAACAACAGCCCCTCTCCCTTTCTCCCTCCCCTTTTTTATTTTTATTTTTCCTACCCTACTCCCGGTCCTGGATATGACCTTAAACTACATCCGATGGTGAGATCCGGCTTACGGACTTTGGGGAATGTGGAGCCTCCTCTTAATTACCATTGCTCCCAGGTTCACCCTGACCCGGAGTGGTAGTACCTGTTAGGGTCCCAACTATGGGTTAAATAGAAACAGATATTAAAAGGGGAGAGAAACAAAAAAGAGAAGAAAACAAGACCAGATTCGGCATTAAATAACCCAAAATGGGTTGATATGCCGTAAAACAAAACTACCATATTTTTAAATTATTAGTAATTAAAAATATACGAAGTTAATAAATATGTCAAAGATTCTATTAGAGTTAAGTGATTTGGTTAGTATTTATTCTTGGTTTGCTTACAGGTAATCTATATAGTAATACGTCAAGACAATTTCATGTTCGTACGTACGTTATCAACCTACACATTTCTTTCAAATGATGGGATTGACTGATCGGGGATAATGAATAAAAATAAGGTAATTTTAAAACTTTTGTCTTAGATCAAAGTTGTACAATGATATCATAGGGGTCTGCATTCAAGGTTAACGCCCATAAAATTCAAATATCTGTAAGCACGGAAGCAATATGCAACAGATGAAAGATAAAACTATAGAATTTCGACGGGCCTCGCTAGTCAATAATAATCGTCACATAATTAATTATAATTATGTTTAAAATTGTATTAATAATTTTTTATTTAAATTAAAAAAAAAATTAACTACAACATCTATTGACGTTGTAATGATTAAAAATCATTTGCGATCGGACACTTGCTTGCATTAGGGCAACTTTTTGCCTTGTTTTTTCCCCCACAATCTTTATTTTACTTTTTCAAATTTTAAATCTTGGCCTTTGCCAACTTATCTATCCGACAATTTCCTCTGATGATAAGATTTTGATCTTTGAAAAGCCTGGCTTAAGGAAAACATTAATTGAATAAATTGCTTTTTTTGCGGAATATACTTTGCATTGAACAACTGAACTGAAAAAAGATCTGCCTACGTCGCTTTTCTAATTCCTTTTTATCCTTCTACCTATCTATCTGCTCTATCCAGTATATTGAGCTGTATACTTTTCACAATAGGTTTTACCTTTCATAAAAGTTCGCTTTTAGTCCTCCACTTATATATATATATATATATATATATATATATATATATATATATATATATATATATATATATATTAGATGCAAATACAGGGTGGGCCAAAATAAGGGTCCTATCTTTAAATTTGAATAACTTGAATTTGAATAACTTCCACAAAATAAAAGTTAAACTCACCAAACTTTATGTGTGTGTAGACTGACCCTTCCGAGATTTTTTGAAATAAACAAAACAAATTTTAGCCGAAAAACACTTCTTAAAACTTACAAAAACTAAAGTATTGTTTTTTACACTGTTTTGAGTTTTTTAAGCAAAAATAATGTTTTCTAAATGAGGGTACGTTCCTTAGGGCTAATACGGCTCATGCTTGCTTCGGAAGGGGTCCTTTACTTATTCTAAAAAAAAAAAATTTTTAAATCAATAAATAAAAAAGTTATGAATTTTTAAAAATAGGACCCTTATTTTTACCCACCCTGTATATATTAGATTGAGATATAGTACGTAGAGGATTAACAATAAGATCGATGAGTAAAAGTCAGAGAGTAAACAGAAAAGCCAACTCCGTCTCATCCCTATAACTGTGTGCTCTATTTTTAAAAGTCACGTAGTGATTAACTGTTTATATGAATCGCTCTTTGACCGCCTGTGTGTCTCTCTGTGACTTCGCTACAAACCAACATAACACAGACCAGCCTAGACTTATACAAAATCGTTTAACATTTTACGCAAGTAAAAATAAAAATTGGTAACCTATCGGGAAAATCTAACTTCTTTTCGGTTTTACTTAATGACCCATGAACACGAGTTACTCATCTTTTGTGTCCTTTGCCATTTTTTGTGCGTTTTTGTAAAGAAAATCGCATTTCATTTGACAAAAGTAGACACTTCTTCGCTAAAAATAAAACCCCTGGAGATACTTAACTGATTCTATGTTATTCGCAGAGATGGTGACGATTTTCCGAATGATTCCGTTTGTCTAGAATGTTTATTGGAAATCGATCATGGTGCTTTCGTTTATTTTTTTAATAACTTATTTGAAAATACTTTAAGAATTCTTCTCATATGTTTAGACCAGCTGATGGAAAAATTCACATACTTACTTTGGGTGAATCAGACATTCATTTACTACATTCAACCTTAATGATTTAAGTAGTAGGTAAACTTGCCTGGAAAAACTTACATAGAACACTCCGCTTCTTTATATTGTCGGCAGTAAATATCAACAAGTAATAAATTAATTAAAAATAAACGAAATAATTATTTTTGCACAAAAACTACAGACAGAAAATAGGTTTCAATATTTGAATATTTACTAAAAAGCATTTGAAAATATATCGTAGTATTTTTGGATAAATGTGACGCGGTTTCTGTTACATACACCAGAATGTCAGTGTGATAAGATGCCATTGATTTAGTATCATTTTACGCCGGTTAAAGTTTATATTAGTAATTTGAAAAATACTGTTGATTCAGACATACTAAACTGAATATTAACTTCTAATTGTAAAGGTTAGTTGCGCCATCAATGTATGAACTTTTTATACAGTATCTACATCCCTCACACACACACATATATATATATATATATATATATATATATATATATATATATATATATATATATATATGTGTGTGTGTGTGTGTGTATCTAGGCAGTACTTCTCTTGAAGGCAAGTATTGTTGAATATAAGAAACAACTCATGTCTAGATATCCTTTGGTAGATCCTTTCAATATACACACACACACACACACACATATATATATATATATATATATATATATATATATATATATATATATATATATATATATATATATATAAGAAAATTGACAACATTTCTGAAGCAACCATGAACATGTATTTAAGTGAAATATTCTTGAAAATCAACACATGAAAAAATCATTTTTGTTGCAAGCTTTCGTTGTAAAACAACTTACTCAGGCGATACTGTCTCATAGTTTCTTTTTTACTTTCTTCTTCTTCTTCTTCTTCTTCCTCATTTTGATGGTATTAACCCCGAGGAGTCGAATCACAGTAGAAGCATAAAAACATGTCAAGTTGTAAAAATAAGTAGATTCGACTCATCGCTGTTAATACCATCAACATACGGAAGAACGATAACATAAAAAAGAAACTATAAGACAGTTAAGCCTGCCAAATTTCTTTTACAAAGAAAGCTTGCAAACAAATTAAATAAATGATTTCTTCTTTTAAATTGCACTATGTATTGATTTTAAAAAATATTTCACTTAAAAAAAAAAATATATATATATATATATATCTCATTATATTTTATAAATAAATATTTATTGTCTACATACATATATGTTTCATGTTCATTAAAAATACGACTTGAACGGTCATTTGAATAATCATGTTTTATAAATAAATATTTATCATACACATGTAGATAGATCGTTATTGATATATTTTCAACGAGCGAAAGTAAACGCGTTTCAATAAGATATTTTGAATCTGTTAACATGAAAACACGTTGTTGTTATACATTACCCTGTAGAGAAGGTGCTAATCGCAACATGAGTGGAAGTAGCGCCTTAGCAAACTCAGTTACCACCCCTGGATGACTGCTGATAAGGACAAGAGAGAACACGTACCATGTATATATATATATATATATATATATATATATATATATATATATATATATATATATATAAAGTTAATCCAACAAAAGATATAAGAGGCAACTAATATCTTTAATTAGTGAACATCCGTATAAAAATGAAGACTAATATACTGGATAGACCATTAATCGCATAATGTAAAATGAAGTAATAAAATAAGGTGCAAATCAAATGTTATTAGAATTCAATGTTCAGGCAAAGTACCTTAAATTCCTTAACTTATGAGTTTTCAAAAAAAACTTCTTCTCCTCAGAGGACCATTACCGCAATGACATTACTGCAGATAATGAAATTAAACTTTAAAAATATATAAAAATATATATAAAAATCCATAAAAGTATATAAAACATCAGCCCAAAACATACTTTTTTGTTAAAGCTATGCAATTCCTCCAAGTCATACAATTTAAAACATATTCGGGAAAGACACCCAAGATGTTGATTGAAAAGTGATTCAGGTGGTGAATGGTGGTTCAAAAACGAAAAAAGTTATCCAAGCGGGAAACCCGTTTGTAATTGATGCAGTAAATGACAGTGAAAACATTGAACATTGAATTCTAATAAAATTTGATTCGCACCTTATTTTATTACTTCATTTTATGTTATGTTATATCATGCTATATATATATATATATATATATATATATATATATATATACATATATATATATATATATATACTAAACATAAATAATGTAGTGCAAGTCAAAACACCATATCTATATAAGCCACCGACAAGAAACGACACCCACATAAACAAACGCTACTGCTTACAATACAGAAGTATTCTACCTTCTATATTATTAGTGACAGCGGTACTATTCAAACACTAATATACGACTTACACGGGGTTTAAATTCTAAGGATACTAAATACATTCGCATATGGCATAGTTACAACTTATTTAAGCTGAAGTTTATCGCTGAGAAATTTAGAAAATAAAAAATAGGACCAAACAATATCAGCTGTGAAACATACAGAGGGGACCTAAGCATAAATAGTGAAATAGAACAAGGACAGTATCAGCCGTTTACCATGTAACCGTTTTAAAGATAAAAAACAAAAACATTTATTCAATTTATGGCTTTCACAGGGTTCTGATCAAAATATAACCTCCTCCATAGCTATATGTTTACACAATTATTTCACTTATTGTAAGACAGCAGTTCATTACGGGGGATAGTTACAGGATCAACATGTAATGGAACAGCTTTATATAGGAACGAGAATAAAAATAGTAACACACTTAAGTAATACAGCAATAATCAAGCATAACCTAACGAGTTGACCAATACTACCAAGGTAAAATAGCCAAACTATGTGTACACTATATAAAAAGGCATATTTGTTTTCGTATGTAACAAATTATAACAATATTGACTATGTCGACTTGGAAGAACAATATAGATAAACAACTTAATAAAGCTCAGCATTATCTATTATTTATTTATTTCTCTCTTCTAAAAGATATGTATAAATATATATAATTAATACCTAAGAATACTACTAACCAATGCCCATTTACGTATCAGCATTAATATCCTTTGTAATCTTAAACATTGCTACTCTAAGATTTATATTATAATGAGTAAAATTCAAAGTATCGAAATATAGCTTTATTTATTTCTGTAATAAAAAATAGTTATCCTTTACTTGGGTTATCATGCGTGTCACAGGCGTTTATAAGTGACGGTCAAATGTAGCCATCGCGATTCTCAGTCAATATTGCGTCATAGAATATACTGGAAGTAATTTCACTTCTCTTCTGTGGACTTCGTACAATATCGAATGGTGACGCATTTCTCTAATCGCTTAATTTATCTACAGAAATTCCTTCCACAACTGTAATGTCCAGATTAAAGAGTGTTACATGGCTGCGACTATGCTCGGACTTCAATTCTAGTCACATAAAGTGAATGTAATTGTATGAATTCATAACAGCCGTTTAAACATCGCATCATCAGTAAGTATTTAGGCAAGCATGTTCTACTGCAAATATCTTAACGGCCATCTTTGAATGCATATACTATACACTGGACAAGACATGTGAAGCTGGGGCAATAGCTCTTGACAACATAGTTTCGTATGATATTACTGGACGAATATGTTATACGATGAAATCGTTCCTATACAATAGACATATTCAGATTTCCTTCAGTAGCCGTGCACCCAAACAATTTGACATTAATTCGAGTGTACTCCAGGGGTCGATCCTTGCACCTTTATTTTGCATGATTTACATTAACAAGCTCCCTGATCAAATTGCGTTTGAGATGGGTATATTTGCTGATGACACCACCCTCTATTGTTGACATGTGGGTAAAACAAACACACAAATATACAAGTCAATGGCTGAATCCTTTGAACATAACCCCTAGTCTGATGTTGAATGGAATTAAGAATGACTGGTAACATTTAATGCTACAAAGACGAAGCTCATTTCCTTTAATACTTATAATAAACGTTTTAAAACACCGATTACCATGGCTAATAGCATCCTACCCGAGTGTCAAACATTCTAACTAATCAGACTAACATTCACATGTATCATGAATTAGAATAATTACATAAAATACATTGCCAAAGCTGTTGCAAGGAAAGTGGGCTCCCTCTACCGTGCGAGGAAACTTCTCGCACCTGCCATTATTCTATATCTCTACAAAGCCACTATCTGCCCATGTATGAAGTATCGTTATCACACCTGGATTGGTGCACCATCCACTAGTGTCTCCTTCTTAGGCAAGGCACAGAAATAGACTCTAATCTAATAGGTCCCTATTATCAACCAAACTACAGCTTCTGTTGCACCCCTGTGCTTTTGCTAATTTTGGTGCTTCTTCGACGTAATTAAACCCGACCAACTCTAAAATCAGAAAAATCTCACCCGTTCACGGTTGAGGACCACTATATTCCGGAAGGCTTTCTACTCTAATAGTTTATTCCCACGAGTTGCCAGTCTTTGGAACTTCCTCCCTGCTCCCTGTTTTTATTACTCTATCGACATGCAGAAATGTATATGTAATGTGAACAAATATCTCGATGTACAACTCCTCACTAAAGATGCCCACTTTAATTTTTGGCCCTTAATTCACAGTAGCCTCTTACGTCTCAGTGGCAATGTGTCTTGTTTGGGGTGAATTCAAGTTAAAAAATACCTTTGGGAAATATATGAATTTACAACTCTAGCTATGATGTCAAAGTATGGTATACTAATTTTGCAAGCCTTGCTAAGGCAACATATCTAGAAAAATTAACATATTACCTACAATATTGGCGAACACAGAAAATAGCAGAGCGAGCACTCAATGATATACATCTGCCCGATAAAGAGGACCTCCATTAAACTAAAGCAAACGAATTACAGAAAGCTTCAATGAGAAGACCAATTACACTAAAGATATAAGAATTGCAGTCCAAGTAAATGGCTGAAAAGAAATATTAATTGGTCTTGTGCCAGACTATGCTGATCTAATGGTCGGCGGTTTCAGTGATGTTGAATAAAAGCCGTTTCCAATTAATTAGCTCCATGCCTCAAGCGGAGTCTATTCTTGTCTGACGATGACGACGACGTTGGTAATGTGCCTCATTCCGCCATCTTGAATTCGAAGTGTGTCTATTGATTAGGCTAGAAAGAAAAATTGCCTTCAATTAACTCACGAAATACCATAGATATGTTTACACAGTTTATTAACTCTACCGAAAACAAATACTAGAAAATTGTGGTTGTTTTAAGTACCTCAATGAAGCAGGTTTCGCCACTGCCAATCGGCCCAAATAAAAACTACTGAGTGTCACATCAGAAGCGGATGGAATTCTGATCTCAAACAATGAGCTAATCAAAAAAACAGGAAGTCACCTGACTCATGATGTCACCCTCTGCTTAAATATTTGCTGATAAGCAACTCGTTTCCTCCCTCACTATATTATTCAACAAGGAAACCACAACTTCTTAAGGTAGGAACAGCTGACCCTCGGTTAGGGGACAAATCAGGAGAGGACATTCCGGATCACGCGTACCTTAACCATAAAATAACGAACAATAGAAAAAATAAATAAGAGAAGGAAAGTGTAAGAGCTTGATATCAGTGTAATTCATGAAACAGTTCATACTAGTTTCTCTAACTACACCAGATCCTCTTTATAACGCTTCAATTAAGAGACGTCTAGCGAGAAAGTCATTAATTATACAAGAAACAAATGTTCATTTTATAGGGGTAGAAAATACAACACTTTCATTTTATAAATATTTATTCTGTTTAATTTAACTCTTCTACAAAATATATGCATACTAAAGCGACCATTAAAATGACACAATAATGATTCGCATTCAGATTTTAAACGTAGCGACTTGCGTTTGCAATATTACGTTTGTGTTCAACGAAGTATCTTTGCGGTGGTTACATTGGTTGGTTATAGTAATAGTAGCATTTGTATCTGATATAAATGGACATACATGTTGTGATAAGTATCACCAATCTTCTGTTTAAGGTTGGGGACATATATGAGAGATATATATAGAAGACATATATGGGATACATATATAGAAGACATGTATGGGATACATATATAGAAGACATATCTGAAAAATATATATAGAAGACATATATGGGAGACATATATATAGAAGACATATATGGGATAAATATATAGAATACATATATCGGATACATATATAGAAGACATATATGGGATACATATATAGAAGGCATATATTAGATACATATATAGAAGACATATATGGGATAAATATATAGAAGACATATATGGGATACATATATAGAAGACATATATGGGATACCTATATAGAAGACATATATGAGAGACATATATAGAAGACATATATGTGGTACATATATAGAAGACATATATGGGATAAATATATAGAAGACATATATGGGATACATATATAGAAGACGTATATGAGAGACATATATAGAAGACATATATGGGATAACTATATAGAAGACATATATGAGAGACATATATAGAAGACATATATAGGATAAATATATAGAAGACATATATGGGATACATATATAGAATACATATATGGGATACATATATAGAAGACATGTATGGGATACATATAAAGAAGACATATCTGAAAGATATATATAGAAGACATATATGGGAGACATATATATATAGAAGACCTATATTGGATAAATATATAGAAGACATATATGGGAGACATCTATAGAAGACATATGAGAAACATATATAAAAGACATATATGGGGGATATTCCATTGGTTGAATTAAGGTGTCTATTGGCCAATTGGGATGCAAAATAGAAAAATACCCTTTTTTAGAATAAATACATTTAAATAATTTAAATACAATATCGAAAATGTAACTGTCTCAAAACGTCGACATTGTGACTGAAGGTTGCAGGTTGGAGAGATTATCCACGACAGTCATTCGTTTTTCTTTCAGATACGACGAGGATTTCCAGTTAGTAAAGAAATAATTATTTCATGCATGATCGTAGTATATGTTGTCTAAATGAGTACAAACAATAATATTTTGTTTATGATTTCACCAAGCCACACCGGATTACCAATGACGCTCTATGTAAACATATTAACCCCTACTCGATGTTTACCAGGAGTTTTGTACTTTCATTTTTCTTTTGTTTACAAACTTGTTCTTTTATTGTTTTCCGTTTTTAAGGAACCTGACTTTAATTAAAAAATAATTAATACATTCTTAATTCAAATATTTTTGATATGTGTATTTTTATTGTTTATACACCAATGTATGGGGTTCAAAATTATTTTTGAAAAAAATGATTCGCGCGGCGATTTCTCCGAGACAGCATGATATAGATGTATGATATTGTCCGTCTAGCTGAAATAGAAAGTTATGTTGTTAAGTTTAACCGTATTTTTAAAAAGTAAATTATAACATAATCTAATTCGCACATTATTGGTTTTTTTTTCACAAACTGACTAGGAATTTTGGCTGGATAGTTTGAGAGATAAAAGGCTAATTTCGTCATTTATGTATTGTCTGCCTCTCTCTTACTCTCTCTACTAGCGAGATATTTTTGTTGTTTTAAATAAAAAATTTCTAAATAGTCACGATAAAAAGTAAAATCTCATATTTTATTCGCGTAAATAATAAAAGGGTTAAGTGTTACTGAACTCACGCCGTTCGTATTACTACACATACACAGTATATATTAAACAGTTCAAGTATGTTCTTAATTTCATTACAGCCTCCATCTCTCTCGCTGCCAGTGATGTTTTTTTTCTTTTAACTAAAAGACAGAGAAGATAGTTACGTTAAACCTAGTAGAATCTCATTTCTGGTGTTAGCAAATTAGCAAAAAGTGCTTGACTTAAGTGTTTCCTTAGAAATAGTACAAATCTCGTTATTTCTATATATATATCATATATCTTGAGAAATGCAAGTGAGTTTGCAATTCATGAAAACATTCCATTTTTCTCTTTAACTCTCTGTCTCCTCATCTCAGTGATTTTTCAGGTTCTCTGTGAGTTTTTCTTTTAATTCAAATACATGAAAATAGTCACATGTGTTGTAAAAAAATACAAACTAAGTTCCAGAGGGCAGAGTTAGACACAAAGTACGTTTTTATTGTTGGGAAAATCCATCTCCCTCAAAAAGGAAACGGTTGATTGGAACAACATTAACATTTGGTTCAGTCTAGAAGGAGTTCTTCTTCACTAAACGAGGACAAAAAAGATGAACTATAGTATCTGTTCTGATACTACACTTCGCTTGAAGCTAAAAGACCATTAATAAGTAAGTATTACGTTTTTATTTTCTTTTAATTTCTATTTTGTTTTTGGCTGAATGATTAACCAGTTATCAAGATCAAAAGCCACTCGAAGATAAGGGTTAATGAGACGGAATTCTGTTTATACATTTTATTTAGAAAACGTAGCTTTTGTTTTTTTTCTTTCTGCCGAATCGCTAGTAGAGCTTTGCGTCTTCATGTTTATTATTAATTTATTATTTTACGTTCTTATGTTTTCGTCATTTGGCTCAATTTTATTTATCTTTCTTCTTCTTTCTCTAGCTTCATATTTCTGTCTGTCTTCCTTTGTTTCCCCTTTCTCTCTTACTCTCAGTTTTATTTGTTTTGCTTTGCCTCAAGATGTGGGTTTAATCACGTTGACACACCGGTTCCAGTTAGATTACAGAAGTTAAGCGAAGTTGAGTCTGGTCAGTATTAAAAGGAATACAATGCGCTGTATGGTTAAGGACGGCGACACCTTCCTGGAAAATACTACAGAAGCTAACGTTGACATCTATCCTGTCTGGGATATACACAATGTGAATTCAATATTCTCAAGAAACTTCCACTGTCAGAGGAAGCCGGCTCAACCGCATCAGGTACAGGTAGGTACTAATACAATTTTTCACATTTTAGAGTGGAATAGAAACAATAAAATAAAAGCTAGCTATCAGCTTTTTAAATAAAAGTTGAAGAAGGCGATGTAATCTTTGATTCCTAGTACATGTCTTCGTTGATTACGTCATCAAAAATTCAAACCAATGAAAATGCTTGAAAGATAATTAACGAAGCTGTGACGCGAAGAATTATATGTTATAAAATTAGTACATGCTTACTCGGATAGCAAGCAGAGGACTTCGGAATGAGAGAGGGTTATTTCTGACTTCGTCTATGATATTACTAATGAAAGCAAAATCTGTTCATCGGATAAAATATTAAATTCGAAGATATCGAATGAAAATTGTTCGTTACGACATAGACTCATATCTGTCTTTTATAAATGACCGAACATATTTTGATAGAGTAAAAGGAAAAGCTATTGCGCACACACGTGAAATCGAAACACTGATTTTAATTTATAAATAAAACAAGCGAAAATACCACTTCATGCTGGGTTTGTGAATTTTATAACCAATATGAGAAGTTAAAACATATTCAAGCTGAAATTGCTGCAAATGTCCAATAGTTTTTATGCTTATAAGTGACCAACAGACAAACAGCCTAAAACTACCGAATTATAATAAAGATTTTTCGGTTTATATCTACGTAGATTTTCATGCAATTCGAAACATACTATCATTTATCAAATATGTTACGTATTATTCTAACAGATTCCTCTTAGATATGAAACATTGAGCCTTATTATATTTCGAAATAAAATACTGTAGAATGTCAACGTACAATTTAAGGTACATTTCATCTCGAAGAGACTTAACATGATACGAAAATTAACATAAACTGGTTATGATATAATAACCCTACCAGAGTTGATTGAAGCCCCGGTTTCGAGGATAGAGTTAAACACATGTTCGGTATTAAATGTGAGGGAATTCCATCTCGCCCAAAAGGTGTACTCTAGATTCAGACAAAAAATTAAGATTGCTTCAGTCTAGAAGGATTTCTTATTCAATGATCGAAGTAAGAAAGTATACTACATTTCATCTGATCCCGAATTCCGATAAGTATGTCGAATTTCGAAAATAATTAAAACACACAGGTTTTAATAAATAATTGCCTCGCATTATGGATTTATATTCATATATAAGGTAATTAAACGACAGTTAAATATAACTTATGAAGGTTTATTTTGCTTATGAATTGTTTACTATAAACATATAACTCTTTAGTATAAAATTTAGGCAAACGCCTAAAAGCACAGACGATGCAGAATATATTAATAAAAATAAAAATCAAGACAGATTTTTTTCATTTTAACTTTCAAGAATTTAATTTATTTGTTCTGCAATCATTTCGATAGAAACTAGCCTTGTCAAGCAGAGAGATTTTTTAGAATCAGTAGCAGTACCTGTTGGTAGGTGTCCGTCAAAATGGGAATGGGGCGACAATGTTGTTTTTTTATTTATTACTGGTCTCTTGTTTTTGAATATGGGCAACGCCGTGCAGCGCGGATTAATACAAATTATGTAATTCATATTCTTTTAAAGCATATTTTAAGAAATTTAGTATAAAATTGAGGCAAACGCCCAAAAGCACAGAGGATGCAGAATTTATTAATAAAAAATAAAAATCAAGACAGATTTTATTTTTCATTTTATAATTCAAGAATTTAATATTTTTGTTTTGCAATTATTTCGCCAGAAACTAGCCTTGTCAAGCAGAGAAGTTTTTTAGAATCAGTAGCAGTACCTGTTGATAGCTGTCCGTCAGAATGGGAATGGGGCGACAATGTTGTTTTTATTACTGGTCTATTGTTTTTGAATATAAGCAACGCTGTGCAGCGCGGATTAATACAAATTGGGTTAATAAAAATTGGGTAGTTCATGTCGTCCCATTCCCATTCTGACGGAGAGCTACAAACAGGTACTGCTACTGCTTCTACACAATCTCTCTGCTTGACAAGGCTAGTTTGTAGCGAAATGATTGCAAAACAAAAAATACATTCTTGAAAGATAAATAAAAAAAAATCTGTCTTGATTTTTATTTTATTAATATATTCAATTTTTATATAACTATTTATACCGATTTATAGACTGACGTTTTTATAGCAAAGAAAGATTATTTCAGCCTGAAGAGTTCGTATCCAAAGTAGATAATCTTTAGTAAAAAAAATATCGTCTGAATATATAACGAATAGTTTTGTGTAGTTATTTGTATGAGAACCTAACACAAAATATTGAACTTAATTATTTCATATTAATGTTCAAAATCTAAATAATAAAGTAAAGTAAGTCTGTTTACTGATTTAGTTGATCAACAGCATTCCTCAGACAAAATCAATGTTTGGTTCTTGTTCGTCAGCTATTTATGAAATATTGGTACACTAGCGGGGCTACCCGACCTTGCTCGGGGTCATGAAAACATATAATTAAAGAAAAATAGCGTTTGTAAAATCTTTATATTCAAACTTCTATTTCTCTTCCTCCTTCTATAACCGTCTCTTTATCTTTCTACTTTTCTCTTCCCTGGTCGCCCCATTTCACCGATACTTTCTCATTTTGTCTTTTGCGAAAGCTGTTTCTTCCCCACCATTCCTCTTACGTTGCCCAAGGCATATTTTTTTAAAAAGTACCACCTCTGTCTGCGTTTCTATATAGGTACCTATCTTCACCCCAGTGTAATACTATATAGGTACTTATCTCCGCCTCGATTTTCATACTATATACGTCCCTATTGCCGCCTCGGTGCGCATACTATATACGTAGCTATCCCCGCCGCAGTGCACATACTATATACGTATGTATCGCCGCCCAGGTGCAGATACTATATATGTCATTATCGCCGCCCTGGTGCGAATGCTAAATACGTACCTATCGCCGCCCCAGGGCGAATAATAAATACGTACATATTGCTGCCGCGGTGCGAATGCTAAATACATACGTATCGCCGCACCGGTGCGCATACTATATACGTACCTATTGCCGCCTCGGCGCAGATACTATATAAATACCTAATGCCGCCCCGGTGTGCAGACTACTTAAGTACCTATCGCTGCCCCAGTGCGAATACTAAATATATACATATCGCCGCCCCGGTGCGAATGCTAAATACGTACCTATCGCCGCTCATGTGCGAATGCTAAGTATCTAACGGGGATAATTTAAAAAGTGACGCTGTTTTAAGAGAAAAAACTAGAAGAAAGTAACTCTGTATTAGTCATTACAGAGTTAGTTACCTATTTTCTTTTAAGTAAAAGGTCGACCACATGAACAAAAGTTACTCTGTATTGACGAACATTTATTTACTTCCATATGTTTGATCCGCTATTTACTTTTTAAAAGAGGGTGCAATATCATTTTTATGTTTTAGTTATTTAAATTATTAATGAAAGTAAGAATAATCCCGGGCAACGTCGGATATAGACAGCTAGTATAAAATATTTGTAATATTAAAAAGAAAATGATGGCATCTAAGAAAAAAAGAAAGTTTATCTGTATTGGTCAGCACTTTAGTGTGATTCATTTTTTTAAATCGAAGTTAATCTGTATTGAGGAATATATAGTTATTTTCCTTTGTTTAATCAAGTTTTCTGGTGATACCAGATCAGGCTGCCCTGTGGCTCCCTGAGACGAAATTCACCTACATTGACGTTTTTTGTTTTTCTTCTTTTTTTTTTTTTTGTAAAACTTAATTATGTTCTACAAAACCAAAAACAAAAACAACAGCCCCTCTCCCTTTCTCCCTCCCCTTTTTTATTTTATTTTTAGAACTTGAAGCATAAATCTTTTACTATAATGACCGGATTCGGCATTAAATAACCCAAAAAGGGTTGATATGCCGTAAAACAAAACTACCAAACCAAAAACGATGATTAAACATTTGAAGATATAAAGAACTTGAAGCATAAAAACTTTTACTATAATGACCAGATTCGGCATTAAATAACCCAAAAAGGGTTGATATGCCGTAAAACAAAACTACCAAACCATACCATACCTTAATCAAGTTTTCACTTTTAAGATAACGTAAAGTATTTATGGAAGGTAAAATAATCCCGGGCTACGCCGGGTAGGGACACCTAGTTTGAATATTTGTAACCATGTTGCACATATAGTATGTAAGTTGTATAATCAAAACCATTAGTTTTTGAGCACACATCTTTATTTGCGACTTTACTAAACGGCGAGATGATGAAAACATTCTCTCTGCTGGCATGCGGCCAACATGAAAGTAAATTGATGATTAATGCAGCTTAATTTGAAGCTCTTCTGCATCAGCTTGCCCCTCTACTGGCAATTAAATCAGGATTAATTGGGTTTGTTTCTACGTTACCACTAATTATCGTTCAGCGATATGTTGCTGATGAGCAGATTTTATGTTGATAGTAGTGGAGTTATCCAAAACGGCCCTACCAGAAAGGATATTCTAACGATGCGAGTTTAGCGGTAAGAATATTGTTTTAAACTCACGACTAGCGTAGTTAAAGAGGAACCGATTGACACACCAACGTATTGGCCGATCCCCGAAAATTCCACCCATCAATACTTTCTGTAATCGGCATATATTTCGTTAAAGTCTCAATCATGAATGCTCAACATTATTAGTTTTCACGACGTTCACTTAAATGATAGTCTCAGCTGTGTTAAGGTTCGGTGAGTGTAAAGCACCATGAGAATATTAATTTATTAGAAATGGTTTATGAAATATGCAAATTTAAAATACCTATAGCTGATTGTGGGTGTTTGCAGAATACTATATATACAGTATTTTAAACTGTTATGCTATATCATAGTAAATAAGCATAAGCCATTTTAATGTTAATATAATTAGGATAGGTACAAAAAAACATTTCCATTTATTCATTTAAATTTCAGTAATATAGCTAGGTAAATAGCGAGTGCAAACACTAGCAAATCATAATGTCCGCGTCATTTGCGACTGAGGTGGATATACACTAATATATATATATATATATATATTTATCTAAATTGAATAATGTATTTAAATCAAGTAGATTGAGACAGTAGTATAAAAATATAAAAATCCAATTTCTTGCAGATTATTATCAATTTAAAATAAAATCTAAAATCTAAATTTTCACTTAAATATTTGATGAATATATAGTTCTAACTGTGATAGTATACCTGAAACTGTGATAGTATACATGAAACTAAATAACAAAGAAAACAAAAAACATTTAGCACTTCTTAGGCAGATCACTTTAACACCCATATCTTTTTTACTGTAAGGTTATCTGAAAGATAATGCATATCAATACAGTTCCCAGACTTCCATAGCTAAAGATGCCCATCGCTACCCCAATCAGTCGCATTCAGGTGTGCTTGCAATGCGAAGGTGCACATTTGAAACATACTATTTAATGCCGAGAAAACAACGTCTATTAAACATTCGTGACTGAAAATTTGTGAATCAGTCAATCAAAAACTGATGATTACTCGTACCAAATATTGTTGGATTGCAAGATAGACTTGTGAATTTTATTAACGATTACATGAGTTGGTGTCCTTTACTTTGAGTCATCCTGTGAATAGTCACTTATATGTTATGCATTAAGCAGTTTTGTTGTTAATCTATTGTTTGTGAGGATAATATTAATAAAGAAACGATTATTTAGTCCGCGGGGTTGGATATAACCAAATGATACAATTTCCCAAAGTGAAAAATGCGACTCGTACTACTTTGGGGCATTCTTTGTTTATATCCAACCACTTGGACTAAATAATTACTTGGTTTCTGATATTATCCGCGCAAGCACCTACACAAAAAGTAGCAGCCTAATTCATAAAATATTGTATTGTTTTGGAAGTAAATTGCCAATATAAACCATATAATAGCCACTTATAGAGATGTGTCGATTCATCTAAAAACAAAAGAAAAACACTGCAAAAGCACGAAAAATATTGAATGCGTCGAGGTGCAATTTCTTAACAAAATGATTGTCTACGTGTGTTGCCCTGTTATCTCGCAGAATATAAATAGATGCGTTAGTGTGGTTGTGTTGGATAATGCCCCTATGGGAATGGACGTATCTGTTGGAAATCGTTGGTTTGACTTGCGCGAATTAGCGCGGGTGCAGTCGAGTGCAGAATAGGGCCTTTTTTACAGTCAGAGCTAACAGACGTGACAAGGTAAACGTGTGACGAGATCCCAGATCAGGGGCCAGTGTGCACCTGCGAGAGGCTGCGTGGGAAACAGAGGGATCCGTGACGTCACTCGTTCATCGTGAGAAGCGAGTTTCGTCACTCTGGGTTATGGAGGCAAACCGATGAGACGTGATTGTTAAAATGTAATTTACAACAGATAAGGGAAATATTTCACTAAGAAAATACAAGCTAGATATATCCTTTTCCTCCTCTATGAATGGTTATGATAATAATTGTTAAGTAACTACGATAAAGTAGTAATTTGCTCTCCCTCTCTCTCGACGTAGTGAATGACTCCAAGCTGATTAAATAACTAACACTTGTCATAAAAAGAATCAAATTTAAAGAAAAGTTTGTCTTCCGACCCGATCGTGGAGTTTTGTTACAGACAACAGACGGCGTGGTTCACGGCAGGAAGGAAAGAAGAATGTATTCATCCACTAGACGACACAACCCTCTACACGGCGAGGGAGAAATCAAAGGTATGCAAAAAATATATGAACTATGTGATTTATGATGTTTTAAAAATGACGAGTATTAAATGTGAACTGTCACGGCCCTTTCAGGGAGAGTATAACAAACGAGAAAAGCCACTGCCCAAGATTGGGGCTATGCAACAGTTCATCGGTAAGTGTTTTGAGGAATCCGTCACCCACGTTTGAAATAGACAACTTTAATCCGATCGACTGACGCCAATAAATCTTATTCGAATGATAAACAAAATGAAGAATAGAAGTCTGTAAAAATAATAATCAAATAAAAACAGACGTAGTGAAGCACAACGTTTCTATTTTTATACTAAAGCTGGGTTAATCGACACTTGCTTTCCTAAGGTTATTCCTATATATTTTAATCACACAAAATACATGTTAAAATATTCCTTGGTTTTGAGATTGAGTTATGTTTAACAATAATTAATTCACATTTTTCTAAGCCGTAAATTGCAATTTACTTACCAGTTCACAGATCTCTTACCAAATTTCTGTCAATTATTTTTAACCTCTCTCACTCTATGTGGATTAAATCCTTACCCTTATTTTATACAGTGTCTATAACTCGCGCTTTCGTATAAAACAAACAGTTGGAATAGTCCATTATAAACAATAACGAATATCACCAAAGTATAAATACCATTCAACCCATAGCTGGAGAGGATGAAATAATGAAACAAGATTTAAAGAAAACTAGCAAACTATGGTCTCTGTTGATAGAAACCACTGGCTCGCGACTGGACCTTTTTTACGTGGTATAATTTAGTCCATGCAACAACGTGTATCTCACTATTTCTATATCAGGTAATAGAGTTTTCTACAACAACTCTGTTTTCAATAGCTATAATAGGAACAATGTGATCGTCACCATAAGTTCGTAATGGTGGTATAATTTTCTTCAACAACAGCGTGCTCAATACTGATCGATATAGCTTAATGATTTTCGGTTATCGAGTGCTAAAACGGATGTGAAAACTTCTATGAGGCTCGTTTTTTGATGAATGGTAAAACAGGTCGGTCACACGTGGTTGTGTGAGCGTAAACTAGTTTTTATCGCACGACCAGGCTCTACACGACCAGTAGAGGTGAACCCTTTAATGGCGACCACGAGATAAGTCAATACTAATTTCACAACTCTATTTAAGTTCTGGCTCATCACGTTCGCGACAACAACAAAAAAAAAGAACGAGAGAGAGAGGAGGTAAGGGAGATATAGCGAACAGGGAGAGTGATTTAGGGTTTTTTCTTTTTTATTTTGTTGAATGTAACTTTGCAAACTAACGTTTTCCTGATTCAAACCATCTAAGCGGAACCGGAAATCTAACGGATTACATTTACTCTATGATATATAAAAAAATGTGAATATTTCTGATTGCTCATCAGGATACATAAGCAAAGATGATTGTATGAGTTATATTTCTATTTTTGTGTAAGTTAGCTTAAATGTTCATCTGGTTTTCTTTGTTTACAGAATGAGTCAATCTACGTCGTCTGTGTACTGTCCATTCGGTCACTTTTGTCAGTATGTGTGTATCGTATGTGAGTAAAGTATATTAATTTTCCTCCCGGCGGCGACTAGTTGGGGGACATCTGCCACAGCGTGTTGACTATTTTGTACTGTCGCGCAGGAGGCGTTGACTTTTAGCGGAAAAATAATTATTAATCTCTGGACGTAATTTAAACATATCACGTGACTTTTTATTTTACTAATTTCGTCTGTGTTTCATTCGAAATCTTTGTACAAATGTGAACGTTTTTTACGATGCACGTTTTCAGAGATGTTATGCCAGCATGTGTTCACATTATTGAATTATAAATATGAGAATTTAAGATATATAATGTTTTACTATTTAATGTTAATGAATGAGTTTAGATTTAAGATGTTGCAATATGTGTATAAGTGTGAAATTGCGTATTTATGTCATAGCGGTTCTATTTGTCGTGTGTTGGATCATCATGTTAAATCTTGGCGCTTCATTTTCCGTTTACATTTGAGGAAAACTGGGAAACGAAATTCAATTGGTCATGTCGCATGACTAGTTAAGAATCAAGTATGCAGCAGTATTTTTTTATAAGAATATGCACTTTTTAAAAAGTTAAGGTTTTAGCACGAGAAGATGAGAGTCAAAAAGATGACTCAGCCTCCAACATTTCAAGTACACATCGTTAGAATGTTAGACGGTTCACACTAGACGATCACAAAATCCGAGCAACGGTGCTTTTCTGGAGAAGCTGGATATACCTGACATTTAAAAGCGTCATTTTGTCTAACTTTGACTTCATGAGGTGGCACGTACATGATTATGACAAGAACAAATCGTATTCAGGTGCAGGTACGACAATGTTCTTCACCGTATTTAAATATGACTGTTGTTTACTATTAAGTTGATTTTCCTTCTGACGTATATCCAAAAAATGATTATCGTGACGTTTATTTGTGAATTAATGAAACCTTATTAAAAATATATCTTGTAAAAATTTCAGACAAAATTGAAATAATGGAGAACGTCTCTCTTAGTATCATTCTCTTTTCATGACAAGAAAAGGAAGTGGGGATCTTATTTGTACGTTGTTTGTGAATTTGTTTCCTTTGAACAGCAATTTTCTGAGGCTAAATGGCTCTTAACCTCAGTTCCTCCTAAACTAGTTATTCATCCATTATGTCCACAGATTTCTGGCATAAACATCTGCGTTCTTCTAAGATCAACTGATTCTTATAATATAGCTGTACATTTAAAAAAGAGAAAAAAATTCTAGGGCAAATAATTTTCCGATAAGTGTCAGTTATATACTTACCTATCGATCCATCTATTTTCTCTCTCACAATCTCACTCCCTTTCTTTCTCTCTCTCTCTTTATCTCTCTCTCTCTCTCTCTCTCTCTCTCTCTATATATATATATATATATATATATATATATATACAAACAATAGAATAAAATTAACTCAAACACACATTCTCTTTTCTTTCATTCGCCCTTAACGATACCTATAAAACATCAACTCAAGTCTTCGTATTTAAAAAAAAAATAATCCTGAAGACGACTGAGAAAGATTAAGAACATTCAGGGAAATACTCTACGGACTGCCATCTGAAACCAGAAGGATAGCTCGACGGTTTGAGAACCTCACCAAGAAGATTTACAAGCGAGAAAGTTCCGTGACGTTCAACAACGCTTGCTTGGATAATGACTTGCTGCCTAAGTATATATATATATATATAAACATATATATATATATATATATATATATATATATATATATATATATATATATATATATATCGTACATGTATTGTATTAGTTTCTGTAAATGTAAATCCGTAGAAACTCAAGTGTTTATAAAAAGTGCTCAATAACAAGTAGAGCTGTTTATAAGTATACATTTTTATTTATACAAACATTATTGGTTACATATGTGCATACATGTTTCGGTTGCACTTTTCCCAGAAAATCAACCTCATTAGACCAAGAATTTCAGAGAAATGGATGGATTTGAAGCAGACAACCATTAACAAAAAAGGTCAGCAAGTGAAATAGGTAATCCAATACTAATTCATAAGAAATAGAAAATAACTAAACCAAAGAAAGATTTATTTAGGAGAGAAAATTCTTCAAATCCATCCATGTCTCTGAATTTCTTGGTCTGATGAGGTTAACTTTCTGGGAAAAGTGCAACCGAAACATGTATGCACATATGTAATCAATAATGTTTGTATAAATAAAAATTTCTACTTATATATATATATATATATATATATATATATATATATATATATATATATATATATGCAAGATAATGTTTGAATGAAATTCAATATACTTCTGAAAAAGATCAGCGTAGTTAAATACAGTCAAATTGATCACACATTATATCAGAAAGAGTATGTCAATCGTGAGAGTGCGTAACTACACATGACAATATAGGGGATAAGGTAAACACCTTATTTGTATCATACTTCTTTATATCATATGAAGTATTTCAGAAGTTATGTCATAGAACCGTCGATAACTCCAAAGCGTATACGACTGAAATTTTTCATGGTGGTCGCTGCTCAAAAAGCATTAAGTCTATATGTGAAGTTTAAAATTAAAAATTCCGTCAAATTTTCTACCTTGACTATTTAACGCTTAAGTACATAAATACATATCACGTAAGATGCGAGATTTCATTAGCCACAATATGGGATGAAAAGCGAATGTCTACGATGAAGATGACCGAAGTTATCACTCACAATTTTATCTCTTCCTTGACCTAGATATCTCCAAATAAAATAGGTTTTAAGCTAAAGCATGTAGAACCCCATGTTAGCTTTTCATTACTTCGAAACCTACAGAAAATCAAAATAAGATAAAACTTTGATTAGTAAAATTATTAAGTTATACCTTTATTAAAACTTTTTAAAGAACTATTTTAAAGGTTTGAATATTGAGCTTTATTTTGCTCTTGAATTTGATTCTAATAAACCTCGACTTGAATTATAAAAAATAATTTTATTTTTATATTATAATGTGTTATTTAGCAACTTATAGTTGAACTTATATTTTTCCAAGTGGAATATGTTTCGGAAGCAATGTATGCCTTTGCAACCCCAAAATAATCGATACCAACGAATGATATATTTCTACGACATTTCATTAAATGAACATGAAATTGAGACACAGTTGTATGTCATGATGTCCCTTATTTTATACAATGACAAATGAAGTAGTATGGCAGAGTAGACTGGGAGAACTGACAGCCAAAATGTATGGGCTTATACTTACAATGAAACCACCTCATAGCCATGTACTAGATAGATTTGAGAGCGACCTAATCACGTTAATCAAAAGGATTTACATTAAAAACTCCTAAACTAAAATAATCATTTTTGTATAAAATTAATACATTTTCAGAAGGCATCTAAGAGCATAAAGACCACATTTAACTAACTTATGCATCTAAACATTTTTACCAAATTACCAGACGCATATATCATTATATAAAAATTAATAAATGCAACCCTGTAAATAGTTTGAACAACATTAACCAACAGGCTACGAAATTGTTAATATAATTTAAAATATAGCAGTATGCTGAAATAATAACCCCTAAAAATGTAAAGTATTTTTCAATCTTTCATTTTTCCTGGAATGTAATATGTTTGGTCTTAATTTGTAAAATTATACATTTCCTTTGAAGCTATTCCGTGATTAGAGAAAAGTAATTCTGTTTAGACCAAACTCATGCTTGATCATTTCCGTCGATCGAAACGATATATATATATATATATATATATATATATATATATATATATATATATATATATATATATATATATATATATATATATATATATATATATATATATATATATGACGTGAGCTGAAAGCAACACAATTTAAACAATGTTCCGAGAATTCAAATCCAACGAATTATATCGCGTACAATAGTTTCTAAGACAATTTGGAAATATTTCATTCTGTATTATTGTTCTGATTACTCAATATCGTTTCCTACAGAACCCAAACACCATTTAAAGTATCACATACTAAAGTTTCTCAAGAACACATCTGGTTCTAGTACTATCTCAAAATACATATATTCAGACAATACTGGAGTTATAACCTCTCATCATGTAACAACAGATTTTTCCATCAGTCAGCTTAAAAATATATAGCCGTGAGGGTATCTTATACACAGGAAACTAACAGCAAATCAAATAACAAATTATATATTTAAAATATTCACAATATAGGATGAATCAGACAAATATATAGATAGATAAATAGAATATAATAGAATTACATTAATAGAAAAGTAAGAAACACATCAAGAAAAATATAATTCTACTAATAATAATAATTATAGAATAAAATAAAATATCATAAAATGAAAAAGATTACATAAAATAAGATAAAGTAATTAAGAAAATACAATTAAGAAATAAAAGGATAACAATTATACTCAACAATTATATAAAATACTATAGAAAATACTATATAATAATAAAATAAAAAATAAAATGATTATGAATATAATATGATAAATATAATAAAGTATAATAAAACAAAACTATAGAAAAATAGATATATGAGAATATATTTATATACGAATAAATAAATCAATAAAATAAAAACAAAAAATAATAAGGAATATTATAAGAAAATGAAATTGTATCAATTAATTAAATTAACTTAATTAAATTAATTCTTTTAATTTAGATTTTATAATTATACTAATTTTGAACTTTCATAATTGAAATAACATTTGAAATTGAATTGAAAATTTAGGTACATACGATTTCCATCTTATAAGTATATAAAAGAGTAATTTGCTTAAAAGAAAAAAGTAATATGAAATATTTAGCACATTTCAAGGGTTTAAAAATACATCATTTCAGGTAAGTAAAACGCATTAGGAGTGTATAGATTAGAAGTTATAGGGGTATCCACACCATTCTAGACGACACAAAAATATAAATCGAGGGCTTATAGAGCAAAGTGATCGTAAATCTATAGAATAATTATATGAAGATATAACTGTTTAATTATTAGTCCTAATTTAGTTCTCATAAAAGAGTTGATCTAAATCTAAAAAGGCTATTACATATTTATTGAATTTTTTACAGTAGGTTATGAAGGATTAGTATAAGTTCAAACAACACACCAGGTAAATCACACCAGTATATGCAAACAATACGCATACGGTACAATGGACTTTAAAAATTACTTATTAAAACTAGCATAAAAATATAATAAAATATAAAAATACAAAAATGACAGAAAATACATAGGGATAAAATAAACTTGTAGTATAGTATGTAAGAGTTACACAATATTATCTGTATTATACTAAATGTGATTATGTCCAAGTCCTATATGGCAAGAAGAAATATGGGAGATATTAAAAAGTCTAAATTAATCACACAGAGAAACAACTCCGAAAGATGTGATAATTTTATTTATAGATCTAAAAACAATAAATGGACTTTAAAATTGTTGTATTTGTACCCATTTATCTGTAAGCAATTAGATACTATTTCATCTTTTTCATTTAATAGAGGACCCTAGATTTACTGATTATGAGGGCCTTATGTCTATATTGAGAATAGCATCTGTCTATAAGTTTATAAGATTTCATTTATATATATATATATATATATATATACATATCTAGACAATATCTCTTTATATATATATATATATATATATATATCGACACTATATACATTTTTCCTCAATGATTTTTATTTTTTTTAGTTTGTTTACTGAACTCAAAAGGTTAATTTGGCACAGACGCAACACCCTTTTACAGTGTATAGAAGTGAGTGTGCTTCGTGTCATAAACCTTGTCTTTAATACATTTTATGGTAGAACATATTGATTCGGATAAAATTGAATTTACGCGTTCTTGCTCATTACTTGATTTCGATGTCACATTGTTTGAATGTATGTAAGTTTATTGAAAATAAAGTCAGAAAAACAAAATATACAACATATAATCACACCATTTAAAAAGTGCAGATATCTTCCTTGATCTAACAGTATTCACCATGGCATGACTTACATCAGTCGCTTAAAAACACTATTCTCTGTTATACTTGTACAGCATTCAATTTATTTTCCATTCAATATTAGTACTATATATACATACACACAAATATATATATATATATATATATATATATATATATATATAAAAATTATGTGAGTGGGTGTAGCGACGAATGAAAAAAGGTGTTTGTTCAAACAATATACTCAAATGAACTCATTTTACATCAAGTAAAGCCTTATATTTCGAGGATCGCATGCAGAGAAGATAACTGAAAAGATACGAAATAGAGAAGAGTACATACCCTTTAATCGGACTTACCTTTATATATATATATATATATATATATATATATATATATATATATATATATATATATATATATATATAAATATGATAAATAAATGAGGATGGATAGCAGAAAATGGCGGAAAAAAGCTGGAAAATGACGAACGACAAAATATACAAAAAATATCTCTCCTCTTTTTATGCTCTCTCTTAAAACATTAAAGTAACATTTCTGAGAAAGTATTTTGATAATAAAAAGGAATATTAAATATCTCAACACATTATTTCATGTGATTTTATTGTTTTTTCCGATCGATGTAGTCTTATTTCTACTAATCTTAAGTATATTTTCATGGAAGTATATATATATATATATATATATATATATATATATATATATATATATATATATATATGTGTGTGTGTTTGTGTGTTTGTGTATCTGTACATATATATTAATTTCAAAAAAAATTTTGAGACTCTTATACATGGAAAAAATATGTATTTAACATTGAAAGCAAAAAAAGAATTTGGGTGTGGCTATTCACAGAAACAGTGCCCACTGCAAAACACCGCAAACACATCCCCCCTTCCGTATTTCTCTTGACAGTAATACTATATAAACACTACTATACATTATTAAAGAAATGTTATTCCTTTTGCCACTTATTACATCTGCATATTGCGTACTTAGAATGTGTATAAAAGAACAAGTTATAAGCTATATTCATACCGATTAGGGATTTAAAAAATAATATTGTTAGTATAGATTGGGTTGAATATCCATAAATATCATATAGATCAATGACAATTAGTACTTTTATCACAAGTAAAATAATAAGAATACAATGCTAATATGAGATGCAGCCCAGAAACAAGAAGTACATTGGCGTCCTCACTGATTTCTGAGTAATCGCGGATGTAGATAGTATTTTATTGCGAATATATATATATATATATATATATATATATATATATATATATATATAATAAATATTTGTTATAGTTTATTATCTATGTACGTATACGTTTCGTCCTTAATAATCGGGACTCATAAGCATAGAGATATGACTATTTACTACCGATCATGCGATTCGAAACCCAGACTACGAGTATTTTGCAACTCAAATCCGACGCCTTAACCACTCGGCCAATTTAGAATAGCGAATAAACTGTGATATTTTTTGACACTTTATCGGCTTAACGTCTGAGACCGTTCTACTTTTTTAATGAAAGGAACGATGCATTTAAAGCTAGTGACGTCATTCTGTGTTAATACTACACTTACAGTGCTCTACTTTTTTGAGGAGCCACAAATAATATATATATATATATATATATGTTATTCAAATTTAGAATCTATTTTAAAAATAGAACAACATGAAAGCAACTTAAAAACCTTTATGCAATAATATATATATATATATATATATATATATATATATATATATAAAATGTAGAAACATCTCTGAAGATACTTCAGAAATTATTGCATCATATCTTCTAAAATTGTCAGAGCTATTCTCAGTCTTTTTTATTTTATTTTATTGATCAATTTGTTCTGAAAACAATATTAAAACATAAAGAGATGAGCATGCAGGTGGCGAAATAGAAATGATGCACTAATTTATTTTCATTTATTTTAGTTTATTAGTTTTCTTACTTCTAGAAATACAAATTTACTGTTATTAAAATTAACAAAAATAAGGCGATGACGTTTTTGGAGGTGAAGATACAAAGGTGGAAATGTTGCCTACTCTAAAAATAAAAGGAAATGAAGGGTTACCAGCTTTAAAGTGTGTAGATAATTTCGCATAGTGGACACTCGATTTTCAGAGAAAAAAAGAACTTGTGTCCATATTAGAATTTTTATAGGTGGTATTCATTTGTATATAAGGCGAGCAACTGCTTTAAAAATGGACGTATTTAGAAGATAGAAATTGTGTTAGCGACAATAGAGAGTGAACGTTGAGATTGAGATTGAGATTGAGATTGAGATTAAGATATACATTGAGATTGTTCGTTTCGGTGTCGTACAAGCTATTTCGGCGTGAAGAAGAGAGTATAGAGTATGGAAATATAACGTTAATGAAAATATGTAGCATCGCTTTTTAGTGAAGGTATGTTGTCTGGTAAATGACAAAAGGTTAAATTGGTGGCAGAGCAACAAACGGTGCAATACCTTGCTAGTTTCATTCCAATTATTTTGCAGGTGAAGTTAGGAATTTGGGCTAACAACAAAGCCATCAGAATCCATAGACGGACGAGAGGCACTGGACCTTAAGCTGATGAAAGAAAAGATCAGTGATCTGATCTTCAGATGGGGCAACGAGATCCCGGAGATTACAGTAAACTCATGTTTACTGACAACGGTAGTTGTTCTATATCTATGGCAAGTTGTTGGGGCACTATCCCGTTGCTCTATGGCTGCGACTTGCATGCAGTTATGCGAAAATAAAAGCAAGTGAAGAAGACTGGGTAGATAGAGTTGATGGCAAATCTGTCAAAGTAAGACAGGAAATTCTTACTGATGTAGAAAATAGGACCCTGTTACTAAATAGGAGAAGTGTAGTGTAAGTGATGCAAGAAGTATTGCAATAGGCGTGGTTGTGGTGATTGGTAGTTTGGTGGTGGAAGATGAAGCGTGTTTTTTTTTAAGAAGAATGACTATAATTACATTAACGTTGTCGAAATAGATGCATTTCTGAAAAAAACATCAATTTAGCTATAAAATGTGGATTGAGAGATATCGAAATAAAGACTGATTTAGCCACAGCATTAAGTTGGGTAAATTCTCTAGTGAGATACAGCGGGTTAACACGAACCAAAATGCTAGAGAGATGATTGTGAAGCGAAATTTGGGAATACTTAGAGAGTTGATATGCGAATTTGGACTGCGAATAAAAACAGTGTTTTTACCTTCAAAGGGAAACAAAGAAGATACACTAATATGAATAAATAAACAGTGGTTAGTTGAGAGGGTGGAGGTGCCGGAGAACTGGAAGAGTTTCATGGCCTGTACCACATGGGAGTGGAAGCGGCATTATATTTGCTTCAAAACGTTGCTCCACTTATAAAACGTGAGGCAGTTTAGAAGGTGGTCAATAATTGGGTTGGATATCAATCAATCGATCCTGCCTCAAATATACATAATCTTGGTGGAATTGGGATGATAAACAATTGGACAAGATAACACAATGTTATGGTGTGGTATACTTGTCACTGAATGACTGTGGACTTGGGAGACTAGCAATATGGAGATCACTACATGCGGAGTCGGCAGCTGCGGTTGCAGAGAAATTTGAGATGGTGATGTTTGAACGTGGTCCAGTTAAGGAAATAATTATGGACAATGAAACCGATCTTCGCTCAGAACATCCACAGACGATTCTAAAAAGTGGAAGATAAGAAGATATTACAGGGCAGCCTATAGGCCCGGGGAAATGTAACAATGGATCGACATCATCAAACAGTGGATGCAATCGCTGAGAGAGGAAGGATATCACATTAAAAAGCCACATTCTTGTACAACATAGCAACCAATGCCAAGAGAGACAGTGTCGCATCGATCAACTTTTAATTATGAATGGAACCACCATTTTTTGTTTGTTCTATTCCGGTGTTTTCTTAAAAACAGCTTTTAGCGAATTTTAGACCAGTGTTGAATGTTTATTTAGCCACCAAAACTGTTTCCATTCTTTTACAATGGTTTATGCATAAGTTCGTTTTAAATAGTGTCGACGGGGAATTTGTAGGATCTTTTAACCAGTAATTAAATGTTTGCTTTTATGGTATGTTCTCGTTTTTTAAATGCGATTTTATTACTAATGAAAAGAAAAATAGACTAAAAGATGAAAAAAACAGCTACATGTCCATACTAATCACTTTTAAAAATCTCCATAGAAAAGGACATTTCAACTTCAAACATTTCAAACTCTAACATCATCTCGTTTAAAAGCAATCTATATTCAAATATTACACAACATCGTTTAATAAAAATAAGCCAATCTAAATATTAAGCAAGCATCGCTTGTAACAAATTATTTTTATTATAAAAGCACTCCTAAGATCAAGAGGGGGCGGAGAAATTTATTTACAAGACCCTAATTTAACTATCAGGGAAGAGTTTCTAAAATACTCCAGAAACGAACAAAAGCATTACGAAAAAGTACAAAGATGTTAATGTTTTAACCTAATCAAAACTGTACCGCTTAAATAAAAAAAAAGGTTCTTTGAATTCGCTAACAATATAAAAGCCTGGTGATACCAGATCAGGCTGCCCTGTGGCTCCCTGAGACGAAATTCACCTACATTGACGTTTTTTGTTTTTTTTGTTTTTGTTTTTGTTTTTTTGTTTGTAAAACTTAATTATGTTCTACAAAACCAAAAACAAAAACAACAGCCCCTCTCCCTTTCTCCCTCCCCTTTTTTATTTTTATTTTTCCTACCCTACTCCCGGTCCTGGATATGACCTTAAACTACATCCGATGGTGAGATCCGGCTTACGGACTTTGGGGAATGTGGAGCCTCCTCTTAATTACCATTGCTCCTAGGTCCACCCTGACGCGGAGTGGTAGTATCTGTTAGGGTCCCAACTATGGGTTAAATAGAAACAGATATTAAAAGGGGAAAGAAACAAAAAAGAGAAGAAAACAAGACCAGATTCGGCATTAAATAACCCAAAAAGGGTTGATATGCCGTAAAACAAAACTACAAACCTACCAATATAAAAGCCTACAGTAAAGAAATTTGGCAATATGATTTTCGATAGCCTGCTGCCATCACTTAGCTTTCACATACTAACCTATGAACATGTCACGGTAATGATGGAATCAGAATCCGACCTGGCACCATACCTGATCATCAAACAGGCACCAGTCTTCAGGGAATAGTTAAATATTCATTTTTACATCTTTTTCAGATAACTAATTATTTTGACCACATCTGACAATCATTTAACACATACTTTCCCCTGTTACACGTATTAGCCAGGTACAGAATCACAACCACCATAGTCAGATTTCTATTTACCGTAGCTTAAAGTATCAACAAACTTTATCATCGCGAGAAATTTACCATGGAATGCGGATGGAAAGCAGGGAGTCGATTTCCCGAACACAGAGAGAAAGTGGTGATGCTACAAATATGCTTGAAAGTTCGATTGCCTTTGTAACCTTTTTTATTACGGTTAGATTACAAGCTATTTCGGTGGCGTTTGTATCACGCAGTCTAGAAGTGTAGAGTTACCCCTCCCCTACAGCTGTGCAACACTTTGTATTAACAAAGCTGATGTTTTTGAAAACAATGACGAGCGTAAAGGAGTGTGGGTTCCAGTATGAAAATGCTCAGCGAATCGTGCACCAGAGAAGCTTAAAACTTGTATTTCGAATATCCTATGTCTACTGAATAAAGTAAAGATTATTAACGCGATATGCAGACCTGAATAAACAACTGTTGGTTGCTACCTTATGAGGAGGAGTTTGCCCCACACAAGAGACTAATACTACTGATGTCTGCATCATAGGCCAATCAAAGTAGGAGCGTCTTGTAATGGACTAGCGTGAATTAAACATCTATATCGATGCATTTACTTGATGTATTTACTGGTTATGCAGATTATACACAGATAAAATACTATAATGCAGACAGCAAGGAACAACTGTATACATTCTGGACATCAAGAAGGCATACCTAAATATCTATGTTGGGATACCCCGTTGGCCGTACCAGACAGTGATATTTAAAAGAAAATATATTGTGCAACCGGGTTAGTATTTAAACTTAAAGTGGCGCCTCTAGTAATGCGGGATGACCTCGAGGCTGTGTTAGTCTAAGATCAGTAGATAAGGATATCAATGTCGGCGTATATCGATGACATATATATTAATGAGCACGTGGAGTAAGCAACGTCAGTGATATGACCTCACTAGTAAGGGTTAAAAAAAGATGATAAACAATGCAACAGTGCTGGACTTAGTAGTTTGTGATGATGGTAGTCAATTGTGATGGCAGCGAGGAAGTAGTACAGTACAGTGGAAGATATATCTTCGTGGCATGGTTGTAGGACCTACAATCATGCCACGAAGATATAACTTTCTAAATGTGGGGCATACTGGTGGAGCACTTCCCCTTTAAACAGCGATAGGTTTTTATAAAACATCGTGCTACAACAGACACACAGGAATTGACTGATAAAGTTAGCGATGCTTCTTTGGAGTGTATGATAGCACTTACTTGGGTACAGCAATTATATTTTATCTAAGTGATACGTGGGCACGAAAGAACTGTATGTATAGGTGTACGCAAGCTCGCTGGCTGGGGCGTGGCTCTTGACGCCTATAGAGCCCTGATCGAGGATGCATGCTGGTTTCGACTAAAAAAGGATACCCGATATATAAACGTGGCAGATCTGAAGGCTGTATTAAAAAGAGTAAACTCGTGCTTAAATAGAAGGCCAATGTGTTACACATAAAAACAGACATTGTTGTGTGTACCACTGAGTGACCAATGACCAATGCACTCACGGAAAAGTCTCAGTTGAGCACCAACATGGCAAGGGAGATGCTCATTAGGCGGAGGCTAATCACTATAATCTCACTTGTGAAAGAGTACAACATTTCGGTTAGTGTAGCACTAGTAACATCGGACCAGAACTGAACAGACTCACTGACAAGAGTTCCACAGCGGTGGCTCAATGATGTGTGAAGAGTGAGATTGAACCCAACACATCTGAACGAAGTTTAACGAGAGAGTGGACATACGGGAGCCAGGCAAACATCATATACGTTGTGCTTAAAATCGACTTGTTTGTTTTTCAAGCGGCAATGGAAATAGGTAAATCTCAGTGAGCATTAAATATGGAACCGAATGGGCATGGACATCACACACTACAACGGTTGACACTGATTAATTGTGGCAGCTCACTAATGTTTGTAGCCAACAATTAAATTAATTAATGAATGAATGGGGTGTAAACTTCCAACCATCAGGAAATGGTATAATTGAGAGGTGTAATAGGACAGTAAAGCGGATTTTTGCATGAAAGAGCTGCCCTATTATGGAGGCTCTGTATTGGTACAACGTTATTCCCTAAGATGATGCGACCATCTAGTCAGCATCCACTAATTTGCTACATTTCTTCTAGATCAGAATGAAAGGGGACAATGTTGTGCCCAATTCGAATTACTAAAGGATCTCTACAAATTATAAAGGGAGGAGGGCAGTTTAGGTTAAAATACACAAGGACGTTACACACCGATATTCAGACCCGGTCGCATCACCGTAGTGATGCCCGCAGTCGGTGGTCGTAAATAGCACGCCACGCCTACGTCTCAGTTCATCACCGCTAGTAGAAACACGGCGATACATAATCAGAAGGTGCTGAATGGAGAAAACCAGATTCCGATGCAAGTAGTAGGGTTCACTTTCTGAGAGTGAGGGAGAAGACGAACCTACTTTGGTTAAGCTTGTTCATTCCACAACCAATTCAGATCCTTGTACATATGACGATGTGACCTACTACTGGGGAATACTAAGATAAAACAACCAGTTACTAACTGTCATTTGTTTGATCATACGACCAGGGAGGAGTGTTACAATAAAAAGGAACACTTACCAGCTGAAAAGAGAATGATATTCTTTGCATGTCATGCATACCCATCCGCCAGGCTAAAAAACAGCTTCTCATTAGAGATTTAGACTTTTAGAGTTGAGACAGATCTCTATATGTGAATAATACATGATCATATGTAGAGACGGACTGAAATCAATGAAAATGCGGATGGAGAACAATGAGTCGAATTTCAGAGAGCAGAGAAAATCAGATTGAGATAAAAATCTTTTTGAAAAGTTGGATTGGCTTTGTAAATTCTTTTTCTTACGGTTAGATTACAGTGAGTTATCTATACAAGGCTATACACTGTAAAGGACTCTTCTCATTTTTCAACCCGCAAAGATTATCCCTAGATCAGCAACTATTTCAATGTTATGCCGGTGAAATAATACAGGCGGACAAATAAGAAAGAAAAGCTATTAATTAAATTTGCAAACTTAGAAGTTTTTAGTAACTCACAAAGCCTGTCTGTTAGCCTCGGGGTCAGCCAGACTTTGGGATAAATGAAGGTGACGTTTAATATGAATCACGATAAAAAGGAGTTGCGAATAGTAAACAAATATAAGACTTCTATTCTAGATTATATACTTTATCTTCGCAATGTTTTCCTCTTTTCTTTCAATTCTATCAAAAGTAGCGAACTGTTTTGATATCGACATAGCTTTTATATTTGATCAATATTAATATAATTCGATTAATGAATCAATAAATACGTTCGCCTAAGCTTCATCGATATTCGGTGTCCGATGAGTTTAGAAGCACACGGGATAGAAAAATGAAATGTCGGACAATGCAGAAGGATAAATACATTAATAAATGATGGTGGCAATATCAGTAATTTAACACTGTCAGCGTATATAATTAAATTCAATCTAAGATCAAAGTGTATTATATGTTCGGTCCTCAGTCAGTAAGTGGAACAATAATCCATCTCGCCTGAAGGAATTTACATATTGGTTTTAACCCAGAGTTCACATTTTCGGGGAACTACAACAACAAAAACTGATATTGTTTTTTACTTTGTGCTTTAATGAGACAACTAAATAGGAACAGTATAAGCAACTGCACAAGATGTTTAAACATGCACAGCTAAATGATTACAATAAGTGACATCAGAAGAAATGCGATCCGTTTAAGTTCATCCACTGATATATCACGAGACGAAATAATGGTCCATAGAAATTGGTAATTATTATTATTATTATTATTATTATTATTATTATTATTATTATTATTATTATTATTATTATTATTATTTGTTTGTCATGCCTCCTTGGGCATCACCCCTTTTTAACTATCTTCTTAATTCAATTTGTGGTAAAAACTACTTTTAAATGTACGTTGGTTGTAAACATTTTAGTAAAAGCATGTTTGCCGGAAAAATGCTGGTAAAGCTATTGTGTCATAAACATGCGAGTAAAAGTATGTTGGTCGTAAGTATTCTGGTAAAACTATCTCTGTCATAAAAAGGCGCGTAAATGTATGTTGGTTGTACAATGCTGATAAAAGTATATTTATAAGTACAAAATGCTGGTAAAAGTATTTTTGTCGTAAAATGCTGGTGAAAGTATTTTTGTCGTAAAATGCTGGTAAAAGTAGGTTTGTCGTTAAAATGCTGGTAAAATATTTTTGTTTGTAAAGATGTTGTTTAATTTATATCAATCGTAAAAATTATGCTAATAGTAAAAATGCTGAGAAAAGTTATTACGTCGTAAAAATGCTGATAAATATAGGTTTGTGGTAAAAATGCTAGTATAACTCTCTTTGCTGTAAAAATGCTGGTAAATGTTTGTCATAAAAATACTGGTAAAGTGTGCTCACCGTAAAATGCTGGTAAATGGTATGTTGGTCGTAAAAATTCTGGTAAAAGCTAGTTTGTCGTATAACTTTCTGGAAAATGTATGCTTGTCATAAAATGCTGGTATGTTTGTTGTTAAAATGTTGGTAAGAGAATGTTTGTCGTAATAATTCTGGTAGAATTATGTTTGTCGTAAAAATGATGGTAAAATATGTTTGTTGCAAAACTGCTGGTAAACGTATTTTTGTCGTAAAGTGCTGGCAAAAGTATGTTTGCCGTAAACATACTCGTAAACGTATGTTGGTCGTTTAAATAATGTTTGTTGTAAAAATGCTGGAAAAGTATTTTTGTGGAAAAAAGCTTGTAAAATTTTTATTGTAAAACATTATAAATATTTGTCGTCCAAATTCTGGTAAAAGTATGTTTGTCTTTTTGGAAAAGTATGTTGATAGTACAAAATCTGGTAAAATTATGTTTATCGTTAAAATACTGGTAAAAGTTTGTTCGTCGCAAAACTGCTGGTAAAAGTATGTTTGTCGTAAAAATGCTAGTAAAAGTATGTTTTTCGTAAAAAAGCTGTGGGTGGTAAAAATGCTGGTCAAAGTATGTTTGTGGTAAAAAGTCGTACATATTCTGCTAAAATAATGTGTGTCCTAAGAATGCTTGTAAAAGTAACTTTGTCATAAAAATGCTAGTAAAAGTCTTTTTGCCGTAAAATGCTGGTAATAGTGTCTTTTTCCTAAAAATGCTTGTAAATTATCTTTGTTGTAAAAATGCTGGTAAAAGTATTTTTGTCATAAAACACCATGTACTAAATATATATATTTAAAATATTTTAAAACTTGTATAAAATTACGTATTAATATTAAACACTTTCTTTTATTAACAAAACAAAGTATTTAAGCAAATTCTGATTAAATCATCATTATAGTAATAAAACTATCTAGTGGCTAATGGAACAGGAACTCGGGTTTTATTCTCAATCGTGCGAATCAAAGGTAAGTAGACTAGTCAAAGAAAGAGAATGCCAACTTCCACTACGCATCAGTGTAATACACAATGAAAATGGAGCCTTAAACAGTTGAGACTTTATTTTTAAATTATAATTTCACTTTCGCAATAATACAGGATACTTTTACGCACACCACTGTATGTTAATGTCTTTTTACAAACGAAACAAAAAAGGATGAACTAAATAAGATTTGTGATGCACACTAATATAGACAAATATTTCAAGACATATTCTAAATACGCTTCCGATAACTAAATGCAGGACACCCTATGCTATGTCCTCCGGTAAAAATGTGCTATTTACTTATTTACACAATTCTTCTCAATTTCCAACCACGTTCATTTAGTGCTTTCATCGATCCTGGACCAGCTGTCGTGCCGTTCGACTGGGAAGCGTTCGGCTGTTCTACGCAAACGGCCGAGAGTTGCCGAGCTGAAGTAGCGAGCAGCCGACATTTTTGATACGGTGCTGCGTCCTATGATAATAATATTTTGCATTTTTGTTGTTATTTTTAGGATTACGGTTAGGGTTAGGGTTAGGGTTAGGGTTTAGGATTAGGGTTAGAGTTAGGGTTTAGGGTTAGGGGTTAGGGTTAGGGTTTAGGGTTAGTGTTAGGGTTAGGGTTAGGGTTATGGTTATGATTATGGTTATGGTTATGGTTAGGGGTTATGGTTAGGGTTAGGGTTAGGGTAAGGTTTATGGTTAGGATTAGGGTAAGGAATTTTTTAAAGAAAGAAACAAAGAGAATTAAACATATTTACATGCAGTTTTTTGAAATAAACAACAGGGAAAAAAACATAGCCCAGTTACTGTTATAAAATGAATACTGTATTTTTATTTACAAGGAATTTTTCTGAAGAAAAAAACGAAAAAAAAACGTACCAAAATTACTTTTATCACGACATATTTTTTAAATTTATTATTTATTGTTACTTACTCGCGATTATACTGCAGTGCAAAGCTGTTCGTAATTCATTTTGGGTCTATTTTCTTCAGAAAGACTTCCTGACAAAAAATCCGTCTTCGAAAGCACTTATTTTCAATTAGTAACAAAGTTATCGGCTGCTTGCTGCTTCGGCTCGTCAACACTCGGCCGTTTGCGTAGGACAGCCGAACGATTCCGAGTCGAACGTCACGACAGCTAGTTCAGGATCGATAAAAGTACCGTTCATTTAATATGCCACAGTTAGTTATACTTGAATAATATTTCAGAAATGTATATGTTAAGAAGATATATATTCATATCCGAGTAGAATTTAAAAGTGGAAAGACATACTAAATAGAATTGATACTTGGTATATAAATTCATGATTTTCGTTGTTCATGTTTCGATAAACATCGTTTAGCTTAACGGTGTCAGAGTAGACTTTTATTTTAGCACAAATTCACTGGACATTTAAGTGTTTATGTTAGTTTCAGAATATGTGTTTTTCGTTAACAGTGTTTTCGAATGACCTACTTGAAAATCAATCAGATATAGAGTATAAAATAACTTCCATGAATAATCAAAATGGAAAAGTAAATTCATCAAAATTAGATAAATTCTATTAGATGTTGTAAATTGACACTTGAGTGCATCTGCTGCGTTTTTATTGGTTGATGTAGAACGCTCAATCGTATTAATATGTGTACAGTTCTTATTTGCTAAAAATGTATTTGTTTGTATATCTTCCACATTTTAGACGAGGTGTAGTTATAGTTTTTCTCATTTCTTAATTAATTTATTTTTTAATATAATTTTTTTTTAATACACTTAAGCATATTGTATATATCTATATGCATTTTAAGTAGGTAGCCATTTTATGATATTGTTTTTGTAAATGTAGTACGACTGTTTTGTATGACTGCTGAAATATTTTGCTAAACGGATGTGGCTAGCTAAGTTAATGGTAGGCAGTTAATGTTAGAGAAGATTGAGCTTTCCCTACGCCCTCGTTTCGGTTTCGTACCCTTTTTGTATATTTTATCACCGGTGGTAAAATATCAGAAGAAGAAGAAGAAGAAGAAGAAGAAAGGAACACCACCCTTGTCGTTTTATATATAATATTAATTTAGAAAAGACGTCAATGAGAAAAAAATGATTTTAATTGTTCAAATCCTCGCCGTAGACAACTTCAGTTATTTTTTAGTATTTCATTGCCAATGCAAAGAAATTAATTGGACTTATGAAAACTGATTTCAAACCAACCAGCCTAAGCGACAACGAGCCAGTATTACCATAATCCACTCACTGCGATTACAACGCGAAACTCTGTTACACATTTACTCTCATGCGGAAAGAAATCCACGCTTTCTAAATCATTGAACTATTAATCTCCAATGTGGATTTCCTTACGAACTGCCCACCGGTATACTGTATTGTAAAACCCCACTTACTCTCATAAACTAATTTTATATATTTCAATGTGAACTTTGCTCGTAAGCTAAAAATAGTATTTAAATCCCTTTACCTACATTCACGCGATTCTTTTATTATTCACATTGGAAACCTAAAACCACTTCCGGGTTAAATTTTCGTATTACCATTGTGGCTTGTAAGATTCCGTAGGCGCAACGAAAGCGGAACGTGACAATATATATATATATATATATATATATATATATATATATATATATACAAAGAGAGAAAAGGAGAGAGGGAGACTACAACGATATAATTCATTTTGATTTATTATTCTTTACATAAGTCTCTCTAATTCTCTATTATCTTATGGATGATCTACGGTACTGTAGTCGTATTTAAGTTGGCGAATCTCTGTCCCATTCGAAGGTTCTTGATAATGTGCAGACACGTATCTGTAATTTAATTGACCGCACTCTTTCTTCTTCTTTGCATTCCCACTCCCACAGACGTTGCTAGTCTCAGTCTTTTCTATAAATACTATTATGCCATGTGTTCTTTAGAATTGAGTGATCTATTCCTTGCTTCTTTTGTTCCACCTGATGACTCGTTGGCCTAGTTGTCTCCATCAATTCGCTGTTTTGATACCTCATTGTAACATAGTTTAATATTCCAGTAGCTTCTTTGCAAGAACTGCAGGCTTGTGGAACTGACTTCCTACTGACTGTTTTTTCTTACCTATAAACTTGATCTTTTCAAGAGTAAAACCAATAGGCATCTCATGTCTTTGCAATAATCATCCTTCGTTCTTGTTAGCTCTTTACATCAACTGGATTCATGCATTGTATGAGGCGATTTCCATTAAAATGAAGGAAGAATACTTATTGTTTCGATATCTAATTTGTATACGTGTTTATATACAACGTTAAAGAAAAGAGAGTCACTCTTTTTCTTATTGTTCACAGAGACGTTTAAATATAAAGCAGTGGTGTAATCAGCATCCAGTGCAAAGAGAACGAGAAATGCATATATAACTACTTAAGAGATAGGTGACTGATTCCATTAAATACAAATTACGACTATTTTAAAAGAATGCGTTACACATACGTAATAGTACACCTTCAATTAGTATTCATGATTGTAATATTCTTAACCCCTCCTCCCATTGAATGAACTCTTCCGTCAGGCGTTGACTATGAATGCTTCGTCATTTAACTTAATTTCGTGTTTTACTTTTTTGAATAAAACCTTTACAAAGGAATTCGGCTCTCTCTTTCTTCTCTTAACTACAATTTTATTCACAAAAGAAATGGACAGAGTACTTCGTCCCGAACGATTCGACATCGAGTCTACAGCCTTCAATGCAGAAAAAATACAAACATTAGAAACATACGTTTATAAATTACACACATACGGTTAACGGCACTGAAGAAACTGGAAACACCCAAACCGACTTCTATGCTTTGATAAATAGCATATCGGCAGAGGTATTTGAAATAATTAGTGACACTAACGACTATACATCTGCCATAAGAGCTCTGGACGTGGCCTACATCAAGCCTACTAATATAGTCTACAACCGCCACAAACTTATCACCATGAAACAACAACCGGCGCAAACAGTGAATTCTTTCATGTTACAGTTGGAAAACCCTGCTAAGACATGCACTTTCCAGGCCGTGAGTGCCGAAATAAATAAAAGTCAGTATATGCGGGAGGCTTTTATTAGCGGTATCTCCTCCCCTCAATTCGACAACGACT
The DNA here is from genome assembly GCA_963556195.1 of Sepiola atlantica. Classification (NCBI taxonomy): domain Eukaryota; kingdom Metazoa; phylum Mollusca; class Cephalopoda; order Sepiida; family Sepiolidae; genus Sepiola; species Sepiola atlantica. The sequence continues at coordinate 90,230,606 of OY744530.1, forward strand.
TCTCGAGAAATCCTCGCTAACTTTTCAGGAAGCATACGAGATAGCAAGATCTCTTGAACAAGCAGAAAAACACTCTGCGTGTTACAACCAAGGGAATATGATTTCCGCGTCAATAATCACTTCAAGAGAAAAAAACAAGTCTGGCAGCGACACAAAAAAATGAGGTCGAAGGAAATTTGCTTTTTCTGCGGGAATTCTCGTCATCCGCGTCACCTTTGTCCGACCCGTGACTCAAACTGCAATAAGTGTTTGAAAAAAGGACACTGGGCCAAAGTTTGTAAATCTTCCGTGTCGGTAGTGTTAAATGAAGACACTGATTTCCCTAGTCTCGCGGGACTTGGAAGAAAAAAAGACATTACATTTACTAAGTGTAAAATAAATGGATCCACTGTCAATTCCATGGTGGATTCTGGTAGTGTGGGGACTTTTATTAACGGCAATATTGCAAAAAAATGAAACTTAAAATTATTCCCAAACAAAAAGCAATATCATTGGCCGACCCTAATATGTGTGCGAAAATTGTGGGAGAAACTAAAGTCGATATATCTCTAAACAATAATGTACACTCTAACATAATAGTGGAGGTAATTAAGAATTTATTTGTCGACTTAATCATAGGGAAAGATATTCTCTGCAGATATAAGAATGTAAACTTCAAATTTGATGGACCAGAGGACGAACTTATTATCGGGGCAGTCTCCAGGAATATTTTTTCCACCCATGAACGTTTCTCCTCCTCCATTATTTTCTCATCTTTCTACAAACACAACACCAATCAGCACCAAGTCACGTCGCCACACAATTGCTGATAGCAAATTCATAAGAACAAAGACTGCAAAATTGTTGGAGGAAAAAATAATAGAACCTTCAATTTCACCTTGGCGAGCGCAGGTTCTAGTAACATCAAATTCAAACCGAAAAAAACGAATGGTGATCGATTATAGTGACACAATTAACAGATCTACAGAATTAGACGCTTATCCGATACCGAGTATATCTAAAATAGTCGAGGAAATTGCCAGGTATAATGTTTTTACTACTCTTAATCTTAAATCAGCATACCATCAAATCCCCATCAGTAAGAAGGATCGTAAATTTACAGCATTCGAGGTGGATGGTAAATTATACCAGTTTACTCGCCTACCGTTTGGTGTTACTAATAGAGTAAACGCCTTCCAAAGAACCATTGACGGCATTGTCAGCGGGGAGCAATTAGTAGATATATTTGTCTATGTAGATAACGTTACTATCTGTGGAAAAACCCCAAAAGAGCATGACTACAATCTTCAAAGATTTTATGAGGTTGCTAAACAGTACATCACGATTAATAAGAATAAAAACATCGTTTCAGTTTCAACGATAACTTTACTTGGGTACACTATCAGAAACAACCAGATATCACCCGACGACGATCGTCGTAAACCTCTACTTGAGATGCCACCTCCTCTAAATCTAAAATCACAAAGACGGATTATTGGGATGTTCTCCTACTACAGCAAATTTATCCAGAATTTTTCAGAGAAAATATTAGCACTAAACCGCAATAGAGAATTCCCATTATCTTCTGTAGCATTGGACTCTTTTATAAGGCTGAAGAATGACTTGAAAGATGCTATGCTGGTAACGGTTGACCCAGAAAAAGAATTTATAGGAGAAATAGATGCTAGTAACAACTGTATTGCGGCTACCCTTAATCAAGAAAACAGTCCGGTTGCATTCTATTCCAGGACACTAAGCCCTAGTGAAACGAAACATCATGCGGTAGAAAAAGAAGCAGCTACTATTGTTGAAGCTCTACGAAAGTGGTGACATTTTCTTCTTGGTAATCACTTTACTGTAATTACAGACCAAAAAAGTAGTAGCTTCATGTTTGATAATACCAGGAAATCAAAAATGACAAAATATGCCGTTGGCGCATTGAACTGTCCCAATTTAAGTTTAGCATCGTATACCGTCCCGGAAAAGAAAATATTGTTGCTGATACGTTTTCCCGAATATCTGCTCTCACTTATTCCTTACAAGATCTCCGCGACCTACACTCGAAATTATGCCACCCAGGCATTACACGACTATTCCATTTTTGCAAAGAAAGAAACTTTCCTTTCTCACTCGACCAAATAAAAGGTGTAACTAATTCGTGCTGGTCTTGCCAGTATATAAAACCCAAATTCTTTACCGGTCTCATAAAAGCAATATTGCCGTTTCAGCGATTAAACATGGATTTCAAGGGACCACTGCCTACGTCAACACATGGTAACAAATATCTACTTACGATAATCGACGAATACTCTCGTTTTCCTTTTTCATTTCCATGTAAAGATATGACAAGCAAAACGGTCACACAATGCCTGAATCAACTATTTGCGATATTTGGTATGCCCGATATGATTCACACAGATAAAGAAACTGATTTTCTGTCAGAGGAAACTACAAATTATATACATGGGAAAGCATTGCGACTTCAAAGACGAGTAGATATCACCCGGAAGGCAATGCCCAAATTGAGAAACTAAACGGAACACTATTGAAGGCCATACACGTAACTTTACATTCTCGCAATATGAGACTATCCTGTTGGGAAGATATTCTACTTGATGCTCTACATTCAATTCGATCATTGCTCTGCACAGCTACGAATACGACCCCTCACGATAGACTATTTAAGTACAGCCGTAAATCCACTTCTGGTACTTCTATTCCCCTGTGGACAAAACCAGGCCAAGTATACGTCAGAGATCATATTAGATCGAGTAAATATGACCCACCGGTTACACCTGCTACGTTACTGAAGATCAATCCTCATTATGCCCATGTACGACTACTTCTGGCATCGAAACTACCGTCAGCGTTAGAGAGTTGGCTCCCAACTCAATTAATGGAGACAACACGTTAGATGATGTTTGCATGCCACCCGTAAGTAAGCCACAAAGTGAAAAAGAAAAAAATACAATATTCTGAACAAATAGAAGAAACATCTCGTGTGGAGCTATTTGAGAGCGAAATGCCATCCGAGCCATTGCGAAGATCTGGCAAAATACGGAAATTTCCTGAGAAATACAAGGACTTCGTTACTAAATAAGGCATTAGAGAAAAAAAATGTAAAAAAAAATGTAAAAAAAAATGAATAAATAAAAAGAAAAAAATGAATAAGTAAAAAGGAGTTAAAAAACTTTTTTAAATTAAAACAAAAAGAAACTTGAAGGGAAAAGTGTAATATTCTTAACCCCTCCTCCCATTGAATGAACTCTTCCGTCAGTCGTTGACTATAAATGCTTCATCATTTAACTTAATTTCGTGTTTTACTTTTGTGAATAAAACCTTTACAAAGGAATTCGGCCCTCTCTTTCTTCTCTTGACTACAATGATTACGTAACACCAATCTATGTTTTACTTATTAGAAGTAGTTTACTTCTCAGAGGTTTCTATTTGAAATTAAAATTGGCAAGAGTCAAGAGCTAATTCAAACAGTCAAAGCTAGTGTGATCCATTTGCTCTCACAACCACTTTAATCATGTAAACAACTATTACTGATAATTTAGATTATTCGGGCTAGTGTTCTAATCTTAGATCTTATTCCTACAATATTCCGGCCGATGTACCCTTCGACTTACTTCGGACGCCTCTTGTGGAACTCATAAATATTTGTGTCGCACTCGAGAACTTGTACGAAATTTCGAACGAAACCCTTTATTTTATTCAAGTAACTTCCTCTCGTTCCGTCAACCATGACCCTGTAAAAGTCTTAAGTAATTATTTATCAAATTATTAGGATCGCTGGACGATAATAGAACATTTAACCTCCAGAAGACTGTCACTTAAAACTGTTTTTATTTTGAACTTTTATCCATTGCGAATGATCCAAATATAAATGATAACATTACTGATAAATTATTGTTACATTTGAAGGGAAACGGTGTATGTGCGTTTACATATGTATCGTAAGTTGCAATGTAGGGGGATTTATTTATGATTTTCCGTTTTATTTGAAGGCAAACCAAACTTTATCTGTGATCTCCAGTACTTGTTTCATGCTAATAAACATTAGCTTCACTTTTGGTGAATTTTAAACAGACTTCAATTGAATAGAGTAGCAAATACATGCTCCTTCCGTTCACATATGTTTTCGCTAGAGTGGTAGGATGGTATCATGCCGAACGAACCTATACTACATATACTACACACCGCCGTCGAAAAGAAGAGGTAATGCCTGGGAAGATGTTATACTGGCATATGAATATATACTACACTATTATATAAGGAGGAGGTAATGCTCGTGAGGATGGTTTCATAACGTATGAACATGTACTACCCTACCCTGCAAAGGAGGATGCAATGCTTCAAGAATTGTGTCGTGAAAACAGAACACATACTACATCACACCCCTCCGCAAAAGAGAAAATGTAATGCCTGGAAGCTTGTATCAGGACAACAGCAAACATACCGCATTAACTCCCTGAATTGAGTAGTACATTAGTCTTAGAAATAGTATACTAAACTGAATTGAACAGTAAAAGGTAGTAAAATAGAACAATATTAATAGAAGTAATAGTATAGCCTCGGTTTTAGACGGACGGATACCAAATTTCTATTAGTGATAGAAGTACAATAGTACAATTAATAGAAGTAGTAGTATAGTTTCGCATTCAGACAACAAATACCAAATCTCTATTTGTTATAAATTGCAGATCTGGTACTAATACCGTAATTTTTTAACATTTGGGTCATTTATCTTCCTTGGTTATAAACCCAAGTTTTCCCGTAACATAAAATACATCTTTTTAAAACAAATTAAATGTTTATTTAAAATTTTGAAAAAAAAGATAAGTGTGAAAGTAAAAACGAAAAGTTTCTTCTAAATAATATCTAGATTGTGTTTTATCGCATGACAAGTTAAAACTTTAGGAGATAAAGATTTTAAAACACAGTTTCTGGTTATGTTATACGAAGGAAAATGCACCATTACTTTTAAAAGAAAGCCCTCTTAAATTTATTTTTATTTTTATTTTTCTATTTTATGAGCTCAATTCATGGTTTTGATAGATGTTTTTTTGTTATTTTATTCAGGTTACAGGACGGTAGCTTAGTGGACATAGAGTTGCTTCGGATGATATCTCGTGAGATGCTGTGGACCATCCAGACGACTCGTTTCTGCCAGCGACTATCACCTGTACAATAATTCTAACAGTTCGCCACAGAGTAGATCTGCCGTTTCTACTATTATTGGCTGCAAAATGAAAGGGTCGATTAGGGTGATGTTCTTGTCATCTATTCTTGTTTCAGTGAAGTGACCTGCGGTGGCTGAATTGGTTGACGGTGTGAAATAGTCGGCGCAAGTGGAATTCAATATTCCGGTTCGAAAAGCAAAGAGTGTCATGTTGTTATATCGTGGACCGTTGTTCATGTTTAGGCATACTAGTATAAGAACTGAGCCCAGCCCGGCATACTCAAGACCTGGTTTGACTACGTCATAGAGTGTGGAGAGACAAAACAGACAACCAGAATCGGCTCGAGAAGAAGTGTAGCACACACTAATGACCAATTAGGCCGCAGCTGCATCGACGTAAATGACATAACCTGAGCCCAGCAATTGTCCGGCAGCAAATCTTATAGAATCCTTGTCTAAAATAATTACCCGTGCTGCCGAGAGCATATAGCTAACCCAGGCGCGACAGTTGCTATCAGAGCAGCTACTCGGAGCTTGGCCTTGGGCTTTTGGCCAAGATCAAAGTGTAGTATCTGTTTCCATGGATACTGCACCCCATAGACTGGTATTGTTTTGGCATTCGGGGCTTGATTTACGCCGGTCTATAAGTCTGTCCGGTGCAGTTCTAGGAGGTCCACCCTCCCAGGCTTCGCCTCCCTTCTTTGGGGAGGAGTAAGTTTATTGCTTACTGCCTGAGGCGCCCCTACCAGGGAATGCCGAGGGGGCTACCCAGGCAATTTTTAAACCCCACTTTCCCGACCCGACCTTGGGTCACATCTTACTTGTGGGAATAAGATAAAAACTGGCCTTGTGCCTAATTCCTGGAGAGGAGTAAATCAATACTCTGTGCTTGTTGCCACTATGGATAAGTTAGCTGAATGAGTTCGACTTCTGAAGATCGCAGTTGTCATACAAGTTGACCAAATAGCTGTCGACGAGTCTGAAGACAAAGATTCGAGGTATGGGAAAGGTTAGACACAAGGCCAGGTGCATTTGATGAAAGTGTTTCTGTGGAACGAAGTGGATTAGAACTCGGCACATCCAGGTCGTTAACCACTTAGCCACCGTGCCATCCCCTAGGTACGAGAAAGGTATCCTGTCGGCAAGACTTGATGAAGTGTAGATCAACGAAGTGAATTCTGACAGCTCAGTACTAGTTGCAGAACGTTGGCCAACAGCACCGAATCGATTACGGAGAGTAGCCTAATGCCATCCAGTATCGTCGAAATCCATTTAACAGATTTCACTGGAAAATCGAGGCAGAACTGTGTCCTCGTTTTTCTACAAGTTTGAGTTCTGAATAATACGATTAGCTTCTAAATGTATATGGACGCTTACGCATTTCAAAACAGTTTTGCAAACGGAGCAACTCTGGATGAGCATAGATCATGTTTAGACGATCTGCCATGGACTTTAGTTTAGTTAATTTGATACTTAGAGTAGCAACTACTCCATTTTACTCTTGCCCTTTTGGCTAAGATCAAAGTGTAGTATTTGTTCCGATGGATACTGCACCCCATAGACTGGTATTATCTTGGCCTTCGGGGCTTGATTTACGCCTATCTATGGGTCTGTCCTGTGCAGTTCTAGGATGTCCACCCTCCCAGGCTTCGCCTCCCCTCTTAGGGGAGCAGTAAGTTTCTTGCTTACTGCCTGAGGCGCCCCTACCGATTTTTAAACCCCACTTTCCCGACCCGACCTTGGGTCACATCTTACTTGTGGGAGTAAGATAAAAACTGGCCTTGTGCCTAACTCCTGGAGAGGAGTAAATCAATACTCCATTTTAGCTGATAGGAAAACTGAAAATAATGGTGTCATCCATTTCTGTTATAGAGACGACTCACAGAATAGATCGTAGGCCGTTTATTCTCCGCTGAAACTCTTCGGTAGAACAGTTCAGATTGATCTAGGTTTGACTATTAAAAGAATATTACCGTATGCTAATACTACCCGCTTAATGCCCGAGTCGATAGGATCACCTAGTGTGGCGTCCTGTGAATATCAAATGGTATTAAGTGACTACGAAATATTTGAAAAATACGTCGACTCTCAAAGACAAAAGTGGGAACCCAGTAACTCGCTTTGATAAGACTGCTTTCGCACGATATAAGGCTTGCTACGGTGTATGCAGCGTTAGCAAAATGGTGGAAGTTGAGACCCGGCAGTCGAGCACGTTTAGAAAGTCGTCTCTACGTATTGTTTTGCAGTTCTTGTCATTCTCAGCTTAACGAACACCTCACTCTTTTTACCAGAATTGAACACTGCTCTTATAGCGTGACCGACTGCTTCGCATCTCATTGTAGGACCGATGGTTATTTGGACTGGCGTGAATTCAGACAGAAGACGCTTTGAACCATCAAAGCATGTATGCGAAACGTGATCGCGATTTCACGCATTCTTTGCTAAGAACAGCAAGGTTTTTAATGAATGATATCCATTAATTGCTCGAAAAATGTATATCGTTTAAGCATTAAATAACCTTTAAAGCGGTGATATGCCGCAAAAAAAGACGAAATAAAACATAATTGTTATCGCTTGCTGTGAAATTTGTTACGCCAACTTTAAAGTTCCAAAATAACATCTAATTTCTGTTGATATTACGCAAATTATTTATTTCCCTTCTAAACTACTTTTGTGTTTTTT